>VDFB02000008.1:238842908-238988246 GCA_007258455.2 Sequoia sempervirens | reverse complement strand
ACTCTTTCTTACCCAGCATTATCACTTTTGTTGCCTTACCTTGTTCCTTAACATCTTCTTGCAATGGTGTTAAAGTGAAGGTATTTTGATCCTTTACAATATTATAAGTATTATCTCTTCCATCATATATGGCATGTCTATCAAACTACCATGGTCTTCCAAGTAATAAATGACAAAAATTCATAGGCAAGACATCACAAAGTAGTTTGTCCTTATATCTACCAATGTTAAACTCAAATAAAGCTTGTTCATTCACCAAAATAGATTGATCATCATTCACCCAAGATACTTTATATGGTGTTTCATGAGGAATTTTCTCTAACTTCAATTTATCTACCATTTCATTAGATACCATATTATCAGTGCTTCTAGAGTCTATCACTACTTTACATACCTTTCCTTTGCATTTGTAGGTGGTCTTGAGAAGTGTTCTTCTTTGAGTTATCTCCTTCTCCTTGGATTCTTTTAGTAGTGTTCTTCTCACCATCAATGATTCCCCAACTTCTAGAGTAGCAAGTTGGTTAGGAGAATGAACACTTTCACCATCATCCTCTTGCACCAGTTAAATTCTTTTATCACCCTCACTTGAAGTAGAACCTTGTTTCTCAGGACACTTCCATGCTACATGGCCAAACTGATTACAATGATAACATCTACCTAAAAATGAACTTGAACCTCTACCTCCACCAAATCTTCCTCTGAAACCTTTGAATCCACCTCTTTGATCAACAACCTGGTCTATGTTTTTGCTTGTATCCTATTGTTCTTCAAAGGACTGCCTTGATCCTCTTCCTCTATTGGTGTTGCCTCTGCCTCTTCCTTTTCTTTCTTTCCTTCTCTTTAATTTCTCCCCTGTCCTAACAGCCAACTAAAAACATTCCTCAACTATTCTTGGAGTAGCCAAAATACATTCATCTTGAATTTGAAACCTTAAGCCACACATATACCTTGCAAACTTCTCATTTTCATCCTCAATATGACCAGACCTAATGCTTAACTTGTGAAATTCTTCAGTATATGTCATGACATCCTTATCCTTTTGTTTTAAACTTTGCAGCCTCTTGAAAGTTTGTCTGGCATGATCTCCTGGCAAAAATTGGCTTTTAATCTTTGACACCATTCTATCACATGAACTAATTTTTGTTTTCCCCTCTTCAATCTTCCCTCTTGAATGTAATTCCACCATGTAAGAGTAGGACCTTTCAACTTAGTCTTGGAAAACTTCACCTTCTGATCTTTAGCAACCTCCTTATACTCAAAGAAATTATCTAGTGCATCTATCCAATCTAATACCTCTTCAACATCCAACTTGCCATTATACATTGGCACATCTACTTTCACATCAAAAGCATCTTCCTTAACATCCTTGAGCATCTTTATCATCCTTCTTTCATCAGGATCCCAATCAACATCTTGGACTCTTCCACTTGGAGGGTTTTCATCCTCACCCTCTACCTCTTCCTCTCAATCACTTTCCTCTTCAATGGCCTTTCCTCTTCTTTGTTGTGTCTCCATTGCTACAAACCTAGATAAGATTGCTTCTTGTGACTCTTTCAACAACTTAATCTCTCTTGCAAATCTACACTACCTTTAGGAGGCATTTTGTCTTTTCAACTTCCAACTTTTCACACTTCAAACTGCAACTTTTATCCTTCAAGAGATCTAATACCTATGCTTTGATACCATTCAATGCAGAGCAGGGAGGAAAAATTTTAACAATCACAATTCAAACCTTTCCAAACAAACTTTCTAATCCTTAAAACCCTAACTAGCCCATATTCCTCAATCCTTTCACGTTTTCCTAGTAGCATACCAAACAGAGTAAATTGTGTACATCTTCCCAAAGACAACTCAAACCCATATGAGGGTTGGCATTTCAAATACCCATTTTTGCATACTTCAACATATCTCAAAAGCACATACCTTTTTTTTGGAACATATCCTCCAAATAATTGCTGCTACGTCGCTCCAAGGCCAAATTAGGCCACTTTAACAAAACAACTTGGTGAAGTTCTTCATCAAAACTCCCAAACTCAATTCCACCACTCTCAATAGGTCTCAAATGGACATAAACAATAATTTTCATCCAAAGTAACACTCATACATGCATCAAACCCCAAAACCCTTGCTTTAGGATTATTTTATGCTTGCATTATGAGGGTTTATTGAAAATCAATTCCACACCTTGGTTCACTCTTCCAAAACCTTAGAAACATCACTTAAGGTCTGCCTATGCTCTCTAAACCATCTCCAATCCTTTATCATTTCATTTTATTCAAACTCCCACTCTTAGCCATCACTTTTCAATCCAAAACTCAAGAAAACATAGCTAGGACAACATTTAAATTTATCCAAATGGCCTTCCCTGCTCAATAAAACTCCATGAACATCTAAAATCTACCCTAAGCACCCATTCCACCAAGTTACAAGCAAAACTAATGGTGGAATGGGTGTTTAATTCATTTTAAGCACTTTCAAACCCTCAAATAGGGCTCACAGACCCGCTATCAGTAAAAAGGCTATAAAAATCTTGAAACTTTGTGAAATTCGTTCAAACAAAAACCAAAATACTCCTAGTTCATTCCCTCACACGTTTCACTACATTTTAGATCATTATGTCTTAGTACAAAGCCATACATAGATATGAAATAACAAGTTTTCAGAAAAAAAAAAATCACAAAAGTAATGGTTTGTATTGCTTTTCTTCAAAAAAACTTCAATCGAGCCTTTGTCTCAAGTTTTTTCAACATATTTGAACTTGTCCCTCCTACCACAAACTAACACAACAAACCAAAACTGACTTTTGAGTTACATAACTGTTGGTAGTCCAACTTCTTGCATTTTTGCACTTTATGCTTATGACAACATTACAAGATTTACAATATTTGACATCATGAACCCAAACAGACCAAATAGACTCAAAACATTAAAAGATGGTCTATTATGACCTTATTGAATGATACTAGACTAAAAACACCCTAAAACCAAACTTGACCTAAGACCATTTACATGAATTGATTGGTGCCCCTGCACCATATAGTTATAGCTAAATATGTAAAAGTAGAAAATTGCATAAGGTTATTGTTCATTCTGGATTTTGCTAGTCTCCTAGAGTGGAATAGGGGTGAATTAGTTATTCACAAAATCCTAGGCTAAGTCTTGGTTTTTGTATATGATATGTAACATTTTTTTGAAATTAATACAAAGAAACTTTTATTAAAAGCTTACCAATAAAAAAATAAATAATTAAGGATTATTTAATTAAAAAAGATGAGTGAAAGTGATAAAATAATCAAATAATTAAAAATTATTTAATTAATAGTGATGAAGGGGTTGATGAGGATGATGACGAGAAATGATGATGTTTTGAAGAAACGAGTTAGTCATTTTTAGGTGTTTACAAAACTTTTATTCCAACCATGACAAACTTTGGGTTTTAAGAAAAAAATCCACTTTTCAACCAAAAAGTGAACCCAACTTTTTGCACTCACTTGTAGAGCTTGGAATCTTGAATCCAATGTTAAAATTAAATTTGCTGATTTTTTTAACTTCCTATTGACCTCACTTTTAAATTTATAAAAAATATATTCAACTACTTTTTAAATTATAAATATAAACTACATTAAGATTTCTACATTTTAATAGTTTATATTATTTTTTCTATTTGTATTTGTCATTTTTTTTATAAAAGTGTGACACAATTATGAACTTTCACAATTATTTAGTATCATTTTGTTAATAACATAATAGAGGATGGGAGGGCGATACTAGAGAAAGTTGGCACTCTACATGATACTACAGATGCATTAATAAAGTCAATCAACACAAAGAAATTTAAGTGAATTATTAAGAAAGTTCTAAGCCTCTATAAGACAGTTGATAGTGTTAATATTTTCTTTTTTTCTTACAAAATATTTGACAAGTGATAAAATGTTAGAAAAAATAGAAATTTATAAAAATGTAATATAAATCAAAATAAAGATGTAAATTATTTAGAACAAACAAAATCATTTTACAAAGACTAAAACATCTTATTAATTATTTTATTTTAAACTTGTTTGAGAGGAAAAGTAACACCGAATTTAAATTTTAAAGTGCATTTGAGGCTGCTTTTGAAGTGGAAAGTAACATTTAGTTCTGAGGTGCATTTCACATGTCACGTTATGACTTAGAAATTTGCACTGCTTTATATTCCCACTCAGGGAGTAAAATCTACGCACACTATATTTCATCTACTTTACTTTATTGTACGCCACCGTTTAGAAAATGGAAGAGCAATAAAGTCTCCTTCCATGTTGGAAATTGAATATATATTCAATATTTTTCAATCATTTATAAAATTATGTGGATAAGGGATTAAAAATATTTGATATGTTTAATAAATCTTTTTCTTCTAAAATATTGGTATTGATAATAACCATCTTTTTCTGAATATTTTTTCTATTAATATTAACATGTTGAAAATAGATGTTCATAGAGATATTAGGGATGCGATATACAAAGTCTAAATAACATCAACTTGGACAAAATTAGAAGAATATTGTCAACAAAAATATATCACTATTTAAAACATTATATTTATATAGAAGATGACTTGCTTTAGATTTGGGATTTTATTTGGGTCAATTGTGAGTATGTTCGCATCAACTTTACATGAAGTTAGAACACTCTATCATGAGAGATCAATACATTTGTAGGCTTTGCAACAATGAACCAAAATTATAAGAGCATTTTGTACCTATTTGTCAAATGTATTATGAGATCTATGGTAAGTTTTAGGACAATTTTAGAGAAAAATATGCCTTTCTACAAGATTTTATTCATTATGAGGATCAAAGATGTGTGAGTCTATTCATGAGAGGATGGCCCAATGTATAGTCTACATTCTTGCAAGTCACAACAAAACTCTTTGTCTCAATATTCAACTTCAAATTCATTTTTCCACCCTAGTTTAAAAAACACAAACAAACTTATTTAATTATATTTCTTCTTCTTACAAACTTTTATATAAAATGTATTTTCTTACAAACACATTAAAACACGACAACTAAAATTAATTACTAATAAACAATCATATACAAATTTCAAAGTTCAAATTTAAATTGAACCATAAACTCCAAAGATAGGTATTGGTTGAGGCCTTGCTTTTAAAATGACTTATAACTTATAAGTTTTAACTTAAAGCATTATATTCATATAGAAGATGATTTGCTTTTGATTTGAGATTTCCTTCAAGTCAGTTGTGGGTATGGTGTCATCAACTTCACATGGAGTTAGAATAGTCTATGATTAGATATCGACATGTTTGTAGAGTTTGCAACAATGAACCAACATCATAAGGACATTTTGTATTTATATGTCAAATGTCTTATGAGATCCACAATAAGTTTTGCTACATCTTTAGAGGAAAATATAGCTTTCTATAAGATATTGTTCATTATGAGGATTGAAGATGTGTAACTCTATTTGGAATATACACTCCAACATAGCTGGGAGTGTTATAATAAGTCATAATAGAATTATATTTCTATTATATATGAGTCATTAAACTTCAAATAGATGCCAACAAGATTGAGTGGGTTATTGTATTGTTGCATTCATTATGTTTCTCTGTTGTTACTTCTTTTTTTTGGCAGAAAAGTTGCTTGATTTCATGCTACAGTTGTTGCAATTATATTCTTATGTGGGTGCATGAAAAAGGCCATGCTTTTCTCTTGAATATGTTCTATGTTGGATTGATGTGAACGACTTGTTTGAGAGAGAGAAAAAGGGTAGCTACTAGTGCATAGCATAAGACATTTGAGAGTATAAAAAAACTACTATTGAGTAGCTCATTGCAATTGTAAGAGTTGAGAGAATGCTAGTTGTTGTTGAAGAACCACCAAATAATAGTTATGATAACTTCATTGAAGATGAGCCAATTGTTCTATTTCGAAGAGGTCAAAACTTTGAAGACCTGGAGGGATGTAGTAGAGAATAGTTAGATGCTAATAGTCGGAGGTACTTGTGGATCAAAGAAACTATACCTCATTGGGGTTATGAGATATATGTGAGAAGTGGTGTCCAATAGTTCAAAGGGGATCCAACATCTAGAAGTCAAACATCATACCTTTTTGAGGGTGATGAGACACTTCATGTGCTAATGGTGTTCAATGATATTGGGAAATTGGATTACAGTTAGGTGACTATACTTGGGAGCAGAGCTTGAAGAATTCTTACTGGTTTGAGAACTGTTTTCAAAGAATAGTTTCTGCATAATGTACTGTTTAGTTTTATATTGTTAGTCAATTTAATGTGGTAGTGTTGAGAGGGGGTGTTGGAATATACGCTCCAACATAACTGGGAATTTTATAATAAGTCATAACAGAATTATATTTCTGTTATATATAAGTCATTAAACTTCGAATAGATGTTAATAATGGTTGGAGAGGTGTTCAGTTGTTACATTCATTGTGTTTTGTTGTTATTACATTTTCGATCTTTCTATTCAGCAGATGGTGGATAAGGCCCTTAACTTTAATAGAACTTATTGTCAGCTTTGCCAAGGGAATTATTTTAAGCTGTTAAAAACTTATCGGTTGAGAGTCTATTGTAATATGCAAATAATCTGTCAGGTAATGGAATGGCATATTCCAACGGTAACAAAAGGTCATCCATACGAAGAAAAAAGGGCAGAACTTCAATTTCCAAAGATGTGTTATGAGTAGGTAATGTGGGTCATTGACAGATTACAATAGCCAATGTGAATATATTTTCTGTGTCTGTACTTAAACTCTACCAGTCATTTCAATCTCAATCCACAGTTTTCAGAGAATCTTTTCATCTTCACGCTTTGTTCTTTATAGCCCTTGGCAGATTCAAACCTAAAAAAAAGTCTAGATAGTTATCACCATGACTTGTAGATGCGTGGCAGGTTTTTCACTGTAAGAAGCTATCGAATTCAATCAGAGTTGAAGAGAAATAATGGAATCCTACACTTGCCTATATTCTATAGTTTATACGTCGAATTGTCTGAAAAAGTCACGAGTCACTAATGTCATGTCAATCAAATCTGCAGGTTCATGGATTTGCAAGGATTTTTTGTCCATGTTGGTGACTAAACATTATTTGTACATGGTCTTAGAAACATTACTGCAGAGGTACTTCCAAGAAACTCAGCCAAGATATGTTAGCAGAAGTAAATAGTTATTAAAAGAGAAAAAAAACCTTAAAAACTGTCAACAATGTCAGATTAGATTTACTCTAAAATATATGAACACCCATGGACTTGAAAAAAACAAAACACAAAACATCGAGCAGCGTTATGTAAGATTTGATGTGAAATGATATCCTGATATTCATATGAAAGTCTGGAGGATAGTGAACATGGTTGGCTAGGGTTATGAAAGTCCAAAAGAGTACCAGAAAAAAATATCTTACTGTTATATAAAAGTCCAACAGAGTATTAAATATGGGCTTGCCTCAAAGCCATTTAGAAACGCATAATTTTATACAAGTCAAAATGGGTCCCATCATATGATGCGGGTATTTGCATGGAAGTCCAAAAGGTTGCTTGCTAGATACCCATCATTAAATACAATTCCAAAGAGTATTTGACAATAAAACGGCAGACTTTTGTTTGGAAGTGAATTTAGTAGGTATTCCTCTTTGTGAATGAAGTTTCACTTCAATTTGTCTTGCTATTTATTCGAAAAGTTTGAAAAGAATACTAGATTATATTGCCTTAGCATTTATTTTACAGATAGAAGTAATACTAAATATTTTTATCCATCATTAATGATCAACTAGTCAACTTATGGCATCAATAATTTCGGAAGTACATTGTGTTTAGAATGTGAATTCCCATTTAGAGGGCGGCCCAATGTTTATCTTCCCTTACGTAATATGAGGATATGTGCACGGTCCATTTCAACTTCAAATTAACTACATTATTATCAGAATATCAATCTCGGATACTGTGGATTAATTGCTTTCGTAAAATTATTATCACTGTTTGCTCCACCAAACTATTTCAGAAGAACACATGGAAATAAATATACGAGTTTTATATTAATCTAAATACAGTTGATAAACTAAAAGAATAAGCTTTTCATTTCCTTCACATATGTTTGTGTAATTAATGTTAGAGAAATATTTATTTCAGCTTTGTTCAATATAAAAAAAGTTAGAGAAATATACACATTTTTTATTTATAATGATTTAGGTTTAACTTCTAACACATCATAAGTAAATAATGTAGTAATTAGATTTAGTATGAGTTATATTTGGCAAATGTAGATGAGAAGTTAGAAGGTATTTGATTTTCTGATGATTTTGATTTGAGTGTGTAGAAGTGTTCAACAATTGCCTTTAGAACTTTGATATTATATGTGGACTAGGAACTCTATTATTGATCTATTTTTTATGTTTGATGTCTAGAGACATACACTTTGTGCTACTCTATGTGATTCCCTTTACCCTAACACAAATTTTCCTTCTACTTTGATATACCACCAAATCCTACATACCTAGGATGATACTTTCTTTTTAAATCTTGAGGCAATAAAAATCAGGTTGGGGATCCTATTATATAATTGTTGAAGCATAAAAAATCATTGAATTTGCATCAAATACTTTTGTTTGTCTTGACAAGATTTGGAGACAAAAAAGACACATGAACATAATATGTCTATGTTTAGTATCTATTGATAAAAAAATGATGCAATATAGAATACTCTTGATAAGATCGAATATCTCTCAAGATGCTTTTCATATGATTCCAAGATGGTTACTTGATGATAGACTAGTATCCAAGGGTTCGTCTTTAAATATGACATCATAGGAACTAAGTTAAAATGTTTTGGCATGCAAGTCAGTAAATCAAAATCTAATTTAGGATAAGTGAAAATTGATTTTTGATTAGGAGGACATGATTATGGGAGTTCTTCTATTTAGGGGACACAATCACACTTATGATCTAGCCTAGGATGGTAAAAACTAGTTTGAATTAGAGGTGGGTATGAATCGTTGGGACTAAGATGACTAAATATTGATGGTTTTGTTAGTTTGTGTTCTAGTGTATCTATAAAATAGGTTGGATTTGTTGAATAGGTTTTATACTCCAAATATGTGTTTCTATCTTGGGATGGTGCCATGCTTGGGATAAAACTACTTTTGGACCACTCTAGATTGTTGAATGGAATAAACCTCACGCATCATACTAGGATTACAAGAAGAAGAAAAAAAGACCACTCCAAAATAGAATATAAGGAATCACAACTTGGACATCATTCTCTAGGTGGACCTATTTAACCTTAGAAGGTGAAAGTCACTGAGGGTAGGTGAGAGATAACAAAGGCACTCAAAAGATCGCATTTGGGGTGCTTTTTATTGAACACTTAGAATACTGAGGGGGGGGGTGAATTAGTATTCTTATTCACCTAAACATTCATTCAATGCATGACATTTAATTTGTAGTAATGGAGAGGAACATAGAAAAAATGCATCACATAATTAAAGAACACAAGGATATCAGATTTACATGGAAAACCAAATAAGGTAAAAACCACATTGAGGATTAGCTGGAACATAGATATTGTAATCATTTATAGATTTTTGATACAATTGGACTCATTGCCGAGGAAGAAGAAGGGCTCCTCTGGGGTGGCTCTTGCTAAAGGGATCACTGCCTAGAATAGAAAAGAGATGAGGAATTGAGTCAACAAATTTGAACTACTAATATTGCATCTAACCTATGTTGAAGATACAGTTCCATTTAAGCTCAGAATAATAACTTAACACACTTCATTCTTCTCCTTAAACCCAATTCACACTTCTCTACTTTGAAACTTGCACACTTAATTATTTTGTATCTCACATACTCACATACTCACAAAAATATATACAATACCAAAAACATCTTGCATTTATATGCATTAACTTTGAAAACACTGACAACATCAATTAGGTCAACCTAATTAGATGTATCATGTAACCCAACAAATTGTCGGCTCAAAATCCAACCACACATACTTCCAAAACATGTAACATTTCAAAATAGGTTGACAAGGACCTATAATAATTCCCATAAGTCTGACCAAAACTTCCTTTAACTCCACATGACCTCAAACCCTTAGGTCAACCCTATTAGAGAAGCAACAAGGAGATGAACCAATTGTTCATCCACATCTCAACACACGAACCTTCAAAGCACTTGCCACTTGGACCCAACACCACTTGTAACTACTCCCACAAAACCGCTAGCCAAATATTCTTCCGGTGGGTGTGGAGCATTCCAATCATGTACTTTGTCACTGGTAGACTGTCCATATATAGGTGATACTCACGTGTCATTCTTATCTTCGACTATAGAAGACATCAAATCATGGAAATTTAGATTTAGAGTCTTCCAACATCCATCATTATTACCTCAAGACCACATAACAATATTCTTCAAGGCAAAGGAATGTGGACCAAAAGATTGGTTCACTGTACATTAAAAATTGCATTTTGGACTTGGCAAATAACTAACACATATGTTCTAATCCGGTTCAAAACTCTTGCACTTGTAAAATGGATTTCCATTACCACAATCACTCATGCTCATCAAGCAATTGTACATCAATGTTGACTTCAATGACAACACTGTATATGCTCATGCTCATGTTGTCAACAATCTCATCAATGACAATCAAACTTCCAACAATCTCCCCCTTTGTCATTGATGGTAACATGTTCTTCAAAACTCCAATCTTCTCCCCCTTTGACATCAATGGTAAAGGGCATGTTGTTTAATCATACATACTCCCCCTAACTAATATATGTATATACACATGAGAGTAACTCCTAGGCTTACAATGTTATCCATCAAATATGATCAAAGTTTGTATTGCTATACTATTTACTATCTTCCACATATATACAAGGGTCTGTGGAGGATCATGAGCATCCAAAAAGTGGCAATGTGAAAAAAAAGGCAATTTTTACTTGCTCAAAAATGTGAAAATCCACTTTGACTTTTTCTAGGCTTAGGTAGAAAGTGCATGGTGCCATAGCAAGCAACAAAGAAAAATGGATATCCATTTAAAACATATATCTATTCAAAATGGATATTCATTCAAAATGGATATCCATTACTAAATGAATATTTGGGTAAGTTCAAAAAGATGGGAAGGAAAACAGGGGGCTTAAGTGGCCACTTTTTTTTTTTTTTTGAAATCAGGAAATACTGACCTTGGACGTGAGATTGAGGATAGGGTGATCCCACAATAGTGGTTTACATTTTTGGCCAAACTATAGACACTAAAATTATTATTTTTAACTAAATCTTCACATTCGGGCACCTATAGCTACTAAAGCGTGAAGAATTTGAAGATGATGCAAACTAGAGTCTCGTCATTTTGCAGTAGATTCTAAAATATTTTTCAAAATTTTTGGAACTATTTTGCACTTTTTTTCCATCTCCCATGAAAACTAGTTTTTTTCAGGAAAACAACATTTTAAAAAGTGAGGCATCACCGTATACTTTATAACTTCTTTTTCATGAAGGATAAAATTCTAATTCTTTCAAATTTAGATTCAAACTTTGATATCTAGTGCTTCCACTTGATTAGATAGTTTTTTATTGAATATTTTTTCTTTAATCAAGTTTAGAAGTCAAACAATTACAATTCAGGACATAAGCGTGAGGTATAGCACATAACTTTTTTTGTATATATCAATTTTTATTTATTTTGTTGGATCAAGGACTTCAATATCAAGTTGCACTCATATTTTTCAATTTTTTTTTGGAAATCTGCTATTTTTCCACATGTGCAGAACAAAGACCTTCATTTTCAATGAAAAACCTATGTTTAATAAAACTAAAAAAAAAATACATAATAAAACCAAAACATATTAAAATTACTCAAGTTGACTGAGTTTAGAGTGTTTGCAAACTGAAAGTGAAGTACATTTCTTATCTATCTTCCCTATATTGCATTCAATTGTATAAACAAAAAAACCAAAGATATTACAAAATTTTAGTAATAGATTATTGAATTTATACAAGTGCATACAATATGGAAAATATTTGCATAAGTATTTTTGAAAAAGTAATCTTTATTGATACAAAAGTACATATTTGTTTCACACAAGCTGTGAGACTTAACTTTTTCAACAAAAAATGAAGAACAATTTATACATTGATGGATAAAGAGAAAAGAATGCACATATAGGGGAAGAGGCCAGTCATTGCCTAATGACTAGTTCGGTGTCTGTTGTCTTGCTTTGTCTCTTGCTTTGAGCTATCTTGTGTCCCCCTTAGCTCCTTGCTCTTAGTCCCTGCATTTGGAAATGACAATGATATTAGAGCAGTGCTCTAAGCAATAAAGGTCTCTCACACTACATGTACATGCACCCATGAATGTATAAACTGCCCCTCAAGTACATTAAATAAGCATACAAATTGTACATGCCCAAAGTAAGAAACAAGATCATCAAATACATCAGTCATATGCACATTCTTTTTCTAACTTGTTTGTTTCATGTGCAGATACAAGAAAAGCAATGTTACCGTTTCATCAAATTTCAACACGTGGGTTAAACATGGCTTCCACAAGGTTTGAGCTCGACGTGATGCTTTGTTATGTTTCAAAGAGATATTGAAAGACACTCATCAGATAATTCATCTCTTACTAACCCACTCAATCAAGCATACATCAATTATGATAGTGATTCATTCGTCACTATCTTAAGTGACATATACTTGCTTAAGAAAATCAAAAGAGAGGATGAATTTAATAATAAATGAATGAAGCAGATTGTACGGATCAACTTGATTCAAGGAAACACAAGAAATGTGAATAAGGAAAGCAGTTTGTACAAAGCTCAATGTGCAATGAAGCTTCATATTCATTAATTAAATGGAATCATGATAGTGCATACAATTATTAGAGTATAGGGTGGAGTGCATCTAATTCTCTGCATTTAAGATTTAAATAAAAAAGGGTGTTCTCAGAAGAATACAATTAGTTTGCAAAAGTGAAAGGACTTTAAATACAACTCTGCTACAGTAACTAAGTATAATGAAAGCATCAAATGATTATTCAACAATAAAGTAATTCATATGTACGAGGTCACTGTAGGTTTGTGTGCTCAATAAACAAGCTTCCCAAGAAACAACAGGGGTCACAATGTGTAAGCAATTTTCACTATTTCATGAGAAACCAAGATGATAAGGGAAACTACTGTATATGATAGTGCTATGAAGAACAAGAAGGAATTTTGAGTGATCAAGTAATGGAGTAGCTATAGCAAAGGGTACCATGAAGTATGATGAAAGGTATCTCATAGTCCTTAAAATTAAGATGTAAAAAATAGAAATGCAACATAGAGAAGATGCATGACAGGTTGCATACAGGGATAATGCACTACTAAGTGAGTTAGAGAAGCACATAGTTTGTAGAAATTTGGGAATGAAAGGTGTTTAAAAGAAAATGAAGATGAAATTGAGCAACAAATTTCAGAAAACAATATCCTTTCTTTGTCAATATTCATGTAGTCAAGGGTTAGAAGGAAAACTATTAATTGTGTTTGTCAAGACAGTCAATATCTATAATGATAAACAATGATATCAAGCATGGAGCCTTGTTGCATCACTTTGTCAATGAAACAAAGTTATGCCAGTGAAGCAGTCATCTAATGAAAATGAAAGCCTAGAATTGGAAAATATAGAGAAAATGAAAATAAAAGGAAATCTATAGATTTTTTTTTCAAATCATCCCAAAACCATAGAAATAAAGCTATAGTGCTAGTATGAAAATATGATTATGGCCATAGAATGGGATATGCCTAGAAAGCAAGAAATGAGACAATGAGAGATCAAACATAATGAAATACAACCTCATTTGAATAGGATCAATGAATTCATCAAGATAATAATATGCATCAACTTAAAGAGTGACAAAGAGCTAAGAATAAAAAAAAGCTTCAAAGCTATAGTAAGAAAGAGCTAGTGAACACTCAGTTATTGGAAGAAGAAGGCCCATATACTGTCTTTTATTCTTTCATTTCTACATGGAAAATAGAGTATAGAAGTCATTGATTACAACTTGCTACATGAATGGAGGATCTATCTCTTTATAGTCAATGTTGAAAATTCTCCAATAGGGCAGTATAGTCATCCAAAAGGCACAAAGACATTGAAGCTTTCACAATTTGGACAATGTATAATGTTATGGAACAAGTAAGACAATGAGCAAGAAGAGTTCTAAGGATAGTGCCTCTAGGGTGGGATAGTTCAGGAAGACTAAGGGGTTTCTTGAAATCATTTTCTCAAGTAGTATGAAGCAACTAGATTCTCTGCAGCTGGATAATAATGCATAAAGGTTTCAATACCCATGTTCTTTATGTGTCAAAGGGGACAGGTCACTTGTGAAGGGTGATTAATTTCTGAGCTCAACTTCATATATGTAGGAAAGGAGAGTTATGGTATGAAATATAAAGAGAGGACACTCTATATTGGAATTAAATATACAAGAAAAACTCACTTTTTCTGAGTTAGTGATATTTTCAAATAAAATAAAATACATAAGTTCTTAGAGGAAAAGAGTACACAAAGAGTGGCCATGAATCCTATAGGGTGATCCAGTCAAGTTTAGGAAGGTACTATTCTATAAGAGCCTCCAACATGGTTGTTGACTCACAGTCCAAGAATGGAACCCTCAAAAGAGCATATTGCAGAATGAGAGCAAAGGGTTTCGAGTTCAAAATTTGGAGGGACATTATGAAGGCCGAACCATTGCCATTTTCTTGAAGGAGTGAAAACATGTATGGAAACTTTGAGCTTTATAACCTCACTGTGTAATGTTAGAGGCCAAGCCATGGTTTTCTCATAATGTTTATGCCAATTTCAAAACCATAATCTACAGAAGGGCCCATGGCCTATATCCAAGGTGAAACCCACGGCCACACATGACAGAGATACAATGGAGATAGCCATAAAAGACCTCCAAAAAATTCATGGAAGTAACATGTTAAATATACAGAAAGTGCCACCAAATGTGCAAAATATTGCATACAAATGTAAAATTGCGGCCAAGATACAAGAAAGAGCAAAAATGTCAAAACATGGCTACATACAGTGACAATAAAGCTAGATTTTATTACTTCTTGTAAGAAAGGCTCTGTTTTGAGCTCACAAACTACATAAAATACCTTGCAAAGCACAAAGGGGTCATTGTAGAAGGTTTACCTAATGCTTGAAGCCAAAAATTTTGATGGAAAATCCTTAGTGATTGTCAAATCACCATGAATAACATGTGCAAAGCCCTTATCAAACCATCTTCCATGGTGATGGCCAAGCTTATTCTTGAAGCCTCGATGCAAGGAGAATGAAGTTCTTTACTTTTGCTCTTTGTTTGAGGGATTTTGATAACCCTAAAAGGTGCTGATTTGACTTTAGGCTTTTTTCCTAAGCATTTTTTTTAAAATACACTAAAACATTTGAGCCATGGGGAGACAAGTCTATGACTTGTATTTTTCTATATGAATAAGTCTTTTAAGACTTATGTTTCACTTCTTTTGTTTTTTGCATGAAATTAGAGAATTGTAAAGCACTAAGTCTTAATGATGTTTTATAAATCATTTAGACTTAAGTCTTCTTTTAAATGCAAAATAATGGAGATTTTCAACATTCAATTAGAGAGAGTTATGCTTTGAAAACAAATGGAGGGTATATAGGGAAGGTTATTTTTAGTTTACCAACATAGTCCATGCATTTAGGAGTATTTATGCTTTTTATTGAGAAATTACAGGAATCTAGGGGTGGTTTTACATGCCTAGATGCTTGGCATGGTCAAAACCACTTTCCCCACATGTTGGAGACAATTTTGGGGGGAATCTAATGCCTCAATTTTAGGCTCTTTTGGTGGATCTGACCCAAGGTATTTGCTTGCTCCTATTTTGGTGCAACTCCTTGGGTTGAGTTTTATATTCACTCTTGTAACTCTTTTTAGGAGTTAGTTCTTTTGATGCAGATTGAGACTTAGAGATTTTTGAGTCCTTTGTCAAATTTTCATGCAAACTTTGTAACTCATTTGGACATGAAATACAATGTAGACCTTGGGTATCATTGAATGGTGTACATTTTACTTGTTACTACATAATTGCTTAATTCTACATGATTGATTGAGTTATTGTGAGATTGTATTCATTTCCTTTAACTCTGTCTCATGGCTTTAGTACCTTTTTGGAGAGAAGTGTGATGTTGCAGGTTATAATCTATGTCAAGAAAGTAGGTTTTTTTTAGCTATGAAGTCTTTTTCCTCCTAGGAGCTTATGCAGTAAGGCCTCTTTATAAAATACTTATGCAAAACACATAAAAACAAGTGCAATTTGGTTTTTCTAGTCATTGTATGCAAGTGTATGAAATCTGTATTTCAAGTCTAAGTAATATTTTGGTGTATCACTTTAGGAGGTAGTTTTTTTTCATTTTATGTTATCTTTTTTCCCTTTTCCGCAACAAAAAACTAGTAGGATTTAGGTAAAAACTGAAAAGAACTAGCTTTATCTGGAGGTCCTTTTCTGCTATAGGTGACCCACAACCTTAGAAAAGTTCCCATGTTTCACATGATTAGTTGTGTTAAGATTCAACTAGGGTGCAACTCATAGTGATAATAGGGACAAGGAAAAGTGTCAAATTAGGACAAGGCTATCTAACTCCTTTCCCCCACTAAGTGCAGGACAAGGATGAGCTGATGTGGGTGATGGGAATGTGCTCCTTGAAATATAGAAATGATTTGTAGTAAATGTAAAACATGTAATCGTGAGTATGCTATGATTCTACAACTATCACATGGCAAGGACAAAAATGCATTTTAATCAAGTTGGATCCCTTGGAGGTTCAAATTTTTTGAATAACTCCTATAAACCATGACAATTATGGGTGTGATGTCCAAATAGCCTAAGATATACACAATATGGTCCATTTTTATCACTTTGTTTCTATGTTAATTTTTCAAGTTTAGGAGGTAACTTAATTAATCCCCAATGTAAAAGTGTATAGAAATCATTCTCAGTATTGGATAGTTTTAATAGGTTATGTAAATGTTTTAGGTGATCATGGAAGTTATATTTCTTGGATTTGTAACGCTTATGCTCTTTTTTCTTTTGTTTAACAATTGGTTTCTTCAAAGGTGGAGGATTTAAGGTGAACCTCTTTCCTTCTTGATTTATTAGTTGATCTTTTAAAATAATTAAAAAAATAAGATACCTTTCTCATTAGAAGAGGTAACAGGAAGGAAATAAGCAGGATTCTCATGATGGTTCACTATTGGATCTTCTAACATAAATGCCTTTCCTTTACAAGAAGTGGATGTGTTAGGAAGACTAAATTTATCTATGATTATATTTTATTTTACTAAATATCTCCCACAAGTGGGAGAGGTATTGAGAGTTGGTTGAAGGTGGAACAAAGTTGTTGATGGGTGTTTTTGCACTTCTCAACATAGAAAATGCACAAGTGCACTACCTCTCTTGAAAGGTGAAAATTTGCAACTGAGTTTCAGATAGTCACCCCAAGGTCTCTCGAGTGTCAGGTCATGACAACTCTTGGAATAGTTCAATTGGTTGATGTGATTCGCTGGTAATCATAGGGTGGCCTTTATTGCTTACAAAGCATGGGAAGTTGGGTTTGCAAATGGATTTTCAAAGTATTGGAAGTGAATGAATAGTGGCTTCCCACTCAGAACAACAAGCTGAAACTCACTATGTTCATCAAATTTAGCATTATGGTGATGCTTGGAATCCTATTGTAACAAGGACTTGAAAGAAATAGCAAAAGATGAAAGGGTTAAGAGGGCTGTTCTAAATCTAATCTATGAATGAAGAGTAACAATGGAGGATACTACAGTAGACAGACTCCCATGAACTAGATTTTGCTTGACCAAGAGAAACCTACAGCTACACAAAACTAGTGCATTATTATAAGGTATGGAGATTTTCAAATTGTGCATTCACCTCATGAACATACAATTGAACTAAGTTGCAGCAACATTAAGTAGCTACGACTTGCTTTGCAAAGTGATTCATCATCAAAAAATCACAAAAGGCATGAGCTTGGGAGTTCATCAAACACTATAACAACATTCACCATTAAAGCCACTAAAAAAACTAACTAATACTAACATGGAGGCTAAACCATGCATGCATAATGAAAAAGTTCAAAGAAAACATCTAATACATTGTAATGCTTCCTTCTATTGCTGCAAAATTCCCTTTACACCAATTCACCACCACCTTACGAATGAGGAGCAAGCCCCTATTTATAGTTTTCAAAAAGTGAAATGAATGGCTAGGATTCATTTAGAATGAATGACCTAGATTTGTTACAACTTAGGATTTCACCTACCCACAATATTTCACAATTTAAAATAGGCTATTTTGTCCTCTTCTCTATTTTGTCTTGTAGCCTATTTTTTCTTTTAGTTACTGTAGCTATTTTGTCTTCTACCTACCTTCTTTGTTGCAATTGAAAATAGTTAACATCTACCTTCTTGTCAATGTGTTTGCAACATCCTTCATTGAATCTTGTTATGGATTTGTGTCACTAAAAAAAAGTTATGCTACTCCTGATTTCAGTGGACAAATCTTGACAAGCATCATCATTTGGTGGAAAATAAAACAACTCCCTCCTACTCCTTGTTTGAAAGCATTTCTCAACTTGGTATTTCCTAACACAGATTCTTAAGCGAGCTTATTCAATTAGGTAGAACTACCCTTGACATCAATATCTAGATAAGTGGCTCCTTTAGTGGTCACAATCACCCTCCGAGCATAGAAAATCTATGCCTTTAGAATGGTTCCATGAATCCTTCACACAAGAGATGCAATAAGTGATTTCATCAAGGAAAATGTTAGTCAAATCCTGCAAACTCATTGTTAGATCCATCCATTCATCATTAAAAGATCATAATATTCATCATTGTTCTACATTTGGAGCTCATTTGGACCATAAAAATAAATGCGGGTTCAGGGGTGTGGGTTTCCCCTAGGCCAGAAGTCATTTTGAGTAGCTAGGAGTAGGATGACACCAAGGCCACGAAGACCCACAAGTAGCCACCTACAACAAAAAGTTCTGCATGGTGAACTTGGCAATCAAATTCCATGTGAGGAATTTTGGCATGTGCACAAATCAATTGTAAGGAACTTCAATTTACCAGGTTAAGCTTGATGCATTTGTGGGTCTGAGGCATGTAGGTGTAGGAATGTCAAAGGACATTTTGGAGTCTTCACCGTTAAGTGATAAATTTAGAGCACGGGGACCCACAGGCGGAGGTACGCACTATAGGACCTGCGGGTTCCTTAGACGTTAAGGGCTTGATGCAAAATTTTTACCAATTTAGGAGATTCAAGAGGGATCTATCGAGCTTCCATCGTATGTTCACTATTAGAAAAGATGTTGGAGGGACAACAGTTCACAGGAGGTAGTCTGCTTAGGTGAACCTGCAATGACCTCTAGGACATGGTGTGTGTACCAACAACTTTCAAATTTTGGCAAGGGAAAAGCCCCTTGCAGAACCTGCAATGTGAAAGGATGGGGGTGTAAGTACATTAGGGAACAACAATGGGGAAACAACCACCCACATGCAACCGCCCGCACAAATCGGTCCATATAACATTTTGACTTAGTTACTTTGGGAAAACCTAAGCTGGCGATGAAAGGGAAAATATCCTAAGGAATGATTAAGCAAGGGAAAAAATGGGTCATGAGACACTTGAATTCAGTAGATGAAGCTTTGAAGCTCTTGTGGGTTTGAAGGATGTGGGCGTTGTGAGGTGGAAAGGCATTAAAGCTCAATCAATAAGTGATGATGTTTAGGAGATAGTGACCCACATGCAGAGTTCTGCAAAGCCACAACTCTTAGCAATTTTGAGTTTTTTCAAATTAAGCACATGGAAGATGCATTAGAAGGGTGCCTAGACCTATTCCTTAATGATTTTTCCCCTTTCAAAAAATGAATAAATTTGGAATGCAGAAGCCGCAAGGTTACGTGTTGTAAAAAAAGGCATTGAGCACATGGAAACCCACACTCAAAATCATGTGGATGGCGACCCACATATGGAATCCCATGGACAATGACGGAGGGACGACGACCCGCACATGAAATCCCATGAACGACGACAAAGGGACGACGACCCACACATGGAATCCCACAACTTCACAAAACTTAGTAAATTTGAGATATTTCAATTTTAGCACATGGGAAAAGGGGTAGAAAGAGTGCCAAGTAATATTTCCTTAAGATTTGACTCAGTTTGAAAAATACAAAAAATGGAATGCGGAAGCCAGAGGGTTCGTCGCCCTTTACAACAACATTGCTCAAATGGACTTCCGCGAGCGGAATTTCGTAGTGAAATTTCCACAATGTCTAAACACATGGAAAATTTGTTGCAAACCCCTTTAGGCATGTGAAGACATTCATTTTATGGGTCCTAGATGATGAAAACTTGAATTTTGCACCCTTTTTGGAAATGTGGAGATTTGAAAGGGGGAATCTAGAGGATCCGTGACCCTTAACAATGACATTCCACAAATGGTGACCCGCACATGGTGACCTGCACACAGTGACCCACACATGACGACCCACACATGACGACTCACACACAACGAATCACACACGATGACCCACACACAGAATCCCACAAGCATCAATGGAAGGATGGTGATCCGCATACAGAATCCCACATATGGCAACAGAGGGACGATGACCTGCGCATGGAATCCCATGGACAATGAGGGAGGGATGATGATCTATAGAGAAATTTCTGCAACTTCTCGAAACTCATCAAAACCTTGTAATTTCACTTAGGAATCACAGATACATCCCAAATCCATAGGCAACTTGTCCCAAAAGTCAAAAAATGAAGGAAAAAGCAAAGCAAGTGAGAAGGGACCAAGTCAGCAGGAGCAAGGAAAAAGCAAAAAAAGGGGGTCCCTGCCTTCAGTGGGGCATGTGTGCAAAATATGCACAAAAAATGGCAACTCAGTTGAGGAAATTCTTTAGAGCATTTCGCTGAAAAAATGGAATCACGAACCAAAAATCTCTAGTTCTGACCTTCACGCTAGGGAAAAAAAACCAGATGCTCGACCAAAGGATCAAAGCCACTAGTCAACCCAACCTTTAGTATGCTGAAAATCCAAGTGTGTGCAAATGCATTCATTCCCATCCTTAAGTCACTACAAGAACCTAAGCTCTGTTGAGTTAAGCTATGTAATTGATTCTAACTTCAAAAACATCCTAGACGTTGCCTTGCTACTAGTCAAGTGTCCATAGCCCCGATGAGGTTGTCACCGTGATTCTCCCAAACATCACTCTACTACTGGATGGGCGTCCATAGCCTCGGTAGAGTTGTTCGGATCCTCCTGGTAGTTATATTATCTTCTTTTTATTTTCAACTTTTTGTTTTATTTCTTTATTTTTTGTTCATTTCTTTTGATTTTTCTCTTTTCTCTTCTTTCTTTTCAACTCGTAAGCAATGAAGCTCGCACTCAAGGCTAAGAATCACAGTGGCACTAAAGTAGAATTTTAGATTTTTCACTTAACTGGACTTTATAAAAGGACCTACAACAACCCCAAGATTCTTAAAGTGTGTAAGAGATATAAGATTTCAAAATACATTAGAGTCAGACTAAACCAATGACTTATCCCCTTTGAGATGAATACCTAGGTTACTTGATACTAACAAAAGATCTTCACCATCCACTTTGAAAACTTGATTAGAGTTTATTGAAGAAATACATATAACAACCCCAGACAATAAAATGATTGTTGCATGTGCAAACATACCAAACAAAAAACAAGGGGGACCCTAAGCAAATAAGCAAAGTAGAAGCAGACAAAAAGAAAAAAAAGAAAACTAACTTGAGGAAATTACCTAACCTAACGAAAGAAGGAAAGTGGAGCTATGTACATGAAACCTATACTACTCAAAAATAACTATGTATAAATATATTTACAATAAACCAGATTCAGGCGAGGCAAATTGACATTTACGTTTGTAGGACTTCACATTGCATGCATAAGCAGGCAAGTGATCATTACAGTTCTAAGCCATGCAAACTCATCTTTATATTTAGAAAAATAAAAATTCATAGTGCAACATTCAAATTTAGTAACACATTCATGAAGAATCAACAGTTGAGGCAGTTTTTCCAACCCAAGTTCAATCCATAAACAAGTTTGTCTCCCCTCATTCCCATAATCAAAATTATAAACGTAGCTACAAGTATTCATAGGAGTAAGGAAAGATAGGACTTGGATGTCGTTGCATGAGGGAAATTGTATTGGATGGTCTAGAGCATGCACAACATCAGTAGTCATAGTGATGGTAGCCTCAGGTAGATGCAGTGGATGGTGCAACATCTCCCTTGCATTGTAGAATGGTAGGTCATGATCAAATTGATTAGGCAGTACACATTATGAAGAAAAAATTTCAGATGCAAGGAACCTTGTACTTGATCTCGAGCTTCCATAAGGCTAGGAGAATGAGGAAAGAAACACCTCTTCCAAGCTACCAGTGGGACCTGCAACCTCTATCCACTTTTCTTCAAGGAAATACATTTCTTCTTGTTGATGCTTCATAGTATCAGTGTCTACTTGACTACTGTCTTCAAAAGGTAGCATGCAGTTCCATCTCATTTTCTTGGCATTGATCTCGATTTGTTTATGCTTCATGTTATAAAAACATGACATGGATGAATTTGTCCCATTTTAACTCTCAGAGTGTGTAGGAGGATCAACAATGGACAAAGATGAAAGACTCCCAACTATAGCCTATAATTGGAAAGGTATATCATCTTTGTGGGTAGCCTCCAAGACATCCCCGCTTTGATCTTTCTTTCTTAGCAGTTCATGTGGTTCATGAGGATGTTTACTTGTTTCCTCTTGTTCACTGTCATTGTAGATGGAAAAGGAGTCCCTCTCCCAATTTGGGAGCTCTCATGTTCCACCATCCAAAGGTCTAGGTGATATCTCTTCATCACTACCAACCTTTGAAATGTACTCTTCCTCAGTGTCACTATACCTCTATGGAAATATTCCAAGTGGGAAGAAATCAATGAGTGACATTGGCTCATCAAGGGGACCAAGGTATGATGCATGATTTCCCTCCAAAATTCCTCAATAAAGTCTATCATCCATCGTATATAAATGCTCTACAAGAGGGGAAGACTCATGATGATAGATGGAAAGCTCTCCCATTTGATTTGCTTCATCATCTAGAGGTTTGAGAATGTATTATTCTTTCTCTGTCATTGTCCCAACATTTTCTTGAGGGCTACTTTCAGCTAAGTTATCACTTGGTTCTAGCTCTTGGAATTTTGGCTCAATCTTTGAAACAACTAAAGGGGGTTGGGCACTTGGTTTTTCCACTTGTTCTTTAACTTGTTTGATGGCCTCTTGGCATAGGTCGCATGTGAACTTTGAATGCACCAAATCATGGATCCTACACCTACTTGGCAGCAACAACACCTCCAAATCCACTTGGTATCTTAGCTCTAATCAATCCCTTATGAGTCTTGACACGAGTTCATTATATCTTTCCACCACTGGATCTTCATCAACACTTAGGAAGGAAGTTTGATAGTGAACTACCTCAGCTTGTGGTTATTCCCACTCCCCTAAATCTTCTTTTTCAGATGCCTAATCACTTTCATTTATGAAGGAAAGGTCCTCTAATCTTATTTCACTTATGCTTTCATCATCATTTTTTGCTTCCCCAAGGCTTCCAACCTCTTCTTCTTTCAGATATTTGGCCTTTGCGTTGGCTGTCCCAACATATACTGTTGCAAATTATTCTATGTATAGCCTTTTAATTGCCAACTATTCTGCTTCTTGAGTGGAGGATTTCTCTTCACTTATGGGGAAAATATCTTCTAATCCCTTTCCAACTAAAATTTCATCAGGGCTCCCTACTGCCCCAAGGAATCCAACTCCTTCCTTTTGATTCTCAACCTAAGTGTCTATTGTCCTAGCACTTACTTCTATAGAATTTCTCAGTTCAGCTTCATTGTGTTGTCCTCCAAATATTGACTTCTCTCCTACCTTAGTGGATGAATCCTCTTCATTGAGAGTTGGCTTCTCTAACTTGTCCAAACAAATCCTAGCTTGGGAAACAATGTTTTCACATGAAGGGCAAGTGAATTTTGAATGTGGTGTATTATGGACCCTACACCAGCTAGTCAATAGCACTTCTTCTAGTCTTATCCCATCCTTGTTGCACAAGTGTTCTTGAATCAAATCCTTGAAGGCCTTGGCTACCATGCTAACCAATTCTTCTTTTGGGTTTGGCGGAGCTAAGGGTTGGTAAATTTCCCAAAAGGGGATTTCTACTTGCAAAACCATTTCAATCCTACCCAAGAATGTTAGACATTTCAATTCATTGCGCCTACAAGTGCCATGGATTCTAAATTTTTCTACCACTGAAAAGTGTTGCAATGGCTTCCTTAATCACCTATTTAGATCTTCTTGCAGCCGAGTGATGTTGATTTGAAGTTGCTGCTCCATCTCATCTTAGCTCTTGTTTGCCTTCAAATTTTCTGATTTCTAAAATTTCCAACATATGATGAGATCTATCTATCTCAGATTTTGGTTGAATGTGCTTTCAACTTCTAGCTTTTTAGCCTTGTGCACAACTATTCCCTCCTTCGAGCACCAATTTTTTTGATGGGTGTTTTTGCACTTCTCAACACAGACAATGCACAAGTGGACTACCTCTCTTGAAAGGTGAAAATCTGTAACTGAGTTTTAGACAATCACCCAAGGTCTCTCGGGTGTCAGGTCATGACAATGCTTGGAATAGTTCAATTGGTTGATGTGATTTGATGGTAATCACAGGGTGGCCTTTATGGTTTACAAAGCATGGGAAGTTGGGTCAGAAAATGGAGTTTCAAAGTGTTGGAAGTGAATGAACAGTGGCTGCCCACTTAGAACAACAAGCTAAAACTCACTATGTTCATCAAATTTAGCATTGTGGTCATGCTTGGAATCCTAATCTAACAAGGCCTTGAAAGAAATAGAAAAAGAGGAAAGGGTTAAGAGGGCTATTGTAAATCTAAGCTATGAATGAACAGTAACAATGGAGGATGCTATAGTTGACAGACTCCCATGAACTAGAATTTTCTTGACCAAGAGAAACCTATAGCTACACAAAACTAGTGCAATCTTCTAGGGTCTTTATATTTTTAGACTATACATTCACCTCATGACAATACAATTGAACTAAGTTGCAACAGCATTAAGTAGCTCAAAATAGCTTTGCAAAATGATTCAGCATAACCAAATCACAAAAAGCATGAGCTTGGGAGTTCATCAAATAATATAACAACATTCACCATTAAAGCCACTCAAGAAACTAACATCTAAAACTAACATGGAGGCTAAACCATGCATGCATAATGAACAAGTTCAAAGAAAAAACCAAAATATTGCAATGCTTCCTTCTATTGATGCAAGATGCCCTTTCTACCAATTCACCACCAGCTTACAAATGAGGAGAAAACCCCTATTTATAGTTTTCCAAAAGTGAAATGAATGGCCAAGATTCATTTGGAATGAATGGACCATATTTGTTACAATTTAGGGTTTCACCTACCCCCAGTATTTCATAATTTGAAATAGGCTATTTTGTCCAGTTCTCTATTTTGTCTTGTAGCCTATTTTCTCTTTTAGTTACTGTAGTTGTTATGTCTTCTAGCTGCCTTCTCTATTGCAACTGGCAATAGTTAACATCTGCCTTCTTGTTGATGTGTTTGCAACATCCATCATTGAATCTTGCTGTGGATTTGTGTCACTGAAAAGTAGTTATGCTGCTCCTAATTTTGGTGGACAACTCCTGACAATCATCATCATTTGGTGGAAAATAAAACAACTCCCTCTTGCTCCTTGTTTGAAAGTATTTCTCAACTTGGTATTGCCTAACACAGATTCTTAAGCGGGCTTATTCAATTAGGTAGAACTTCCCTTGATGTCAATATTCAGACAAGTGACTCCTTTGGTGGTCGCAATTGCCCTTTGAGCACAAAAAAATCTATGCCTTTAGCATGGTTCCATGAATCCTGCACACAAGAGGTGCAGTAAGTGATTTCATTAAGGAAAACGTTAGTCAAATCCTACAAAATCATTGTTAGATACATGCATACACCATTAAAAGATCATAATATTCATCATTGTTCCACATTTGGAGCTCATTTGGACCATAAACATAAATGTGGGTTCAGGGGTGCAGTTTTCCCCTAGGCCGAAAGCTGTTTGGAGTAGCTAGGAGCAGGATGGCGTCGAGGCCAAGGAGACCTGCAGGTAGCCGCTCACAACAAAAAGTTCTGCATGGTGAATTTGGCGATCAAATTCCATGTGAGACACTTTGGAAAATGAAAAAATCAATTGTAAGGCACTTGAAGTTACCAGGTTAAGCTTGATGCATTTGTAGGTCCGAGGCATGCAGGAGTTGGAAGGTTGAAGAATGTTTTGGAGTCTCTGCCATTAAGTGACGAAATTTAGAGCATGGCGACCCGCAGGCAGTAGTTCACACTAAGGGACCCACGGGTGTCTCAGACATTAAGGGCTACGTGCAAAATTTGACCAATTTAGGAGATGCGGGAGGGAGCTACCAAGCTGCCATAGTATGTTCGCCATTAGGAATGACGTTGGAGGGATGACGGTTCACATGTGACAGTCCTCTTTGGTGGACCTGGCCTGTGTGCCAATAACTTTCAAATTTGAACAAAGGAAAATCCCTTTGCAAAACTTGCAATGCAGAAGGACGGGGGTATAATGATGTTAGGGAATAACAATAGGGAAACAACCACCTGCATGTGGTTGCCCGCACGAATTGGTTTGCATAATGTTTAGACATAGTCACTTTGGGAAAACTGGGGATAATGATGAAAGGTAAAATATCCTAAGGAATGATTAAGCAAGGGTGAAAATGGGTCGTGAGACACTTGAAGTCATTAGATGAAGCTTTGACACTCTTGCGGGTTTGAAGGATCGAGGCACTGTGAGGTGGAAAGGCATTAAAGCTCAGTTGTTAAGTGATGGCGTTCAGGAGACGACAACCCGCATGCAGAGTTCCACAAAGCCACAACCCTTAGAAATTTTGAGTTTTTTCAAATTAAGCACATGGAAGATGCATTGGAAGGGTGTGTAGACCTATTCCTCAATGATTTGACCCCTTTCAAAAAATGCAGAAATTTGGAATGCAGAAGTCGTAGTGTCAGGTACCATAAAAAAATGGCATTGAGCACATGGAAACCTGGACACAAAATCCCATAGACGGTGACCTACACATGAAATCCCATGGATGACAATGGAGGGATGGCGACACACACACAAAATCCCATGGATGGCGATGGAGGGAGGAGGACCCATACATGGAATCCTGCAACTTCACAAAACTTAGTAAATTTGAGATTTTTCAATTTTAGCATGTGGGAAAAGGGGTAGAAAGAGTGCCAAGAAATATTTCCTTAAGATTTGACTTAGTTTGAAAAATGCGGAAATTTGGAATGTGAAAGTTGGAGGGTTCGTTGCCCTTTACAACATCATTGCTCAAATAGACTTCCACAGATGGACTTTCGCGAGTGGACTTTTGTAGTGAAATTTCCGCAATGTCTAAAAAAATGGAAAATTTGTTGCAAACCCATTTAGGCATGTGAAGAAATTCATTTTATGGGTCCTAGATGATGAAAACTTGAAGTTTGCACCCTTTTTTGAAATGTAGAGATTTGAAAGGGGGAAGTTGGAGGGTTCGCCACCCTTAACAACATTCCACAAATGGTGACCTGCACATGGCAACCTGTGAATGACAACAGAGGGACAACGACCCGCACATGGAATCCTGCAAACAGTAACAGAGGGACGGTGACCCACACATGGAATCCCATAGACGGCGATAGAGGGACGACGACCCACAAAGAAATTCCCACAACTTATCGAAACTCATTGAAACCTTGGCAGTTCACTTAGGCATCATAGAAACATCTCAAATCCATAGGCAACTTGTCCTCAAAGTCAAAAAATGAAGGAAAAAGTGAAGCAAGTGAGAAGGGACCAAGTCAGCAGGAGCAAGGAAAAAGAAAAAAAAAGGGGGTCCCTTCCTTTAGCGGGGTGTGTGTGCAAAATATGCACAACAAAATTTTTGTTAAGGAATGTGTCAATGATATAAGCTATGCTATGCATAACTTATATTCCTTTATCATTATCAAGCATTTTCCTCATGTTATCTATGACATGAAGCTCAATACCAACAATATATTTAGAACTCATAATATTTTACAATTTTTCTAAGCCTTTATGCATTTGTTTTATATTTTATTGAGGGAAATTAGCAACCATTATATCAACATTATTCACATTGGTTGTGGGTGGGGTGATAATGGGAAATGTGGCATAAAAGCTATGGTCCATAGTGGGTTGACTAGTATCAAAACTATGAGTGAAAGTGTTAGAAAACTCAAGATCCACAATAGATGTAATAGCCAAGGATGACATGAGTCTCGAACTATGTCTCACTATAGTATTAGTAATATGACACCAGGTTGTGAAGCTCATACAAGTTTCACCAAACCTAATTGCACCCAAAATGGAGAATAAACACTAGAAAAATGTAGCAAACACCCAAAAATAGGAAGTGCAATGCAAGTATGTAAAAATATTTTGTAATTTTCAGATTTAAAACAAGATAATTTACTAATTATGTTATGAGAAAACCTAAAAAATGATGTCTTTAATTTCCAATTTTTATTTCAAACAATGCACTTGATTTGACCGATTGAACCTAATGCAAGCAATTACATAATTTTTTTATTTTTGAAACTAAAACACATAATTAACAACATATCAGAATGAAGCAAATGGAGACAAGTTAATGCTCATAAATTTGAAACAAAACTTGTATAGGGACCTATTCTCCCTAGGGTGAATGGGTCTTAGCATAGGGGTTACAAAAATTAAAATATGAGTCTAAGGTTCACTGCCAGGGTTTCCTATTTTAGGTTGTAAACTATGGTTTCAGTGATTGAATTTTCTATATTTAGGTGTCCTAATGCAAGTGAAATTAGTGACAAATGATGAAAAAAGTTACACTATTTGAAATGCAATTTTGACCAAAATTGTGAATATGAATGACTGAAAATACACTAATATGCAAGTACTATGTAAAATCAATTTAATAGACATTTTTTTTTCAGATTTTAAATAATGCAAAATGCAAATTTAAAATCCTAAATAAGATGTGAACTAATGCAAATTCGAGAACCCTAAATGGAATGCAAACTAATGCAAATCCTAGATCTAGGGTTTGAATGGACTCCAAATCATAAAAATTATAGTGTAAGAATGTGGGTTCACCAAAATGAAACATAGGAAAATAGGTTCACCAAAATGAAGAATAGGAAAATGGGATGAATCAAAATGGGCTGATTGAATATATGACGCACCTATCTTCCTATTTTCATTAGGAAGAAAATATCCCCAAATGTAAGATTGAATTTCAACCCCTAGGTGAGTCAACCTTAATGGAGATCTTGTTGTTTTCCTTATGCAAAGACGGGGTAAAATTTGCCTAAACAACACTTTGGGGAGAAAAACTAAAAATAGTAAATAAAATCAATTATGCAATGTACAACTTGAATAATCAATTTAAAGGATAACACAAAGTGAATCAATCAAATTCTAATAGATCTAAGAAGGTTAAGACATCAAAAACCTATCACCAAAACTTGTTGTTGAGTGTCCTCCTAGGACAAATTCACCCTAGGGTGAATGGGTCTTGCTACAGGGATCCAAAATCTATTTTTACATTCCTTTGCTCCTGGATCTGTACTCTTGATTCCTCCAGGTTTCATAGTTGGAAAGTCAGAATTAAATTTTGCAAGTGAATTTCCATGGCTTGAAACCTTTGACAACTTTGCAAAATTGTTCTTTTGATCAATCTTCAATGCTTCTTCAAACTAAGATCTACAAACACAAAGAGAGGGAAATATTGTTTATTTTTGGTGAATGGGGGTTTACCTTGGTCAAAACCCATTTTGGCAATTAAACCTTGAAATGAAATGAAACATAAATGGAAGGAATGATGAATGAACATTGCTATGGTGCAACTCACCAAACCCTTGAATAAAAACCCTTAGAGGACTAAATTCTAATACATCTCTCCAAGGTCTTGATCTTTCATGAAATGTCTTGATTGGATGTTGATCTTGATGCTTGAATTTTGACTTGAATGCTTGAAACCTACATCACAATGTTAGCTCCAAAAACATGCATGAATGAAGATAACTTTGATATGATCCTTGAGATCTTGAATGCTGCAACAAATGACCGAGAAATCCGCTCTTCAATGTTCTTGACAATAATATTTTCTCTTGTAAACGTTTCCTTCTTGTTTCTAGGATTTGAATTAATAAAAATACCTTGTATTTATAGATATTCCCAAAACTTAAACATCAAAGGCTAACAATTGCAATTTATTTTTTAATCATAAAAATGCCACCAAAACCATATTAAAAATTGGGGTCCTAAGTCCTAGGACCTAAATCCAGGACACTCCAATTCTAAGGCAATTTAATTAATGTTTGCAATTGTTTAAAACAAGTATCTTTTGAAAAATGTAATTAATTAGGCTTTTAAATGCATAATTGGGCCAATTAGAGGCTTAATTAAGTCTATTTAATTAGGGGACCCAAACATAGTGTAAAAATGTAAAGGAGTACATTTTTTGAGACTATAGAGTTTAACCCTAAAATATGAGTTATTAGTATATTCTAGTCTTGTGCATTGTGGATCTATGTGTGTAGGCATTAGATCAAATTTATTCTCAACTTTATCATTGGACATCAAGTACCTTTATCATAATCACTCTTCCTCTTTTAAATTTCAAATTAATATTAGTTTCTTTATCATTTTATCCTTGCTTTAGAAAATCCTATTTGGTGTGTCTTTTCACATTAAAAATTGGTTTAAAATTAATCTTTCACTTTTTTATTTATGATCTAAAATAAAATGTTGTATTTTAATACCCAAGATTTACTTACATATGCTCTCCTCTTGCGCCTTAGGGTGATGTTGAGGATCATAAATAAGTAATATTGTTTTCTTTTTTAGGGGGGCTACCTATGGATTTCATTACCTTAAGGGATGAAATCAAATCCTGTGTTCTAGTGGATTATAAAGAGTGGGGGGTGAATCAAAATACATAACTCTTAGAAGTGGAATATTATCAATCTAGGCTAATCCTTTAAGAACTTTATACCTTAAAGAAGTGATGGTGAAGAGTTGGTAATTACCCTTTCCTCCTAGATGTTTGATAGCATTCCCTTTCATATGTGGATTAGGTCTCATGTACCTTTATGGTATATGGGGGATACACCTATTTGAGCTTTTGAATCCTAGTTGAGACTTTTTGGCCATATTTTCTTGTGTTCCCTTGTGCCTACAAGGATTGATAAACCCACTTGAATAGGCTTATTCATGTGTCTTACATGTTTGAATGTTTGAAACAACCTTCCACACTTGACACCAAAATGGGACACAAAATCCAAATTGAGCCATAAGAAATTATCTTTTTCATTATATCTTTGTGTGTTTTTAATCTTTGAACAAATTGCAAAAACTTAAAAATCATAAAAATCAAAACATTCCAAAACAAAACCAAAAAAAAAAAGAAAAAATAAGAAAATATATTGCCTTTATCTTCTTAGATATAAATTGTTAATGTGTTCAGTCTATATTTTTTAAATATTTTTATCTTTTGAAAAGAATTCAACAACTATTTTGGTCACTTTTGACATCTCTTGCTAAAACAAAGTTGATAAAATATAAATACTATAGAAAAATTGTATTTGACTATCAAAAAAATACTTTTAAACTATCCTATAACACATATGAGTCATTATTCTATGCTTCTAGGCTATCATTTTGAACAAATTTATGCTTCAATACATCTAATTTATTTTTTTAGTTCTTTTCAGTTATCTTAGGGCACATTTGATTAATAGTTCCATAAATACGAAACATTTCACTATGCTTTTGATCAATTCTCACATGTATTTGATTCAACTTGCAAATTTTGATCAATCTTTCCATGCTTTTGAGTAATATTATTTTCCTTGAAAATCTCAAGATCATAACTCAAAATCCCACTTTTAGATTTTTAGAAAATCAAAACTGATATAGAACTACAACACATCTTATTAATTAAAACATATTACACTATCTCATTGAACTTCACATTGCTATCTTTGGTAAAATCTTAGAATTTTTTTTTTTTATTGAATCTTGCCTTAATTTGTAAATTAGTATATTATTATTAATAATATTATGGAAATATGTTAAATCTATTAGAAAATGTGTAGATAGTGTGTTGTCATTGATATCAACCTGTTTCGATGTTTTCATTGATGTCAACCTTTGTTGATACCTTATACACTTATGTTGAGGGAAAATTCATGGTTGGATGTTAAAGAGATGTAAGATTGTCTTATTTGTTGAAGTTTATTATTGGATGTCAAGTTCACTATGCTATCACAGGTACACTATTTTACACCATTATTTAAAGTTCATGGTTAGATGCCAATTGCCTTGGTTGATAAGGTTCTAATCTATCTAAGGCTCAAGATTGGATTTACAAGAGCTTTGTCAAATGCTCCACATTCCTTCATAGATGAAGATATGTCCTTGTAGTTGGAAGAATAGCTCTGCATCATCCAAGTTTCTATTCATATGTTTTACTGCAAAGTATTCTAGATTTATTAGAGTATAAAAGTGTTAAGTGTTGGAAGATGATGTCCAAATACATGAGCATGATATGTATATTTTGAATGATCCAATGTTTTCATTGATGTAAATTTTTTTTTGGATCATTCTAGCATGGTTCATAAGTGTTTTTGAAGATATTTGTACATGATAAGTTGGTCTAGAAAGTATAGCTACTAAAAAAATTGTCTAAGAATCAAATCTGCCAGTATAGTGATTCAGTACATCATATTTTGGGTCTGCACTCCACTACAAATAGAGATATCTCTTTGAAATTCTAATGATAATTTGGTGATCATTAGATGCATCTAAATCCAATATTTTTTTTTTTTGGTGAAGTATCCTAGAAGATATGAAAGACAAAGTTCAGTTTTGTATATTGCAGTTATTTCTTGTATAAAGTGTTGACGTGGGAGATTCCAAATTCCTTTGTGGATGATTATTTCAAGTTCTAATGTTGAAGATAAGCTTCAAAATTTTGGTTGAGTAGGAATTCTAGATGGGATAAAGTTTTGAATTCCATGTATGGAAAATTGAGTAAATAGATGAAGGTTTTTGTGTTTAGGTATTATTTGCGGCTGACCTAACACATTTGAAGGATTAATATGTGTTGAAATTGTGTGTAAGACCTATATTTGGTCCATTCTAACCTATCTTGAGATAATTTTTATTTTGAATTAAGGTGCAAGATGTCGATAAAAAGTTTTGGGGATGACAAGTTCAAATTCTGTGTGTTACATCCAATTAGGCCAATCTAATTGGTGTTACACTTGATATGGATATATATAGGAGTTTGTTTTTGGTGTTTTGCGATGATGTGCATGTGATGAGATATTGATAACATGTATGGTGTTCCACCTACATGTATGTAATGTGAAATTGATCAGTATTGTGGGAATTTAGAGCAGAGCAAAGCATTGATCCAAATCAGTGAAAATATTGTTTTGTACTTCATTGCAATTGTAATCCAACATACTATAGATGCAATTGTAATAGTTCAAAAGGTTGTAAGACACCCCTTATATCTTCTATATTATTCTTTGTGGGAAATGAGTCCACCAGACAATAATTCCACTTACAGTGAGCATTTTTGTAATATACTATATCCGAATATAATACATTGTGAGCTAACACTTATAGTGGTTTTTCCCATTTTGGGTTTTCCACATAAAAATCCCGTTGTTCATGTGTTATGTGATGTTTTGTAAGTTTTATGATTTCTTTTCTTATATTAGTTGAATGTTCTTTGGTAATTGGATGGATAATGCTTGAAGGGTTTAATAGAATACTGATTCACCCCCACCTTTCAATATTCTGAGTGTTCAACAATTGGTATAAGAGCATGGATCCCTAGAAGGAGCTTGACCACTTTGGGAATTGGAAAGATCTTGGAGATTGAACACATGACTAATAAAAATTTTCATACTATTGAATACATTGAAGAATATTGCATGATTGACATAAATGGAGAACTCAAAGTTGCTCTTGAAGATCTTAACAAAGTTGAAGATGAAAAAAAATATTTGAAGGAAAATATTAAAGAATCAAATTAATGCATCAAAAAATTGAGAGAGTAATCAATAATTTTAGAATAATGCATAAGGAAGTCAATGAAAAATTGAAGCAAGCAAATGAAGATCTTATTGGACTGAAAGTGCAAGTGGAAGAAATGAAAAGAGTTGAGGAATGTCTAAATGCTATGGTGGAAAGAAAATATAATGAATGCATGAGGCTTGAACAAGAAGTGGTAAATCTAAGATCAGATTTGGAGAAAGCAAGAATTCATGAAGAAAAATTTAAGACAATCTCTACAATGCTTGATGAGTTTATTGCAGGTCAGAAAGCATCTAAAGAAAAAGGTGGTTTGGGACTTGAAAAAGGAGAAATCTCAAAAGAAGTTCAGACACCTAATGCAAAAAAGAAGATAAATGAACCAAAGAAGACTAAAGACAAGAAAAATGGTGAGATTTAGAATCAAAGAAACAATGCTAGAAGATCCCCTGTTGGACAACCAAATGCTCAAAGGTACCCATCTTTCAATGGTATTTGTTATTCTTGCAATAAATTTGGACATAGAGCAATGGAATGTAGAAGCAGAATAAATCAAAATGTTCCATCCTTTACTGTTCAATGCTTTACATGCAAAAAATTTGGACATAGAGTAAATGAATGTAGAAGTCAAATGATGAATGTATATAATAATGGTAGAATGATTCAATCCTTTAATGGTTATTGTTATACATGCTATGGATTTGGACACAAAGTTGACTAATGTAGATCCATAATGAATGGAAGGAGTAATGATCAGAGAAATGTCATGTGTAGTAATTGCAGTAGGGCTTGACATATAGCTAAATTTTGCAAAAATAGAAACACAAGGAAGGACAATCTGGTAAAGAAGAATGAACCAACCAAAAATATTGATTTGGTTAATGTAAAGAAGGAAATAGAGAAGATATGGAGAAAGAAATAGGAGACTAAGAACAAGGAAGAGTCTATACCATCATTTGGTGTAGATGTTTCCTCTCGTAACTAAGCCAAGAGCTATGGATTAGGGGGAGATTTAATGGATATCTTATGTCCCCCACCAGAAAAGATGTTTTGAAGCTACAACACAAGGACATGTCATGAAGAATGGAATGATTAACTTGTTGGAGAATATTGTGAAAGGAAATATGCTAATATGAAGATTTGTGGAGCTTGAAAAGGTGACTATGCATACAATTTTTAGGGAACTTACCAACTTTATGGTTCAAAGCATTTATTACATAATTAGGTCAAATCAGAGAGATAAAAGGAAATTTGCTAAGGAAAATTCATTTCATCAAAAGAAATCGAAGGAGAATAGAGCTTTGAGAAGTGGATTTTAAGTGGAAAAGTGATTTAGAGATGAAAGCATCAAAACCCTAGTTCAACGAAGCAAAGTAAAAGGTATTTAGCAATTCTAGCATACCCTAGTTTTCTAGAATATCATTTGAAAACAATTTAAATTCAACGGAGAAACCAAGGGTTGTAGATATTTCTCAAAATACATACCTAAGTTTAAAAGATGATCCTTTAGGTGCATTTTCACATATATTGTATGGGGTTTTACCTACTAAAGAAATTAGGGAATTACATTCATGGAAGTATGGATGAGCACTCACTCAAAAAATTATTGGACCTATGGATGAATAAGTTAACTAGAGATGATTTTTCCCTTAAGTCGGAATACCAAACCCTAGCCAAGAAAAAGTTTGATTTATGGCAATGGTTTCTAAGTTTTAGATATGAAGAAAAGTATATCAAAATGGACCTAAGTAGAATTCACGATCAATTTATGTGGATTGATGGCCCTCATATGATTACTAAGGAGGTAATTCGATAGATAATGGTTTATGGTCCACCAAACTATTTTATGTCTTGAAATACATCAAGAACAAGGATGTAATGGAGAGAACAGGTGCTACCTTTGATCAAAGATCCCTCATAATGAATCCTATCAAGATCCCAACAGTTAGATATGCGGATATGCTTATTGGATACAAGTTTTACTATACCAATTCATGTGGCACAAGACATGGTTGAGAAAAATGTTGATTATGACCTCTGTGAGTTGCTCTGATAACAATTGATGGAAAATTTGAAAGAAATTAAGAAGTATGTGTTCAAGTATGGAACACTAGTGGCATGTTTGATCTTCTACTTCTCAAGAGAAGTTCTAGTGATTGGGAAGGCTAATTGGTCAAGTACAAGGCTCATTGCACACCAGATAGGAGATTATATGATAGTTCTTGGAGATATGAATGCTTAGGATGATGCCCTTGCAACCTTCTTTGTATATATTCCAAAGAAGAATGAATGAAAGACAAATGATTTCAAGAAGTGTTGTGGAGAGATACAAACATGACATCACTTTCCTTGTCTCCACAGACTTTTGTATAATGGAAGTGGTATAACCTAGGTTTATTTGGGTTTCAAAACTAGATAATGAAGTGTCAGAGGTAGAAATTTTTGGCTATTTAAAGGTACTGTTGAATAGTCCTAAAGACCAGCCAAGGTATGGGAATTATGAAGAAAATTCAATGGAAGTTTACTTGGAGTTCAAGAAACCAGTGATGAGAAAGAATGTGAAAAAGATGCTTGGAATATATGCACAAATAGGAAGTGGTCTCCCAATGGAAAATGTTAAGTATGCCAGAGATAGAGCTAGAGTTGATATGTGTGTAGCAGGAGCCTCTGGTAGCTCAAGAAGATCAGGAAGATTTTCTATCACATCTCTTCCTACTACTGGTGAGAAGAGGAAACCCACAGATAGTCCTTTGGTAAGGGATAAATCCCGTCTGATAGTTTATGACACTAGGGAATAATCAAAGAAAACTACCACCACAGTACCCCTTGCTGTTTCTACAAGGAGAGTAGAGAAGAATGCCACAAGAAAAAAGGAAAGTGGCATCAATGTTGTTGAGGAAGAAGAGTTGGAAGAGGATGAAGCCCATTTGATTAGAAAAATAAAGAGAATTCATATTTTATATATAGATAGTGAGGAGTAAGTTGAGAAAGAGAAAGAAGGATTTATAATATAGAAGAGGGAGAAGTTGAAGGAAACCAAGAAGTATTCTATGGAGAAGAAGAAGAAATAACCCAAGAATGCTTCAGTGAAAGAAAAGAAGAAGAAGAAAACTAAGCAACCTCACACTCCTATGAAGGTTGAAGAACTATTCAATAGTATAGTGCAAAATGAGATGCTCAAGGAGACAACAAAAATGTATAAGGAAGTTGATGAAACAAACAAAAATACAATAATTGAAGCTATAGTTCAATACATTGTTGTGGCTGAGGTAGATATGCATAATATATGGAAGGATATACCAAATGATGTTTGGATTATTTTGTTAAAAATAAGAGAGGATGCAATTATGGAGCATGAAAAGATGAAAGATGAAGCTCTTGAGTGAGTAAGTGCTCCCCTGTCTGAAGCAGACTGAGCCACATTAGATGCCATCTACAACAAGGAGCTGAAAAATAGAAGGTAAACATTCTTATGGGAATGGATCAAAATGATCATGATATGATCCTAAAAGAATGAAAATAAAAGGCCGATAAACTTGTACAAAAGTTAGGTTTGCTCCTGACAACTAAAGAAGGTTTAAATGAAGATTCATGCCACAAAACTTAATGAAGAAGGAGATATGCACATAGATGATTCTGAACATGAACATGGGATCAGTGATGAAGATACTAATGTAGAGGAGAATATTGATAATACTCCTCTAGACATAGAAGAACCAACACAAGCCAATGATGAAGTTGAAAAGGTTGCAAAATGAGAGACAATGATTGAAGAAGAAAATTCAAAAGATAACACCTTTATTCCTCTAATTACTCATGATACTACAAAAGATAGGTCTAGTCTCCCATAGGTAATTATTGATGAAGGTAACCCAAAGACATTTGTTCCTTTGAAAGACACATAACCTACCACTGATGAAGGTGAAAAGCAACCTGAGGATAGAGAACAAGAGAATAAGAAAGAAGAGAACATGGAGAAATAAGATGAAGGTGAGAATGAAGGAGATGAAGACAAGAATGAGGAGAATGAACAAGGAAAGGATAAAGATAAAGGAGATGAAGAGAAAAGGATGATGAATTTTAGGATAAGACCTCCGATGAATTAGACAAGGTAGAGGAAGAGGAGAAGACTCAGTCCAAGAAGGATAAAGAAAATGAAGAAAACTGGGACTTACCTAAGACTTCCAGTGAATCTTCCTCTGGTAATCCATTGAAAAATATTTTTTCTATGCAAGTAAGATTCCAACTAGTTTTTTCATCTTAGTTATTACAGTTTTCCATGCAACAAGGCAGTGGTATTGGACAAAATTTCTCCCATTGACAAGTTGCAACTAGGTGATGTGTTTCACACATTAGCAATAAAGGAGATTATTGAAACATACCAAAAGAGTAATGAATTCATGGATGAAGCTATGAAGGAATTGCAAGAGATAACCCCAATACAAAAATTGATTCATCATTATTTGTAATGGAGAATTTCAAGTTCTTGATTGATTCCTTCAAGGAATATGCCTCCAAACTAAAAGGACAAGTTGAAATAGAAATTGAGGCAAGGATTGCAGAGAAGAAATTGTTGGATAGCACAAAGAAGTGTGTATAGACACACAACAAAGTAGATAAATGTTTGAAGGATGTACAAGCCTATGAAGAAGACACAAATACTTTATTTTTGTATTTTATGAAGTGGTTGGATGCCACACAAAGAATAAAGGATTCCATGGATTCTATAGAAACACAAATAAGTAGTGCATCAAGTTCTTATAATCCAGTACAAGATAGAGATTATCAGACCTAGATTGCTATAGTGGACCTACATGATAAATTATCTACTTTACAGAGCCAGAAAGAAGAAATAATCAAGCATTTTGAGAAGCTAAGGGACTTGGTGAAGATGAAGTATATATCTATCTCAAGTGGCCTTGCCAGTACTAATCAAATTTCAAAGCTAAACCTTTAGTACTATAGAAGGAGAAGAAAGCTTGGTTGAGATTGAGTCTCAATACAAAATTCTGGCAATAAAAAAGAAAGAATGTGAAGAAGGTAAATTTGTGTGGCAAATTTTACAAAAGATTCAAGGGTCGACATGTTTAGGTTGACAGTTTCTATTTCTATGCTTCTTTCAATTTTTTCAGATTCTTTTGTAAATATATGGATGATATAGAAGTTTTGAGTTAAATTCCTAAGGGGGAGTCAATACTTTCTTTCAGTTTCTGTTTATGCATATGTTTGAGGGGGAGTATACAAAATTTGATATTGGCACACCCTTTTCCATTGATGTCAAAGGAGGAGAGTTACTTGAAGAGATATTTAGAGAGATACTTGGAGTGTTTTTGAAAAAAAAGATATGTGTAAGGGGGAGAGCAAGTTTTTGGAGAATGTTTTTGGTGTGCATGTTGCCATCAATGACAAAGGGGGAGATTGTTGGAAGATGATGTTGTCTGACAACATGAGCACAATATGTATATTTTGCATGATCCAGTGTTTTCATTGATGTCAAAATTGTTGTGGATCATTGTAGCATGGTTTGGAAGTGTCTTTGAAGAAATTTGTAAAGGATAAGTTGGTTTGGAAAGTATAGCCACTCAAAAATTTGTCTAAGTATCAGATCTTCCAGTAAGTGGTTTAGTGCATCAAATTTTGGATTTGCACTCCACCATAAATAGAGATATCACTTTGTGATTATAATAGTAATTTGGTGATCATCAGATGCATCTAAATCCAATATTTGTTTTTGTTTGATGAAGTATCTTGGAAGATATGAATGACCGAGTTTAGTTCTGTATATTGCAGTTATTTCCTGTACCAAGTGTTAACATGGGAGATTCTGCATTCCTTCACAAATGATTATTTTGAGTTGCAATATTGAAGATAAGCTTCCAGATTTTGGTTGAGTAGGAATTCTAGATGGGATAAAGTTTTGAATTCCACGTGTGGTGAATTGGGTAAACAAATGAAGGTATTTTTGCTTAGGTATAATTTTGGGCTGACCTAACATGTTTGAAGGATTAATATGTGTTGAAATATTATGTAGGACCTATGTTTAGTCTATCCAAACCTATATTGAGGTAATTTAAATTTTTAATTAAGGCATGAGATGTTGATAAAAAATTTTTAGGACAAGTTCAAATTTTGTGTGTTACATCCAATTAGGCCGACCTAATTCATGTTACACTTGATATGGATATATATAGGAGGTTTTTTTAGTTTTTGGAATGATGTGCATGTGATGAGCTATTGATGACATGTATGGTGTTCCACCTACATGTGTGTGATGAAAATTTGATCAGTATTGTGGGAATTAGAGCAGAGTAGAGAATTGATCCAGATCAGTTCAAAGATTATTTTGTACTTCATTGGAACTGTCATCTAGCATATTGTAGATGCAATTGTAATAGTTAAAAAGGTTGTAAGACACCCCTTCTATCTTTTATCTTATTCTCTATGGGAAATTAGTCTACTGGATAGTGAGTCCACTTGTAGTGATCATTTATGTATTATACTATATCCAGATATAATATAATGTGAGCTAACACTCACTGTGGTTTTTCCCATTTTGGGTTTTCCATGTAAAAATATTGCTGTTGATGTATTATAAGATGTTATGGATATTTTATGATTTATTTTCTTATATTATTTGAATTTGATTTGGTAATTGGATGGATAATTTTTGAAGGGTTTAATAGAATATTGATTCACCCCCCTCTCAGTATTCTGAGTGTTCAACAATAAGTTATAGTGAATGCATGATAAGGAGAGAACTAAATGTCTCTAGACTTTATCACATCAAATTTCTTTACCTTATGGTTTTGCATTTATGTTTATGAAGTTTTTATGCCTACTCAATCTAATTTTTATATGATTTGGTTCACCACTAGTGGTTCTATAGATGATAGTATGTTGTCTATGTTTTGATAACCTAGTAGGTTGGTCTATTGATGTCTAATCAGTCCATGTCAACATATATTGGATTAAATCTATGTATAGAGGCTATGTAATATTATGGAAACTTATTGGGATCTCTAGTTTCTTTGTAATTTGATATCAAATTCTCTCCAGTATCACAGTCTGTTTGATGTGGATATTTTGGTTTTCAAGTGTTTGCGCCAACATGAATTGATTTGAAATGACAAGAAAAGCACAAGGAAGTGTTTTTACACATCTTATCATTTTTTTGGATTTGTTTGAACTGTGTTTCTTGGTCTCTCTAGCACCCCCTTAGTCTGAGTTGATGTTTGCCAATTTGTTTTCTTATTAAGTCGACTTGACAAGATGAGTTGCTTGTGTCAAGAATTTAAATATGTGCACAATTTTTGAAGATGTGTTTCATGAAGGATAGGTCCTAGATATCTTTCACTTTGGACCAAATCAATTTTATTTCTTCTATTTTTTTTATTCTGAATTGATTTTGAGGTGTGTGAATGTTTTGAGAGGACAATGTGTGAATAGATTTCCATAGAATATATTTTGATGATGAAATTTTCCAAAGATTAGTTTTGATAGATCAACAATGAATCTGAGACTATGAAGAAGAATACATGTCATTAAATTAGAAATTTTGTTGAAGGAAGTGAGTTATAGGCCTACAACATAGCTTATTGAAGTAGATGTGCGTACCAAAGGTAGTGAGCCAGAGGTAACAAATATATTGAAATACTCCAATTGTATGTTGAGGTTGTGAACCTCTGCTATGAAAGTTGTATTGAGGAGGAAGTAGTGATATTCCATTGGTTAAAGACCATAAATACCTATTGTAAAAGTTGTTTTATTTGTGAGAATGGATTTGGATAGTAGATCCAAGAAGCTTTCTCACCATGGTTTTTTCCTTGTAGGGTTTTCCATGTAAATATGGTGTTATGGTTGTGTGCATTTTTTTTTCTTCTTATCATGCTCTAATTGGTTAATTGCTGATGAATAAAAGAATTTGATTAAGTAATGGTTCATCCCCCTTTAATACTATTATGTGTTCAATAATTGGTATTATAACAAAGTGCCTTGATATAGCCTAGTTGCTGAGGTAGACCCTGAGTGGAACACATGGGAACTAATGCAAAATCAAATGAGAATAATTCTTTGGAAGTTAAGAAGCATGATAATATGGAAGAATTTAATGCAGAAGATTGTGAAGTGGACTATGAAGGAGAACTTATTTTAGCTTTGGAAGATTTTGATATCACAAGAAAAGAAAATAGAGAATTGAATATCAAACTCAAAGATTCAAAAGAGACAATCATCAATTTGAAAGTTTAATTTGAATAAGGAAAGAGTTGCAAATTGTTTGAACAATAAGCTAAATGAAAAAGTAGTGGAATGCTCCAAACTTGAAGAAGAAATTGTTTCATTGAGGAAAGAATTGGAGAAAGGAAAGGATTAGATAGACAACGGTCTAAAGCTTAACATTCTTGATGAAATAATTAGTACTCAAAGAGTTTTAAAGGACAAGGGTGGTCTTAGATATGAAAAAGGTCAGAACTCAAAAGTTGATATCCCTGAAATGAAAAATGATAAGGGCTCTGATAAAGACTCTAAGAAGACTAAATATGAAAGGTAGAAATTAGATGATGGCTTCATAAAGGTCATTAATAAAAAAAACATCATTAAGAGATCTCCTCCTAAACAAACTTCTATTTCCACATTTTCTCAATCCTTCCATGGTTGTTGTTAACCTTTCAACAAGTTTGGTCATAAGGCTAATGATTATAGAAGTAAGCAAAGAAGGAATGATTATATGAGGAATAACTATTTTATGCATCCAAGACATGATACTATAGTTTCTCATTCTTTCTATGGTAATTGCTATATGATGAGGGGCTCATAGATACTTTCATATAAGTCATTTTATGTTTAAAAGACTTGTTATTTTTGTTAATTAACATGACTGGTGGTAGACTATAGACTAATATATTTTATTACTTTGCTTTATGTTTGGCTAAATTGGTAGATATATTTGAGGTAATGCTTTATATTAAATGCATTGCTTTTGTGATGATATTGATGAGATAATTATGCAGTTTTAATCTTTTATTGTCATAATTGGTATCCTTTTCTTAAGGGTTTTATTCATGGTATTTAAAAGACTGATGATAAAGTTAAACTCCCTGTTTAATCAAGTGAAGACAATCACACCATTGATCGGCCTAGCTATATGATGAATCACCAAAGTCCAAATCAACTTCTTTTAGTCGGTTTAGGAACTTGTAGTCCTAGTGCTGATTTGACATTTCTCTCTCTGTCTATTCTCAGTCTTGTTTTAGGTCTGCTTTAGTTTTATTTAAATCTCTAGTTTAGATTCCTTTAATCTTGGCAGTTGACACCATGTTTTGAATTCAATAAGGATATAGTTATAAATATCCATGTTTAGGATTTATAAAGGAGTTAGATAATTTTGATTAGAATTTTGTAATGGCTGCAATACTTTGTTTTGCATCCTACTTTGATCAATTTGAATGAAAATCATAAGTTAACTTGAATCACTATGTTAAAGATCTTAGTAGAGGAAGAGTAGGGCCCACTCAACCAAAGGAATCTATCTTGTGTTTGGTATTTTACTGAGTTTATGTTATTTCTGTTCATTAATATTAAATCTGAAGTGTTAGATGTTAAATATGGAATGTTAAGTTTGTATGAATCATTTTCAGCAATTGTGGTTAAATCGCTTTCAAGTTTATTTGATCATGGTTACAATGGTTTATTAGATTCATTGTAAGGTTTGTTAAGTAAATAAAATTTATATATTGTTTGTAGGGATTAAGTTTAGTAATTATCTATTAAGTTTAATTAGAAGCAATGATGGGAACTTATGGAAAGATGGAACTAAAATTTGTTTGGAATCTACTCATGGAAATTAGTATTTATGTTTTCTAGATTAATTGTCATTTCCTTGCAATTTATTTCTGTTCTTTAAAATAGCATTTATTTTCCAACAGATTTTAAGATAGATTTCTTTTGAAGAAAAATAGAATTAAATTGGATTTCGTATTCTAGATTAAGAATTAAAGTAAATATTAGTATTTTCCATAGATCGGTCTCAATCAAGTCAAATGAAGTCAAAAATAAGTTGACAAAACTTTAAATTAGGAAATAAGATAGAATAAATCCTTAGGAATTAGTTGCTGCAGTTTAGCTCCTAAGATCTCTTGAAGGAGTCAAACCGAAACCAAAAGTCACTGTTTACAGTGCAAAACCCCCCAAAAATCCATGACAATCATCCTTATCACATATAGCTCTAAGACACACCTAGTTCGATAATTAATTGACTAAATGATGCAAGTTGTGACATTAATGACCTTGCCCATCACTATACATGTAATAAGTTTGGTCATAGGGTTGTTGATTGTAAAACTAAGATAAGGAGAAATTGTTTAGACCTTGAATATAATATTGTTTACTACAAGTGTATAACTTTGGGCATAACAAAAGATTCTACAAAAGTGGTTCTATGTAGCCACATGCTTAGCATAAGAAAATAGAAGAAAAGAATGAAACTACAAAGGTTTGGAGAAAAAAAAGAGAAAGATAAGGAAGTGAAGAATGTCACAACGCTTGAGCATTGTGCATAAGATTTCATACTTGATTGAGATAGAGAATTATCTTAGGGGGGGATTTATTCTACAAAGTCTCTCAACCCCCCAAAGAGGGTAAAATGTTGTTCATTACAACATGAAAGGTGATCTTAATTAAGATGATCTAAAGAATATATTCGATGAGCAAGATGGAGTCCATAGAAAAATTATCTAGAGAAAAATCCTTTCTTGTGGAGGTCTTCAAAATAGAAGGTTATCATCGTGAAGTCACAAAGAAATCTAGAAACTACTTACCTAACAAGTACAAGGTGCATTAATTAAGGAATGTTAGGGAAAATGTGAAATCACAAAGAAATCAATGAGGTATGTGCTTCTCTAATCACCTGTGCTTGTTCATCTTTTGGAACACATAATTTACCCAAGTGATATAATAGTTTATCCTGCACATAATAATCTTTCTCTTCTACATGTTTACCATTCATTAAAGCAGCATAGATATCCTTAAAGTTCTCATCATTAGCATATTGTTCCTGAAAACTTTCATGAACCATAGAACTATTCTGAAGGATTATCAAAGCATTCATCATAGGAGGTCTAGAGAGCATGTCTGCTACTTTGTTATGGGTACCTTTCTTATACTTAATAACCAAATGAAACTTTTGTAGAAAACCCATCCACCGAAAGTGCCTACTTTGTTGCAGTTTAGTTTGTGAGTGCAAATACTGAAGTGGCTGTGATCAGTGTGGATTACAGTTTCTTTCCCCATTATGTAATGTTTCCATTTTTTAACACTCTGAACTAAAGCATAAAGTTCTTTATCATATGTGGGATAGTTACTTACTGCTCCTGAAAAAGTTTCAGAGTGGTAGCAAACTGGTTTACCTCCTTGCATGAGTACTGCTCCCATGGCAAACCCACTCGCATCTATCTTGATCTCAAATGGTTGATGTAGATCTGGTAAGGCCAAAACTGGTGCGGTGCTCAACTTTCCCTTCAAAGTGTCAAAAGCCTTCTGTTGTGGACCTCCCCACTGAAAAGTTGCTCTCGTACTGGTTAATGCATGTAATGGTGATGCTATATAAGAGAAGTTTGCAATAAACTTTCTCCAGTACTGAACTGCACCTAGGAAACTTCTGACCTCTGTGACTGTACTTGGCTTAGGCCATTTTACAATAGCTTCGACCTTCGCAAGGTCTACTTTCAATTGACCAAACCCTACAACATAGCCTAAGTACACTAAGGATGTCTTAGCAAATTCACATTTAGACATCTTTACATACAATTTTTATTTTCTCAATAAATCAAAGACTTTCTTTACATGACTTACATGATCTTCCCAAGTTTGACTGTATACCTCAGATTTATCATCTTCTTTGGCTTTTACAAGCATCAATACAAAGTTTTTACTTGAATTGTCCAACCTCTTCATTTGACCAGCATTAACTAGTGTAAGATTAGTCTTCACCTTATGTGCCCGTACAATGTATTCTAGCCCATCTTTAAAAAGATGATACTTATTCTCCCCCCTATAAAAGATTGCTTTTCTGTCATAAAGATAAGGAATCCCTAACACAAGCCCACAAATATCCAAAGGGACCACATCGACTTCTACCTCATCTACAAAGTTTGCAGTGATAGCAAATCTCAATTTACACTGTTTAGTTACTTGTAGTTGAGCATCATTGCAAACCCATCCAAGTGGATATGGTTTCAGATGAGGTGTTGTAGTCAAATTAAGTTTCTTTACAACTTCTTCATATATTAAGTTGACTTGTGAACCCGTATCAAACAGAGTATCAACCTTAGTATGTTTTGTTACAACATGAATGTGAAACAATTCATTTCTTTGCTTATCAACCTTAGAAGAAGATTTTTTACTTGTACTTGCACTGGTATTAGAAAAACTTGCATCAGAAGAGAGAGATATACCTTTCCCTTTACTTTGGATTCCGGTAGCAACAATATTTGTCTCATCTCCGGAGTCAGAACCAAGATCCTGTTGAATCACTGTAGTAGTCTTTTGCTTGCCTTTATCACCTCCATATCTTTTCGGCCTCAACTCAAGATTAAGTTTCCAACAACTTGAATCATCATGCCCCTCTTTCTTGTAATGGGAGCATGTAGGTTTCTCACCCTCTTTCTTAGCTGTAGCTGTCTTCTTCCCTTTGCCTTTATCTTTGTCTTTTTCTTTCCCTTTAGACTTACCCTCAAACTTAGATGGCTTCTTGGAAAAGTTATCACTAAAAGTGTTCTTACCCCTTGACTCTATATGAGTAGCTTGAACAGACACCTCATCTAGATTGTTGGGACTCAACATCAAAATAGTGTGCCTAAGGTAAGAATGTAAACCACCAATATACTTAAGTAATGTGTCTTGGGTATACAAGGGAACATTTAGAGCAATGGCCCGTTTCCTAAACTCATGAGTATACTCCTGGACAGACTGCCCCTTACCTTGCCTAAAGGTTTGCCAATTCATGGTTAACTGTTGCATGTAACCTAAAGGATAGAATTGTTTCCTAAGGGCAGCAACAAACTCCATCCAAGACATATTAACTTGACCATGGTGAGCAATTTCTTCCCGAGTTTTACTCTCCCACCAGGTGAGAGCTGTACCTCCCAACCGGAGAGTTGCTAATTGAATCCTAGAAGCATCTTCTACTAGGCCTTGAATCCTACAATATACTTCTACTTGTTGGACCCAATCGTCTAACTTCTCAGCATTTAACTCCCCACAGTATTTAGGTAACTCAAATTTTACATCAAGCTTAATTACAGGCTTAGACTTGCTCTTAAATGGATTTACATTAGAAGAAGGAGAAGGAGAAGGAGGAGAAGAAGGGGAAGATGAAGAAGAGGGAGAAGATGGAGGAGGAGTTTTCGAAATTTTCTCCTCTGTGTCTTTCTGATCTTCCTACTTCTTGTGCTTTGAAGAACCTCCCATTTCGTGCTTCTTCTTGTCTGCATAAAGTTCCTCCACCATTGCCTTCATGTTAAGGAATAGCTTCTGAAAATCCTTGTCACTGAGCTCTGAACTTTTTCCACCTTCTTTTGCTTCCATCTGTGACGGTTGATTAACTCTTCGTCTTCCGATCTCTGGATTGTATACTTCGAGTTCTCCTTCACCTCATTGTAACTTGGATCTCGTTAGCATTCAAATTGCAATACAAGCCACACACAAAGCTCTGATACCAACTTGATCTATATAGGATCTAGGACTAATTGCTTACAGAATGCGTAACGTAAAAGATCAATTATTACAACACTTAACATAAATGATTACATAATTAAATGCTCAAATGAATAAATGAACATAAAATAAATAAATGCCAAGATAATGAACTGAACTCAAAGAGAGAAGAAATAGAGAGACGAAACCACAATTGATAACGGAGTTCGTCCCTAAGCACTACATCTCCGGGCCCCTCTCCAACGGAGTGACCAATTCGATTATACTCCAAAACAGTTACAATTGCTTCAAGACTATCTCCTTCAAGCACAGCAGCATGACATTACTCTGATGTGCAGAAATGTCTTCAAATCTCTCGAGCATTCTCTCGCTATCTCCACTTGGACTTGTTAAAATCAAGGCCTACACCCTCCTTTTATACAAAAAGTTTGCCTAATTAGGCTTAACCACTCAATTAATTGCATATCTCCCTTATCAATTCATACCACATCTCTAATATCTCTATTTGGCTTCTAGTTTGGTTTGTTAGAGGTGGTTTTTGTTTTTTTTGGCTTAATTAGCCATTTTGTTATATATTCGGGCTTAGACACCTTTCAAAAACAACCGACCTCTATATGTATCTGTAGATGGTTCGGTGGTTGAACGGTTATAATGTATTTTGGTGGCCACGGGGTCGGCGGTTCCAACCCCGCCGGCCTCATTTTATATCCAATACCCGAATTGACAAACAATAAAAACAATCTGTATCCCGTATATCTTTGAAGCCTATGTTTAGCTCAACGGCTACCGGCGGTTTCGGGCCTGAGCTGGTCGCGGGTTCGAGCCATAACAACATTTTGTTAAAACAAACTAAACTTAACCGACCGCTGAAGACCATACAACTGGGACATGTGTCCACTTCTGATTCGCTAGAAATGCTGACGAGGGAGATGACATGTAGAGCTCCTATTCACCCGTGATGCTGACGTGTCAAGCTGACTAGACTGCCATTTTTAATGCTGACTGAGCGTACGGACTGCCACGTGTCATCATCTGATTGGCTCCATACCGATGACTCACCTGCCACATGTTGGGCCGAAATTTGTCCATGTTGATTCCGTACAGTACGGACTGCCACGTCAGTATGATGACGTCATCATCTATCCCTTCAAGTTGACTGAAGTTTGACTGCTTCTAACTCGAGCATACGACATCAGATTTCGACGAAATGAACATCATCGGAATCATCTCGACGAGCTCTTCGTGATGATGCTGGTTCCATTGATTTCTGAGAAGATCATTTTTTCACCTTCTGGATGCCCCTGAAGCCAGTTGACTAGAAGTTTGACTGGCCGTAACTTGCACAAACGGAGTCCTTTTCGCCCCGTTCAAGTTGCATTGGAATCAGGACGTTATTCTCTTTTTTATGGTGCTGAAATCTGGAGTATTGGGAACACTTCAATTTTCACTAAAAAATTGTCCCCTGGATCATCTATACTTCAATTTTTTGATATTGGCTCATTCAAATCAAAAGAATTCGTGTCTAGAGTTGAGAAGAAGAAGGAATCAAAGGAATCTTGTGAATTCAAGTGGAATTGCATTAAAACTCTAGAGACAATTCATAGAGGTATTTCAAGTTGGTCATAAACCTTGGTTTTGGAGGTTCTTGCAATGGGTACTCCATAATTGGTAGTTGTTTTTGAGAAACCTAGGCTAAAGTATAAGAAATATCCTTACAAGGAAATGAGGTAGATAAGGATGGTGAATTTCAAAGGTTACTAATCATATTGTGTGTATTGAATGTGTAAGGATTTGAATTCATGATACTATAAATGAAATTGACCATACAAAGTTTGAGGAGTTGAGGCACACTCTGTTGGATGATGACTATGTTGGGTATAAACCAAAGTACAAAAATGTGTCGACCAAAGGGTTGGATGTGTGGAAAGACCTTCCCAATTTATGTGATAACATTGAATGGGTAAGGATGATTTGAGAATAATTCATGATGAATTTATATATTTGGAAAAAACCTACAAAATCACCAAATATGCAATTAAGGTAGTAACATAGTTATGCACAATAAGATATGTTTCAATAATGAAATCTATGAAGAATGAGAAGGTTACAGAGTTAACTAGAGAAATTTTTGACAAAATAACCCTAAGCATAAGTAATATCAATGATCCAAGTGCTATGTATGCATCCATGGGAATAGATTATAAAGTATATTTAACAAATATTGAGGGCTCCATACCTGGTATCACAATTCATACTACATACCAGATGGTTAAGGAAGGAAAGGACTTTGATCTATGTGAACTAATGAGAGAGAAATTGTTTTATAATTTGAAGAAAACCAAGGAGACTATGAAGAGCTGAAGATATTATCTCAACACCCAAGACCACTTGCAAAAACAATAAAAACCTTCTACAAGAGAGTATGCAAGATAAAGAGCTTTCTTGATATTAAGACGTATCAAATGATGAGGTATGAAGTATGATACAAATGATTACAATTACCTTCCTTATATAGGAAAGATTGAAATGTAGTAATTAACATGATGTTTACAAATGTCACAATCCTATGACATGAGACAACTAACAAACTAATCACCTAGGAAATGATGCATTAGCTAGATAAGATAAGTTCTAGTAAAGCCAACAAAGACTTCTAGAAAGAATCTTATAACCTAAGTAAACCTATGTAAGTGTAATTAAATAATTAATTACACTGACACCCCCCCATAAGTGCAACTTAGGGAAAAGATTATTATGAAAATGATGCAAATATGCAATGATGGGTTCCGACTATGAGGCCATGTTAGGTACCCATTTACGAATGCAAAAATAAATCTCTCACAATTGGAGAAAAGGAGAAAACCTAGTGGGACAAAACTCCTCTCCAAAAGAGAGAAAAGAAACAAAAGAAATAAATCATGTGAGGAAGGATGGAGGACTCCATGATACCCCCCAAGTACACCATCCATCACATATATATATATTACAAAAGCCCCTCATAGGAGGGAAAGAGAGAGACTATGTAGCCCCCCCCAGAATATGTGATCACCTACAAGAATGGTAAGTGTCTAAAGACAAAACATGATCCAATGTTGACAAACAACTTGTCTCCCTTTCGAAAGAAATGAAACCAAATGCAAGTGTAGATATGCTTCCCATTCTAGAAAGGAATTGAAGAAAAGTAGCATGAATAGATATGATGATGTTCTCTCTGAAAACTACTCATGTGTCTCCTTTGCCATTGAAGATGAAGATGCCACTATCAAATTAGATACATACCCAATCAATGTAAAAGGCAACAAATCAGGACTATGTGGGAACCGATGCTGAACAAGATCCAAAGAATAGGATGGTTTGACAATAGTTGTGCAATGGTTGTCATAAAACATGAGAGATATCCCCTCAAATGTGTCCTCCAAATCTGAAAAGTGAGACTCCATAAACGAGGATGCAATGTTTGATAGATAGGAATCCCAATCAGGAAGACAATGAGATAATGATTGTAATGAATCACTGGACATACTCAATTACTCATGACCATGAAAATGTTCCTGTTGAATATGAATGATAGGAGCCTCAATCAATGACTCCGCACAAGGAATCACTGAAGGTGGAGGTACATCAACTGTCTCTGATGGAGAAGGAGCATCTGAAGAACCCTTATCAACCTCTTTGAAATATTCAAAGCACTCCAAACAATCAAACTCCTGCATAGTATCACCATCATAGGGTATCCTATTTGAAGAATGAAGGGGCACATGACATTCTGAAATTGAATCATCCGAGAATGGTGGAGTATCGTGATCTCCATATATCTCCCAAATTTTAGTCCAAAGAGTATAAGGACAATCATGATGATCAATAGATTTCAAAATGTCATCATCAACATGCATTGCAATGACCCCAAAAACATTATATCTTGGGTGTTGAGCTAATATCTTCAGCTCTTACATTAGATACAACTTCAAGTTTGGATCTCTAATTATTTTCCTTGCATTTTACTTTCTAAATGAATTACCTAGTTTCAAAGGAAATATCTAGTAACAAAGCCTTTCGATTGCCACATAGATAATGAATCACATGAGAGGACTTAGTGATAAAAAACCTTGCAATGATTCATATTGGAGTTTCTTCAAGAAATTACAAGTTGAGATGTAGGATAGGGAAAGAATTCCCTTTGATTTGGTGAGGAAATACAAGGATGAGATAACCTTTTTGGTTGATAAAGATTATTGTTACATTGAATTAGTGGAACCTAGGACATCCTAGATTCCTAAATTTCCTTATGATGTCTCCCCCTGCTGAAGTAAAAACATATGTTGAAAATTAGTTGAGAAATTCCAAGGATCCTACAACATAAAGATTTGGTACTTATAGAGAGATCATGAATAAGATTGTCTAGAAGAAGGTGGAAGAGACCAATGAGAAACAAGTAGATAAGGTATTACAGACAATGGGAATTCCATGATACACAAAGATGACACCTCAAACCTTTTCCCATACTCCATAAAAAATTCCCTCAGATCTCGAGGAAAATATTGCAGAGAAAATTCCTAGAAGATCAAGTAGATCAACCTCTATTGCTACTACTCCTTCACATCACACTAAATCCATATAAGGTACTATTGAGAAAAGAGATACATTTGAAGCTAAAGCTATTGCGAAGAAGCATCATAGGACTAAGCAACAAGCCAAGAGAAAGAAGGATGAGAAAAAAGAAATAAAGGAAGAAGAAGGAAAGGGTGAGGAAGGCACTTCCAAACCTAAAGGGAAAGGTAAGGAAAATAAAAGAAAGAAAACTCCTCTGGTGGCACCTCCACATGAGCCTTTCCAATTAGATGCTATCCTTAATGGGATTGTAAGTCATAACTTGTCAGAAGAAACAATTGCATTGCATCTATATGTCCCTCCTAAGGACCAAAGGACAATTGAAAGGGAAATAATAATGTACATGATCAAATACAATGTGAATCTCAATAAAATCCTAGAAAATGCTCCAAAGAGTTTGGTTCAAGCCTTGAGAGAGAAAAGAGAAAAAAAGTCAAAGTAGATGATGAAATGAGAAAATAAGTAATTGACAAAGATGGAACCTCCATTTCTTAGGAAGAAAAATAAAAAAATACTTCAGAAACAAGCTCAAGAATTAAGGTTGAAGAAAAGAGTTGACATCCTCATGAGTATGGAGAATGAAGATAGAGACAAGATACAATAGGAAACTGAGGAAGCGACCAATAAAATCATTGAGGAAGTGAGAAATGTTGAACATGTGGAACAACCACATATGTTCCCTTAGCATGATACTAATCAACATGAAGTAGAAGAGGAGAAAGAGGAGCAAGTAACACATGATGAAGAGCATGCTTCTCTTGAGAATGCTATACAAGACAACCCTCCTCTAGAGAGAATTAGTTAGTAGGATCAGAAAATAAAGGAAGACACATCTATTTCCATAGAAAAGGGTACAAGACACTCCTAAGGCATCTACTTCTGCATCCCCCATTGATTCAATTAAATAATTTCTTGCACAGTAAAAATAGATTCAACCTACAATTTCCTTGCAATTGATACAATTTCCTATGTTTGATGGGAAAGTAAATATGTCAAATATCTCACCATTCAAAAAGTTGCAACTTGGTGATATCTTTCAATCCTCTGTAAGGGAAGAGATCTTGTAGGAACAGGTTGATAGTTTTGAGACTTTGTAAGAGTTTTTCAAAATCCTAGAAGCTAAAATTCCTAATACAAGAAGGGATTCCTCTCTACCACACACTTAGTAGATCAAACATTTGATGGATTTCTTCAAGGAACATTTTTCTTATCTAGAGAAGCAAGTTGAGCTAAAGATTAACAATAATAGAACATCTAAGGCCTTTGGTAAATGTACAAAGGCACACGAGAAGTTGAAAGCATGTATAGAAGATATTCATAAATATATGAAGGATGAAAAAGTGTTGTACCTATTTCATCTACAATGTCCTGCCACCACCAAAAGTCTTAAGGATTAGATCAATTCTATGGAAGTGCATATCAAAAATGTGGCTACCACTTATGATCCCTTGTAGGATAGTGATGGTGCCATTAGGGCACAAGTTGATAAGCTATACTCCCAAATACAATAAGTGCAAGATCAAAGGGGGAAGATAAAAATTTAAGTGAAATAGTTGTGGGAGGTTGTAAGCCTAAAGTTAGCATCTTTAACATTTCTCCTGGTAGGAGTAAAAGAAGTTGTGTAGAAGAATCATATTCCATCCTCCTTGGAAGAAGAAAAATACATTCATGCCCATTTAGTAAGTCAAATCTAGATCACTACTTTTGTAAAGTTATAATGGGACAAATCCTTGACTCAACTGAAGTCTATATTGATGCAGGAGCATCTAGGGCCAGAGAGAGATCTTGCATAAATTTATCTTATTGAGATCCATAAATTCTATAAAGATTTGTATGCCCCTAGTGGGTTTTAACACTGGCACAAGGTTAGATACAAAATAAGGATAGTCAGTGGGCTTGATGAAGCCCATGTCTAGAAGTTTATTAAGCTCTACTTTGACAAACAATAATATTTGTGGGTGCATCTTATGTAGCTTTTGTTTGACATGTTTAGATCTAGGGAAAATTGTTAGGTGATGCACAACTAAAGTTGGATCCAACCTTGACATGTCTACATATGTCCAAGAAAAGTTGATTTTGTGTTCATTAATGAATGCCAAGAATTTTACCTTTTCCTTAGGATCTAAGGAAGCTACATGATATGTTATTTTTGGTGTCTTTGTTGTGCCCACATTGATAGGTTCAAGGCCTTTAAACAAGAGTGCTGATTTTTATTGATATTCAGTAATGGGGAGACTGAATCCTCCGTCTTTGAGTACCTCAAAGAGGTTTTCAACCTCAGATATGTCCTTTTTAAAATTTTTTCTTGATCTGATAAAGCCACATTGTTGTTTTCCTTAGGGGATCTCTTTTTGATTTTTAAGTTTTTTAGTTTCTTTTTGTGAATGGAGGAAACAATCTCCCCTCCAAAGTATGCCCCTTGTTCGAGCTCCATTACAAAACTAGCCTTATGATCTTCTCATGGTATATTAGTTGAAAGTCCCATGAACTTTGTAATTGTTTCATCATTCTGGAATGAGTCCAAAACCAATGTGTGATGTTGTTGATCCCAGTCTATTAACTGTGGGTAACGCAAAGGTATCTTATCATTTGCATCAACAAAGATTATGGACATCATAGATAGGGTAAATGTATCAGTGTTACCAAGGTTCCATAAGGTATCTAGGTTATATTCACTAGAGGCACAAGAATCCCATTCATATTCAATGGAATCCATTTTAGTGTGGTAATATTCAGATGTAGGTTTAGTAGTGGTGGTATTTATGTTAAGGTTTACAAATTGGTTTTGGATATACAAGTCATTTTCTATAAGGTCATAATCATTCAATGTATCAACAATGGTAGAAGGAGCTCTTTCCTCATAAGAGGTACTTTCAATGCTTGGGGTAATCATGTCTAATGAATCATAACCCAATCCAAGATTCTTCTGGCACTTTTCTATTATAAATGGTTCTCTTATACCTTGTTCATGTAAACCAAGGCCACCTTTTCTAGTGAAACCCATGCTTTTTGCTATCTGATATCCTTTACCATTTTTATCAATAGGAAGGGGAGGTAGTGGTTTCTCCCATCCTTATTCTTTATAAAACAATGAAGATAGGTCTTCTTTGAATACTTCTTCATCTTGCATGTCTCCCCACTTGGTGAAAATGGTGGGTTTGAATTCTGTTGTAACATATTGAACATGATTGATCTCTCTCAGTCCTCCATAAGTCTTTGTTGTTGGGGGAAGCATTCCAATGCAAAAGGATTAGTTGAAATGGCATTCTCTACAACCCTTGTCCAGAAATTGGATATTGAGATTGTATTTTGGTGGCTTAGTTGATGGATATGTAGTGGAGGAAGAATTTAGTGATGATGGGTCAACATATTAAAAATAGTGGAAAGATATATCGTTGATGGGTATTTGAAGAATCTTCTTATACTTCTCCAATTTTGCATAGTAATGAAAGCATTCAAGGTCGGAATATAATGTAATTTCCCTATCATTATAAGTTAATTTTAAGTATTGATGGAATGTAGAAGGGAATTCTTGTAAGGCATGGATCCATGGTCATCCTAAGAGAAGGTTGTATGGCAGCTCAAGATCTGATACTTTCCATGTTGTCTCTACTATCACTAATCCAATTTGAACAAGAAGTTTGATTGTTCCTTCTAAGTTTTTATCCATATCATCATAATCCCTTATGGTGATACTTTTTTTTTTATCTAATACATCATCAAAATATCCCAATTGTTTTACTATTTTTAGGGTATAAATGTTTAAGCCTGTACCATTATCTATCAATACTCTCTTGACCTTGTGGTTATGGATACAAACTTCAAGATGCAAAGATTGATTATGGAAAGATATTTGGGGAAGCTCTTTCTTAGAAAATACTAAGTGATGGGTGGAGGTGATGTTACCAACCATGGCTTGAAACTAATCAACGTTAAGGTCATTAGGGACTTATGTTTAGACAACAGCTTTCTCCAAGATTTCTTTATGTCTTGGCAACAACTTCAAAAGCTCAAGGATGGAGATTAAGGCAAGAGTTTTATTTAATTTTTCTACAATGTTGTAGTCATTTAATTGCTTACTTGTGGCTTTTGCTGGGGGTGGGGCTCCTTGGATTATAACTCTCCCTCTTTTTGTAGTTACATTACACTCAGGATCTCTTCCTAGTATGGCTACAACATTGATGGTATGATCATCTTGAGAGATGTTTCCTATGAGTTCATTGTAGGTGAAATTGTAGTTACGGTAATATTTTCCTTTACCCTTATCATATCCCCTAGAATGGTCAGGGATTGGATCCTTGTAGATTTTAAAGTCTTTATTTCCATGATGATGTTCTATGTCAACTTATCATTTTTCTATTAAGTCTTGCATGATGTTTTTGAGTCTCATGAAATTGTTGGTAGTACGACCCTTGATCTTATAAAATTCACATTGTTCATTCTCATTATACCAAGGGGGTTTGAAGTTTGGATCCTCATAGCTTTTTCTATCATTAATCTTGATAAGGTTTTTTTGGACCAATTTATGCACGATTACCTCAAGGGGTTCTCCCAATGGAGTAAACTTACTTTTGGGTTTGTCATATTACCTTGGAGACCTCCCTTCATTATCCTATCCTTGATTTTGTTGCTGGTTATTTGGTTGATTGTTTTGAGGATAACTAAGTTGGTTGTTTTATGGATAATTGAGTTGGTTGTTTGGACTATATATTTTTTATGTTGTTTGAACATTATTTTGTGGGCCATTGGAAGGTTGTATTCTTCGTACAACCTTGGCATCGACCACTCCATCATTGGTTACGTTTTTGTTCTTTTCCCATATCTTTGGTTTGTCATTTGAACTAGAAGGTTGATCCTTAGGGTTGTAGAGTATAATTACTCCCCTTGCGATGAGTGATATTTTGATTTGCAAACCCTTTTCAATAGTCTCCTCAAAGTTACTAGGGCACAACACTGTGAGTTGGTAGTTGACGTCCATGTGTATATTAGAGATAAAGATGTCTATGAGATGTTTCTCTAGAATGAGCCATTTAAATTTTTTGGCTTTGTGTCTCCATCTCTGTAGATACAAAGAAAATGATTTGTCTTGAATTTGTTTAATTTTATAAAGATCAAGGAAAGTTATATCATGCTCTATGTTGTATGAGAAATGACCGACAAATTTATCTGACAACTCATCGAATGTCTTAATACTAGGTGGAAAATGAGAGAACCACTAAATAGCGGCCCCATTGAGACTTCATGGAAAAAGCCTCATTAGATAAGTGTCATTGCACTCTAGATCCATCCAATCTATTTAGAATTCACACATGTGCTCTATTGGGTCCCCTCTTCCCCTATATTTATCAAATTTTGGTATTTCAAATCCTTTTGGGAAAGGTATCATAGATAATTTTTGATCAAAATGATATGGACATATATCTTGTAGAGAATAGCTCTTCTTTAGCTTTCCAATTTGGATGTTAGATATTCTTTGGTTGAGGGTTTGTAGTTGCACGCTTATGATGTTAGTTGGTGCACTTGATTGAGGATTTTTTGCATTATAGCCATGTTTTGCTATGTCATTTTTTTGGTCATAAATAAGATATTGTGTAGGCATGGGACCTTGATGACCATGTTGTATGTAAGCAAGATTGGGTCCTTGTTGTGTGTTGTAGGTATGTTGAGTTTGTGGTACACCCTAATATGGATTTTGAGGCATTCCTTGGTATTGACTGTGTTGAGCTCCTTGATATTGATTTTGAGGAATACCGTGGTAATACATTTGAGGTACACCTTGTTGTTGTGGAATAGGAGTTTGAGTTTGGGTTTGTGGAATACAATGATGTTGTGTTTGGGGTATACCTTGGTAGTGTGTTTGGGGTATACCTTGATACTATTGATTATGAGGAGTACCTTGGTAGTGCATTTGGGGTACACCTTGTTGTTGTTGTTGTTGAGGAATACCTTGTTGATGCATTTGGGGTATACCTTGTTGTTGTGGATTGTGAGGAGTACCTTGGTTGTGTGTTTGGGGTACACATTGTTGTTCTTGTTGAGTAATACCTTGATGATGCATTTGGGTTAAACATTGTTGTTGTGGTTGATTTTGAGTACCACCTTGGTAGTTTGTTTGTGGTACACCTTATTGTGGTTGATTTTGAGGAGGACCTTGGTAGTGCATTTGGGGTGCACCTTGTTGTTGGGAAACTTGAGGAGTACCTTGGTAGTTCATTTGGGGTACACCTTATTGTTGTGGAACTTGAGAAGTACCTTGGTAGTTTGTTTGCGGTACACCTTGTTGTTGGGGAACTTGAGGAGTACCTTGGTAGTTTGTTTGGGGTACACCTTGTTATTGTGGAGCTTGAGGAGAACCTTGGTAGTTTGTTTGGGGTACACCTTGTTGTTGGGGAACTTGAGAAGTACCTTGGTAGTTCATTTAGGGTACACCTTGTTGTTGTGGAACTTGAGGAGTACCTTGGTAGTTCATTTGGGGTACACCTTGTTGTTGGGAAACTTAAGGAGTACCTTGGTAGTTTGTTTGGGGTACACCTTGTTGTTGTGGATCTTGAGGAGTACCTTGGTAGTTAATTTGGGGTACACCTTGTTGTTGGGGATTTTGTTGTGATTTCCCTTTTTGATATTGTACATTATTTGAAGGTTCATAATATGATGTTTGTTGTGGCATGTATTGTCCTTGTGATGGGATGTTACCTTGTAGGTCCATTGGAAGGCTTCCCATGTTCTACATATTATTGTGTGGTAGCATGTTTTGAGTTTAATTTCCTTGATATTGTTGAGCCAGTGCCACTAATTGCTCAATTTGTGATGGTTTCCTAAACAATGGGTTATCCATAGGTTGTGGTTTAGACTGATCATTGTTTTGTGAGAATAAGGGTGGTATCTTGGGCTCCACCATTGGTTTTGGTATTTTTATAACCATCATTTGGTCTCCTAATGGAATGAGGTTAGGATCCCTAAGAATTCCCCCATTAAAGTCTATGGGTAATTTGGCATCACTTTGTGCTAGTGTAAGGAAATATTGGTTTGCGTTCTTCCCAAGCATTTTGTCCATAAGTTTCTGCATCTTAGGATCTTGGGAGTGCTCTAAGAGTTTTTTATCAGTAAGTTCTTCGTCACTATCATATTATTCTATGGTGAAGTTTGAGAAATATGAGGTTGGCTTTTTTTTATCCATTCCTTCTTGTTTTCTAAGAAATATTTCCTCCTCACTAGGTGTTTGGTTTTGGTTTCCTTTGAATGTGGGTTCTCTTTGAGGAGTTGAAAGTTCATTTTTTTTGTAATCCTATGATTTAGTTTCTTAGTAGTGGTGTTTATCTTGAGTGCACTAGAACTACTCTTGTTGGTTTCCATCCTTTTCTAGTGTTGAGAACTCGTTGTCACAAATGAGCTCAAGACCTTGGTGAATTTTGTGGTCACTAATTAAGAAATGGCATGTTGTTTTATTCTTGGATTTTTTTGCTAAAAATAAAGTATGGTGATAATGTGTGAAAACCTTTTTTTGAAAGGTTGTTTATAGTTTTCTATGGATTACATGTTTGGTTCTCAAGACCCTAAGAGTACGAGTGTTTTTAGATGTTTTGATATGACACTAATATTTAGGACACAAGGTATACAAAACTTGGAATGATATTTTTCTCTATTTTTTAGAGGATATGTTGATACTCTACTTGAACTATTATAAGAAAAGGTTGATGTTAATATCCTAAAAAATAAGAGCAAGAGGATAATCCAAGTTTTTATTTTTGATTTGTGTCTTAAAACTAGGTTGATGTTTTGATTTGCTAATGGATATGGAAAATTACTGATATGATTTATTATAGGTCTATTTGTTTGTGTTTCAAAGAATAATAGATTAAACAATTTCAAACTAATTTTGATTTTCACTAGAATATAGGACAATAGTGGTTTTTGTTTAGGATAGTAGTAGCAGTTTTCAAGACAGTAGCAACAATTTTAGGATAGTAGCGACTACTTTTTTCAGGACAACTGTGGTAATTATAGCAAAAGTAGTCTCTATTTAAAACTTGTGAATGTTAAACAAAGAAGGAAATAGTAGAAATTTTGATAGAATCAGTGAAAACTTGGGATGAAAGTGGAAATTTTGTAGAACAAAAGTGGCAGGAATGTCAATAGTGACTTTGTTTTCAAAATTTCTATTTTCTTGACAATAGTTTGTTGGATAAGTTTAAATTTTTTGAGAAGCTTGTATGATCTGATGTTTTGAAAATTATGTTTGAGATACAAAAAATGATAAACTACATCAAACAAAGTGTATAAAATGATCATGTGTTTCAATGATAAGAGGCCAAAATCAATCCAAGTTTAAATTGGTAACAACATCAAAAACATTCCAAGCAATATTATCCCTAAGGTCAAATTGGCCAATGGAAAAACTTTTAGGCCCAAAACTTGTAAGATCCTTTGACTCAAGGGTAGGGACACCCAAAGGGATGTATAAAATTTCATCTTTCGAGAGTGGATGGATAGGGGCCTCTTGAAATGGAAGGATAACCCAAATCACCCTTCCAAAGAAAGCTACATGTAGCTTATGATAAGCTGGGGATTTATGTCTCAACTAAAGGGAGTTCATATGGTGAGTAAAGTATCTTTAGGGCATGGTGCACATCCCTTGCACTAAACTATGTCGCCAAGTAGAATATCTCAATCAATAAGGTGGGAAAACTACCATAAAGTTTTTAGTCACTGCTCAGGGGACTCATTGCTTGGATAACGTCCAACAAGCCACTTAAGGACTTAACCACTCCTACTAGGGGACTAATTATACCTCACATGTATGTGGATACCTCCCCATTATGAATGCCACTGTCAACCAAGTAATCACTAGTTAGGCCTGATTTTTCATCGAAGCCAATTTATATAGTAGTTTGAGGGAAATACCGCTTTGGGTTGCCTTGAGTTATCTAATGCAGGATGTATCTCAAGGAAGGCCTGATCTAAAGGTAATGATGCAAAAATGAATGTGAAAACCAAATTTCTTTTCATCACCCAAGATTGTCCAAAGGCATAGGCGGAGAGGATACACACTTGGTTTTCCAAACACAATGAACACAATATACAATTTATAGCAATTTCATTTTAAGCCCAAAAAGTGAAGTGTGTAAAAATAAAAATTCATTTTTTAGATGCACCAAGTTCAAAATGTTTGAGAATTCAAGCAAGAGATATCATTTTGCAATAAAAAAAGATCTATTCAATTTTATGCACCAAGTTGAATCATGAAAGATTTGTAACCAAGTTTCAATGCATTGAGGTAAACATCTCAATTTGCATTAATTTTATTGAACCAATAGAAAAATAGGTTTGTTTTAATAGCACCAACTAAAAATGTGTTTGTTTCAATAACACCAAAATGAAAAGTGAAATTTGGTTGTTCAATTTTAGGAGCACCAAAATGAAAATGTGAGATTTGATTGTTCAGTTTGAAGAGCATCAAAATGAAATGTGAGATTTTATTGTTCAGTTTTAAGAGCACCAAAATGAGATGTGATATTTGATTGTTTGATTATAAGAGCACCAAAATGAGATGTGAAATTTGATTGTTCAGTTTTAGGAGCACCAAAACGAAATGTGAGATTTGATTGTTTGATTTTAGGAGCACCAAAATGAAATGTGATATTTGATTGTTTAATTTTAAGAGAACCAAAATGAAATGTTTTAACTAAAAATTCTTTGAAAATTGAAAGGTCTTGGACTGTTCACCAACTCTACAAGAAAACCATTGGTTTTTCATAGGAAAATACACCATAATCCTATAAGGGTTGTATCAAAAAGGTTAGAAAACCTCCAAAGAAAAAAAAAACCAGTGGTTAGGGTTAGGAAAACCAAAAATCAAAAAAAAAAAATCATACTGAAGCATAACAGAAAGTAGAATAGTAGCGGATCTATTTAGTACAATAGCAACCTTTTCACTCGAGCAACTGCAACAAAGTCATATGAAATTGGTACAAGAAAAGTATGAACACAGACTTGTTTAGGATGAAAGCAGCCCTATAAAAGTTAGCTTTGTTAGAAAACTGTAATATAGAACAAACAATAGCAGTCTGTTTGACGACAGCGGTCAAACTTAGCATGATAGCAGTCAAACTTAGGATAGCCATGGTAAAATTGTGAAGACGACCATGTTCAAATTCTAGGACATCCATGTTTCGAATAAAAATAGTGTTTCCTACAAAAGACATCAGTATTTTGGAACCTCTAATTGCTCACAAAACCTTACGAAAACATTAGTGTTAAGGACCTAGGTCCCACCTGGCGTGCCAATTGATGTAAGGAGGAAATTAACCATAAGAAAACTAAAATGAAATCAAATGAAAGAGATCAAAGAAAAAGAAAATTCCCAAACCATACTCATGAAATGAAGTTATAAAACAATGAAATCAACTAAGCAATGTAATCATAAAGAGAACATAAACTAAATTCATGAATTAAAACGTTACCATCCCATGTTTAAGTGTAATTTGTATTGATGTTGGATTCCATTTGAATCAATACAAAGCCTCCATTGTTGTTGCAAAAGATTCAAAAGGTGTTAAAATGGTGATCAAACATGTATGTATTTGATTTTAAGAATTTGAAAGTTAATTCAACATGATAACTCTACACAAATTCTATAGATGGATTTGGAAATAGATGAGTTAGTTAAACAATTAGAGTGAGAAATCAATGGCAATTATGTACTCAATCAAAAAGGGATGAGGATAATTAATTAATTGAATAATTAATTAATATTGGAGATGAATGTGCAAGTTTTCTTTTGACTTTAAGAAATAAAGATATATTTGTTTGTTGACTATGTTGAATGATTTCAAATAATTGATTTAATTATTCAAGTTTAGAGAAGGGAAAGTGATTTAATTAAATTATTAATGATAATAATTCAATTTATTTAGATGAATAGGGTATATTACTGACATAATTAAATAATTGATGTTTATTTAATTAATGAGGAGGAATATAGTTAGATTATTGATAATATAATGAATTAGTTAAATAATTAAAGATTATTCAATTAATAGAGGAAAATAGGGTTAATGATGTAAAAGATGTTAAAAAGGGGATTATTGATGTTAATGAGATGAAATGTAATAATGATAATGAAAGTGATGTCGATAATGAAAAAATATCATTCAAGACGTGTGTTATGCATTAGATCATTTTTACATGTATACAATATTTGATATTAATGAATTTAAATTTATGTAATAAATATATTTATTTAATGAATATTTTCTATTAATAAACAAGAATTTATGAAATATAGAGAAATTGGTGCAATATATTAAATGGCTAGAATGCTAGATAAAGATTTGTAAAATGAATCACATTTAAAGTTTATCTCATCATTTCAAACAACAAAATAATAAAATAAATAATTATTAGAAGTTTTAATTATGCTTTAAAAGCTTTAAACAAAAAATTAAACTTCTCAAAAATTTGGTTTGATAGTTTTAGTAAATTATTTACCTTTAGTTTTTATTAAAAACTTATACAATAATTTAATTTTATTATTTAGATGGAATTTTTAGTATTTTACATAAAAGTATTTAGAATTTTATTTGAAAATTTTAAATTAACATGTAAATCAATTTAAAAGAAAAATAGAGTTAATTGAATTTATTTTTAACATTTTCTTTCAAAATTAATACTATTTTACATAATTAATCAATTTATTTTTTATAAAGACAATTATTATTAGTAAAATCAAAACTGAAAAATAAATTAATATTTAGAATTACTTAATGATGCATGAGAATCCATAGTCATGGAAATCTAGCATTAACTAGAAAGGGTATTTTAAATTTTTGGTTTGAGTAATCATGTTTTTAGATGAATAAATTGTAATATTAGGAATAAATAATATATTTTAAATTATTGGGTGATTTTTTTTGGAAGAATGGCTAGCACACCAAGGGGGATAATGCAGGTCCATATCCTAGTGTAGGCTACAACATCATGTAGGGTATAGCCTGGTGCAAGATACAACCTGCATGTAATTTTCCTTAATTGCATGTGTGTGAGGGAGCATGATTGGTTGGAAAGGGGTGTGTTCTTGCAAGGGGTGGGTTTTTTTATGATCGAGGGGTATTTTATTAAAGGTTTCTATATATTATTTGTGAAGTATTGTTGATTAGTGCCTACATAACGCGAATTAGTTTCAGGCTGAGAATGGAGTCGGAGGTTGCTCCTTCAGGCTCTAGTTTTTTGTCTTTTTTGAATGTAGTAATGGGGGGAATTTCTCCCTATCTAGACATGTTATGGTTATTGATTTCAAGATAGTAACTTCAAATGGTGTGGGATCTTCATATGGTGGTCTCTCTTGGATTCTAAAAGTGAATGGATACTTAGCTAAGAGTGAGACTTAACCAATTTTGGTTATCCAATTAGAATCTATTGTAAAAGATGTTGAGTATTAGAGAAACCATGCATTAATTTATAAGTTCATGGGAATCAAAGTTTCTCCCATTTCTTGAATCTTGGGCTTGCTAGACTTGGAACCCAAAGGGAGACATGGAGGTTTTTGCAAGCAATAAAAAACTATTTTATGGTGGTTTTTCAATGTATTGTAGATCATTATAAAGATTTTGAGGGAGGTCCTTGCTTTTACAATCAAGTGGGGTTGTTCTTGAAACCTTGGCACATTGGATTTAATCCAGATGAAGAGCTTCCATCAAGGGTTCCAGTTTGGGTGTGACTTCCTTGGCTTTCGGTCGAGTTTTGGAGGAATGATATTTTGCACATTATTGTAGTTTAGTTGGGTAAGTCAGTGGGGCTATAATAGAATACATTAGAGAGGGGGCCCTTTCTTTGTCCTATATTTATGTAGAGATCAATCTAAACAACCTACTACCTAATTCGTTGGAACTTCAAGTTGTTGGAATTATGGATCCTTGCAACATGAGCATGAAGTGTATTATGTTGGTTGTTCATGTGTTGTCATTGATGTCAATATGGTGAAAACTGTATGGGAAGCTTACTTAGTTAACCGGAACCTGCTCTCCACCAATAGTTTTATTTTGTGATGAACCAATGTGTTGGTTTTTTAGTCTGGAATTCACCGCAAGACAAGATATGACTCTAATCTCTTAAAAATGTTATTATGTCTTATTCAGAAAACTATATCCTAGATCATGAGAATTTTTGTGTGTTGAGAAAAAGTTATCATTGATAGAGTTTAGCTTTGTATTCCACTATTGTTTCTCTGCTCAACATATCAGTGTGGGAGACTCCACATTTTCTTAAGGAGAACATTCTAATGTTGTGGTTCTAATAGTAGTCTCTATGATGGTAGTATGACGAGAAATTGATGTAATATCAGATCCAGAAGGTGTTTTCTTTGAGGATTGTATGTTGGTTTGGAGTTTCTATGGATTAAGTCCTAGTCTTGTTTGACCTAACGTATGACATACACTAAGGAGACTAGTTATACTTTATGGATGTTCAATTACTTGATATAATGCACTACATGGAAAAAAATGTTTTAAATCATATATGGTGTCGAGAAGAGTGTCTTGATTATTTTGATTTCATCTAATTAGGTCAACCTAATTGATGAATGAGATATATTTGCATATATATATAATATTCTTTGAAGAGGAAAATCGAGGGTGTGTGGTGTATAGAGAAGAAGTGTGTGAGAGAATTGTGAAACAAGCACAAAACCATGAGCCACAGGATCAAACAAAAAACAAGTACACCTTCCATGCAAGAGATTTGCAAACAAGAATTGCTATATTCATCAACAAGGAAAATTTACAGAAGAAGCTTTCAAGAAGATATGAAAGCCATGATATTTCCCATGAATAATATCTGAGAGATATTTACAATAAGGGTTGAATGCTTATAAGAGAAAAGCCCTTAATGAGAAAGGTACTAGATCATGACAAGTGTCAACATCACATGAGATGTGATGTAATGATCTAATATTAACTCAACTAATAAAGAATTCCTAAGTTTAGCTAAAGTGTGTGAGAATAAATTAGAATAATAATCAATTAAAGATTAATTAATTATTAGCTAATGAAATATAACTATAACACCCCCCTTAAGATGAACTTAGGGAGTAGCTAAAAACCCTAAAAAGAATACAAGATGGGTCCCGACAAAAAAGGCCAAGAAGGTACCCATGTACAAACAAAAGATCTCTATAATGTGGAGAAATAGAGAAAACCTCATGGGAAAAACTCCACTCCAAGAAGAGATGAAAGCCAACTGAAGGGCTAAAGAAGCCTCCAAACAAGACAAAGTTGTCCCAAAAAAAAGGAACAAAGGAACATCCAGAAGCATGAAGAAGCTGCAAACTCTGTCAAAGAATGACTACTAAAATGCTAAAAGAAGAACCTTCGTTGTGAATAGGATCAAGAAGACATGAATCTATATGAGTGCCCCCAATGACACTACTCGAATTTGATGGAAAACCAAAGCAAAATATCTGGAACTCGAAGATACAAATGGAACAAGTACCAATAGTCTAAAGAACTGATCAAGTGAAAATGGAAGGTCACGTCAAAAAATAGGAATGCGAGAGTGTCCATATGGTAAGTGCTCCATCTCACTAAAATGCATGGGTAACTAGCCACTACATCCACCTAGTACATAGGAACAAATACTGTATACATAGCTCACTCCAACGAAACCAAGGAAGTAATAGCACCGATAGTAGAAACCCCCCATAATGTTAACAAGGTAGAGGTATGATAGGTACACTAAAACTAAATGCCTGAAAGTAGTGCATGAAGAGGAACCAAGAACATTCTGAAGTGCAATCATGAAAGTACAAGCAGATAGAAAGGATGTGAAAATAAAAGTCACATACACATGAGAAAGGTATGAAGGAAAACAAAGGAAAACATCAACCCCCATGACACTTTATATCATAGTGCAAGTACAATAAGGCACAAAGTGATGTGCAAGATCCCATATTATAGGTACAATACAAATGCACTTTATCTCAGTGCATTTACAAAATCATAAGTACTTACAATGGAAGCTCATAATGTAAAAAAAAGACACAAGACTAGAAATACATGAAGAACAACCAAAAACGAAGCATCCCACGCAAACGAAAAGTTTCCAAGAGCTACAATGTCCAAGTAATTCACCAGAGTGTGAAAAATGCAAAAAATTGAATAAAATATACGTAGAGAACAATCAAGAAAATTTGCATGGATTAAAATGAAGAGCTCTGAAAGACGGTTCCAACATTGCTAAGATCGAGAAAAATAGAGAAACTAGTCAAAAGTTACAAGCTTGGGACTAAAAACAACTCCTTTGACTTCAAATGACTATAGAATGCACCAAAAGCAGAAACAGGTGATGAGACCCACATCATTGAAAAGTTGATGGAATCAACTTTCCTACGATATGTCGTTTTCCAAAAAATGATATCATATACCCTAGATATGACCAAAAGAAAAAAATCACTCCTTGGAGGCCAAAGAAGGGGTCAAAGCGGCCCTGCCAACATTCGTACCGATGACATCATGCTGATGTCAGTGAAATATTCCCAGTGGCTGGAAAAAAAATGGTCCCTTGAAAAGAAAACCAGGTAACTGAAAATCGACGGAATATTCCCGAAAGGGGAATATTCACTATGTACCTCCCTGAGAAAAATTCAACCATGCTAGAAAAGATCGGGTTCCTAGAAAACTGATGCCAAAAAATTGTTGTCAGAAAAAGTACGTCGATCGGAAAAAAATGCCAAGAAGGATGGCCACCAATGAGTAAAAGCTATTGTCGGCTAGTATGGAATGCCGACGGTATGGAGCTTGCAGGCCTGTGTACATAGGTACCGGCGGGTACCTTGTACCAAGGGCCTACAAAAGCCTTAAAAGGCTTGCTTTTTTAAAAAAAAAATTTAAAATTTTTTGTTAATACAAAAAAACTTTACAATTTTTTTAATTTTCTAACAAAAAAATAGAAGCTGAGAAATTAAAAAATTACTAGTGCTGAAAATTTTTCTTGATCTGCATGTAGATAGTTGTATGGGGTTGTACAGGAATTTTTTTTTTCCTTAGAGTTCAACTTCATGAAAATTGATGATTTAACAAGTGATCTTAGGGTTTTTGGCTGCTCCAGATGCAACGGTGAGGTCCATTTAGGCTGAAAAAGCTTCAAAATTGTAGGTACCCTCTAGATCTGAGAAAAAAAGCACCCACAGAAACCCTTGCAGATCTGAGCCCATGAGTTCAAAATTGATGAAACAAAGGCCAATCTTGACTATTACTAGCACTTTGAATCCTATGGCGAGGTCCTTTTCACTCAAAAAAGGTTCAAAAAATGCCCACCTCCAAAATTTGTGAAAAAAGCAAATGGGATTTAGATCTGAAGCTTGTGACCCTTGTTGAAGAAGAAAACCTCATAAATCGAGAAAGGGTTTGCTAAATCTACACTTTGATACCATGATAGAATTGTGAAACAAGCACAAAACCATGAGCCACAAGATCAAACAACAAACAAGTACACCTTCCATGCAAGAGATCTGCAAAAAAAATTGCTATATTGATCAACAAGGAAAAGTTACAGAAGAAGCTTTCAAGAAGATATGAAAGCTATGATATTTCCCGTGAATAATATCTGAGAGATATTTAACATAAGGGTTGAATTCTTATAAGAGAAAATCCCTAATTGAGAAAGGTATTAGATCATGACAAGTGTCACCATCACATGAGATGTGACATAATGATCTACTATTAACTCAACTAATAAAGCATTCCTAAGTTTAGCTAAAGTGTGTGAGAATAAATTAGACTAATAATCAATTAAAGATTAATTAATTTTTAGCTAATGCAAATAACTCTAACAGTGTGAAGGTGTAAATATGGAAGGAGAAGAAAGAGAAGTATGGTGAAGTGTGAAGAGGATCAAGGGATAAGTGAAGATGCGAGCCTAAATGCTTCATCAGTTGAGGATCAAAGCATAATTGTTGAGTGACTATTGTGAGAAACAATACTTCTTATTCAGAGCTTCGTTGGAACTCAACCCTGCACACAAAAGGTGTATTCTATCAATTCATACTTTTGGTAGTGAGCCAAAATCTTTGTATCTTGTAAGTTAGCCATCTTTTTTATTCAGGCTGTGAGCATTTCAAGAATAGTGAGTCCTAGAAGTGAGCCCTATAATATCTTATATCTGGATATAATATATTGTGAGTTAATCCTCACCGTGGTTTTTCCCATTTTGGGTTTTCCACGTAAAAATCCTAGTGTTCATGTGTGTTGATGCATTGATTAGTTTTTATATTCTATCTTTCTAATTTAGTCAGAATTGTGATAGTGCTTAGATGGATTTTATTTGAATGGATTTATGGAATACTGATTCACGTCCCCCTCTCAGTATTCTAGATATTCAACAATTAGTATCAGAGCTTGGTCCCTTTGAAGGAGCCTAACAAGTTCAGGAAGGTCCCAAAATTTGAATATAAGAATTTTTTTTCCTTTAGAAGTGATTTGTGTTGGATATTCAGAAGAAATTGAAGATTTGAAGAATAAGTTGAAGGAAGCAATTGATTGTATAAAAAATATAAGGAGAAGATATGAAGATCCTTGTGATCAATTGAGAAGAGAACATGATGAGATCATTGAATTGTTACAACAATTGGAAGAAGTGAAAATAATTGAATTCTATCAGCAAGTTGAAATTCAAGAGAAAACAGATGAATGTGTTAAGCTTGAGCAAGAAGCAAAAATCTTGAGATCAGATCTAGAAAAGGCAAGAATATTTGAGGATAAGTTTAAGGTAAGCTCTGCAATGCTTAGTGAATTGATTATTTCTCAAAGACTGGCGATGGATAAAAGTGGTTTAGGGTTTGAAGAAGGTTAGAGTTCAAAAGAAAAGAAATCTTCTGACAAGAACATAAGAAGCAATTCCAGAAGGACTCCCATTAGAAAACCTAATGCTCAAAGGTACTTTTCTTTCAATGGTGTTTTTCATTCCTACAAAAAAATTGGTGATAGAGAAAAGGACTACAAAAGTAGAATGAATGGTACTCTATCATTCTTTGGAAAATGTTTTAAGAGCAAGAATTTTGGACATAAGCTTAATTAGTGCAAAAATAGATTGAATAAAAGAAAGTGTGGAAGGAAGAATGTTGTTTGTTGTGATTGCAAAGATCTAGAACATTTTGCTAACAATTGTAAAAGGAGAAAAGATAACTATCCGATAAAGAAGCATGAACCAATCATTGATCCAAAAGAAGTAAGAAAATATATGAAAATAATTTGGAGAAAGGAAGGAGAATTCAAACAAGTTGAATTAGGATGACCAGTCTTATCTATGCCGACTTCTGGTGTAGATACGCCCGTCAATTTTTGAGTTCAATAATGATTGAAGGGGAGCAATCATCAAAAAAATTAATAAACCCCCTCATCGATACTTATGTCACATCATGACAGAAGTATATTTAATGTGGTAATGAATTCAAGGAATTTTTTAGTCACATGTGTGAAGAATGAAGGTTGCATAATTTGAAAGGATGGAGGCACACATAATTTTTGAGGTGATCTACCTGAAATTTGAAGCATTAATTACAAAAGCATTCAGAATGAAGGAAATAAATTTAGATGTTTCAAGGAAATTGTACTCAAAATTCATATGTATTTTTGGAGAAGCATGCAAAGGAAGTTTAGAGAAATCAGAGCAATTCATAGTTTCAGGGTTTGAATGGAAAAAGAGATCAAAGTGGATTCAAAGTGTGCTCTGGAAGCTAGATATCTATCCTATTCTTCATTGGAAATTACAGTGGTATTCTTGCTTGCAAAATATTTCAATCTTTTTGCTATGGATAATTCAAAGGTTGTGAATATTTCAGATACATTACAAATCAACTTGAGGAAAAATTTGAAAAATATATTAGAAGAGCCAGTTGGTGCATTCTCTTGCATTCCTCCTAGAGTGTTGCCCACTGAAGATATCTATGCATTCATCTATAGTAAGATAGATGAAATGTCACCAGTTCAGTTAAGTATTCTATGGAATAACATATTGGAAGAAAACCATGATGTAGCACATTTGATTACCAAAGAAGCAATCAGAGATGTAACTGGTTTGTGTTCCTCTAGACTAGTTCCCAAACGAAAGGCTATAAATGAACAAGTTATAATTGAGGTGACTGGTATGACCCTCAAAGGGAAAGAGCTTGTTTTGAGAATAATTGAAGATCCAATCATTAGGTATGATATGATGGTTATTGGTCACAAAGTTTTCCTACCTAGAAATAGCCTCATAGTTTTTATTGCTGCTATTCACACTACTATTGCTATGGTTAGAAGAGGTTGGATTATGACCTATGTGAGATACTTCGAATACATCTTTTGAAGAACTTCAAGGAAATCAAGGAGAACAAGAATAATACATTCTCGTACGAAAATTGATTATCTACTTACTGTTTCACTTCTTGAATGAATTACCAGTAATAGGAAGGATAGAATGGAAAAATATAGAACCTATTGCCCATCAGATTAGGAATTTCATTATAAATCTTGGTGGTTTGTATGCTCAAGAGACTACTCTTGCTGCATTCTTTGGAACATTTCAAATGAGTATGAACAAAAGATCAAGGATTCTAGGAAGTGTTACTAAAATGTACTTAAAAAATATTAATTTCGTAGTTTCTATAGATTTCTATCATATGGAAGCAGTTGAATCCAGATTGGTGTGGATATCTAATTTAGATTATGAAGTGTATGTGGCTGAGATAAATCATTATGCAATAATTATTTTGGAAAGCCCTAAGAATCCCAATGTAGAAGGTACCTACAGTAGTGCAACCAAAATAGGGAAGAAGAGAAATATTTTTGTCAAACAAAAAGTGGCAGAAGGAAGTGAATTAGAGAGAGCTCAACTTGGGCATGAAAGCATAAACATTCAAGGAGCTTTGAAAGAATTGCAAAAGGTTATTATCGGTTCTAACTTTGATTCATCTATTTTAATTATGGAAAATCTCAGAAACATGATCAATTCTTTGAAGGTTTATATCTTTGAACTATAAGTGCATGATAGAATCAGGTCTACCAAAGAAAATTTAGAAGAGATCAAGAAGAAATATGCAAATTCATGTTGCAGAATGATGAAAGAATTGGAGAGTGCACAAGTTTGTAAGGAAGAGGCTTAGGAACTACTTTCTTTCTACCTAAATTGGCTTGGAAGTACACTAAATATAAGAGATAAGATAAGGAAATGTGAAACCTTAATGTAGTAAGAAAATACTGCTGCTCACAAAACACAATGCAATATATCTCAATTGCAACAAATAACAATCATTCCATACACAAACTCACATAATCATGAGGACCACAAAGAGAAAATCATTAATTCAAAATTAAATCTTCTTTCATTCTTATAGAAACAATTACAAAATTTTCTCAATCCATCAAGGATTCAAATCTGCTCAACAAGCTCTTACTGTACCTTCCTTTCACTGCCCAAAAAATCTTCATACCTTTCCTCCAAAATCTTTGCACATTTCTCTTGAACTCCACACTATCCTCTTCTTCCTTTCGTCTTAGCTTCTAAACTTGTCACATTCTGTCTACCCATGCTCCCTCATTTTTTTGAATCTCCTCAAACAATTTTTTAGTTTGGTGCACCTTGTTTCCAGCCTTCCAGATCATTTTGAAATTCTTGATTTTGATCTTGTATGAGAAAGTTATGCCATTTTTACTGAAACCAGGTCTCATAGTCATGACCCAGGAAAACTTCTTCTCCCCAAAATTCTAGTCAAACCTTTTCCTCCTTCATTCTGGGTGTGGGATTCATGCATTCAGTCCCTTAATTATTCTTTCTTGGAAATTTCCCCATATTTTCCTAAATTGACATCCATTATCTCATTCTTGCACCTCCACTACCTCTAGCACTTGCACTCCAGAAGATTCCAGCACTAATGCCAAACAATTTTAAATTTTTGGGAGTTACAAATGAATAAAAATATAATATCTCCCAACCAAATGAAATGATTTTAAAATAAAAATTCATGCTAAAAACAAGTGTATGGAAAGGTGTCCCTTTCAAGGTTGTTGAAGGAAGAAAAATAAAAAAATATATCATGCCTCCAAGACAACATCACACCAAAAATAAAGAAAATAAATCAAATTTATTTTTGGATGTATAGGATTTCTTGGTACCCTTGGATGCTCCTGCATCAAACCTGGATGAGCACTCAAGCATATATGTATAGGTTGGAAGAAGATAGAGATAATCGGAGATGGTTCTGCATTGTGCAACTTCAAGAAAAATTATTTTCCCTGTAGGATCAAAGAAAAAAAGTGATTAAAAATTTTGTGGCACTTAGAGACATGGTTAAACTTAGGCACATTCATGTATCTAGTGCTCTTGATAGTATTGGAACTTATCAAAGATCAATATTAGCCTCAATACTTTAGCAGATGGTATAGAGTCCTTGACTAAGCTTGAACTATAACACAAGACTCTTGTAAGCACAAAAGGTGCATTGAAAGAAGGAAAAGCTTCAAGGAAGGGCACCCTGGAGAATCTCAAAGGTTCCTCATCTTCAAGTTGATTCAAATCTTTGTGTTCATATCTTTTTGGCTAATTATTGATGCATACATATATAAACCAGACCCCATCCTTTTCCATTGATTTCAAAAGGGAGAGATAGAGATAGATAGAGTAAAAACATTTTTTGAGAAAAACAATTTTGATAGGGGGATTATTTAGTTGCCTTATATCAGAAAAATGTTTTTGACATGTATCTTGCCATAAATGCCAAAGGGGGAGATTTTTGGAATTATGGAGCCTTGCAATATGAGCATGAAGTGTACTGTGTTTGTTGTTCTTGTATTGTAATTGATGTCAACATGGTGAAAAATGTACAAAAAACTTAGTTAATCGGAAGTTGTTCTCGACTGGTAGTGTTCTTTTGTGATGAACTGATGAGCTGGTTTTCAGGTCTAGAATTCATCGCAAGAAAAGATATGACTCTAATCTCTTAATCATGTTATTATGTCTCATTTAGATAGCTATATCCTAGATCTTGAGAAGTTTTGTGTGGTGAGTAGAAAGTTATCATTGACATATTTTAGCTTTGTATTCCACTGTTATTTCTCTGCTCAACATATCAGTGTGGGAGACTCTACATTTTCTCAAGGAGAACATTCTAATGTTGAGGTTCTAATGGTAGTCTCTATGATGGTAGTATGATTAGAAATTGATGTAATATCAAATATAAAAGGTGTTTTCTTTGAGGATTATATGTTGGTTTGGATTTTTTATGGATTAAGTTCTAGTCTTGGCCGACCTAATGTATGACATACACTAAGGAGATTAGTTATACTTTATGGATGTTCATTGAATTGATATAATGCACTAAATGGAAAAAATGTTTTAAATCATATATGGTGCCAACAAGAGTGTTTTGATTATTTTTCTTTTATCTAATTAGGACGACCTAATTGATGAATGAGATATACTTGCATATATATAAGATTCTTTGAAGAGGAAAAGAGAGGGTGTGTGGTGTATGGAGAAGTGTGAAGGTGTGAATATGGAAGGAGAAGAAAGAGAAGGATGGTGAAGTTTGAAGAGGATCAAGGGATAAGTGAAGATGCGAGCCTAAATGCTTTATTAGTTGAGGATAAAAATAGAATTTTTGAGTGACTACTGTGAGAAGTAAAACTTCTTATTTAGAGCTTCATTGGAACTGAACCTTGTACAAAAAAGGTGTATTCTATAGGTTCATAATTTTGGTAGTGAGCCACAATCTTTGTATATTGGTGGTTATCCATTATTTTTATTTAGGTTATGAGCCTTTCAAGGATAGTGAGTCCTGGTAGTGAGCCCTATAATATCTTGTATCTGGATATAATATATTGTGAGTTAATCCTTACCGTGGTTTTTCCCATTTTGGGTTTTCCATGTAAAAATCCTGGTTTTCATGTGTGTTGATGCATTAATTTATTTTTATGTTCTCTATTGTTGATTCATTCAAAATTGTGATAATGTTTAAATGGAATTAATTTGAATGGATTTATGGAATACTGATTCACCCCCCTCTCAGCATTCTGGATATTGAACACAAGTTGGGTCCACATCAGGGATTCAACAATTGGAATAAGAGAATTTTCCTTTTTGGTGCCAAATCTACCATGAATATGGTCACCTGTAGTGAAAGTGTCCTAAACTTAAGGTTTCTAGTTCTTCTTTTGCTGGCGCTTTTGCTAGGATGTCTCCTCACTCATCTCCATTGAGAGATAAAGGAAAATCCCCTATATCTAAAGGGGAAACTCATAAGGATGGTTTTTTTCTAGTGAAGTCTTGCAATTAGGGGAGAGACAAAGAAATAACACTTAAGGATAGACAATATTATGCAAGTTTTAACCATTTTGAGGCCCTAGAAGAACTAGAACAACATGTGGCTATCCCTAATAAGGGTGTCTCTATTGATACTATCGTAGAGGTGGAGTAGTTATCTTCTCAAAAGGAAATGAGTGGGAATCTTTGTGTGGAAACAAGTTCTGAGATAAATTCGGGTCACACGTCAAAATCTTCTATTTTACCAATCATTCCAATGGAGATCGAGGTGGATGTTGATCCATCCATAGACCGTATGGATTCAAAATATTTGGCTCTGAATCAATATTCTGGTAAGGGCTCCTTGGTCTCTTCTTAAGCATTAGTTAAACCTCTTGACTCCCATTTGGTGGATTCAGGCTTAGTTAAACCTCTTGACTCCCATTTTTCTAAGCCCCAAAAATGATTTTTCTCTCTTGGAATGTGAGGGGTTTGAAAAACATCCCTTGACAAAAGGTTGTTTGGGAAATGATAAAGGCTCATTCCCCTGATGTTTTATTTATCTAGGAATCTAATTTGTTAGTGGAGGATATGGCTAAGGTATCCTCCAAAATTTGGTGGCATGGATAGTGCTAGTGCATTGGGGCACAAGACAGTGTTGGTGGAATTGCATGGGACAAGTGGAAGATCTCCCTTTGTGGTGTATTGTGGGTTGATTTTCCTTGTCCATGGTTGCTTCAAGTTTTGAATCTAGAGAAATCCTATTATTTTATAATGTATATGCTCTAACTGACTTTCCTAGAAAGATTCATCTATGGGAAAATATAAGGTATGTGAGATATTTAGCTCATTTTTTACCTTGGGTTGTGGCTGGGGATTTTAATTCTATTTTGTCTTGATGAAAAGATGGGTAGTTTGGATTGTTTGGAGCCCTCTTTATCTTTATTCAGTAATAATATAGCCTACCTGAATTTAATTGATATAAAGCTTCTCAATGGTTTTTTCACTTGGAGTAGTATGAGGTGTGGTGTAGACTATATCTCTAAGAGGTTGGATGATAATTTGGTCTCTAGTTTTTTGTTACACAATCAATGGATATCTAATTTTGAAATCCTTGACTAGAGAGGCTCAAACCACTGGCCCATAAAATTTTGTATATGGTCAGGAAAGTTCTAGGAACCCTGCCTTAAAATTCTATTTAATGTGTTTGTGTAGCCTTCTTTGTATGACCTTATAAAATATTGGTGGCTTGATGGATTTCCTCCGCATGGGATAACCATGTACACCTTTGTTAAAAGGATCAATTTTGTGAAATTTTAGATAAAGAAGTGGAATAGGGAATGCCTTAGGAATGTACTTAAGGAAAATATGAATCTCAAAATTAATTGGATACCATTTCTAGTTAGAACATAGATCAAGGGATCACTCAGGTGTCCCTTAAAGCTGAAGTGGATGCTTTGGAGAAGATATCTAAATGGGAACTATGGGAGGATATCTTTTGGAAGAAAAATTCAAGGATTGACTGGCTTCAGGAAGGAGACATGAATTCTCCCTTCTTTAACTCCATCAAAGCTAGTGGACATGGGGATTTAATCTCCTCTATTGTTCCTCTTAGTGTGCTTAACTATCTTGTTTCCATGATATCTCTCAGGAGGCCACTTGGTATCTCTTCATCATTCTTGGAGGATTCTCCTAAGGATATAGAGGAAGTGAATAAGGTCTTGCTTGTATCCTTTTTGTGGTTTCCAATGAAGCTAATCTTGAACTTAATCGACCAATTTCCCTAGATGAATTAGAGATAGGTTGGTTTCAACATGAAAAAAGGTAAGGCCCTAGCTCAGATGGGCGTCCTATTGAGTTTTTTTAGGAATATTTGGAGATTACCAAATGGGATGTTTTCAAGGTGGTGCAAGAATTATAGGATAGTAAACAAATGTTGAAAGCCATGAATTCCACATTCTTGGCTCATATTCCAAAATGTGAGGGTGTTAATTATTTTGACCTCTTTTGGCCAATTTCCCTTTGTAATATTGTCTATAATATCATATCAAAGCTTATTGTTGAGAGAATGAATCCCTAGTTGGTTAATGTTATCTCAAAGGAGAAGGTGGGTTTTGTGGAAAATAGACATGTCTAGGATGGTGTTATGACTTTAGGTGAGGCTATCCATTCCATGAAGGTTTCCAAAGAGAAGGATATGTTCATCAAATTAGACATGGATAAGGCTTATGATCTGGTCAAATTGTCCTTTCTTCATAAGGTTCTTTGCGATTTTGGGTCTAATGAGGACTAGTTTAGTTGGGTGATGAGTTGTGTGATGTTGGTGTCACATTCTATGTTGATTAATGGTGTTCCTTCTTCTCTGTTTGGTGCTTCTAGGGTCGTTAGGTAGGGTGACCCCTTGTCTCCTTATCTTTTCCTTATTATGGATGTAGGTTTTGGAAGACTTATTAAAGCCCATATGAGTTGAGGGCTTATTCATGAGTGGTCTTGGGGTGATGGATTGTATTCTCAAACCCATCTTCAATTTGTGGATGATACTACACTCTTGGGTGTTGCCAAAATTAGGGAAGCAAACAACTTTAGGCATGATCCTGACATTTGTCTTTTTGTTTTGGGTTAGAGGATTAATGAAGGGAAATCCTCTTTCATTTTCTTCAACAATCCTCTTCTTATTCAATCTAGGATTGCTCACATTCTTAGATTTCATATTGGTAATCTTCCTTTTATGTATTTGGGTATTCCCCTTAGGAACTTGTTAAAATGTTCTAAATAAGTTTATGGGTTATACCAATCATTAAAATTGTTGATGGTTGTCCTTTGCTAGGAGGATTATATACTCCTAAAGATTGTGGTTCAAGTGATTCCTATCTATAGGTGTATGGTTCTAGTTGCTCTTGCAGGCTTCATTAGAGAGCTTGATACACTCTCTAGGTAGTTATTATGGTCTTTGGATAAGAATAGTCCTAGATGCTCTTTGGATGCTAAGGGGTCTATGATTTGGGATACAATCAAAAGAGGTGTATGAATAATCAAGTAGGGCCTATTCTATATTTGTCATAAAGGTGTGTAAATGCTGATTTTGACAAACTAAATGGGGGACTCATTTTTCTCTTGCACTTCTAAGGTTTTTCACCTAAAAGGAGAGAGATTGGGCCAAAGGGTGTCAAAATTCTAATGTTTACATTAAATATTGTTGTTAATGAGATGATTTATACCTAATTAAGATTTCCTAATGTTTTGATTTGAAAAGGGAATGACTTAGTAATGCAAAACTATGAAAATGTAAATTATTTGAAAACACAGTGTGCTATGTGGAAAAGCTAAATAAATGCAATAAAAAATCAAATGAAGATATAAAATATGAACTATGCACCTAGAAATTGAAGAGGAATAGATGGATGACTGCAAGAGCCAGTAAAATCTTGAAAATTTTGACTTTTTAGGCAACCAACACACTTAGGTTAGTCTGGGCGACTTAGTCCCAAAATAGGAAATCTGCCTAGAAACCCATTTTTGCTAAAAGGGTGTCTGGAAATGTGAAAATCTATGAAAAAGTAGTTCAGTGGGACTAAGTTTCCACTATGGGAAACTTATTCCACTTTGGATTTTTTTCAAATTTGAAAGTGGAAGCGGAAGTCCACCATCTACACTCTGTTCTTTGACGGAAATCCAAATTTGAATCTTTGAAAAACCCTGCAAAAGAGAAGATAAATTGGTTTCTAGTGGGGATTTGATTTGGTCAAACCCCTAGTTGGTATTTAAACTTTGTGGAAGAAAATATCTGCATAAACCCTAGCCTTAATTGTGTCTAAGACTAGGAAGAGCTAAAAATAAGATGAAACCCTATTCTAATGTGCTAGAATGAGGTGATTAAATGGCACTTAAGAGATGCAAGACTTCAATGCAAGAAACCCTACAACCCTTCAAATGAATGTAAATGATATGTAGAAATGTAATGCAAACCTCAAGTTTGAAGATAACAAGAACATGGAAGATGGGATCACTTCAAAAACAAGTCATTAGGTGTGATTTGATGGCTAGTTGCATCTCTTCAACATTGATTTCTCCATGATTCACCGTAGGCATCCATGATCAATCTCTTGCAATGTGAGATCTTTAATAGAGAGTGAGCTTGAAGACCTTCAGAAACCCTAGTTTGCTACCCCAAAGCTTCAACTTTGCTGCAAAATGCTATTGAATCTTCTTGTGTAAGGTACTTTTTCTCTTGAATTTTGATTTTTGCTTTGTAAAAATGACTAGGAGATGTGAAAAATGACTTAAAATGTGTATTTATAAGCATCAACAGTGAATTTTCCCATTATTTAGACCTAAGATGCCAACATCCATTGAGAAATTAAATTGAATTAATGGAATTCCCGCTCAAAAGTGGAAAATACCCCAAAAGGGACTAAGTTGCCGCCTTGGGCGACTTAGTCCCACTAGGAATATTTTTGGTGGGTTTCATGAAATTTGAGTGGTTTTAATGATATTTTAAGGGTTTAAGTGGTTTCATGGGTAAATTAGGCCTCAAAACTTCCAAAATTATGAATATGAGGGGCCTATAAATGCAATTTTAAGGGATGATTGATGGAAGGTGCCAAAAGCAGGACTTAGGTTTACTGTAAAATTATCTCTTTCTCCAAGAGTATACAATATTTGGCAATACATTAAGCCCCCACTTTAGCACCCATATGACTCTACGTGCATATACAAGCTAAAGTATTCTAAATAATGCACTCTATTACATAAAAGGATACTTGTTGAAAGGATGGGAGAATGAAGCCCCCAGTGTAGTTATCTGCAAAACCACAACATTAGGAACCTACATTCTACAACACACATTCATTAGTTATCAAAAATCCTTTTTTCCTAACGCTTAGAAAGAAAATTTGAGGGTAGATGTATGCCCCCCCTTGATTTTTCTTGCTTTACGGAGCTAGAATCAAGGTAGCAATATAGCCACATCAAATTCAAAAAAACATATTGAAGGACATATCCAAGTACCATGTCACCTAGCAATAGATAGTGGATGATGTCGGGGGTGGAAATACAGTTCCAACGCATCAAGTGGCATTGAAAATGAAGTTCACTAGCTCTTGTTATGTTGATTTGAAGAAGAGATATTTTATGAACTCTTAAAAAGAAAATAACCCTATTTTAATGCATAAGAGTAAAAAGAGATGAAAAATAGAGTAAAAGAGGTAAAGGGGAGTAATTTGTCACTTACTATTCATTTTACCCATGTGTAGCTTTAGAGTGACGAGTGAGACGAGAGAATGCTGAGTAGATGAGGGTACACACCTGCACAATTGGACATTCTCCGAGACCAGGTGGCATATGATGAGCATCAACATGAGGTGAGTGGATTCTGAAAGTTGTGTTTTGTGATTTTGTAATGATTTAATTAATTTTGAAGTATATCTAGGTTGATTAAGGGTCTTTAATTTTTTTTTCAAAGCGTCCCCTTTTTTCGCAGTGTCCCTTTTGTTTGCAAAGTGTCCTGTTTCTTCAAAAAGTGCCCCGTTTCTTTGCGAAGTGTCCCATTTATTTGTAGAATGTCTCAAAAGGGGTCTAAAGTGTCTAGGGCCTTTAGAAAAGCACACTAGATTAACTTTAGCACACGTTTCTTGATGAAAAATGTAAAAAGGAAATATTTTAGATGAATTTTAGGGCATATTTGTGTAAATTTTTAAAGGTACCCGTCCGAGTACGACAACGGTTAGGAGGGAGACAACTGAGTTTTTTGAGTGATTTGTCTCCAATAATATCAATAGAGGAGACATAGCATCTTCAGGCTATTAGGATCTATTGGGAATATCTTATGCTTCCCATGAGATACCACAATGCCATGTTGATGGCTCTCTGCGAGCGATGGGATGCAGATACATGCACATTTCATCTACCCACAGGAGAGATGATGATCACACTAGAGGATGTACATCAGATTCTCCACATTGTGATTCAAGGAGAGTGAGTATATTTCCATAGAGACCACACCTTCCTGGAGCAGAGGGCTGATTTACAGTATTGTGTAGATGGTCCAGTGCATGATGCATGAGTTAGCGAATGGATTTATTTGTCTATGTTATTATATTCATGGACACCAGTGGTTTGAAACATTATGATGCACACCATAGCACTAGTCCTTGTCCCTAATGTCTAGAGTGGTCATCTTGAGGGAGGACTAGTCCACCTAATTCGAGGGATGGAAAAGCAAAGGATAGTATACGCCTAGGTTCAGAGTATGCTGGAACATCTCTATTATGATTTGGGGTGCTTTGTATACTGAGCACATTACATGTACTAGACCAGTTGGTTATCCATGCACGACAGTAGTGGGGTACCCAATTGACATTACAGTGGCTATATTATACCAGACAATTGAGGAGGATGCAGATGGATAGATTTTTGGTTGGCTGCCATGACCACATAGTATGACCATTCTACTATGACCAAGTCATGTGATAGTTTGGACAGGTACATACACCACCCCGGGCATGATCCTCTTTTAGGAGATTAGTGCGGAGTGCACAAAGTCCAGGTGGTATAGTACGACTCACGCTTGAGCATGTAGCTGAGAGTGACTCTGATCATTTTGATCACAACCAGCTGCCATTCTCTGATGCAGATGATATTGGTGCCACAATAGAGTATGAGTAGTGGACAGTGACTCGACTAGCACCAGTATTCTTGACGGCCGAGCCGGTGGGAGATGCAGGGCCACTACCAGATGAGGGAGAGGAGTAGGAGGATAGGGCCAAGGAGACATGCTATAGACCTACTAATATATTTACTGATGTGGTTGATGATGAGTATGATGAGGAGGCAGATCAAAATTATGAGGAGGGAGAGGAGGATGAGGAGGAGTATTTGGAGGATAAGGAGGAGGAGCAGTATGAGGAGGAGGAGGATCCACCCTTGAGTGAGGATGATGAGGTAGTAGATGAGGACCCTCATGATGGGGGGATTTCTCTCCCATCTATAGGATTAGGTCACGAGCAACAGTTATAGTTGGCACCAGTACTCACAGCCGAGGGGAGGCTAGCACAACCTCCATGCCCCCAACATGACATCAGGATGACACATCTGACTAACGAAATAGGTGATGATATTTGATTTGATGCATGTACTTTGACTTATTATGTCATTTTATATACATATATATACATATATATATATACATACATATATATATATACATACATATATATATATATACATACATATATATATATCATGATGATGATTACTGATTATGTGTTGTTTCTACCTTGTAGGAGTGATGAGAGACTGGTGAGAGTTCTATCATCAAGCTACTACAAACATAGTACCCACATCCATCGATGAGGCTGAGATGGATCTTGAATACATGCCCCCACCTATTATGGAGGAGGAGCTAGAGTCACTCAGACCATTCATGAGACTACAGGCAGCTTATGAGAGCTTGAGGAGAAAAGTGCATCATGTAGAGTCCAACAGAGATGGAGAGACTACATTCAGATATAGCACAACTACGGGATGAGAGAGATGTGGCCTGTGGGCGAGCACAAGGTCTAGAGTTTGCATTTAGATTTAAAGGATTATGATCAAAATCACACACAAGCATCTCGTGACGTCTAGGAACCAGAATCCGAGCACCAGATGTTGAGTGTTCTAGTTCTCATAGACCTTGGTGATATTGTTTCTGATGATAATATGTATATAAAACTTGGAAGATATGTATATAGAATTTTTTTATGTTTTATGGTTTTTTTAAATATTATTGAATGTTAAATGGAAATGTGATTAATTAAGTGACCTTTGCAAGATTACATTAATTAATGGCTTCATGATTTAACATTGTGTATTTGATCTAATTAAAACATATTTGAAGTTTTAGGTTAGATACAACATAATGATTTGAGTATGTTATGCTAAAACAAGATGCAACATAACACACAAGATGAAAGTGAATAGCATGAAACCTAAAGGAATAAAAAAGAATCACTTTAGTGTTCAAGACAAACCTGCAAGAGAATTGTCAAAAATGAAGCTATGTGAAAGTGTATAGGGTAAGAGTTCTATAACATTTATCAACATCACTTTATATTTCATACTATTCAAAGGGGATTAAACATAATACTGACGCAAATTCATGACATTGATTGGTTTTTTAAGAGGTGTTCCATCGAGTTCCATTAAGAAATATGCACCACACCCATATCTAGTGTTGACAAAATAGGGTCCTAACCAATTAGGACTAAATTTTCCATGTTCATTAGGGTCGACATTGACATTACACTAATTTTTGGATAGAACTAAGTCACCCTTGTGAAATACATGAGGGATAACACTGAGATTGTAATGATGTTTCCTTTTACAATAGGCTTGAAGATTCTCGAGAGCATTAATGTGTTGTTCATTGAGCATTTCAAGTTGATCTAATTTTTCAGTCTTGTAAGTGTTATTATCAATCAAACCTTGGAGAGAAATTCGTAATGTGGTAATTTCTAACTCCAAAGGCATGATTTCCTCTGTACCATAAATGAGGTTATAAGGTGTTGAGATGGTGGAAGAACGAACACTCGTACAATACGCCCAAAGTGCATAATGCAGTTGCATGTGCCAGTCCTTGTGATTGGTGTTAACAATTTTCTTTAAAATTTATTTGAGGGTTTTATTAGTTGACTCAACTTGACCATTGGACTGTGGGTAGTAATGTGTCAAAAAATGGTGTTGAATATGGAAATTTTCTAAGAACTTCTTCACATCATTATTCTTAAATGGTGTGCCATTATCAGAGACTAATGTAGAAGGAAGCCCAAAAAGAGCAATTATGTGTTCAAGGATGAAGCGACAGATTACCTCAGCAGTCGTAGATCGAAGAGGAATAGCCTCAACCCATTTCATGAAATAATCAGTGGCATTTATGATAAACATATGTCCAGCGGAATAGGGTGGGGAGATTTTTCCAATTATGTCTATCCCCCATACTGAGAATGACCAAATAGGAATTTGGGCACAGAGCTCAAAAGCAAGAGCATGAAATAAATTACTATGTTCTTGACATTTATGACATCGCTTAACATACACATAGCAGCCTTTTTCCATATTTTTCCAATAAGAATCTATACAGAGAAGTTTCTATGCTAGGGTTTTTTCACCAAAATAACCACCACAACATCTGACATGAGCCTACTTGAGTGCCATATTAATTTTAGAATCCTTGAGGCATCTGAGTAAAATTCCATCAACGGAGCATCATTATAACACATTGGCAAGGATGATGTGCTTGGTGGCTAATTTTTTTAGACGAGCACATGTGTTACTTGTGACAGGTTCAGGAAGGGTACCATCTTTTATATAGTTATAAATAGCATCATACCATTCACTCGAATCATTTGTAGTCATAGCTAGTGCAGCGATAGCAGTATCAGCGATGGAAGGTTTCATGATAGGATGAACAGTGAATATGATATATTGTGAAGGTTCTGAGGGGGATATAAGAGAAGCAACACTGGCCATTGCATCCACATGTCGATTATCTTCTTGCAAGATGTTATCAATGGTGAAGGAGTTAAATTTCTCCAACAAGGACACTGTGAGAGCTTTATATTTATATAATTTATCATGCTTAGCTTGATAGTTCACCATTGATTTGTTTGATTACTAATTGTAAGTCACCAAAGATCCTGATGTTAGTAATGCCTATAATTAAAGTAGCGCGTATTCCAACGATTGAAGCCTCGTATTCAACAGTGTTATTTGTACGTAGGAAAATTAAATGATATGACAAGGGAATAGGTTTTCCTTCAAGTAGAATTAATATTATTCCATCACCAAAACCTATTCTACACTTAGATCGATGGAAATATAATGTCCATGTAGAAACACTTACTGTCAATACACTATCATCAGGAAAAGAATCATTATCGGGTAATGCCACAGGAGAAGAAGCATCAGCTAAATGGTTGGTCAAGGCTTGTCCTTTAATTTCTTTTTGCAAAAAAAACTTAAGGTCAAACTCAGTTATCAACATAACCCATTTAGCTAAACATCCTGATAAATCTATTTTATTGAAAAGATGTTTAAGAGGATCAAATTTTGTCATGACTTGTATTTTTGCATTTAGTAAATAGTGTCGCAATTTACTAGTAGCGAATACAAGAGCTAAACATTTCTTTTCGATAGGTGAATATCAAGATTTGTAATCAGTTAGAGTTTGACTAATGTAATAAACGGGATGTTCCTTTCCATTATCATCTTTCTGAGCTAGCAATGCTGCAAGAGTATGAGAAGATGCGACAATGTAGAGTATGAATGGTTTGTTTGGCATGGATGGCTATAAAATAGGTAGAGTGACAAGATATTCCTTAAAAATCTCAAAGGCCTATCTACAATCCTCATTCCAATCAAAGGGAATATCTCTTTTAAGGAGATGTGTGAAAGGTAATGTCCTATCAGCTAAAGAAGAGACAAAATGATAGATGGCTTGTATTCATCCTTGTAATGTACATAATTGAGAAATATTGCGAGGAGGTGGCATTTTAATGATAGCATCAATTTTCTTTGTATCCACTTCAATGCCTCTGTGAGATATGATAAACCCTAAAAAATTTCCACTATCTACTCCAAAGACACCTTTTTGCATTGAGTCACATATTGTATTGATGTATTTGTTCAAAGATTTGGTGAAGGATATTGACATTGTCTTGTTGTCATAAGGATTTGGCAAGGATGCCATTAACATAATCTTCTAATATTTTATGTATGTAATAATGAAATATCAATGTCATTGCTCTTTGATATGTTGCACCTACATTCTTTAATCCAAAAGTCATCATAACCCAACATAACATTCCCCAAATAGTGGTGAATGTTGTCTTGTATTGATCTTGTGGGTTGATGAAGATTTAGTTATAACTAGAAAATCCATCCATGAATGAAAACAAAGAATGTCCAGTAGTTGAATCCAGAATCATATCAATGTTAGGAAGTGGATAATAATCTTTTAAGGATGCTTTATTCAAATCATGAAAATTCATGCATACCCCAATATGATTATTAGGTTTAGCAACTGCGACAATATTTGAGATCCAAAGAGAATAATCAATAGGATGAATGCAACCTGCATCAAGGAGTTTCTCAAGCTCTCCTTCAACAAGAAAAGCTATCTTAGGATTCATTTTACGCATCTTTTGTCGAACAAGCTTATTTTCATTTGCAAGAACAATGTTATGTGTGACAATTTTCAGGTCTATTCCTGGCATATCAGAATATTTCCAACAAAGATTTCAAGAAAATCATGGAGTAAAAGCATAGTATGATCTCGTTCATCATCATCAAGGCACTTCCCAATCTTAATGACTTTTTCAATATCATTGATGTTCATGTGTATATCAATTGTATCTCCTATAGGGAGTGCATTCAACGTAGGAAACTCAGGATTGTATGGTTCCATGGTTTTCTCATGATCATCGGTATTTTTTGGCTTGGAATTTAGCATAGCATAGGTAACATTGTGTTGAGAGATATTTTTTATCAATGGAACCTAACATTTGCTTCAATCATTCATCACTTTCAACAACCTCCCAAGATGGTGGAGAATGCAGATCAAGAAATTCAGGATGTTTGAGCCTAAGTGTAGTTTGAGGTTTACATGTGATGGTATTGATATTTAATGATGGTCGTTGAGTTGCTTTTGCTGTCTTAGAAAAAGGAATACCCTAAACCAATATTTATATCTTGTGTATTAGGCACAATAGGGAAACAAATGACTTGTTCATGTTTTCCACATGCTTTACCATTGTACCTTAATTGTTTCACAAGCTCATACCTGCATCCAAAAAGTATTTCCATTTCCTTGGGATTAGGGGGTTGTTGATAATATATCTCATCAAAATTTGTTGTGTAAGATGCATATTCATCCAAGGGAGGTGAGATAGAGGAAGTCAAATATTCTTGTGAATTTTGAGTGGACATGACTATTAGCTGTTCTTTTTTTCTATCTCCTTGCAAGTAATAATGTATTCATCCATGAATGAAGGAGTAAATTCCAATGTTCCCCAACCATCATCTAGCAATTTAGACACAGATTCAATTTCTTATTGATTGGTTTGAAGAGGGTCAATATGAGAGGTTGGAATTAAAGTATTCAGAGGACTTGTAGTTCCTTTTTCAATTTGCAAACAACTCTTCGGCTCGGGGTCTATCTCAACTTGATATACCTTGTTGTTATAGACGTATTTCATTATGCGATGAAGAGTCGAAGTTATCTCATGCATCTCATAAATCCATGGCCTACCCAAGAGAAGATTATATGCAAGATCATAGGGCATGAAATTAATAGGAGTTTGCAAGGTAACCACTCCAACTGTTATAGGTAAAGTGATTATACTGAGTGGTTGCTTGGTTGTATTATCAAATCCTATGATGGATAAAGAATTAGGTTTAATCTATGATTTATCAACACGTAATCAGTTGAGAAGTTTCACACTGCACACATTAAGGGTAGAGCCATTGTCAATGAGGGTTCGCTTAATACGCATTGTGTTATATTGGGAAATTATCATAAAAGCCTCATTTTTCCTCCTTAAGTCTAACAGAGGGAGCTCATGTTGATGAAAGGTGATGTCCACATTAAGTGTATGCATTCCCTCTATAAGAGCTGCCACATCACTTGCATTTGTACTAGGAGGAACGACTAGTTGTTACAAGGCTGTTTGAAGCATTGAATGATAATTGGGTGAATTTTGAAGAAGATCCCAAAGGGATATCTTGGTGGGAGTATTCTTAAGTTGTTCAATGAGATCATACTCCCTAAGATGTGAGTTTAGGTGAGGGGCACTAGGAAAAATAGGATTGGGTAAAGGTAAGGATGTTGGAGGGGGTTGTTGTGGTTGGGGGTTGTTTCTAGTGTAGTTTGTGTGTGCAACAACATCATGTTGTGGTGGGTAGAGGGTAAACTCAGGTTTAGGTGGAGGTTGGGGTTGATGGGAAGGTGGGTAAAGAACAAGTTGAGGTTGAATAAAATTAACATATTTTGTCATTTTTTGCTCACAACAAACCTTTGTGGATGTTTTGTGTGAGATGAAATGCTCAACGGATTCATCTAACATACACAAGTCATCATGACTAAAAGCTTTGGGAGAATGGTCATCACTAAACGTTTTAGGTTTGTCATCACAAGTCTTAGTGGATGAACTTAGTGAGAGGAAACCTTGAAAGGTTTCATCTAATCTATCCAAGTCATCACTACTAAGAGGTTTAGATGATATGGTTGTCCTAAAATGAAGCATTGTTTTGATTGGTTCATGTATTGTTGTGATGTTTTTGTTTATTTTTTCTGATGTATTTGATCTAAATGAGCTAGGAATGAATGCTAAAAAATGAACACTGTAAAAACCGAATGCTATCTATGATTTCCATTTAGAGTAAACAATATAGATGAAAATAATTCAAGTATATTAGTAAATAAATGTACATAAATAGAGTAATGACTGAATCTAATAGAAATTGTAGAAATGAGAAACAAAATGCAAAAAATAGAAAGGAAAAATTGACAGTGGGACTAAGTCGCCCAAGGTGGCGATTTAGTCCTATTAGGGTTATTTTTGAATTTTTTCTAAATTTTCTGATGGATATGAAAGTTTTTAGGATTGTGTAATGCAAGACTATACTGTAAATTTAGGTTTTCACTATGATGCTATAAAATGAGATGCAATAATGCAAGCTAACATGAACTTTTCACTACTGTAATTGAAAACCTTAGGATGCACTTTAACCAATGCAAGATGCAATTCAAATGAAACCTAGGATGCAATTTAAAATTAGAAAGGAAGAATGTTCAAAAGATGTAGGTTCACCAAAATATAAACGCTAATCTTGAAAAACCAAATGGGGGACTCCTCTTTCTCTTGCACTTCTAAGGTTTTTCACCTAAAAGGAGAGAGAATGGGCCAAAGGGTGTCAAAATGCTAATGTTTACATTCAACACTATTGTTAATGAGATGATTTATGCCTAATTAAGATGTCTTAATGTTCTAATTTGAAAAGGTAATGACTTAGTAATGCAAAATTATGAAAATGTAGATTGTTTGAAAACATAGTGTGTTATGCAGAAAAGCTAAATAAATGCAATAAAAAATAAAATGAAGATGTAAAATAGGAACTATGCACATAGAAATTGAAGAGGAACAAATGGAAGACTACAAGAGACACTGAAATCTTGAAAATTTTGACTTTTTAGCCAACCGAGACACTTAGGCCAGTCTAGGCAGCTTAGTCCCAGAATAGGAAATCTACTCAGAAACCCATTTCTACTAAAAGGGTATATGAAAACGTGAAAATATTTGAAAAAGCAGTGCATTGGAACTAAGTCACCACTATGGGAAACTTAGTCTACTTTGGATTTTCTGCAAATCTAAAAGTGGAAATGAAATTCCACCACCTACACTCTGTTCTTTGACGGAATTCTAGATTTGAATCTTCGAAAAAACCTACAAAACAAAAGATAAATTGGTTTCTAATGGGGGGTTTTCCTTGGTCAAACCCCTAGTTAGTATTTAAACTTTTTGGAAGATAAAATTTGCATAAACCCTGGCCTTAATTGTGCCTAAGACTAGGAAGAGCTAAAAATAAGACAAAACCCCATTCTAATGTGCTAGAATGAGGTGAATAAATGACACTTAAGAGATGCAAGACTTTAATACAAGAAACCCTACAACCCTTCAAATGAATGTAAATGATATGTAGAAATGTAATCCAAACCTCAAGTTTGAAGATAAGAAGAAAATGGAAGATGGGATCACTTCAAAAACAAGTCATTAGGTATGATTTGATGGCTAGTTGCATCTCTTCAACCTAGATTTCTCCATGATTCACCATAGGAATCCATGATCAATATCTTGCAATGTGAGATCTTGAATAGAGAGTGAGCTTGAAGACCTGAAAAAACCCTAGTTTGTTGCATCAAAGCTTCAACTTTGCTACAAAATGCTATTGAATCTTCTTGTGTAAGATACTTTTGCTCTTGAATTTTTATTTTTGCTTTGTAAAAATGACTAGGAGATGTGAAAAATGACATAAACTATGTATTTATAAGCACAACAACTAATTTTCCCATTATTTAGACCTAAGAGGATGACATCCATTGAGAAATTAAATTGAATTAATGGAATTCCTGCTCAAAAGTGGAAAATAACCCAAAAGGGAATAAGTCACCACCTTGGGTGACTTAGTCCCACTAGGAATATTTTTGATGGGTTTCACGAAATTTGAGTGGTTTAAATGATATTTGTTGTGGTTTAAGTGGTTTCATGGATAAATTAGGCCTTAAAGTCCAAAATTATGAATATTAGGGGCCTATAAATGCAATTTTAAGGGATGATTGATGGAAGGTGCCAAAAGCAAGACTTAGGTTTATTGCAAAATTGTCTCTTTCTCCAAGAGTATACAATTTTTGGAAATACAGGGTGAAGATGCTCTTTTTTGGCTTGATTCCTTCGATGGTCACCCTAATCTTTACCACCCATCTGTTGAAAGGAACAAGACAACTGAGAGGGGGGTGAATCATTTGTCACAAATCACATCCACAAATCTCAAACAATCATTAACTCCACATCCACTTTAATCTATTATTAAGTATGTGCATGAAGTGCAAATAACATTAAGCAATATCAGCACAAGAAACACTAGATTTATGTGGAAAACCAAATAAGGGAAAAACCATAGTGAGGATTAACTCACAGTATAAAGTAATAGTAAAATTGATTACAAATAGAATCACTGCTAAAGGGCTCATTTCCCAAGAAAGAGGCTCACTTCCTATAGATAGGACTCACTGCCTATAGATATAAAAGATAACAAATAAAATCCACCACAACAGCTTGCACACATCCAGAGCCTTAATTAGAGAATTGTAGAGACCATCAGCTCACTACTTTCAGAAGTCAAACACGTTAAAGTACTGTTGCCTTAATTCACTTTCACACACTCTTGCTTCTCACACTTGTGGCATGTTTTTCATACATCAAATCCATAACATCTTGACTTATATTTATACCATCTTCAACCTTAGAAAATTTCTCCAAGGTTGGCTACACACTTCATATTACAAATTCAAATTAGGTCAAAAAATTAACATTCCCACGGTGGAAGAGAATGAGAGCTAATGAAACCAACACTTAACCAAGACCCAAGACAACATCTTAGATCAAACACACACTTCCTTAATTGATACTTATCCTTCACATGATGTGTAGACACCAGGTTGGCCAAACCTAATGAAAACACAAATGAACTTTGAAGTATAAATTTACATAACAAGAAGATAACATGAAAACCACATAACACACTTCACCATACACTGGAACACATCTCAAATGCCTTCAAATTCATTTGTAGCAAATGCAACAACCTTAATACTCAAAAAAATTTCTATCAGTCCATCCAGACTATACAGACACAAAAAAAAAATCTAAAACTCATCTTCCAGAGCACCAAACCATGAATGCCTTTGAAAAAATAGAGATAACACCATTACAAGCCTTCTACTAGATCTGCAAGACCAGAAAAAAACTAGCAAAGGACTGTGAAGTAGAAACATTTCTCCTAGTCCATAGACAAACAACTCTGCTAGAGCAATTCACAAATTGATGAGCACAACTTTCACTCTTCATCAAACCAAACGCTCTAATCTAGGATATATCACCCAAGGATGCCCATAAACAACAATTAAGATCCGCACAAACATAGGATCAACACAAAAGAAATGCAAAGCAAAAATTGGAGCACATTCTGAACACACACATAGTTATGTCTTCACTATTTCTCAAAAGTACTTGGTATCTCATCATATTAGCACACCTACAACACCATAAAGATAGCTCTATGTACTCACAACATCTCTATAGTATCTCAAATTTACATGCACAACCTTCAACCACTTGTTTCCTTTATTTGTAACAACCTATATTGTGTTGAAATTAATGAAAAATTAATGACAACACCACCATACTCATTCATACTTGCAACAATCTCCCCCTTTGTCATTGATGGAAACACATGATGTGAAAAACCACCAAAGACACAATATGCACTCTCCTTTATTTTCTAGATTAGACAACCTACACAAAATTCATGCACTCTCTCAACTTTTCTTTTTCACATGACTTCTCTCCCCCTTTGACATCAGTGGAAAAGAACAAAAGTCTTATCACTCCCCCTTAGGAGTGCATCCACATCTCATACCACAACAATGTTACTTCCTACTCATCCTGAGGAGTAGACCCTAGACATCAGTCCAGACAAATGAAGAATCTGTAGATCCACTAAATTGATGCACCTCCATGTGCACCTAGTTCAAAGGAGGGGTAGTAACCCCCAACTTCTCCTAGAGATACTCAAAAGTATCCTTCAGAAGATCCTTAGTAAATATATCAACAATTTGATCCTTCGTAGGCACATATTCTATCCTAACTTCATTCTTCAATACCTTTTCTCTTAGGAAATGATATATGATAGATATTTTCTTTGTCCTTTAATGCATTACTAGATTCTTTGAAATATTTATTGCACTTGTGTTATCATAAAATATAGGGATAGGCTCATCACATATCACTCCTATATCCTTCAATCTTTACTTCATCCATAATACCTTTGTGCAGCAAGATGCTACTGCAATGTACTCAAACTTTATAGTGGATAAAGAAACTGAATCCTATTTCTTACTTAGCCATGAAACTAATATTCCTCCAAGAATGAATGCACCACTAATTTTTTACTCTTTCAATCATCTACAAAACTAACCCAATCTGCATCAGTGTAAGCACTTAAAGTGAAATCAGTATCCTTAGGATACCACAAGGCATAATCTGGAGTGCATTTTAGATATCTGAATATCCTCTTAACAGTTGTAACATGTGTTTCTTTATTTTTTGATTTAAATATGGAAACCAAACATACTACATGCATGATATCCAGTCTAAAAGAAGTAAGATATAACATTCCACCAATCATAGATCTGTACATGCTCTGATCAACTTTAGAAGAATCATCATTCTTACTTAGTTTGCATCTAGTCACCATAGGGGTACATATCAGTTTGGAATCATCCATCCCAAACTTCTTCAACAATTCTTTAACATACTTTAATTGTGAAATGAATATTCCCTTGTCAGTTTGATTCACTTGAAGTCCAAGAAAGAAGTTAAACTCACCAATCATAGACATTTCAAAATCTTTTTGCATCTCCTCTACAAATCTCTTGCACATACCCTCATTTCCTCTGAAGATAATATCATCAACATACACAAACACTATCAACATTTTGTTTCCTTCAACCTTGAAATAGATATTACTATCTACGGAGCCTTTGTTGAACCCTTGTTGTGTCAAATACCTATCACCATTAAGATTTCCTATTCTTTTGGGACCACAAAGCTTTACATGAATCAATTCCAACATTCTGGTAGTTGATTGATCTTTTCCTTTAAAGCTACATCTTGTTTGTTTTCCCAATTGACAACTTCTGCAAATAGTATTGGTAGGCTTTGTGATTTTAGGCAGATCTTAGACAACTTCTCTTGAACTAATCCTGATTAGATTGTCAAAGTTTACATGTCTCATCCTTTGGTGCCATAGGAAACTTTCATTAACTTGAGATACAAGACACTAACCATCAACACCCTTAAGCTGATAAATGTTCCCATATGTTCTTCTTCCCATAGCTACCATAGTTCCAGACCCTTTAATGATCTCACAGGTGTTATCCTGAAACACAAGTTTGAATCCTTTGCTACACATTTTTCCAACACTTAAGAGATTATTCCTTAAGCCCTTAACATAATAGACATCATCAGTACTATGTTTTCCATCAAAAATAATTGTTCCTTTTTCAACAATCTTTGCAATAGAATCATCTCCAAACATAACTAATCCACTATCATACTTTTTAAGTTTAGTAAACTCACTTTTGTCTCTAATCATATGATTTGAACAACCACTATCAATTACCCAATAATATTTGTCTTGTCTAGCATGAAAGGTAGTAACCAGAGTACCTTCCATCTCATCCTTCTTATTTTTCAAACCACTTTCCCTTGCACATCTTCCAGAGTTAGTAGACATAGATTTATTCTCTAAGGCTACAAACAAGAATTCATCATTATCAACCTAAAAATTAGATTCATCATCAGAAATTCCAACATCTTCTCTAACATATTACAATCTCTTGAACTTCTTATTCTTTTTGTCTTTATTGTCTCTGCTCTTCTTGTTTATAGCTCTATTTGGAAATCTTGAAGCATAGTGACCAATATTTCCACAACTAAAACATTTAAAAGGTAACATAACTTTGTACTTTCCAGTACCTTTCTTCAATTTCCTTGTAAAGTTTGCTTCCAAATCCTTTGAATCCTCACTATCTGGATCATCTTCTATCTTAGTGGCTTTGAAGGCTGTTTCTGTTTTCTTTTCCAAATTTCCTCATTTCAAATGTGGTCAAGGTGCCAAATAGTTGTTCTTTAATGAACTTCTTAGGATCATACACTTCCTCAATGACTGAGACTTTATCACTATAACTCTCTAGTAGGGTCATCAAGATCTTCTCCATTACATCTTCATTTGTTAGAGTACCACCTTGATTTTTGACTTCATTTACTAAAATATCAACCCTCTAAAAATAGCTTGCAATATCTTCACCTTCTTCCATTTTCAAGTTCTCATATCTACACTTAGCTGTTAGATTCTTTGACAATTTGACTCTATCATTTCCTTCATAGATATCTTCCAACTTTTTCCAAACTTCATAAGCAGTGCCCAAAGAAATAACTTTTGTCCGCTCAGTCTTAGATAAATCACTATAGATTGAATACCTTGCTTTTTCATTTTCCTCATAGGAAGAAATCTCATCTGCAGAAGAAGGACCACTTGTCGGTGCAACATATTTTGTCTCAAAAACTTTCCAAGTCTTGTAACCAAGAGAGATCAAGTAACCTCTCATCTGTACTTTCCAGTCACTATAGTCAGATCCATCAAACACAAGGATTGACAATTTGTGTGCCATCAGATCTTCCTCAAGTGTCTCGTATCAAACACATGCTTCCTTAATGGATACTTATCCTTTACATGATGTGTAGACACCAGGTCAACTAAACCTAATGAAAACACAAATGAACCTTGAAGTACATGTTTCTGTAATGTGGACCACATAACATGCTTAACCATACACTAGAACACATCTCAGATGTCTTTAGATACATTCGTAGCAAATGTAACAACCTTCATACTCAGAACACTTTCTATTAGTCCATCTAGACTGTATAGACACATGCAAAATCTATGAAACTTGTCTTCCAGAGTACCAAACCACAAATTCCTTTGACAGAACATAGATAACACCATTACAAGCATTCTACTAGATCCAAAGACCAAAAACAAACCAGCAGAGGACTACAAAGCAAAAACATTTCTCCCATTCCACAGACAAAAAACTCTACCAGACTAGTTCACAAATAGGTGAACACAACTTTCACTCTTCATCAGACCGGAACCTCTAATCTAGGATTTATCACCCAAGAATGCCCATAAACAACACTTCAGATCCACACAAGCATAGGATCAATACATAAGAAATGCAATGCACAAATTAGAGCAAATTTTGATCACACACAATTTTTTCTTCACTATTTCTCAAAAGCACTTGGTAAGTCATCATATCAACACACTTGAAACACCATAAATATAGCTCTATGTACTCACAACATCTCTACAGTATCTCAGCTATACATGCACAACCTGCAATCACTTATTTAATTTCTCTGCGACAATGTATACTATGTTGACATCAATGACAACATTAATGACAACACCATCCTCATTTGTAGAATTTAGGCTTTTGATTTTAGGATGTTGGGTGGTCGAAGGTAAGTGATTTCAAATTTTTGGAGTGATTGGGTTAGGTGGAGGTGCTCATATGGAAATGGTGCTACCTCTGGCCCCATGGGGGTTTAGATGTGGACCATGTTAAGCTAAATAAGGTTTTAACGGATAGAGTCTACAACTCTTTGTAGTAGAGGGATGTCTTGGGTTGGGCTTCAAATCCTAAAGGGGTGTATTTGGTGGTTGTTGGGTATCATGAAATGGATAGAAGGAACTATGGGGAGGATGAATCCCCTTGGTGGAAATATGTGTGAAATAAGTTTACATGGCCTAAGTGTAACTTATTCATTTGGTTAGTGGCTTGCAAGAAGTGTCTTACTTGGGATAATCTTCTAAAGAGGGGATTTTAGGGGCCCTCCATATGTTTCCTTTGTGGTATTAGTGAGGAGTCTTCACATCTTTTCTTCCAAAGCACCTTTTTTAGATCTATTTTGTACTTATGGTGGGCGGTGTGGAGAAAATATTGTGTGCACGCCCTTTCCCTTACTCAGTTTTGGAGGACTTTTGGGAGACCCCATACTCTCTCTTTCCCTCTCCAAATGGAATTGACTATTGGGCCTTCGTGCATTTTTTGGTAGATTTGGCTGGAGTAGAATCATATGATTTTCAAGATAAAAAGTTGGTGGTTGTGCAAGTTTGGCAACATATTCTTGGTATGCTTTAGGATACTATTTTAGCTAAATGTGAGGTTGGTGCTCCTCTTAATGTTGATGAGGCTATGGTGCTTCTAGGTTTATTTTTGAATTGTCTTAGATTATTTTCCATCTCCACATCCTTATGCATTCCATCCACTCCACCTTCCATCTTTCATATTTTCTAAGATCTTGGTCTCAACCTGAGATTTTGGGTTGTTGCAGTGATTGGTAAATTACTCATCCCCAACTGGAGCCATTGTTAGAACAAAAATTTTCATAAAAATTCCAAAGCTTTAATCAATGGAAATAAAAAATTCATGCCAGCATTTTCGTAAACAATCACTCTATTTCTATCCATGAAGCAAAAATACCCTTTTGCCGCTATACCACTACATCAATGAATACCTTACATAGCCCTCACCTCTTACCCTTCTACCATAGCCTCTTGAAAAATAGCTTGCAGTAGCATAGTAGAAGAAACTAACACTATACCCTTTTATTGATATACTATGAAGGGTTAAAAATTAGCCAGCAGTGGAGCAGTATAATAATCAGTATTAACAAGAGGAGACCTCTATACCATGGAGGGATGGAACATAGCTCATGGTAGAGTGGTATACTTAAGAATAGTAGTAAGGGGAGGACACTGCGGTACTGTAGGAAGGAGAAGGGTAGTTCGCGGTAGAGCGGTACAGTATGAACTAAGGGTACATCGCGGTACCATGATGAATACAAAGGTGGTGCGTGATAGTGCGGTATACTAAAGCAAAGTAACAATATGTACCATGGTACCACAAGGAGTGAAAAGTGATGTGAGGTAATGTGGTAAGCAGTCATTGAAACATTTAAAGCAGGCCAGTCACATCAATCAACTTCAAAATATGAAATTGAGATCAACACAAAAGATTTGAATGATGAGAATTTATGATTTGAGAGTTAATGCGGCTTGGTGTGGAAATAAACAAAGTAGATTGAGATTTCTTGTTCATAGCAGTAGATACTAAGTGCAGACAAGCTCAAGGTGTGGAGATGAAGGGGGTAATTGAGGAGCACAAGTATTTGATAGATATGAAGAAGAAGGTGGAGAATAGAAAGAATGCATTTGATTCTATAAAACACATCTTCAGCCCTCCAGTCATTAAAGATGATAATCAACTAAAAGGTGTGGATGAGTGGAAAGGTGAATTTGATTAGATTGTCTCTTAGTGCTTGACACACATACAAAATGATGTGGATATCATCCTTGACAGGTTTAATTCTTTGCTTGATGGGATTGTAATATTAGACAGTGGATACACGAAATTTGTGGTAGATGTCAAGAATTTGCTTGCTAATAGATGGAAGACTCATCTCACGAATTTCATTGCTACACAAGAGTTCAAATGGCCAAATGATTTGAAAATAAGCAAATGGCAAGAAAAATATGTGGGCTTAGATGAGGACTGATTATCAGCATCACGAAGGAATATTAATCATAAAGTAAAAATCTTTACACAGGTCTTAGATGACCACGGGCTTTTTACTCAAAGACTAACGGATGGGAGAATATGTTTGTTGTTTAGTTATTTCAGTTATATTTCATAATTAAGTTTTGTTACCAAAAGACATGACCTTTGGTCTGAAGCTTGTTTTCTCTCATATAAATACAAGAGACCAAGACCAAAAGGAGAGGATTAGAGTAGATAGGAAAAAGTAACAAGCAAATAGGGACAATGTTTACATTTCAAAAGATCACAATGCATGTATGAAATTTTGGAGAAATCAATGAAAGAACTCTAATTTTTTGGCATGATATTGGTGTCAATTCTTTGTTGAATTAATTGAAAAATATTATCAAATTGTCTCCAAGGTTGATATTTCTCTATTATTTAAATTGATATATCAAGTATATACTTAGTTTATCAATGCACATTTGTTGCACTTGTGTGATATAATTAATTGGTTCTTTCAAGAAAAGATTAAAATCCTTTTATTTATTCATAGTAATTTGGCAATTACATTCTTGCATGTTTATACAAGTTATAAACAAATATTATTATGCCAAATAGTTATAATTTTTGCCAAGTATAAACCACTTATCTTAGGCTTTCATTTAACTCTATATACCCAACAAGCCATTGGTATCATACATTTCATCATTTAGTTTCATCCATTTTATTTTAGAACTTTACATCTGTTAATTGAACATATCCATAAACTTCATAACTTGATATTGCTTATACAATTTACACCAAATAAGTCTGCATCTCTCCATTTCCAACTGCTATTGTGGATAGATTGATTAAGTAGGATATACATAGTCTAAGTCTGCCTCATGATGGAGCTTCAAATTTTTTCTCCTTATGTTTCAGTCATGCCTTGCCTTATGTCATTGGTCTTTCATGGTGTTGGAAATTTATTAGTGTTTGGGGTTTTAGCTTTTCCTACATGTAAAACCCTTGTGTTTATTTTACGCCTTGGTTGGGTTCTATTTTGATGTGACTTTTTGAGGGGTTTTAAAATGACTTATGTCCTATCGTTCCATCTAGGGTGGGTCCCTTTGGTCTCAAATATTTTATTTCCTCTGCAGGGTTTTATATTCCTAAGTCTTGGTTCTCCCCATGTTTCATCATTTAAAAATGACATATGTTGTTGTTTACCATCCGCCTAGTGATGTCTCCTTGTCCTCTTAATAAGTGTTTTATTTTGTAGAGGGATCGGATTCATGCTACCGTTGATCAATTTCCTTTTGATCTCAATCGTTCCCCGCTATCCTACGATGACCCCATCACATTGCTTTGGTTGATTGCGATATCACAGGCGGGCACCACGTGGCCTTTTGGTGTGGCCGAAGGAGATAAGTTTGGTTGACCATCAATCAATTATCATCAGATATCAATGGTTGCCCACCATCGTGTGATCGGGAGTTACAAGGTTGTTATTGATCGCGATATCACGGGCAGGTGCCACATGCCTCATCTGATGGAGCCGAAAGAATAAAGGAAATACTGTGGTACATTAATCCAACCTTAAATACATTAAAAGGCGGGTTACTAAAGTGCTCTTAAGGTGCACATGTTTTAAAGTGACAGATCTATTATAATCTTGGTGGGAAAGCTGCTCGATGGATAATGATAAGGCTGGCGACTGTGTTGAATGAACAAGATCACTGATGCTCAAGATCTATGGTTGCCCGCCATCGCATGATCAAAAGTTGCAAGATTTACTTATTACGATATTGCGGGCGACCGCCACATGGACTTCCTTCGTAGCATATGGTATGGTGGGCCCCTTAATGCCACATTGGTGATTGCGTTAGCTTGTTTTGAAGACGGTCATTCAATGATTTGATCTAACTGAAGGATCAACTGCTAGAATTTAATGTTAGGGAAAACTAGGCCATCCATCCCTGATAATATAAAAATGAGGTAATTAAATGAGATGTTGCGATTACAACGGTTTCTAGTTTTGCTTGAATGGTAGATGAGACACTTACTGCCATGATGAATGAGAATATTCTCCAAGGTGATGGCTATTGTAACAAATTTTGGAATATCACTAGGTGTGCCAATTGGCTGGTGACATGTGTACTTTTTGGCCTGATGCTTGTTTGCTCATTCATTTTCTATAAGAATGATTTCAAGGCCAGAAGTACGGGTTAGCAAGTTAGATATTTTTTGTTGAGTCTAGGTGAAGTTGTAGAGCAAATTGTAAAGTCTGATGGTTTTAGAGAGAAATGCAATTTAGGTTCTGGGTCATTCTGTAACAAGTTTTGAGTTCATGGAGATTTAATGTTGTATAATAGTACTAGCATTTGAGTTGAAATGATAAATTCAAACTCATGTCTCTCCATTGTACATGCATATCTGAAATTTGAATAAAATAACTAAGGGTTGTTTTATCCATCTCACTGTTGTGGTGTGTGTGATCCTTATTTTATCTTTAATTCAAGGAATTAATTAAAATGCTTGAATGGGATTATAGGCAGATATGTTATGTATAAGGATTTGATAATTAGTATTGGGTTAGAATGCATACTAATATATTTGTAATGCAATATTGTCAAGGATCTTCTATGTTATGTATTAAATCTGTCATAAACCTCTAGATGCTTATGAATTTGACTCCTGCAATGGATATATGGCATTGATCTAAGTTGTACTTATTCGTGTAGTTCAATAATTGTTTGTCTTTTCCTAGAGCTTGATACAAATTGCAAATCAATGAATATCTTATACTATGGATTGTGTTGTAGTTATCTCATGCTCCAGATAGTTGATATTACTGATGAACAACCAATTTAATTTAGTATTATCCTATCATGTTGAGCTATTAAGTGAGATTATCTGCTATTGTTAATGTCATTTATAATAATGGTGCAAAGGTTGTAAACACGTTAAGGGATCACTCTCTCGAGTCTTGCAGAGCCCAAAGTGTAGGAGGCTTTTTAATTTCCTCGTCAGTTGGTACAGGTCCTTCGAGCTACCCTTGATTGGAATTGGCAATTCCATGGGTAGATTAGAAGACAAACCTAGTTACAGTGTAAAAACAAACCAATAAAATGTTGACTCTGTTGGGGATAAATTTGAATTTCCAAGTGTAGACTGCTTAGTTACAGAGTCATATAATTGTTTGCCATTTTGATTTTAGTTCAAATTTTGAAGAATTTCAAGCTTGGAGAAAGATTTGTTGCAGTGAACCTAAACATTTTAATATCCGTGGTGCTCTACTGGTGGAAGGAACTTAGGAATAAATTTACATGTGAAAGAACTTCTTGTTGTTCGAAGTTCAGTCCTCTAGGAAAAGAGGTGGCAACTCTGTTAGGAAGAACCTATTGAAGAGGTGAACAAAGTTCCAGATCTACAATATTTCCAAAAAATTTGCAGTAGCTGTAACATTTCCAAGTATTCTTTACATGTTTGAACTCCTTAGGAAATAAATTTGGTTCCCTTATTAAGTGATATTAAGCACTACAATCAAGGGAGATTCAATATTGTAATTGAATAGTTTTAGACGAAATAATTTTCATTTGCAAAATTTATGGTTGTTTTAGTTCTCCCTCTATAAGCTATAGTATCATGCCTAGAACAAAACCTTGTCTTCATAGGAAGGTGTTTGATAATAAAAGATACAACCCTTTAGATTTTAGGAAAATCCAGGGTTACCCACATTCTATCCCAAGAAGAATTAATGAACACTTTCATAAGTTTAGAGATGATTTTGAAGAATCAACATCAAGACATGTACAATGTTTCATTGATTTGATGAAAGATTGTCAGATTGAAGAGGAAGATGTTATCATGAATTTTTTTGTAAGAACTTTAGAAGGTATGGCCGAAGGTTGGTTTACTTGCTTACCAATGCATTCCATAGATTCATGGCATAAACTCAGAACATGTTTGCAATACTCAAGAATAATTTGAAGAGGACATTGCAAACAAGGTTGAGTCTGAATCATATATTGATGCACTGTGTGATATAGAAAGATTGGAGGATGAATCTATCTATGATTTTCATGATAGATTTATGAAATTTCTGCTTGCTATACCAGAATTAGAAAGACCTGATGAATCATTTTGCATTGATTTGTTTTGTGAAAAGTATAAGCCGGGTCTGAGTACCATGCCAGTTCACTTGAGGCCCCCTAGCCTTGGATGTTTATAACAATGGATTTCAATAATTCGGGAAATGATAGATAAATGTGGAAGTCATCTCTTAACTCAATTATGTGATGGTAATTTTTCAAGATTTAGTCCAATGGATGTAGATGGTATAGTAGACGACAAGAATGATAGTGCAACATGCAGTGATAAGGATGATGTTTCTGAACAACCTAAAAAAGAAATATGTCCAAAAGAATATTGTAGCCATGATGGTCATGAAAAGATAAATGAAACATGTGAAGTGTCTTCCATTTGCTTTGAAAATACAGAAATAGAAAGCATATTTTAAATAGAAAATGAAGGTTGCAATGATGCAAATGATACTGAGAGTGTTTTCTCCTCTATGGACTCTGAATACACAACTAAAGATCATGATGATTATGATGTTTTAAGTTTTCCTAATGAGAAAAATGATGTTGTAGATGGAAGTTTACAATCAGCTGAAAAGCATCCTTGTATAGGTGATCAAGAGGATTTCAAATCTATTTGCAGCCCTAGTAATTCTGATTCATTTCCAAATCAGGAGGTGGAATTAATCTCCTTGAATGAAAATTATTCTAATGAAGATGATGACAATGTTTTTGAAGGCTCACAAGAACAAGAAGATGATGGATATGAATTGAATGTCCTTTTTGACGAAGACATGTGTAATCAGCAGTACTGCAGTACACTTGGTTATACCAATCTTGTGAGTGTATGTAGCATTGATAAGAGCTTTCATGATGAGAAAAATGAGTTTGCAGATTTGAGGAATGCTTTTGAGAGTATCAGTGTATCAGCTGCAAATGACAGAGTATGCAAGTATTTTCAGTTAGAGCAGTCATGTTTGAGAAGTTGCCATGAAAAAATAAATGATGATTTTCTCTTTGATAGCAAGGAATGCAGCCCTGCTGATTGTTGCAGCAGTGTGAACAAAGAGAAGGATATGCATGCAAGAGATGTATTGAATGAATTAGTATAAGAAGTTGATAATGATGAACAGGGAACCCCTATTTTGCTTGATGTTTTTCCTTCTTCTATCCCTTTTGCTGCCTTTGAATCCATAACTAAATATTTGCATGAGGATACCATTTATGTAGATGTACATGAGAATGAAAATGTAGAAATAATCATTGGTACAACTAGTTACAATTTTCATGATGAGTTTGCACATGAGGAACGTGATTGTGTCTATCATATTGATGCATATGAGGACCTTTTTTCTAGATTTGCAATTCATATTTCCTCTCATGAGTAGTATGTTTCATATTTTCATGTTGAAGCAGCAAGAGATGATGTTGATTTTGATACACCTTGCATTGGTGAATGTGTCTTTGACACTCACTATGATGAATTTGTTGCAAATGAAAGTTCTGATTCACATGAACCGATACTTAGAGTTTCCCTTCATGATGACACATTGAATGCTGATGATTTTGTCTATGAACTTGAGGTAGATAACATTGTTTGGGATGCTAGCATTTCTTCTCAATGCCATGATTTGAATGGAGATGAAGGTATTGTGGGTGTTGATAGGCCTGATTTTTAGAATCTTGAAACATATGGCAATGTGTTTGGGTTGTGTTGTTGGGATGAATACAAGCTAACCAATGATGCATTTCAGTTGGAGGAGAAACATATGCATGAGCAATCTTTGCTCAACACACAAGAGGATTTCATGATGTTTTTCATATGTGATATCTCCTCTAAGAATGATCATTATGAGAGGGTTAGTGAATGTTGTCTTGATCACTATCCTCTTATGTTGCCACTTGATATAAAATCAGACAATGAAGAGAGTGGAAATGATGTGCCCTATGTCATTTGGTTGTCATATGATGGCAAATTTGAACAAAGAGAAAGTTTCCACTTGCATGAAGGCAGCCTGATACTTGTGTTGGCAAGGGTGCAGTCACCAATGCTATTATAGTTTGACAAAGGCAAGCATGAGTTGAGGGAGATCAACTCTTTTTGCATAATTGTGTTTGACAGAGGTAAATGATGACCCCCCTTTTTCATTTGGTGACCTGGGGTCACCAGATGAAGTTGAAAAAATAAAGGTGAATAAAGGAGCAGTTTGTGGAAACCTGATGGACTCAGTTCTTGGTCTGCTCTTCTTGAGATTTTGAATTCTCGCTTCATTCCAGTGGAATGAACGTCCCCAACTGGAGCCACTAATGGAACTTCAAATTTTTTCTCCTTATGTTTCACTCATGCCCTGCCTTATGTCACTGGTCTTTCATGGTGTTGAAAATTTCTTAGGGTTTGGGGTTTTAGCTTTTCCTACATGTAAAACCCTTGTGTTTATTTTATGCCTTGGTTGGGTTCTATTTCAATGTTACTTTTTGAGGGGTTTTAAAATGACTTATGTCCTATCGTTTTGTCTAGGCTGGGTCCCTTTGGTCTCAAATATTTTATTTCATCCACAGGGTTTTATTTTCCTAAGTCTTGGTTCACCCCGTGTTTCATCATTTTAAAATGACTTATGTCATTGTTTACCATCCACCTAGTGATGTCCCCTTGTCCTCTTAATAAATGTTTTATTGTGCAAAGGGATTGGATTCATGCTACCGTTCATCAATTTCCTTTTGATCTTAGTCATTCCCTGCTATCCCACGATGACCCCACCACACTACTTTGGTTGATTGCGCTATCATGGGCGGGCACCATGTGGCCTTTTGGCATGGTTGAAGGAGATAAGTTTGGTTGATCGTCAATCAATTATCATCAGATATCAACGATTTCCTTCCATCGCATGATCGGGAGTTACAAGTTTGTTATTGATCATGATATCATGGGCAGGCACCATGTGTCTCATCTCATGGAGCTGAAAGAATAAAGGAAATACTATGGTACATTAATCTGGCCTTAAATACATTAAAAGGTGGGTTACTAAAGTTCTCTTAAGGTGCATGTGTTTTAAATCGACAGATCTATTATAATCTTGGTAGGAAAGTTGCTCGATGGATAATGATAAGGTTGGCAACTGTGTTGAACGAACAAGATCATTGATGCTCAAGATCTACAGTTGACCACCATTGCGTGATCAGAGGTTGCAAGATCTTTACTCATTGCGATATCATGGGCGACCGCCATGTGGACTTCCTTCATAGCGTATGGTATGGTGGGCCCCTTATTTCCATGTTGGTGATTGTGTTAGCTTCTTTTGAAGACGGTTGTTTGATGATTTGATCTAACTGAAGGATTGATGGATAGAATTTAATGTTAGGGGAACCTCGGCCATCCATCCCAGATAATATAAAAATGAGGTAATTAAATGAGATGTTGTAGTTACAACGGTTTCTAGTTTTGCTTTAATGGTGGATGAGACACTTACTAACATGATGAACGAGAATATTCTCTAGGGTGATGGTTGTTGTAACAAATTTTGGAATATCACTAGGTGTGCCAATTGGTTGGTGACATGTGTACTTTTTGGTCAGATGCTTGTTTTCTCCTTCATTTTCTATAAGAAGGATTTCAAGGCCAAAATTACGGGTTAGCAAGTTAGATAATTTTTGTCGAGTCTAGGTGAAGTTGCAGAGCAAATTGTAAAGTCTAATGGTTTTAGAGAGAAATACAATTTAAGTTACGGGTCATTCTGTAACAAGTTTTGAGTTCATGGGGATTTAATGTTGTATAACAGTACTAGCATTTGAGTTGAAATGATAAATTCAAGCTCATGTCTCTCCATTGTACATGCATATCTGAACTTTGAATAAAATAACTAAGGGTTGTTTTATCCATCTCACTGTTGTGGTGTGTGTGATCCTTATTTTAGCTTTAATTCAAGGAATTAATTAAAACACATGAATGGGATTATAGGTGGATATGTTTTGTATAAGGATTTGATAAGTAGTATTGGGTTAGAATGCATACTTATAAATTTGTAATGCAATATTGTCAGGGATCTTATATGTTATGTATTAAATCTATCATAAACCTCTAGATGCTTATGAATTTGACTCCTGCAATGGATATATGGCACTAATCTAAGTTGTACTTATTCATGTAGTTCAATAATGGTTTGTATTTTCCTAGAGCTTGCTACAAATTCCAAATCAATGAATATCTTATATTGTGGATTGTGTTTTAGTTATCTCATGCTCCAGATAGTTGATATTATTGATGAACAACCAATTTAATTTAGTATTATCCTATCCTGTTGAGATATTAAGTGAGATTATCTACTATTGTTAATGTCATTTATAATAATGGTACAGAGGTTGTAAACACATTAAGGGATCACCCTCCCGGTCTTGCAGAGCCCGAAGTATAGGACACTTTTTAAAGTCCTCGTCAGTTGGTCCAGGTCCTTTGAGCTGCCCTTGATTGGAATTGGCAATTCCATAGGTATATTAGAAGAAAAACTTGGTTACATTGTAAAAATAAACCAACACCTCATTCATAGAGGTATACCTGCCTAGGTCTAGTAGAGCCTAAAGAGAAGAAGGTTCAAATTCATCATTTGGCTTTGTACATTAGCCAAAAATGTTGTGAGAGCTTGGCAATGTCTCATTGTTCAAACCTGTGTTTTTGAGACCTAACAGGTTCTTAGTGGTTGTATATTCCTTTGTGTCTATCTATTTCTATCCTTTCTACTTCTAATCTATTATTTTCTTTGATTGAATAAATTTCTACCCCTTAATTAAAAATATATATTTTAAATTATTGTCTGGTTTAATATTGCAAAATTTTGAGTGGGAGATATTTGAGGAAATTCTAAAACTTAAAACTCAAAATACATTCTTGGGCATGGGATTTGGAAGTTACAACTTTCCATCACTCATATATTCTTTCCTAAATGCTAGAAAATAAAAAATGGGCACCCAAGAGAAAATGATTCAACTTTTTCTATTTGAAGGTCCTAGTGAGTTAAGTGAGATGTGATAATTGACTCCTAGTATAGAATGTTTAGGGAGGGTGTTATGAAATGGAAATATTGAGAATTTAATATATTATTTTAATAATTTTGTAGGTATTTTTCCATGGTGGGTGTGGAAAATCAAAGTTACACAAAATGGAAGTGGTGATTGCTTTGTTGAGGTTGTGACTTAACAATTTTGGAGATTGTCATTTTCCAAAATTTGGGAAAGAAGTTCTAGGCGTAGTTCTTGGAGGAGAAGATAAAAACTACATGATTTTATAAGTTTTAAGATGTTTATTCACCTACAAATGGTTTTGTGAATTAGAGGTTTATTGTAGTAGAGTTTTTTTTAAAGGTTGCAGGTTGCAGGAGCTAGAATATTGTGAACTAAGATTGATTGAAGGAGACCATTTTTATGCTTTATTTTTGCTATTATAATTCAGTTTTATATCAATTTTGAAATGGATTTCATCAAACTACATGCCTGTAAAACATTGTAATTTCATATTTTCTTTGTTATTATGTAATTTCTGGAGAGTTTGAATGAGAAACTAAGACACTTCTTGCAGATTTTTTTCTTTTCAAGAATTTTATGAGTTGCATGTATGTTGTTGTGAGTTTGTGAATGATGGTTTGATTACCTCTTGCATCAGTGGTATCAAAGTGGGAGTTCTTGAGAGTGCAGGAAACAACATCGATGTGAGGCAGTTTGCACCAAGACCTGGGGGTGGAGTGTGTGTGGTTTATAGATAGATCACTGAGTGAGATAGTTTACACATGTAGAACTTGAGGGTTTTAAAAAATTTATGTTAAGGATTTTTGAGGCCTTAAGGATGGAAAAGAGGAAGAAGAAAAGAACTTTTGTCATTGGATGGATTATAAGGATTCCTAGACTTGAGAAAATTAGAGAGAGACAACAAGAAGAAATAAGAGTTGGAATGATAGAGTTGCAACAAGTGGACGAATTAAGAGAAGATATTGAAGGGAGAAAGAAAGAGAAGAGTTGAAGGAAATTTTTATTATCTTTCTCATGGTATTTTGATTACAAGAAAGAAAGAAGATGCAATGGAGTGTCATGAATGTCTATTAGAAGACATGGAGAATGTGATTTCAAAAATTATAGAAAAGAAAATTCTTTGTGAAGACTTGAAGGAGATGAGAATAAATGAGGAAAGTGAAAGAGTTGTAGAGTGGATGTAAATCAGATAACTTTTAATTTTACTAAATATTTATATGAAGACGGATGTGAGTATAATGAAGTTGCAACAGGTGATCAATGAGAAGGTAAACTATTTTCTTATTGAATTTAAGAAAGATTATTTTCATGTTGAGATGGATGAGTTAGCGAATGCAAATGAGATGGTTCATTTAGAGTTTTTTAGAGATGATTGGTATGCAAAGAAGGGTTTATATGGTGTTACAAAGTTAACTATATGTGCAATTTGGTAGAGGTGGATGAAATATGGCGGGTTGAATCCCAAAAGATCAAAGGAAAATGTGAGATACACTTGGAAGAGGTGGTCGGGTTATTGTGGAGTTGATTCCACATCAAGGAAGAGGAGTTAAGAGCAGAGTTATCAAAGGATCAGGATGCTTGTTCTTGGAAGAGGATAAATAAGAATCAACTAGAGGTACCAAGTTTAGTGATGGAATTTTTTGAGGATTTCTTGCAATCTGAAAGGGTGTAGTACCATTCAACTCCATTTTGTGAATCCATATTCACAATTTTTTCCTACCTTGGGTGTCTAATGTAGGAGCATCCATGATCATGGAAATCTTGCATCAACCAAAAATAGTATTTTTATTTTATTTTGAGAAATAATATTGTTAGATAAATACATTACAATATTGGGCATAAATAATATATTTTAAGTTATTCTAGTATTATTTAATATTGCAAAATTTTTAGTGGGATATAGTTAAGGAGGCATTTTTGAAACTTGAAATTCAAAATGCCTTCTTGGGTGTGATATTTAGGAGTTAAAACTTTCCATAACTCATATATTCTTTCCTAAATGCTAGAAAATAAAAAATGGGTGTCCAAGAGCAGATGGTTCACTTTTTTCTATTCTGAGGTCTTAGTGAGTTAAGTGAGATGTCATAATTGACTCCATATATAGAATGTTTGTGGAGGTGGTTAAGGAAAAGTTGAGCATTTAATTTATTCTTTTAATAATTTTATGGGGACTTTCCATGTTGGGCATGGAGAATGAGAGTTACAATAGATGGAGGTGGTGGTTCCTTTGTTGAGGTTATGACTTAACAATTTTGGAGATTGTCATTTTCTAGAATTAGAGGAAGAAGTTTTGGGTGTATTTCTTGGATGAGAAGACAAAAAAGCAATGATTTTATAGATTGGAATATTTTTATGCACCTACAAATAATTTTTTCAATCAGATTTTATTGCAAAAAAGTTTTTTTTAAGGTTGCAAGTTGTAGGAATTGGAATCTTGTGGAAGAAGATTGATTGAAGGAGACCTAAAGAAGGGAAAATAGATAAATGAAGCTAAACAAATAGAAATGCATAAATAAATAAACAAAAAGAGATTATATCTTCATAGTCTCCTCTTCATGGATTGAGCTCACAAGATACACCCATATCTTGTAGATTTTCTTCAATGTTGGTAGTGGATGTGATTTCTCTATATTTGGGTAGCATGATGGTAGGATAGAATTGATTAAATTGGTATTTGGACAGCATGAGGCTATGGTGAATGTGAACGTCAAGAATGAGAGACAAGGCATCATTATATAGAATTTTGATGAGAGGAACCAAAGGTTAGGATTTATTGGTTGATGGAGGGATGAGATTAAAAGAGAGATATGGTTTGGATCAAGGTTGAGTGAAGTATTAGCCTTGTGAAAAGTGTCACAAGATGGAGGAGGTGTGATGGGGAGGTGTGCTCACACATGTGTGAGCACACCTTGGGAAGAGAGTGTGTAAGAGATAGGGTGTCTTATAGGGTGGCTTGTGTAAGAGGTTAGTTGGGGTAGGTGATATGTAATAATTTAAAACTAAGAAATCATGATAATGAGGATTATGCTTAGGGATTAAATCAATTAATCATGGATTAATTGATTTAATGAGTAAGGGTTAATTTAACAAACCATGGGTTTATTAACTTGGGTGGAGTTAAAAGTTGGATAATGGGATAATGAAGGTTAGGAAGTGGATAAAGCTAATTTATCAAGGATTAATTAACCTAAGTGGGATTAGGGGATTTTAGAGGAAATAGAGAAAAAGGTTAGCTTTAATTAAATAAATGTAGATTTATTTAATTAAAGGTGGTGGATAAAGGAAAGTGGGGAAACTAATTAAATAAATAATAAATATTTACTTAATTAATTATTAAGATAAGCGAATGGTTAAATTAAATAAATAACAAGTATTTATTTAATTATATATTATTTTAGGTGTCTACATTATTTCCCTCTTTGAGATGATGTTGCAACTGAGAGAAGTAACATCATTTCAAAGAAGAATAAAAAATAGTTGTAGGGAAGGGATAAGGACTAGTGGCATGATGACCCAGTCACTATCAAGGGAGAGGGAGGATGATGAGGAGGTAGTGCAATTCCCCCTTGAGAGTACATGCAGGTTCAAAGAACATGGGTGTGCTATTGAAATGGATGAGAGGAGTAAAGTACGAAGGATGAAATACATAAGGATGGATGGAAAAAGATAAGGGTGATGGAGATATGGATAGAGGGGGAAGTAGGTGATCATTATGCTGCAATGATATGTGCAACCTAGATTTCATATTGTACTTGACATTATGCACCAAGGTATAAGGAGCTAGGATGAAAATGTGTGAAGTATGTGATCTAAAATGTCATGTGCGAACATATGCCTTATGACACCATGATATGGAAGACCATGATGCCCCTATGGCAATAGAGTGCAAGAGACAATGATAAATGCAAACAATGATAAAAACACACGAGCAAGAAGCAAGAATGCACATAAACCAAAAGAAAACAATGACTATGCTCCAAGTCAAGATAAAAATTGATTGATGGATTAGTGATTATGATGATAAGGATATCAAAGTTGACGATAAGATCAATGCATACCACAATGATTGTGTTGTTAACGATAAGAACAACACATGGATTGGGAAGGATACATCCCTATGATGATAATGGATTAAATTGAATCAATGGATATTAGATCATTTGGATCAAGATGATGGATTTCTTTTAGGATGATGAACTAGCTTGAAAGATTGTATTGCATGGATTAGGATTGATTACATTGGATAAGATTGTATGGGGATGGTTGGATTATATAAGATATGATTGGATGGAGGATATGATGGGATCTAATGTCAAGGGAGAACCATGACTTAGGAAAAGGATGGAAGGATAAATGGATTTTTTGAATAGGAGATAAATGTATTTAGTAGATGGAAGATAGGTGATGGGAGATTAGACAATGGTGTATAAAGGATAGGAGGATGTAGATCCAAGGAATAGTTGCAAAGGGCCAAGATTCCTCACACTAGATTTAGTGAGATTATAGATGGAAGAATAGTATAATGAGATGGAAGGATACTTTATAAGGGGTATGAATAGTAGAGGAGTAAGGGTTGCATTATCTAAAGCATGGATGTATATTTTTCCCCTAGCTTTATCAAGATCAAGGGTAAAAAAAGGAGAGAAATTAGATAGGATATGAGGATAGAGGTAGGATAAGGGATATGAGATGGAGGGAATTGACATGATGATCAAGGTTAAGTGGATAAGATATGGATGCATGGATATTTGACCCCTAGGCTATTCATCAAGATAAAAAATGGAAAGGGAAGATATATTTGGATAGGATGAGGGATATGTGATGAATGATATGGCTAGGATAGGATACATGATGACTTTGAAGATCCTTAGCCTTGTCAAGATCAAAGGAGGAAAAAGGGGCAATGAATTTAGATAGTATGATGTATATACAATGAAGGATAGTGGAGGATGTGGATAAGATGTGTTATGGATGGAGCTTGCCCCCAAGTGTAGAGTGCAAGAGGATGGGAAGGACTCAAGCATCTAGTTCCATAGATGGTATCCCTTGATTATGTGTTATTATTCTCATAGACATTGGTAGAATGATGGCGAGGGGGATACAATGGATTGGAAGATGAGAGGGTCAGGGAAAACTTTAGTGGCAAATTTTTTCCAATTGGTGAATAATTAAAATTGAGACCTCCAGAAATGACAAATAGTACAAGCTAAAAACAATGTTGAATCGCTAGGTTTTTACAAAAAAATAATTTCGTCTCGATTAATTTTCCTATGTAAATGATGCATCATTGGAACTGATTTTCCAATAGTTTATACTATAATTACAAATATTAATTAAATTTTCCAGTAATATTATATTACTACCATTAATTTTGGGGAAATATTTCCACAATAATAAATTAGGATTTAATTTTAGGGGTATTTTAGCCTTGAATAGGGCTTTAATTCATTTCCATCAAATCATCGATTATAATTTTAATCAGATGGTTGTAGGTTGATTCTGCACCCTAATACGCACGTGCCTTATAAAAGGCTTGTTGAGGCCTAAATTTGTTTTGTTCCACACGATTAAACCTAATCGTGTTGCCCAAAAAAAATTGCGGCCCTCAACAAGATTTTTAAAAGGATGTGTGTATTAGGTTGTGAAATGAAACCTGCAACCATTTGATTAAAAAGCTAACAATGGTAAAAATTTCACTTTTCATTTATTCTTAATTTTAAAGTGATATTTTAAAAAAATACTTAATCCGTGTGTGTTCCAATGCGTTTCCTCCTCGACCCCCACAAAGGGGCTTTGCCCTCTTGACCCTGTCGGTGGCTGCCACCCTTGGGCCCCTACTTCAATATTACAAAAAAAAAAAAATATATGGGGGAACTGCGCCGACCAACTATGAAATTTTTTAAAGGGGAGATTCACCATTGTAATTAGTCTTTTTAGTGATTATTCGCTAGGATTTGCCACTTTGATTATTATTTTTACCAATTATTCATTAAGATTCGCCAAGATTTTACAATTTTTTTAATAATGTGCATAGATTCGCCAAGAAAATTAATATATTTTTTCAAATAAAAGGAAATATTTGCCAAGATTTTACACCTTCACCAAAGGGGGGGTTTCTTAAAGTTATCCTTGAAGAGGGTTATGGATTTATGCAAAGTATTAGATAAGATATATGAAAGGATGGAAAGTATATGTTGGATAATGGATGGGTTGATGGACGACTTGTAGATGAGTGGATGGAAATTTTGCAAGATCAACACTGGCACACACCTTGAAGGGTGGAGTTGTGGAAGAGAAGTGGGTGTAAATTTTGGGAAATAAGGACCCAAAATGGATGGCAGTGATAAAGGATTATTAGATGAGGTCGAGGACTTAGAATTAGATGAAGCTATTGTGTAAGAAAGTTTGGATGCCAATTTTGATTTTTCCTAAGTGGGATGCATTGATTCTATGAGTATTTTTGCAATCCACATGGTCTTTGACTTTGATTTTGAATCATGGGCCTTTTTGGCCTTTGGGATTTAAATTTTTGATTTTGGATTATAGTTTTCTTTGTTTTTTCCTGTCTTTTTGAGGAGAAATGTTGATCCTTTGACTTTTGTGTATTTTTGGCTTTATGAATTTTATATTTGGCATAAAATTGCTTCCAAGAGAAATGGTATTTGTGGATGGATATGGATGATGTGGATTTATTATGGATGGGTTGGTTTAAGTATGTTGGAAAGATTTCAAAGATGTGTGCCTTGGTTGATCTTGATTTTGGATATGAGGTGATGGATATAGAGGATAATGGGATTTTGAAATAGGAATGTTATGTAGTAGAATGTAAGGACCCAAGATGGATGGAGATGATGGACTTTTCTTTGGGACATAGGGACCCAAAATAGATGGAAGGGGTGAGGATTTGGGATGTGGAACATCAGGGCCCAAGATAGATCTGGAGGATGGGGAATGTGGATATTTGGATTTAGATGGATGGATTTTAGATTTATGATGGGTGGAAGGAGTGCCAACTTCTTGAACTTGGTATCCAAGGCCATGATATTTTAGATTTTCATTGATTTTAAGGGGTTCTAAGATTCCTTGCTCATGAAGGCCTAACCCATTTCCTTCATAATGTATGGTTTGACAAATCCTTTTGCTAATGGGATACTTATTTTTTTGGAAGCAAGATGTGAGTCCATTTTGAGGGGGATATGACATGGAAGGCATCATATAATCTTAGAGTAAACTAGCTTGGATGAAGGTTGAGGAACCCATTTGATAAGTATGGGGTCCATGGGTATCTTGGATAGGGGTGATGGGATATGGATTATTAGGATCATGACATGTAGATGAAGGGATGCTTTGATATTGACTTAGGGTAGGATCATGAGATGAGGGTGATTGTGTAGTGTTATTTGGGTTATGAGATGGAAGGGAATCATGACATGGAGTGGGAAGGGTGTTTTGATCATGAGAGGGGAGAGGATCATTAGATGGGGTGGAAGGTGTAATTTGATCTTGATTTAGAGATGGATCATCAAATGGAGTGGGAGAGGTACTTTGATCTTGAGATGGAAAGGGATAATTGGATGGGATGGAAGGAATATGTTCTTGATTGGAAATGGGTTGATGAGATGGAATAGGATTATTAGATGGACGAGAATGGGTTCCTTGATCTTTATATGGAGGGGAATATATGTTAGTATGCTTTGGATTGGGGGATTGACATAACTTATTTGATGTAGATGGTGTGATGGGGGAGGAAGGTTGGATAGATGCTTCAACTTGGATGGATGGAATAGTAGAGGATTTTTTATATTTATGGTATTGGGATTTATCTTGATGTGTAGGTGATGAAGGTGGATGCATGACATGGGAATATTGCACAAATTTGTTCTTTCATGGGGAATTAAGCACCTTTGAAAATAGTCCTTGGAACCAATTATTATGAGAGACATGGGAATTTGATTGGTTAGATTGGGGTGATGTGGATTGTAAGGATGTGGGAGATGAAAAGGTGGAATAATAAGTGGAAGCTTCCATGAATTGGTAAGTTGAGGATGAGGATGAATACTTTGAAAATGATTTGAAGATGGGTATTTGGGATGTGGATGGGGTTGGAGGGAGATTTTGGCTAAAGGCCCAGTTTCCCTTGTCAAAGGAATAGGAAGGATAAGCAAGTGAAGATGGATTAGGATTTGATGAAGGTGGGGAGGATGGAAGTTTAGCACCAATACCAAGGAAATTTATAAGCATGGAATCCATATAATTATTGAAGTAGTGTGTGAGGATAAAATAATTGATGGTGGATAGGGATGACATGGATGGTAAGGGTGTGGGTGGGATTTGAGAACTTTGGAAGGGTGATTGGTGAAAGCTCTGAGAATTTTTTCTAATGATAATGGATTCAAGGTTATCCAAAATGCTCTCATTATTATCATAGGGATCATATTCAGGTTGGTCAACAAGGCTATCCTCATCATCATCAATATGATTGGGGTTGGATTTGATTGTGATTATTGGGATTTTTTGGTTAAGATATGGGTTCATGGTATTAGATTGGGTTAGAATGGATTAGGTTGGATGGATAATAAATTAGGTGGTTAGATATGGTGTACTATTGATTGGAAGATTGATTTTGGATGAGGATGGAAGTTATGATGATGAATTAGGAATGGATGGGGGATTAGAAGGATAAGATATGAGGATAACAGTGGATTAAGGATATTATCCTTGTATGAGGGATTTGGATGATGGTGAAAGGATATGGGGTATGAAGGAGATTAAATCCTTAACCAAATTTTGATATTCAAATGATGGTTTTGGTTATAGGACATAATAACCTGACCAAAATAACCCTAGATAGAATAACCCAGTCACAATAAACCAAGGAAAAAATAACCCAGAGTCATAATAACCCAAGCCAAAATAACCCATGGTCAGAATAACCCATGGATAGAATATCCCCATAAGAATATAGAGAAACGAAAACAAAATTTATAAATTACATGGGTTATTTTGTCCATGGGTTATTTTGACCATGGGTTATTCTGTCCATGGGTTATTATGACCCTGGGTTATTTTTTCCTTGGGTTATTATGATGGGGTTATTATTTCCAGGGTTATTGTGGCCGGGTTATTATGTCCTGATACCAATGGTTTTGATTGAGGATGTGGATTGGATGCTTGATTAAGAAGATAATTGGATAATGGTTGATTGAATTTGGATGAGGATGGATGGAATAAATTAGGATTTGGTTGGAATGGAATTAGGTTGATAATGGTATTGGATTAATATGATGATGAAGGATGTGAATTAAGGAAGATAGTGAAGGATGCAGATTAAGGATGATGATGTATAAAGGATGGAAGTGGATTAAGAAAGAAGGATTTTTATGTGGATTATGGAGGATGGTTAAGATAATTATTAGGACCTAAATTGGATTAGAAAAAGTAATTAAACTTAGGTTCCTAAATGATGGATTGAATATAGGCCAGGGGATGATTAGGACAAGATGGCTGATTAGAATGATTAGGATTATAAGGGATGATTATAATGAAGGATGATTGGGATCAAAAAAATGGGTGGAGATTATGATGAAAATGAATGATTAGGATGAGAAGGGATGGTTGTGATAATATGGGGGATTGATTAGGATTAGTAGGGATTATTAGAATGAGAATAGGGGATTAGGATGGGAAGATTAGGTTAAGGTGTTTAAGGTGAAAAGGGATTATTAGAATGAAAAGATGGTATGATTAGGATGTGGAAGGATGGTTAGGATTGGAAGAATTTTTTGGGTTGAGGTGAAGGTTTTTCTTGCTCGATTAAGAGATAGAATAAAAGCACACAAACAAACAAAGTCACTAGGAGGAAATAGGAATATATGCATTCACTGGTTTAGCACAAGAAGACACACCAAGAACTTTCACAAGCCTAAAATTATTCAAGTGGGATTATAACTTAGTGTACGACCACCACCCTAGGAATTTAATACTCCTTGATACTTTGGTGAAGCACCATTTCTCGTGAAGGAAGATAAGTAGAGATCCAGTGACATAAGGTCATCAACGGACACTACACGCACATCTTCTCTCTCTCCTTGGGAACTATCTTAGTTCACCCAAAGATTTATATCTCAACCTAAGGGAGTACATGGTGAGTAAATTTAGGGTACAATACACATCCCTTGCACCACACTAAGCTATGACTGAAAGGTCTTAATCTAAGATACATAAGGCTACTAGGGAGTCCTCCAAATACCTCAAGGGTATGTGATGCAAAAAAATCTTAGATGAAAGGGAATAATTCCAAATAGCTAGGAGGAGAGTGTAACCCACTCTCCACCTTCACTTCTCCAAGGTAAAAAATTCTTAGAGGCTTAGCTTAGATTGACAAGATTCCACTTCCAAGAGAGGTGTCTTTCGATTCACCTCCCACTCTTTATACTCCATTGAAACACTAGAGTTGAGGTGTCCTCTAGGGTGATGAAATCCCTAAGCAACCCCCTAAAAGGAATGATCCAAGTGTTTTTGGTCACCCAATATTGTAGGAAATGCAAGGGGAGAGCATACACACATTGGGTTCCTTGGGATAATAATGAAATAAAAAGAAAAAGAGTAAGTGATGTTTTTGATCCTTAATATCACACTAGGTGCAAGAGGAGAGCATACACACCACTCACTCAAAGAAACATAAAAAAAATGTTCATTAACCTTAAGAAATGAAATGTGCCTAGATTAGTTAAAAAGAGTCTTGGACAAGAGAATATACAAGAAATATGTTAGTAGTTTGATAATTTTTCCTTGGACAAGCATTTTCAAGCTACACCACAAGGGGTAAGATGATAAAATGATCACATGAAATGAATGTTAGCATGAAAATAGCAATAAAAATTTGGTGCCCTTTTTGTAATGGAGGGAGGTTGGCACACTTAGCCCAATAATAGGGTGGTGTGGGGTGATGGATGCGATCCCTCGTTGATAGGGGTTCTGACTGGGGTGGATATTTTTTTCACCAAAAATTTGATAGTTCTAAATGTTGAAAAATGGCACCATGTCGAAGAGATCATCTAGACGATCCCAATGCTGCTTGAATCACGTCAAAGATAGTCAATATGCAAACATTATGGCCGGTCAAATTTTCAAAAAATATGTTGATTGGGGCATACAGATGATGACATTAGCATGGTGACATGGCAAGTATAGTTGGAAATGATGTGGTAGGCCCAAATGTTGCCACATGGAAGATGATATGGTGGTTGACTTGGCACAATAGCTAACGTGGAAAAATTAAATGGTGCCACATGTCAAGGTGTAAGTGAATCAAATGGTGCCACATGGACCAATGGTTGGGTGCCATGTGGCATCCCTATGGTTTCTTAGTTTATTTTGTTTGTTAAAAGTTGGTTGGGGGCATCAAACCCTTGACCTCTTGCATGCTATTTTCCCTCTCAACCAATAGACCATGCATGATATTTGGGATATAATATGTGCCAGTTTTATTTAATGTATAAAATAAGCTATTTGGAGGGGTTGGGTGGTTCAAACTGCCGACCTCCCTCCTACAAGTTTTCACTATCACGATCACACCACATACAGACCATGAGAATAATGGGTGGTTTATATTATTTAAACCAATAATCAAGCCTATTTTAAAATAAAGGGGGGCCAATGATTTGAACCGTTGACCTCTCAACCAATAGTCATCACACCATACCATTGCACCACATGCATTTTGTGTGATATATGATAAGGAAACATCATATTTGTTATAATTAAAATATGTGAGCCCAAAAAAGAGGGGCTCAGGTTTGAACCTGTGCCCTCTTATAAAAAGGGGGAAAACTTTTACCATGGCAGTGAAGGCCAAATTATGATATTATAGTGTGCAAATTTATATTTGAAGTTGTATTTTTCTCATAGACAAGAGTTTTGTTAAAGGATTTTGAAGCCTAATTCTTGTAATCAAGAGGGGAAAATAGTGGAGGAATTCTTTATTATTGAGAGGATTGTGTAGAGGCTTTTAGATATAGGTTGAAGAACAGTTTTGATAAACCATTTCACATTTTGGAAATTATAAAGGATCAGTTACTCATTGGAGAGGGACTTAGAGATATAGCCCATTTGGGTGAAATCTATTATCAACTTGCAGGATCTTGTCTTCTCTTAATTTTGTGCTCTATTTTAAAATATCAATTTCTTTAATTTCTTTTAAAAAGCTTTTATTTAAGTTTTTAGACAAATATTTCCAGATGAGGCCTTGTAAGGACCTCATATATTTTCTAAATTTAACACTTGATAATTTATTTTTGGTTTAAAAACTCATGACATTACCTTTTATATGCTTCATTTATGGGCTTAATTATGTATGAATACTTAGAATATAAATACTTTTATATAAATGCTTATTTCCTATGAATGCATAATTTAATGGTATTTAATGTGTGATTGTTTCATGATTGTGTGTATGTAACACATAACTGGAAGACTATTTATATAAAAAATGACATACTAACTATTTCCCAGTCAAATGAGATGGGTGGCTAAATTTTCATAACTTATCATCTTCGACCAAGTTAAATGTCAACCAAACAACAGTTCCAGCTAAGCACGTGTTCTAGCTCTGAAGTCCTGTTCGACGTCAACTGAAGCTGATCATGAGATCTCCATGATTGTTTCCCCTGTGATCTAGGATATTTTTAATAGATTGGAGTTAGTTTAATTTCCCACTTTCCCCTATTTTCAATTAAGAGAAGGATATTTATATGTAGTCTCAAGTTAGTTCGGTAGTAGATTGTATTAGTTTTTGTTTTTCATTTCTTAGTTCTTCGCTAAAACCTTGTACTTTCATCCCTCTTTAGGAAAATTTGATAGAATAAAAGAATTTGATCATATTTGTGTTAAGAGGCAGAGCAGGGTCTTCTCTTCCGAAGGAAGGTGATCCTATTTGTTAAATAGCTCATCTTCATTCTTTCTTTAAATTGAAATCATTTCATTAGTTTAATGTTAGAATAAGTCTCAAATCTATCAGTTAAATCTTATTTCAATTACTGTGTTAATTAAATAGAGCCCTTTCAATTTACTTTCTAGTTAATTAGATTGCAAATAAGATAGTTAATTCAACACTAATAAATGATTATGTTCTTAATGGAATATGAGCAAAGCAAGAATTATTACTAGCTAGATTGGGTGAATGAGGATTGGAGTAGTTATTTTTAAAATTAGATTTAAATTCTATCAATTAGTTAGATCTTGAATTTGATTAAATGTTAGATTCTTATTTTCTTGCAAATTAGATTAAGTTAATCCTCCATTCTCATGATCTGATTTAGCTTGGAATATGACCTATCTCTTTACATTTTTTGTTTTGAAGTAATTCTGGTTTAAATCTTTAGAATAAGTGAAGTAAGAAACAAGTTAGAAGAATAACGTAGAATAGTGTAGAGCCACTTTCGATAAGGAACAACTCTAAACCGCTCCTGACAAGGAAAACCCACAACAAACCCCCCAAAACTAATCCAACTCTAATTGCATATAGCTTTAGACACTCCTGGGTTGACAAATAAAGCTTAAATGATTAGGGAATTGTGATAAGAATGACCCTATCCATCACTTTTGGCACCGTTGTCAGGGAATGATCTAGCCTATGAAAGAAAACTTAAGCCTTAAGTGTTTGTAAGAATTGATTTGTTAGTTGATGAACTAACAAAGAGACCAGTTTGGAAGATTCATAATAAGAGATCTAATACCTTCTCCAGAAGGGTCTCCATCACAATCTTTGAGTTCATCATCTTCAACTCGAACAGTTTTGTATCCACTCAGAAAATATGATAGACCAAGGAGGAGGAGATAGAGAAGAAAAGGTTCCTAATAGAACATTCTCTTTCCTTATTGCTCTTAATAGGGAAGCTAATGAACCACCCATGAAAAATATTTCACCCTTTGTTTTACCTACATTTTGTGGGAAAACTTTGGAGGACCCTGACCAATTCTTGTTTGAATTTAAAGTATTATGTCAAATTTATGATTACACATCTGATAATCAAAAGTTAAAGTTATTTCCATCCACTCTAAATAAATTAGACTCTAATAATCAAAAGTTAAAGCTATTTCCATCCACTCTAAATAAATTAGACTTACATTGGTTGATGGGATTGAATGCCAATTCTATTAATTCTTGAAAAGAAATGGAAACAATATTTTTAGAAAAATACCAGGATTACTGTCGAGTTAGGGACATGAAAGATGAACTATTTAAAATAAAATAGTTAGAAGAGGAAATTTCAGAAGATTACATGGATAGATACCAATTTGTCTTGAAAAGATGTGGAAATGGGTTGGATGAATATATTAGTAAGTGTATTTTCCTAAAAGGCATTGATGATGATTCAAGAGATGCCTTAAACTCAATAGGAAAAGAAGACATCAACAAACTTATTTTGGAGACATAGGGGAGAGGACCCAGTAGTTGTGTACCCTAACTTCACTCTTCTAATTATCCTATGTGGAAATTTCAAATCACTCCAAATTTTTTATAGCAGCTTCCTTGGAAATTCCCCTACTTTAACTAAGGTTTCTAGGCCACATCATCAAATATGATGCCACATTAGCATGATTTTTTTCAAGGTGTCCAAAAAGGCCCAAAAAAAAGTGAGACCAATACTTGTACATTCACAACATGTTTTATTAAGCATTGATGTGGAGTCACATGATTGGTTGCTTTTTAGATCAAAGGAATACATTTTGTTTAATTATGGGTAGTCATCATCAACACTAACAACTTTGAAGTCACAACTATTGGTCCAATATTGATAAAAATATTGGGCATTATATAAACAACTACTATCACAACTATTGAAACATGCTTAGGTACTGGGTCCTCTCCCTTAGTTGAGATTTGTAGGAACTATTCAAGGACAATAGAAGGCTCTAGGAAGAAGAATAGGGGTTCCTCAACTGATGTTTCTAAGTTCATGAAAGAAATAGAATATTTAAAAACTGATATCCCACTTCATCTTAGTTCTCATCCTGACAAAAGAACAGTAGAACCATTGGCTATATATTGTCCTAAGTGTAGAGACAAACATCAATTAAGGGAATTTCCTCTTAATTAGGTAGATTTGTGTGATATTTGTGAGAAGAGGAATTCTACTAGTAAATGTAATCTCCTTCCAGAGATTAAAAATCATTTGAAGAATCCTTCTCAATCATTACCTGTGGAAGAAGAACTCAACTATATAGGATAAAGACAATTAAATCCTAATTTTGGAGGATAATCTAATCCCATAAATAATTCCAATTATGGTTTGAATCAATGGAACTCTCCTAGGAAGTGGAATCCACAGTCTCAATGGAACACCTAACAAATTCCAATTCCACCTCCTTCTATGCAAACATCTTGGGGAACACCTTGGGGACAACCTGAATGGACTAATCCTACATGGGACCAACTTCAATGGCAACCCAATCAATATCAATGGTAGCCTAATCAACCTCAATGGTAGCCTAACCAAGGTAATAATCCTCAATGGAAAAATTAGTGACCGAGAAGACCTTGGAGTCAAAATCAATCACTTTTTCCTCATTCTGTTGATGGGTGTTTTTGCACTTTCTCAACACAAGCAGCACACAAGTGCACTACCTCTCTTGAAAGGTGAAAATATGTAACTAGGTTTTAGAAAATCACCCCAAGGTATCTCAGGTGTTAGGTCATGAAAATTCTTGGATTACTTCAATTGGTTGATGTGATTTTCTAGTAATCATAATGAGGCCTTTATGGTTTACAAAGCATGAGAATTTGGGTCTGAAAATGGAGTTTCAAAGTGCTAGAAGTGAATGAACAATGGCTGCTCACTCAGAACAACAAGCTAAAACTCAGTTCAATCACCAAGTTTGACATTGTTATGGTGCTTGGAATCCTACACTAACAAAGATCTTAAAGAAATATCAAAAGAGGAAAGGGTTGAGAGAGCTATTCTAAATCTAAGTTATGAATGAATAGTAACAATAAAGGATGCTATAGTAGAAAGACTCCCATAAACTAAGTTTTTCTTGACCAAGAGGAACCTACAACTACACAAAACTAGTGTAATCTTCTAAGGTCTACATATTTTCAAATTGTGCATTCACCTCATGAACATACAATTGAAGTTAGTTGCAACAATGTTAAATAGATTAGACTAGCTTTCCAAAGTGATTCATCATCAACAGACCACAAAATGAATGAGTTGGAAGTTCATCCAATATTGTAACAACAACCATCATTAAAGGCATTCAAGAAACTAACAAACTAAGACTAACATGGAGGCTGAACATGCATGCATAATGAACAAGTTCAAAGAAAACACCCAAATTCATGTAATGCTTCCTTCTATTGATGAAAAATTCCCTTTACAACAATCCACCACCCTTACAAATGAGGAGAAGGCCCCTATTTATAGTTTTCCAAAAGTGAAATTAATGGCTAGGATTCATTTAAAATGAATGGCCTAGATTTGTTATAGCTTAGGGTTTCACCTACCCCCAATATTTCACAATTTCAAATAGACTGTTTTGTACTCTTCTATATTTTTTCCTATAGTCTATTTTTTCTTTTACTTACTGTAGCTATTTTTTCCTCTAGTTGTCTTCTCTGTTATCATAGAAAACTGTCAAATTCTGCCTTCTATTTGGTATGTTTGAAGAATTTTCTTTCAACCAATCAAGTGCATCCTCTTGCAAATTTTATCTACTAAGAAGCAGAAATATCCTTCTCGATCTTGGAGAGAAGCTATTAAAAATCATTATCATTTGGTGCAAGATAAAAAAAACTCCCTCCTGCTCGTCCAAGGTCATCCTATTGGAAGGTACTTCCTTCATCTGTGGCATGATCTGGAGTAGTTCATAGATTCATAGGCATTTGATTGTGTTGGCCTGACACAACCTTATAGGAAGGCCTTCTTTAGTATGCATCCCTTCATCTAATCAATTGAATCCTTTTCACAAATTGGTGCTACAGAAAAGCATACATGTTCTTGATCTTGGTGGACAACTCCTTGATTTCTTGGCACTGACTTCCTTGGAATGCATTCACATGTTGGTCGGTCCTCCATTGGAAAACTATGCATCATTTGAGCATATCTAATTTGATGTATTCCCCTTTGGACATGACTCTCGATATATCCTATGTGAAAGAATTAATTGTAGTTTCATCCTCTTGAAGAGTTCCTCCACCTTCTTGTTGTTCCATTTGAAGGCGCCTTTTTGATTCATGGTATTGACCTCTTTGGCATGCATCTATATACAAGTTGATTAGTCCTTCATGAAAAATTGATCATTGTTTATGCAGAAATTCCTTTCGTGGACATCTTCATTATCCTTAGCTATCATTGGCACAATTCCATAAGCAAGCTTCTCAAACGTACTCAGACTGAAATTTGCTCCTCGGTGCGGTGTTATGGGAAACCATATTTTGAACATCTCCCTCACATTCAAGTCCCCTCCATATAATTATTCAATGAGAGTTTTATAAGGGTGATTTTTTGGTGAAGTTTAAATCTGAAATTACACCTTCGGTTTAAAAGGTCTTGAGATATTATACCTGCAATAAGCAAAATGAATGGTTAGAACAATCATCTTGAAATAACATCCAACATTAGAGGTTTATTTGAATCATTCAACTGGATTGTTTCAGAAGGTAAAATAAATCCTCCCATAAGCTCCACCTTATATCAGCATAGGATTCGAGTCATGTTTATTAATATCCTCTTCTTTAATAGTCTAATATGAGCCCCCTATGCTCCTTATTTCATATGGATGGGTCCTCAAGATTAAATCATAAATACAAATGGTAGACCAATTTTGTACCTGAAATGAACATACGTCTAATGCTAATCATGATCCTTTTCCAAAGGTGCTTGGGCTTTAGTGGACCATGGATTAATGGGGATTCTTGAAAACACTAGGTTCATCATAAATGCATCAAATGGTTAAATAATCATGAGAATGCCTTTTTTTTGGGGGGGGAAACTATGAATTGCGGAGACTAGGGGCCATGAAGCTGGTGAAGAGTAGTGAATGCGGGAAGCCATGATGATAACACCGTACAGGAGGAATAGTGTGGGTGGACGCCATGTTGAAGCAATAAACAATGACATGGCCATGAAAGCCCGTGAGTGAGTGCCTACAAAGTTGAACTTCATTTTCTCCTATGCAAAAAATCTCAAATCTCTAAGCTTGTGTGTTAACTTCAACACGTAAGTAAATGTAGGAACCTTTACATTCACCACTAATGTGCCTTTTAATTGTGGTGAATTTCTAAGATAGGAAAATGAAGGAATCTTATGAATATCTCTATTTATTATTTTCCTTATAAGCGATGGATTCAAATTCCACCCCAAGTGATGCTTATGCCTCAATCCAAATGAGGGCACCAATCGCCTACTCTGTCTCACTCATTTTCTCATTACAAGCACGATTTCATTTTAGCATGAAAATACTACCACTTTACTACACTTCTCTAGGCTATCCTCATCTATAGCTCAAAAATTGTAGTTTCATCACCATATTCATCCCATGGCAAAGAGACCGATGTCATTAATAGGGAGCCTACTACAATCCTCATTATAGTTCCAAGGATGAGTCATACTACCAATGTAATTGGCAGTGATGCACATCTTTTAATCATTTATAGATGGATGCACCTGTTTATACCTTTGACGGGACCATGATCTCGATTGCCCCTTCAGTGCTACCAAGGAAATTACCTACGTGACTTTGTCATCACGCATTACTTTGGTCACACACTGCTACCACTTCGGTCACCCTTCCTTAGCCATCCTTCAATAAGCAAGATAAATCTTATACAAAGGCCATGACTCCTTGGAAATAGACTCAAGTGATGATCATGGGGAGTGAGGCTTGAGGTTTTCTTATACAGTGACATATCCACCAGCCTTTGCAGAATACCATTATTCATTCCTTTGCTTGGTCTCGAAGATCAAAGTCTACAGATTCACCATGGGAAAGAGGGAATATTATATAGGTTTGCCATTAATGAATGCCATTATTAATGGCTTGAAGAGATGTGGCAATGATATGTGTGGCACTCGTATCACCCATGTTCGCAGTAGCAGTATGTGGGTGAACATGTGCAGAAGGTAGTGGAGGGAACGCTATGTAAACACACCACATTGAAACAATGAAAAAATGGCCAGCATCCGCAAGCGGAGGCACCACAAAAGGAGAGTGGAGCCAAGATTGGATATATCTAAAAGATGCTAAGTGCTCCCATTTGAAATGATTTACTTGTAAGATCATGGAAAGCTTGTCATTCCCCTTTTCATGAACATCCATGATGAAATCAAATAGAAATTGAGGTTCCACGAATCCGAGCACTTGCTCTCAGATACTGAAAAGCTTGGGTATATAAACTCTGTTAATGGTGGGAGAGGAGGATGCTTCACATGGCCCACCCTCAAGGTACCTTCTTAGTTTTTAGCCACCACTCACCCATTCACAAATCTAAGAAAATATTTGTAGAATATGGGGATTTTACACTCGAACCCATTCACACTAAAGAAGAGGGCCCCCAACTCCATGCAACCTTATCCCTCCACACTTGAGGCTCACAGCCCTTTGTCCTCAAGCTATAGTGGTGCAATCACTTAAATGGAATTCATGCATGTACAAATTTATAAAATAGGAGTTTGCAGGAATGGGGAATGACACTGTCGGATACCCATGAGACCTCCTCACACCTTATGTGCCACCCAAATTTCATAATATTCATTGTAATATTTTTTTTATTACACCTAACCTATGGAATATTGTCATGGGAAACCATTTTCATTTGAGTAAAATACTTAACAAAGGGTTTTAGAATTGTTCTATTGGATACCCCATCATGAAAGTTGCAACTCACAACAATTTATGGAGAACGAGCAATGGAGGCTGACCCAAATCTTCAACACTAAGTCAATATTTGTTTGGCTACCCCATTCAAGTGATATACAATGATGAGTGGGCTTGTAGGGAAATGAGGTGGTGCATCAGCTGCACAAAGGATATGCTTGCAGAAGAATGAGTGTGGAGGGTGAATGCAACAAAGCCTTAATGGAAGATGTCATTTGAAAGGTAGGTTGGGTAGTGGACTCCACAAGAAAAATTTTCACTAAAGGATATGCGGGGATGAGCGTGTGGGTAGTAGAATGTGGGAAGTCATAGTAGTTATGGCATGAGAATAACAGCTAGCTGTGAGTGGACATCCACACCGCAGTGTTCGTTGGCACAAGAGATGGTGGTACCCATGTTACCCAAGTCCATGGAAAAAGAGGTGGTAAATGACGGAGAGGGGAAAATCAATCATGAGTGGAAACGTGCTCAAAGACCTCTGTAACAAAACTTTCAGTATTAGTAGTATGCCAATAATGATCATTTCCTATTGAATATCCTTTGAAAACCAAATACTTTACCCCAATGTGTGCATAGTGATCGCCCCCACTTAAAAATTTATTACCATCAAAGGATCCCATTCACATTTATGTTTGGCTCCTCAAAATTTTAATGTCATTGTGGAGTCACTCGTCCAGCCCCACTATCAACATCCCTTGATGGGTTACCTTACCAAATGTTATTAATAGTTGTGTGCTTTAGAATTGATAGTGTGGATAGGCCCCAAGCCTGTGTAGAGGGAAAGCAATGAGACCTTTCCGTTATGGAATGGTGCTATAGTGACAGCTTCCTGCTAGCGGTCATCTGCAAAGGTAGACCTATAGAGGTCGTTTGACCTAGAGCTTCATTGGTGAATTGAGTTTTATCATCAGAGAAATAGTGCATGCGGGATCCACATAACATAACAACACAGGCACTGCCTTGTTAAGAAAACAATAATGTGAGAATGGCCACCCATAAAGGTGAACCCACAAGGCCACCCAGACTTAGAAATTTTGTTACTTTCAATGGGAATCCTTGCACAGGGAAAGAGCTATGTTTTCTCTTCTCAAATCTGAATGCCTTGGGTGAAATGGCATGTATCAATTATTGGTGTGGCTACCCTGGGTAGATAGGATGCATAAACCCAATTTGGCATGGAAAATTCAGAGGTGGAGTCTGCCATGCGGGTGGAAGCTAAGGGTCAATCGCATCATAGCAGTGCAACACGGGTGGAAACCTGCATGAGGTGACCCATAGTTGTGGGTCTGTGGTGCCTAATGGACATGGAAGTAAAGGTTGGTGCAAGACCCACCATGCGGGGGGATGTTGAGGTTTGGCTAGTGGCAAGTGGTAGAAGGATAATGGTGATCTGCAAGAGGAAACCCACAAATGCAGGTCTGCGAGGCTTGATGGATGTTAGGGAAAAAGGCCAAGGGAAACCTGTAGGCCAAGTTCTGCAAAAGCAAAAGACTTAACAAAATTCAGATAGGTGAATTTTTTCAAGGGGTGTTTGATCATTTCAAGGCATGTGACCAATTTGGACTCAAGGATAGGGGCATGCAAAGTGGGGCAAGAGAAAAAATGACCCATCATGAGCAACAACCCTTCGGGAGCAAAAGAAAGTGTGTCCCTACCTAAGGTAGGGCATGTGTGCAAAATATGCACAACAAATGGTGAATCTCTAGGGGAAATGCTCCCAACCATTTTGATGAAAAATTGGAATCATGAACCCAAAATCTTTGGTTTCAACCTTTGCACTAGGACAAGCAAACCAAACATTCAACCAAAAGATCAAAACAACTAGTCAACCCAACCTTGAGTATGCTGAAAATCCAAGTGTGTGCAAATGCATTAATTCCCATCCTTAAGTTGCTATAGGAACCTAAGCTTCGTCAATTTAAGCTACATATTTTATTCTAACTCCAAAGGCATCTGGGACATTTCCTCATTGCCATTTAGGCATCCATAACCCCGATGAGGTTGTCACTATGATTCTCCCGAACATTGCTCTATTGTCATCCAAGCGTCCATAGCCCCAATAGAGTTGCTTGGATTCTCTTGAAAGTTGAATTTTCTTGATTTTCATCATTTTTCTTTCCTCTTTCTTTTGTTTCTTTTCTTTTGATTTTTCTCTTTTCAATTCTTTTCATTTCAACTTGCAAGCAATGAAGCCCACACTTAAGGCTGAGAATCATGTGATACTGAAGTAGAATTTTAGATTTTTCACTTAACTGGACCTGACAAAGGACCTACAATGACCTCAAGATTCTTAAGGTGTGTGAGAGATATAGGATTTTAGAATACATCAAGAAAAGATGAGGCCAATGGCTTATCCACATTGAATCAAACATCCAGATCACCTGTCACTAACAGAAGATCCTCACCATCTACTCTAAAAACTTGATTAAATTTTATCGAAGAAAAACTTAGAACAACCCCATGCAATAAAAATGATTTTTGTGTATGACAACATTCCTGAAAGTGAGCAGAAGGGACCCTGAGGAAAGTAGCAAAGTGCAAGTAGGAAGAAGCAAACAAAGAGCAAACAAAAAGAAAATAGAAAGCAAACACCTAAACTAACCAAAGTGGGAAAGTGAAAGAAAACAACAAGGAAACTACTCTAAAGCAAACTAATCTAAGGCAATCCAACTAATCTAATGAAATCAAGAAAGTGGGACTATATACACAAAACTCACACTACCCAAAAACAACTATGTACAAGTAACACGTGTACAAGTAGAAGGGAAATCGTTAGAATTCTAAGCCATACAAACTCATCCTTTTATTCAGAAAAATGAAGTTCAATGTTGCAACATTAAAATTCAATAACACATTTAGGAAGAATCAACAGTTGAGGTGATTCATTAAACCCATGGTTAATCCATAAACAAGTTTGTATCCCCTCATTCCCATAATCAAAATGATAAATGCAATTGTGAGTATTCATAGGAGCAAGGAAAGATAGAACCTAGATGTCACCATCCAAAGGTGGCAATGTTTGACAGTTGAGAGCAAGCAATCCATCATTGGTCATTGCATTGGAAGCCTCCAGTGGATGCAATGGATGATACAACATCTCCCTCACATTGTAGACCTGCAAGTCATGATCAAATTGATCAGGTAGTACACATTGTGAATAAAAATTTTCAAATGCAAAGAACCTTGTACCTAATCTTGGGCTTCCATAAGGCTAGGAGAATGAGACAACAAACACCTCCTCCAAGATACTAGTGGGACATGTAGCCTCCATCAGTTGTTCTTTAAGGAGATAGACACTATCATGTTGATCCTCCGTAGTCCATGGCCCCACTTGATTATTGTCTTCAAAGGGTAGCATGCTGTCCCATCTCATTTTCCTCGTGTTGGTCTCAATTTTCTTATGATTCATGTCATAAAAACATGATTTTGCAGTTCTAAAAATATATAGGAGGTTCAACAAATCATAGGGTGGAAAGACTCCCAATCACTTTTTGTTCTTGTGGTTGGAAGGGTATATTATCCTTGTGGGTAGCTTCCAAAACATCTTTGCCTTGGTCTTCCTTTCTTTGTAGTTCATGGGGTGTATTAGGATGTTTACTTGTTTCCTCTTTTTCATCATCATTGTAGACAAAAGTGGAGTCCCTTTCCCAATCTAGGAGCTCTAATGCTTCACCATCTGGAGGCTCGGGTGATATGTCTGTGTCATCACCATCTTCTAAAATTTACTCTTCCTCTGTCGCTATATCTTTGTGGCACAATTCCAAGTGGGAAGAAATCAACAAGGGACACTAACTCATCAAAGGGGCTGAAGTATGACATCTGATTTCCCTCTGAAATTCCTCCATAAATTCTATCATCCATCATATATAGATGCTCTACAAGAGGGGAAAAATCTTGAGGTTCGATTGAAAACCCTCCTATTTAATCAACTTTACCATCTAGAGGTTTGGGATGGTATCATTCTTCCTCTATCGTCATCCACACACCTTCTTGGGGGCTACTTTCAGCTAAATTATCACTTGGTTTTGGCTCTTGGACTTCTGGCTCAATTCTTAAAGAAATGACAGGAAGTTATGTACTTTGTTTCTCCACTTGTTCTTTAACTTGCTTGATGGCATCTTGAAATAACTCGCATGTGAACTCCAAATGTGCCAAATCATGGAGCCTACACCATCCTAGTAGTATTAACACTTCCAAATCCACTTGGTGTCTCAACTCTAACCAATCTATCATGAGCCTCGAAACAAATTCATCATATCCCTCCACCACTAGATCTTCATCATCAATTGGGAAGAAATTTTGATGGTGGACTGCCTCCACCTATAGTTGTTCCCACTCCCTTGGGTCTTCCCTTTCAAAGGTCTGATTGCCTTTATCTATTGAGAAGAGGTCCTCTAATATTATATCACTTGAGCTTTCATCATTATTTTCTACTTCCCCAAGGCTTTTAGCCTCATCCTTTTGACTTTCAACATTCGTGTTGGCTGTCCCAGCATGTATTGCTGCAAATTCTTCTAACTCATCTTCTATGTATAGCCTTTCAAATGCAAACTGTTCTTCTCCCTGAGTGGGGGATTTCTCTTCACCCCTGGAGAAAAGATCTTCTAATCCCTTTCTAGTTGAACTTTCATTAAGGCTCCCTACTATCCCAAGAGACTCAACTTCTTCGTTTGGACTTTCAAACTTCGTGTTAGATGTCCAACACTTACTTTTGTAGAATTTCTTGGTTCAACTTCAGTGTGCTATCCTCCAAATGTTGACAGCTTTCTTGCCTTATTGGATGACTCCTCTTCATTGAGAGTTGGTTATTCTATCTTTCTCAAATAGCTCCCAGCTTGATCAATGATATTTTCACACGAAGGGAAATTCAACTCTGAATGAGGTACATAATGGACTCTGGGTCATTAGCATTTCTTCTTGTCTTAATCCATCCTTGCTTCTGAAGTGTTCTTGGATCAACTCCTTGAAGGATTTGGCTACCATGTTAGCAAATTCTTCTTCCAGATCAGTAAGAGCTAGGGGTTGATATTTTTCCCAGAAGGGGATTTCTCCTTGCAAAACCATTTCAATTCTTCCCAAGAAATTTAGAATTTCCATTTCATTATGTCTGCATGTGTCATGAATTCTACATTTTTTTTCCAAAGCAAAGTGTTGTAATGGCTTCCTCAATCTCCTATTTAAATCTTCTTGAAGCTGAGTAATATCGACTTGAAGTTGCTGCTCCATTTCAGCTCAACTGTCACCTTGTTTGTCTTCAAATTTTCTGATTTTAAATTTCTAGCATATTATAAGATCTCTTGAAAGTGTTTCCAACCTCCATCTTTGTAGTCTTGTGCTTAGCCAGGCCCTCCTTCTAGCACCAATTTTTTTGATGGGTGCTAGGAGGAGAGGCAAGCACAAAATGAATGATGACCAAAACAATGATGGGTGTTTTTTCACTTTCTCAACACAACCAACACACAAGTGCACTACCTCTCTTGAAAGGTGAAAATCTACAACTAGGTTTCAAAGAATCACCCCAAGGTCTCTTAGGTGTCAGGTCATGACAATGGTTGGAATCGTTCAATTGGTTGATGTTATTTGCTAGTAATCACAAGAAGGCCTTTATGGTTTACAAAGCATGGGAATTTGGGTCTGAAAATGGAGTTTCAAAGTGTTGGAAGTGAATGAAAAATGGTTTCTCACTCAGAGCAGCAAGATGAAACTTAGTTCAATCACCAAGTTTGACATTGTTATGGTGCATAGAATCCTACACTAACAAAGATCTAAAAGAAATATCAAAAGATGAAAGGGTTGAGAGAGTTGTTCTAAATCTAAGTTATGAATGAACAATAACAATGGAGGATGCTACAGTAGAAAAACTCCCATAAACTATGTTTTGCTTGATCAAGAGGAACCTACAACTACACAAAACCAATGCAATCTTCTAAGGTCTACAGATTTTTAGATTGTCCATTCACCTCATGAACATACAATTGAAGTTAGTTGCAAAAATGTTAAATAGCTCATACTAGCTTTGCAAAGTGATTCATCATCAACAAACCACAAAAATCATGAGTTGGAAGTGCATCCAATACTGTAACAACAACCACCATTAAAGGCATTCAAGAAACTAACAAACTAAGACTAACATGGAGGTTGCATCATGCATGCATAATGAACGAGCTCAAAGAAAATACCCAAATTCATGCAATGCTTCCTTCTATTGCTGTAAAATTCCCTTTAACACAATTCACCACCCCTTACAAATGAGGAGCAAGCCCCTATTTATAGTTTTCCAAAAGTGAAATGAATGGCTAGGATTCATTTAAAATGAATGGCCTATATTTGTTATAGCTTAGGGTTTCAACTACCCCCAATATTTCACAATTTAAAATAGACTATTTTCTCCTCTTCTCTATTTTATCTTGTAGTCTATTTTATCTTTTATTTACTGTAGTTGTTTTTTCCTCTAGCTATCTTCTATGTTGTGGCAGAAAACTATCAAATTCTACCTTCTGTCTGGTATGTTTGCATCATTTTATTTCAAATAATCAAGTGCATCCTCTTGCAGATTTTCTCTAATGAAAAGTGGAAATATCCTCCTCAATCCTGGTGAGTAGCTATTAGCAATTATTATCATTTGGTGCAAGATAAAATAGTTTACTCTCACTCCTCCAAAGTCATCCTATTGGAAGGTACTTCCTTCATCTATTGCATAATCTGGAGTAGGTTCATAGATTTATAGACATCTGATTGTGTTGGCCTAACACAAGCTCATAGGTAGGCCTTCTTTAGTACACATCCCTTCATCTGATCAATTGAATACTTTTTTCAAATTTGTGTGACTAAAAAGAATACATGTTGTTCTTGATCTCGGTGGACAACTCCCTGATTCCTTGGCATTGACTTCCTTGGCATGCGTTCACATGTTGGTACGTACTCCCTTGGAAAACTATCCATCGAGTGAACATATCTGATTTGAGGTATTCCCATTTGGACACAACTCCCAATATATCCTGTGTGAAAGAATTTCTTGTAGTTTCATCCTCTTGAAGAGTTCCTCCACCTTCTTGTTGTTCCATTTGAAGGCACCTTTCTGATTCATGGTATTGACCTCTTTGGCATGCATCTATATACATATTGATTAGACTTCTTGAAAAATTGATCATTTTTTATGCATACATTCCTTTTGTGGTCATCTTCATTATCCTTAGCTATCATTGGCACAATTCCATAAACAAGCTTCTCGAATGTACTCAGACTAAAATATGCTCCTCAGTGTAGTGTTATGGGAAACCATATTTTGAACATTTCCCTCACATTTGAGTTCCCTTCACATAATTATTCAATGAGCATTTTATAAGGGTGATTTTTTGGTGATGTTTAAATCTAAAATTAGCCCTTCGATTTAAAAGGTTTCAAGATATTATACCTACAATATGCAAAATGAATGGTTAGAACAATCATCTTGAAATAACATCCAACATTAGAGGTTTATTTGAATCATTCAACTGGATTGTTTCAAAAGGTAAAATAACTCCTCCCATAAGCTCCACTTATATTAGTAGAGTATTTGAGTCATGTTTATTAATATTCCCTTCTTCAATAGTTTAATATGAGCCCCTTGTGCTCCTTATTTCACATGGACTGGTCCTCAAGATTAAATCATAGAGACAAATGGTAGACCACTTTTGTACCTAAAATGAAAATATGTCTAATGCCATTCATGATCCTTTTCCAAAAGTGCTTGGGATTTAGCGGACCATGTATTAATGGGGATTCTTGAAAAATCTAGGCTCATCATAAATGCGCCAAATGATTAAATATTCATGAGAGCACCATCTTGGGGGGGGGGACTATGAATTGCAGAGACTAGAGGCCATGAAGCTAGTGCAGAGTAGCGAATGCAGGAAGCCGTGATGATAATGTCATGTGGGAGGAAGAGTGTAGGTGGTTGCCATGTTGAAGCCATAAAAAATGGCATTGAGGCCATGGAAGCCCACAAGTGAGTTCCCACAAAGTTTAACTTTGTTTCTTCCTATGCACAAAATCTCAAATCTCCAAGCTTGTGTGTTAACTTCAACACACGAGTAAATGTAAGAATCTTTACATTCGCCAGTAATGTGCCTTTTAATTACAGTGAATTTCTAAGATAGGAAACTAAAGGATTCTTATGAATATCTATGTTTAATATTTTCCTTATAAGCGACGGATTCGAATGCCACCCCAAGTGATGCTTACGCCTTGATCCAAATGAGAGTGCCAATTGCCTACTCCATCTTATTCATTTTCTCATTACAAGAACGATTTCATTCAAGCATGACAATACTGCAACTTTATTGTACTTCTCTGAGTTGAAGGTTTTCCATCATCACTTTCTAGGCTATCCTCATCCACAACTCAAAAATTGTAGTTTCATCACAATATTCGTCCCATGGCAAAGAGACCGATACTATTAATAGGAAGCCTACTACAATTCTCAATGCAGTTACAAGGATGAGTAATACTACCAATGCACTTGGTGTTGGTGCATGAATTGTAATCATTTACAGATGGATGCACCCATTTATACTATCGACGAGACCATGATCACAATTTCCCCTCTAGTGCTACCAACATAATTACCTACGTTCCTTTTTCACCACACATTACTTTGGTCACACGCCGCTACCACTTCGGTCACCCTTCCTCAAAAATCCTTCAATAAGCAAGATAAATCTTATACAAAGGCCATGGCTCCTTGGAAATAGCCTCAAGTGATGATCATGGGGAGTGAGGCTTGAGGGTTGCTTATATTGTGGCTTATTCACCAACCTTTACATAATACCATTATTCGTTCCTTTTCTTAGTCCTGAAGATCAAAGGTGAAAGCTTCCCCATGGGCAAGTAGGAATATTATGTGGGTCTGTCATCAACGAAATGTCATTATTAATGGATTGAAGAGATGCAGTAGTGAGATGTGTGCCACCCGCATCACCCATTTCCATGGTAGCAGTATGTGGGTGAAGATGTGTGAAAGGTAGTGGAGGGAATGTTGTGTAAGCACGCCACAGTGAAACAATGGCTAGTGTCTACAAGTAGAGGCCCTGGAAAAGGAGAGCAAAGCCAATATTGGCTATATCTAAAAGATTCTAAGTGCTTGCATTTGAAATGATTTCCTTGTGAGATCATGGAAAGATTTTCATCCCCCTTTTTGTGAACATCCATGACGAAATCAAATAGACACTAAGGTTCCATGAATCCCAGCACACACTCTTAGATGATAACAAGCTTGGGTATATAAAATATGTTAATGGTGGGGGAGGAGGATGCTTCGCATGACCCACCCTCAACATAACTTCTTAGTTTGTCACCACCACTCACCTATTCATGAATTTGAGAAAATATTTGCAGAAGATGGAGGCATTACACTTGAACCCATTCACACTAAAGAAGAGGGCCCCCAACTCCATGCGACCTTGTCCCTCCACACTGCAAGGCTACGACCATTCATCCTTGAGCTATAGTGGTGTAATCACTTAAATGGAATTCAAGCATGTACAAATCTACAAAATAGGAGTTTTTGGGAATGGGGAATGATGCTGCTAGATACCCACAAGACCTCCTCTCACCTTATGTGCCACCCAAATTTCATAATATTCATTGTAATCTTTTTTTTCTTATGCATTGCCTATGGAATATCACGTGGGAAACCATTTTCATTTGAATAGAATACTAAACAAAGGGTCTCACAAGTGCTCCATCAAATGATCCCCATGATGAAATTTGTATATCACGACAATTTATGGAGAACGAGCAATGGAGGTCAACCCAAATATTCAACACCTAGTCAATCTTTATTTTGGCTACTCCATTCAAGCAATATATAGAGATGAGTGGGTTCATGTGGAAATGAGGTGACACATCAGCCGCATGAAGTATATTCTTATAGAGGAACGAGTGTGGAGGGTGAATATGACGAAGCTACAATGGAAGATGTCATTTGAAAGGCGGGATGGGTAGCAGACTCTGCAAGAAAAATTTCTACCAAAGGACATGCGGGGATGAGTGTGTGGCTAGCAAAATGTGGGAAGTCATAGTGGTTATGGCATGAGAATAACAACCAGCTATGAGCAGACATCCACACCTCAGTCTCCATTGGCACAAGAGAGTGTGGTACCCACATTACCCAAATCTATAGAAGAAGAGGTGGTAAATGACAAAGCGGGGATATCCAATCATGAGTGGACACGTGCTCAATGAACTCTACAACAAAAATTTATGTATTAGTTGTACGCCAATAATGATCATTTCTTCTTGAATGTCCTTTGAAAATTGAATAGTTTACCCCAATGCACCCTAGTGCATAGTGATCACCCCCCACTTAGAAATTTATTAACATTGAAGGATCCCATTCACATTTACATTCAGATCCTCAAAATTTTAACATCATTGTGGAGTCACTCATGTAGCCCCAGCATCAACGCCCCTTGATGGGTTTCCTTACCAAATGTTATTAACAGTTGAGTGCTTTAGAATTGATAAAGTGGATAGGCTTCGAGCATGTGTAGTGGGAAATAAATGAGAATTTGTTGTTATGGAATGGTGTTGCAATGATGGCTTCCTGCTAGTGGTCATGCACAAAGATAGAATCACAAAGGTCATTTGACCTAAAGCTTCATTGGTGAACTAAGTTTTATTGTTGAGGAAACAACACATGCATGATCCACATAGCAGAATAGAATGGGCACTATGTTGTTAAGAAAATAGAAATGTGAGAACAACCACCCGCAAGGCCACCTAAACTTAGAAATTTCATTACTTTCGATGGGAAGCCTTGTGCAAGGAAAGAACTATGTTTTCTCTTCTCAAATCTGAATGCCTTGGGTGAAATAATATGTATTAATTATTGGTGTGACTACCCTAGGTAGATAGAACATGGAAACCTAACTTGGCGTAGGCATTGGATGAGGACTCAGGCAAAAAATTTAGATGTAGAGCCCACCATGCAGGTGGAAGCTAAGGGTCAGCTACATCATAGCAGCACAAGACAAGCAGCAACCCACATGAGGTGACCCATGGTTATAGGTCTATGGTGCCCGATGGATGCGGAAGCAAAGGTTAGTGCAGGACCTGCCATGCACAAGGATGTTGAGGTTTGGTTGTTAGTGAGCAGCAGAAGGATAATGATGATCCACAAGAGGACACCTACAAATGTGGGTTCATGAGACTCGAGGGATGCCAAGGCAAAAGGCCAAGGGAAATCCACAAGCCAAGTTCCACAAAAGCAAAAGACTTAACGAAATGTAGATAGGTGAATTTGGTCAAGGGGTGTTTGATCATTTCAAGGCATATGACCAATTTAGACTCAAGGACAAGGGCATGCAAAGTGGGGCGAGAGGAAAAATGACCCATCAGGAGCAACAATGATCCTTTAGGAGCAAAAGAAAAGGGGTCCTTCCCTAAGGTGGGGCGTTTGTGCAAAACATGCACAATAGGTTCCACTCAACCTTCAATTACTGAAGTAGTAAACCAACCTCAAATTCCATCTTAGCCAGTTCCCAATCCTAAAAATCTTAAACCTCAACAACCAGCTTACAATGTTGATTCTAATACACTTGGTTTAAGCAACATCGATTTAAAAGATATTCAATTGATGACTCGATTAGTACCGTCAAAACCCGATTTGAGTAAGGATGAACAATAACAAGATTTGATGAAGGATACATTACAAAAGAGTGAAGATATTTCTTCTGATAAAAAAGCACCATTTCTTGCACGATTTCAACAAGAATCAGTGATTGGAAAACAAGTTGAGGAGAAACAGGATGATTTAGTAGATTTCCAAATTATCAGAGAACTTAAAAAGATTAACATTGGGATTCCACTTCTAAGAGATATCCATGATTTTTCAAAGATTAATCAGGTGGTTAAGTCTTTATGTGACAAAACACCTAGAAGGAAAAAGAAGTTATTTTCAATAATTAAAATTGGAGGAAAATTATCTGATGTTTTGTTAGGAAAGTTGATCCCTTAGAAGTATGGTGATCCAGGAAGTCCAGTAATTACCCTTAACATTAATGGAATTGAAATTTCAAATGTCCTTATTGATTTAAGAGCTTCTATTAATGTTATCATAACTGAAATGGATAACAAATTGGGAATTACAAGTGTTCAACCAACAATCACAGTCTTACAATTAGTAGATCAATCAATTGCAAAACCAAAAGGGATTCTTGAGGACGTCATTGTTATTATTGAAAAATGGGAATATCTTGATGATTTCCTTGTCTTGAAAAGTAAATAAAGAAATATAGGCTATCCAATCATTTAGGGAAGACCTTGGTTGGAAACATTTGTTGCCCTTATTGATTATAGGTCTGGAAGCATGACCATTTCTAATAGAATCAAACAGAAGGAACTATCCCTTTACCAACCAACAAAACCATGTTTATCATCTAAAAATCACAACTGGACTAATGATTTTAGTTCAGAAGATGAAGTTTGAGAACTTGCTATGGTAACATTGACAGAGCATGTAGAATAGTATCAAGAATGTGTGGACGAGGAAGAAGGAAACCTTGAAGTTCATGATGTTATTGATGATCAAGATCACTATCCTTTAACTAATATCATGAATTCTGATTTAAATCATATCCAATTACTCCATCAACTTTTGCCACATCCTTGTCCTTTAAATACATTGATTGGAGAACCTCCACTCTTCAAAACAAGACTAAGAAAATCTTAGTACAGAAAGATAAGCACTTACTCATTAATGCTTCCTTATCGACTAAACAAGAAGATGATTTTAAAGAAATTTTAGAAAAGAATACTGAAGCAATTGCTTGGGATTATATGGAAATGAGAGGGATTCATCCTGATATTTGTACACAAACACTAAAGATGTTAAACCTGTAAGATGAGCTCAGAGAAGGATTAATCATGCACTAAGAGATATTGTGAAGTTAGAAATAGAAAACTTGCTTTAGGTAGGATTCATCTATCCTATCTTAGATAGTCAATGGGTTTGTCCACTAGTCATAGTTCCTAAGAAAAATGGTAAATGGAGAGTATGTGTGGATTATAGAGAATTGAACAAAGCTACTAAAAGAGATTATTTTCCACTACCTTTTGTTGACCAAGTATTGGATAACTTATTAGATAATAGTTACTTTTCTTTTCTTGATGGTTTTAGTGGATACAACCAAATTCAGATAGCTCTGGAAGATCAAGATAAGACCATGTTTACTTTCCCATGGGGTAACTTTTCTTATAGATTCTTGCCTTTTGGACTATGTAATGCACCTACTACCTTCCAATGTGTTGTTCTTGCTATTTTTTCAAAGTTAACATGTGTGGAGGTATACATGGATGATTTTACAGTTCATGGTAAAACTTATGAAGAATCTTTAAATAATCTAAATCAAGTTTTGAATAGGTGCAAAGACCATAGGTTATCATTGAACACTAAGAAAATTGCGATAATAGGAGTACCTCAAAGACAAACTAAAGTGACAAGTTTTTTAGGACATGCTAGTTATTATAGAAGATTTATAGAAGGGTTTAGTAAGATTGCAAGTCCTTTGTTTAATTTGTTAAAGAAATATTCAAAATTTCTTTGGACTACAATGCATCAACAAACTTTTGATGAAATAAAACAAGCCTTGACAACCACACCTGTTATAGTTGGACTAGTCAGGGGTGAACCTTTTCACATAAATGTAGATGCATCTAATTTTGCGATTAGAGTAGTTCTTGGACAGAAGGATGAATCAGGAGCAATGCATTCCCTTTATTATATAAGCAAAAATCTTATCCCAGTTGAACAAAATTACACCACTACTGAAAATGAATTTTTAGCAGTTGTGTATGTTATTAATAAATTTAGACATTATATTACTGGTTATAAGACTTTTGTACATACAAACCATGCAACTATTCGATACCTAGTGAATAAAGTTGTGGTGGGAGGACATATCATTCGATGGTTATTATTATTACAAGAATCTGATATAACAATTGTTGACAAACTAGGTAAAGATAATGTTGTGGATGACTATTTGTCCAGGATGGTTTTACAAGGAAATAATGAACTGGTTGAAGATGTGTTTCCTGATGAAAACCTATTTTCTATATCAATTCAATCACCTTGGTTTGTTGATAGTGCTGGTTATTTAGTAACTGGGAAATGTCCTTATTTTTCATCTAAGCAGCAAAAGAGATTAGTTAGAGAAAGTTCCAGGTTTGAATGGATTAATGGTTTGTTGTTTAAGATGTGTCCAAATCATGGCATGAGAAGATGTGTATAGGAAATAGATGTTTATGATATCTTGAAGGCATGCCATGATGATCTAGGTGCATGACATTATTCCATAGTGAGAATAGTACATAAGATTCTAGGAGTATGCTATTTCTAGCCAACAATGACTAGGGATGCAACTCACTACATCAAACATTGTGATCAATGTCATAGAATGGGAAAACCTAGACGTTCTACAAAAATACCACTTCAAACACAAGTTTCCCTAGAACCATTTCAGAAATGGGGAATTGATTTTGTTGGTCCCATTGATCCATCATCAAAAGGAAATCATTACATCCTTGTATGTACTGATTATGTTACTAAATGGGCAAAGGTCAAAGAATTACTAGTTGCTAAAGAAGAAAGAGTTGCATATTTCTTGTACAAAAACATCCTATAGAGATATGGAGCACCTAGAACACATGTATCAAACCAAGGGTCACAATTTATGTCTTTAATGCTTGAGGAATTTCTTCAGAGATATCAAGTTCAACATAGAAAGTCATCACCATCCCATCCTAAAGCAAATGGGCGGGTAGAAGTGACTAATAGAGAACTAGAGGATATACTCAAAAAAATAATTTTCATTTTGAAAGAGTGATTGGTGTGATAGATTGATAGAAGTTGTTTGGGAATATAACACATGGAAAACAACCACATGATTTCCTCCATATGAATTAGTTTATGGAAAGATACCTATTCTTCCTATAAAATTTAAACTTAATACACTTAGAACAACTTTAAAAGTGGGTATAGATTTGACTGAAGCATAGAAAGTAGAATGTTGTTATTGAATAGGGTAGATGAAATGAGGATGGAAGCCTTACATCAAACAGAGATCATTCAAAATTAAAGGAAACAAGGGCATGACAAGAATATTCATAGTAAACAATTTATTGTAGGAGATTGGTCATTATTGTTTGATTCATAGTTTCAGGAATTCAAAGGGAATTTGCATACCAGATGGCTTGGACCATATGAGATTAAGGAAGTTTTTAATAATGGAGCTATCTAGTTAATACCTATTGATGGAGAAAGGAGGACAATACTAGTAAATGGAAATAGGCTTAGGCTTTATCATAAACCAGCATCAAAAGAATAATTTACAATTGAACTTCAATCAAGGATATAACATTTTACTAAGGAATATTTCTATTCTTTAGGATAAGTGTCTTTTCCTTAATATTATTCAATTGCCATGAATAAAGAAGGTAAATTGAAAACAATAAATGGTGGTTTACCTTTCAAAAAATGATATAAAAAAAAATTATAACCTTCTTGTCTCTTGTAGGTATAGATTGGATAGATTATGATAGCTCCTCACAAAACCAGAAAAATCTTGATAGCTCCTGATTAAATTGGAAATAAATTATTTGATGAAACCTTGGCTTAATTTCAAATTAATTCAACTTTTGATAGCTCCTAATTACTCCTAATCAGTTGTTCTCAATAGTTAAAGAAGATCTTAAAGAGGAAAACCTACAATTTTCCTAAGTTATTAATGATCAATTGATAGTTGATGCAATCCATAACATGCAGGAGCAGGAAGAAGAATTAATGCATCATTGAAGCTTTCAACTTCATTATTTTTGCTAACATGTTTGTTTATTGTGTAGGTATAGGTTAAGTTAATCTTCCATATTTTCATGGTTAGACATAATAGCGTGTGGAGGAAAGTGGGCTCCCACAAGGGTTGAGCCCAAAATGCTGGATATGAAAAGAAAACATTACATTTACTAACTGTGATTAAATGCACTTTATAATTTGGTGATTAAACGAATTTAATGAATTCTAATCATTTTAAAAAGTGCAAAGATTATTTTGGAATGCTCTGTTGTCACATATACCATATGTCAACATCAATTCCATTTCACATGAGAGGTAAGTGTTTATATGATGTATTTATTTTTGAAAGTGTAAATGCATTCAATTATGTGTCATAAAATTGTTATAAAAGTCATGTCATCATGTTAAAATCCAAGTGTAATTTATTAAGCAATTTAAATATGAGGTGACATTAATTTCTTGGTTTTCAAGTAATGATTGTGAAGAGATGTTAAATCAAAAAGTTAACTATACAACAAGATCAACTGCCACCTTTCATCAGCAAATTTTAAAACAATTTTGGTTAATGAGAAATTTTAGGCATACAAAATGTACTTTGGTTTAAACTAAACATAATGGCGAGTAAATGACATTTACTATCAAGAAAATAGCTATGGTCTATTTCAAATTCTTTAAGCAAATAGAAAATAATGGTTGTCATTTATACAATATCATTTTTTTGCATTTTCTCCTAACTGAAGATTGTTCTTGAATTTCTAAAATTCCCAATCTAAAAAATGGGTTAGAAGAAGATGGCTGAACCAAAAGAGCCGATTTTAGATAATGAAACAAGGAGATGGTTGTAGAAAGAAGGATGGTTGAACCTCATACTAAAATATGAGGGGTATGAATGGGATAACATTAAGGAATTTCCATATCAGCTTCACAGTGGTGAGAGGAGAAACTATTTAGGTATCCACAACTATGATTAGTGCTTGTCTGGAATCCCAGCTAAGGATAAATTGTTAAGTGAGGTCAACATGATTTAAAATAACTTCTAGGAATGTTTCATGTTGATCTAGAACCTCTTCCCATTTTTCAAATTCACAAATGGAAAAGTAAGAGCATTGAGAGAGGAAGTCTTCAAGAGCCCTAGTCTTCAATTGTTCATTGCTTGATGAAATATTTTACTTGCAATGGCCATTATGATTCATTGTTGGGGCTAAATCTATGGTTTTTGATTCATGTTCACCATGGGAAAGCTAAACTAGAGGTAAGGGTAAATTTTATTGAATTATTGTTTACACAAATCAGTGACATGGCAATGAGATGTAAAGAAAAAGAAAGTAGAATTACACATCATGGTTTAATGAACTTAATTGTTAAGCATCATTTCATGCAAAAACTTAATGATGAAGAAAAATGGATTCAATTTTTGTTGAATACTGAACGTGAAAGTTCAGAAAAATATAAAACCAGCACCAGAACTTTGAAAATAGAAAAGGGGAAGGGTTCAAAAAAAGTTAGGGAAAAAACTTTAAGGAGGCATCAAAAACTAGACTCTGAAGAAGATGAACCTTCTAGGAAAAGGAAGGAAAAAGAAATAAAAGCCTTAGAGGAGTATGAACTTGAAGGAAGAAATAGTAAAAAGAAGAAAGGGGTTGAGAAAAAAGAAAAATTAAA
>VDFB02000008.1:238816884-238842808 GCA_007258455.2 Sequoia sempervirens | reverse complement strand
TTGGGGGCTACTTTCAGCTAAATTATCACTTGGTTTTGGCTCTTGGACTTCTGGCTCAATTCTTAAAGAAATGACAGGAAGTTATGTACTTTGTTTCTCCACTTGTTCTTTAACTTGCTTGATGGCATCTTGAAATAACTCGCATGTGAACTCCAAATGTGCCAAATCATGGAGCCTACACCATCCTAGTAGTATTAACACTTCCAAATCCACTTGGTGTCTCAACTCTAACCAATCTATCATGAGCCTCGAAACAAATTCATCATATCCCTCCACCACTAGATCTTCATCATCAATTGGGAAGAAATTTTGATGGTGGACTGCCTCCACCTATAGTTGTTCCCACTCCCTTGGGTCTTCCCTTTCAAAGGTCTGATTGCCTTTATCTATTGAGAAGAGGTCCTCTAATATTATATCACTTGAGCTTTCATCATTATTTTCTACTTCCCCAAGGCTTTTAGCCTCATCCTTTTGACTTTCAACATTCGTGTTGGCTGTCCCAGCATGTATTGCTGCAAATTCTTCTAACTCATCTTCTATGTATAGCCTTTCAAATGCAAACTGTTCTTCTCCCTGAGTGGGGGATTTCTCTTCACCCCTGGAGAAAAGATCTTCTAATCCCTTTCTAGTTGAACTTTCATTAAGGCTCCCTACTATCCCAAGAGACTCAACTTCTTCGTTTGGACTTTCAAACTTCGTGTTAGATGTCCAACACTTACTTTTGTAGAATTTCTTGGTTCAACTTCAGTGTGCTATCCTCCAAATGTTGACAGCTTTCTTGCCTTATTGGATGACTCCTCTTCATTGAGAGTTGGTTATTCTATCTTTCTCAAATAGCTCCCAGCTTGATCAATGATATTTTCACACGAAGGGAAATTCAACTCTGAATGAGGTACATAATGGACTCTGGGTCATTAGCATTTCTTCTTGTCTTAATCCATCCTTGCTTCTGAAGTGTTCTTGGATCAACTCCTTGAAGGATTTGGCTACCATGTTAGCAAATTCTTCTTCCAGATCAGTAAGAGCTAGGGGTTGATATTTTTCCCAGAAGGGGATTTCTCCTTGCAAAACCATTTCAATTCTTCCCAAGAAATTTAGAATTTCCATTTCATTATGTCTGCATGTGTCATGAATTCTACATTTTTTTTCCAAAGCAAAGTGTTGTAATGGCTTCCTCAATCTCCTATTTAAATCTTCTTGAAGCTGAGTAATATCGACTTGAAGTTGCTGCTCCATTTCAGCTCAACTGTCACCTTGTTTGTCTTCAAATTTTCTGATTTTAAATTTCTAGCATATTATAAGATCTCTTGAAAGTGTTTCCAACCTCCATCTTTGTAGTCTTGTGCTTAGCCAGGCCCTCCTTCTAGCACCAATTTTTTTGATGGGTGCTAGGAGGAGAGGCAAGCACAAAATGAATGATGACCAAAACAATGATGGGTGTTTTTTCACTTTCTCAACACAACCAACACACAAGTGCACTACCTCTCTTGAAAGGTGAAAATCTACAACTAGGTTTCAAAGAATCACCCCAAGGTCTCTTAGGTGTCAGGTCATGACAATGGTTGGAATCGTTCAATTGGTTGATGTTATTTGCTAGTAATCACAAGAAGGCCTTTATGGTTTACAAAGCATGGGAATTTGGGTCTGAAAATGGAGTTTCAAAGTGTTGGAAGTGAATGAAAAATGGTTTCTCACTCAGAGCAGCAAGATGAAACTTAGTTCAATCACCAAGTTTGACATTGTTATGGTGCATAGAATCCTACACTAACAAAGATCTAAAAGAAATATCAAAAGATGAAAGGGTTGAGAGAGTTGTTCTAAATCTAAGTTATGAATGAACAATAACAATGGAGGATGCTACAGTAGAAAAACTCCCATAAACTATGTTTTGCTTGATCAAGAGGAACCTACAACTACACAAAACCAATGCAATCTTCTAAGGTCTACAGATTTTTAGATTGTCCATTCACCTCATGAACATACAATTGAAGTTAGTTGCAAAAATGTTAAATAGCTCATACTAGCTTTGCAAAGTGATTCATCATCAACAAACCACAAAAATCATGAGTTGGAAGTGCATCCAATACTGTAACAACAACCACCATTAAAGGCATTCAAGAAACTAACAAACTAAGACTAACATGGAGGTTGCATCATGCATGCATAATGAACGAGCTCAAAGAAAATACCCAAATTCATGCAATGCTTCCTTCTATTGCTGTAAAATTCCCTTTAACACAATTCACCACCCCTTACAAATGAGGAGCAAGCCCCTATTTATAGTTTTCCAAAAGTGAAATGAATGGCTAGGATTCATTTAAAATGAATGGCCTATATTTGTTATAGCTTAGGGTTTCAACTACCCCCAATATTTCACAATTTAAAATAGACTATTTTCTCCTCTTCTCTATTTTATCTTGTAGTCTATTTTATCTTTTATTTACTGTAGTTGTTTTTTCCTCTAGCTATCTTCTATGTTGTGGCAGAAAACTATCAAATTCTACCTTCTGTCTGGTATGTTTGCATCATTTTATTTCAAATAATCAAGTGCATCCTCTTGCAGATTTTCTCTAATGAAAAGTGGAAATATCCTCCTCAATCCTGGTGAGTAGCTATTAGCAATTATTATCATTTGGTGCAAGATAAAATAGTTTACTCTCACTCCTCCAAAGTCATCCTATTGGAAGGTACTTCCTTCATCTATTGCATAATCTGGAGTAGGTTCATAGATTTATAGACATCTGATTGTGTTGGCCTAACACAAGCTCATAGGTAGGCCTTCTTTAGTACACATCCCTTCATCTGATCAATTGAATACTTTTTTCAAATTTGTGTGACTAAAAAGAATACATGTTGTTCTTGATCTCGGTGGACAACTCCCTGATTCCTTGGCATTGACTTCCTTGGCATGCGTTCACATGTTGGTACGTACTCCCTTGGAAAACTATCCATCGAGTGAACATATCTGATTTGAGGTATTCCCATTTGGACACAACTCCCAATATATCCTGTGTGAAAGAATTTCTTGTAGTTTCATCCTCTTGAAGAGTTCCTCCACCTTCTTGTTGTTCCATTTGAAGGCACCTTTCTGATTCATGGTATTGACCTCTTTGGCATGCATCTATATACATATTGATTAGACTTCTTGAAAAATTGATCATTTTTTATGCATACATTCCTTTTGTGGTCATCTTCATTATCCTTAGCTATCATTGGCACAATTCCATAAACAAGCTTCTCGAATGTACTCAGACTAAAATATGCTCCTCAGTGTAGTGTTATGGGAAACCATATTTTGAACATTTCCCTCACATTTGAGTTCCCTTCACATAATTATTCAATGAGCATTTTATAAGGGTGATTTTTTGGTGATGTTTAAATCTAAAATTAGCCCTTCGATTTAAAAGGTTTCAAGATATTATACCTACAATATGCAAAATGAATGGTTAGAACAATCATCTTGAAATAACATCCAACATTAGAGGTTTATTTGAATCATTCAACTGGATTGTTTCAAAAGGTAAAATAACTCCTCCCATAAGCTCCACTTATATTAGTAGAGTATTTGAGTCATGTTTATTAATATTCCCTTCTTCAATAGTTTAATATGAGCCCCTTGTGCTCCTTATTTCACATGGACTGGTCCTCAAGATTAAATCATAGAGACAAATGGTAGACCACTTTTGTACCTAAAATGAAAATATGTCTAATGCCATTCATGATCCTTTTCCAAAAGTGCTTGGGATTTAGCGGACCATGTATTAATGGGGATTCTTGAAAAATCTAGGCTCATCATAAATGCGCCAAATGATTAAATATTCATGAGAGCACCATCTTGGGGGGGGGGACTATGAATTGCAGAGACTAGAGGCCATGAAGCTAGTGCAGAGTAGCGAATGCAGGAAGCCGTGATGATAATGTCATGTGGGAGGAAGAGTGTAGGTGGTTGCCATGTTGAAGCCATAAAAAATGGCATTGAGGCCATGGAAGCCCACAAGTGAGTTCCCACAAAGTTTAACTTTGTTTCTTCCTATGCACAAAATCTCAAATCTCCAAGCTTGTGTGTTAACTTCAACACACGAGTAAATGTAAGAATCTTTACATTCGCCAGTAATGTGCCTTTTAATTACAGTGAATTTCTAAGATAGGAAACTAAAGGATTCTTATGAATATCTATGTTTAATATTTTCCTTATAAGCGACGGATTCGAATGCCACCCCAAGTGATGCTTACGCCTTGATCCAAATGAGAGTGCCAATTGCCTACTCCATCTTATTCATTTTCTCATTACAAGAACGATTTCATTCAAGCATGACAATACTGCAACTTTATTGTACTTCTCTGAGTTGAAGGTTTTCCATCATCACTTTCTAGGCTATCCTCATCCACAACTCAAAAATTGTAGTTTCATCACAATATTCGTCCCATGGCAAAGAGACCGATACTATTAATAGGAAGCCTACTACAATTCTCAATGCAGTTACAAGGATGAGTAATACTACCAATGCACTTGGTGTTGGTGCATGAATTGTAATCATTTACAGATGGATGCACCCATTTATACTATCGACGAGACCATGATCACAATTTCCCCTCTAGTGCTACCAACATAATTACCTACGTTCCTTTTTCACCACACATTACTTTGGTCACACGCCGCTACCACTTCGGTCACCCTTCCTCAAAAATCCTTCAATAAGCAAGATAAATCTTATACAAAGGCCATGGCTCCTTGGAAATAGCCTCAAGTGATGATCATGGGGAGTGAGGCTTGAGGGTTGCTTATATTGTGGCTTATTCACCAACCTTTACATAATACCATTATTCGTTCCTTTTCTTAGTCCTGAAGATCAAAGGTGAAAGCTTCCCCATGGGCAAGTAGGAATATTATGTGGGTCTGTCATCAACGAAATGTCATTATTAATGGATTGAAGAGATGCAGTAGTGAGATGTGTGCCACCCGCATCACCCATTTCCATGGTAGCAGTATGTGGGTGAAGATGTGTGAAAGGTAGTGGAGGGAATGTTGTGTAAGCACGCCACAGTGAAACAATGGCTAGTGTCTACAAGTAGAGGCCCTGGAAAAGGAGAGCAAAGCCAATATTGGCTATATCTAAAAGATTCTAAGTGCTTGCATTTGAAATGATTTCCTTGTGAGATCATGGAAAGATTTTCATCCCCCTTTTTGTGAACATCCATGACGAAATCAAATAGACACTAAGGTTCCATGAATCCCAGCACACACTCTTAGATGATAACAAGCTTGGGTATATAAAATATGTTAATGGTGGGGGAGGAGGATGCTTCGCATGACCCACCCTCAACATAACTTCTTAGTTTGTCACCACCACTCACCTATTCATGAATTTGAGAAAATATTTGCAGAAGATGGAGGCATTACACTTGAACCCATTCACACTAAAGAAGAGGGCCCCCAACTCCATGCGACCTTGTCCCTCCACACTGCAAGGCTACGACCATTCATCCTTGAGCTATAGTGGTGTAATCACTTAAATGGAATTCAAGCATGTACAAATCTACAAAATAGGAGTTTTTGGGAATGGGGAATGATGCTGCTAGATACCCACAAGACCTCCTCTCACCTTATGTGCCACCCAAATTTCATAATATTCATTGTAATCTTTTTTTTCTTATGCATTGCCTATGGAATATCACGTGGGAAACCATTTTCATTTGAATAGAATACTAAACAAAGGGTCTCACAAGTGCTCCATCAAATGATCCCCATGATGAAATTTGTATATCACGACAATTTATGGAGAACGAGCAATGGAGGTCAACCCAAATATTCAACACCTAGTCAATCTTTATTTTGGCTACTCCATTCAAGCAATATATAGAGATGAGTGGGTTCATGTGGAAATGAGGTGACACATCAGCCGCATGAAGTATATTCTTATAGAGGAACGAGTGTGGAGGGTGAATATGACGAAGCTACAATGGAAGATGTCATTTGAAAGGCGGGATGGGTAGCAGACTCTGCAAGAAAAATTTCTACCAAAGGACATGCGGGGATGAGTGTGTGGCTAGCAAAATGTGGGAAGTCATAGTGGTTATGGCATGAGAATAACAACCAGCTATGAGCAGACATCCACACCTCAGTCTCCATTGGCACAAGAGAGTGTGGTACCCACATTACCCAAATCTATAGAAGAAGAGGTGGTAAATGACAAAGCGGGGATATCCAATCATGAGTGGACACGTGCTCAATGAACTCTACAACAAAAATTTATGTATTAGTTGTACGCCAATAATGATCATTTCTTCTTGAATGTCCTTTGAAAATTGAATAGTTTACCCCAATGCACCCTAGTGCATAGTGATCACCCCCCACTTAGAAATTTATTAACATTGAAGGATCCCATTCACATTTACATTCAGATCCTCAAAATTTTAACATCATTGTGGAGTCACTCATGTAGCCCCAGCATCAACGCCCCTTGATGGGTTTCCTTACCAAATGTTATTAACAGTTGAGTGCTTTAGAATTGATAAAGTGGATAGGCTTCGAGCATGTGTAGTGGGAAATAAATGAGAATTTGTTGTTATGGAATGGTGTTGCAATGATGGCTTCCTGCTAGTGGTCATGCACAAAGATAGAATCACAAAGGTCATTTGACCTAAAGCTTCATTGGTGAACTAAGTTTTATTGTTGAGGAAACAACACATGCATGATCCACATAGCAGAATAGAATGGGCACTATGTTGTTAAGAAAATAGAAATGTGAGAACAACCACCCGCAAGGCCACCTAAACTTAGAAATTTCATTACTTTCGATGGGAAGCCTTGTGCAAGGAAAGAACTATGTTTTCTCTTCTCAAATCTGAATGCCTTGGGTGAAATAATATGTATTAATTATTGGTGTGACTACCCTAGGTAGATAGAACATGGAAACCTAACTTGGCGTAGGCATTGGATGAGGACTCAGGCAAAAAATTTAGATGTAGAGCCCACCATGCAGGTGGAAGCTAAGGGTCAGCTACATCATAGCAGCACAAGACAAGCAGCAACCCACATGAGGTGACCCATGGTTATAGGTCTATGGTGCCCGATGGATGCGGAAGCAAAGGTTAGTGCAGGACCTGCCATGCACAAGGATGTTGAGGTTTGGTTGTTAGTGAGCAGCAGAAGGATAATGATGATCCACAAGAGGACACCTACAAATGTGGGTTCATGAGACTCGAGGGATGCCAAGGCAAAAGGCCAAGGGAAATCCACAAGCCAAGTTCCACAAAAGCAAAAGACTTAACGAAATGTAGATAGGTGAATTTGGTCAAGGGGTGTTTGATCATTTCAAGGCATATGACCAATTTAGACTCAAGGACAAGGGCATGCAAAGTGGGGCGAGAGGAAAAATGACCCATCAGGAGCAACAATGATCCTTTAGGAGCAAAAGAAAAGGGGTCCTTCCCTAAGGTGGGGCGTTTGTGCAAAACATGCACAATAGGTTCCACTCAACCTTCAATTACTGAAGTAGTAAACCAACCTCAAATTCCATCTTAGCCAGTTCCCAATCCTAAAAATCTTAAACCTCAACAACCAGCTTACAATGTTGATTCTAATACACTTGGTTTAAGCAACATCGATTTAAAAGATATTCAATTGATGACTCGATTAGTACCGTCAAAACCCGATTTGAGTAAGGATGAACAATAACAAGATTTGATGAAGGATACATTACAAAAGAGTGAAGATATTTCTTCTGATAAAAAAGCACCATTTCTTGCACGATTTCAACAAGAATCAGTGATTGGAAAACAAGTTGAGGAGAAACAGGATGATTTAGTAGATTTCCAAATTATCAGAGAACTTAAAAAGATTAACATTGGGATTCCACTTCTAAGAGATATCCATGATTTTTCAAAGATTAATCAGGTGGTTAAGTCTTTATGTGACAAAACACCTAGAAGGAAAAAGAAGTTATTTTCAATAATTAAAATTGGAGGAAAATTATCTGATGTTTTGTTAGGAAAGTTGATCCCTTAGAAGTATGGTGATCCAGGAAGTCCAGTAATTACCCTTAACATTAATGGAATTGAAATTTCAAATGTCCTTATTGATTTAAGAGCTTCTATTAATGTTATCATAACTGAAATGGATAACAAATTGGGAATTACAAGTGTTCAACCAACAATCACAGTCTTACAATTAGTAGATCAATCAATTGCAAAACCAAAAGGGATTCTTGAGGACGTCATTGTTATTATTGAAAAATGGGAATATCTTGATGATTTCCTTGTCTTGAAAAGTAAATAAAGAAATATAGGCTATCCAATCATTTAGGGAAGACCTTGGTTGGAAACATTTGTTGCCCTTATTGATTATAGGTCTGGAAGCATGACCATTTCTAATAGAATCAAACAGAAGGAACTATCCCTTTACCAACCAACAAAACCATGTTTATCATCTAAAAATCACAACTGGACTAATGATTTTAGTTCAGAAGATGAAGTTTGAGAACTTGCTATGGTAACATTGACAGAGCATGTAGAATAGTATCAAGAATGTGTGGACGAGGAAGAAGGAAACCTTGAAGTTCATGATGTTATTGATGATCAAGATCACTATCCTTTAACTAATATCATGAATTCTGATTTAAATCATATCCAATTACTCCATCAACTTTTGCCACATCCTTGTCCTTTAAATACATTGATTGGAGAACCTCCACTCTTCAAAACAAGACTAAGAAAATCTTAGTACAGAAAGATAAGCACTTACTCATTAATGCTTCCTTATCGACTAAACAAGAAGATGATTTTAAAGAAATTTTAGAAAAGAATACTGAAGCAATTGCTTGGGATTATATGGAAATGAGAGGGATTCATCCTGATATTTGTACACAAACACTAAAGATGTTAAACCTGTAAGATGAGCTCAGAGAAGGATTAATCATGCACTAAGAGATATTGTGAAGTTAGAAATAGAAAACTTGCTTTAGGTAGGATTCATCTATCCTATCTTAGATAGTCAATGGGTTTGTCCACTAGTCATAGTTCCTAAGAAAAATGGTAAATGGAGAGTATGTGTGGATTATAGAGAATTGAACAAAGCTACTAAAAGAGATTATTTTCCACTACCTTTTGTTGACCAAGTATTGGATAACTTATTAGATAATAGTTACTTTTCTTTTCTTGATGGTTTTAGTGGATACAACCAAATTTAGATAGCTCTAGAAGATCAAGATAAGACCATGTTTACTTGCCCATGGGGTAACTTTTCTTATAGATTCTTTCCTTTTGGACTATGTAATGCACCTAATACCTTCCAATGTGTTGTTCTTGCTATTTTTTCAAAGTGAACATGTGTGGAGGTATACATGGATGATTTTACAGTTCATGGTAAAACTTATGAAGAATCTTTGAATAATCTAAATAAAGTTTTGAATAGGTGCAAAGACCATAGGTTATCATTGAACACTGAGAAAATTCTACTAATGATGAGTGAAGGAATTGTGTTAGGACATCATCTATCAAAAAAAGGAATAAAGGTAGACCCTAAGAAAATTGAAATAATAGGAGTACCTCAAAGTAAGACTGAAGTGACAAGTTTTTTAGGACATGCTAGTTATTATAGAAGATTTATAGAAGGGTTTAGTAAGATTGTAAGTCCTTTGTTTAATTTGTTAAAGAAATATTCAAAATTTCTTTGGACTGCAATGCATCAACAAACTTTTGATGAAATAAAACAAGCATTGACAGCCACACCTATTATAGTTGGACCAATCAGGGGTGAACCTTTTCACATAAATGTAGATGCATCTAATTTTGCGATCAGATTAGTTCTTGGATAGAAGGATGAATCGGGGGAAATGCATTCCATTTATTATATAAGCAAAAATCTTAACCCAACTGAACAAAATTACACCACTACTGAAAATGAATTTTTAGCAGTTGTGTATGTTATTAATAAATTTAGACATTATATTACTGGTTATAAGAATTTTGTACATATAAAACATGCAACTATTAGATACCTAATGAATAAAGTTGTGGTGGGAGGACATATCATTTGATGGTTATTATTATTACAAGAATTTGATATAACAATTGTTGATAAACTAGGTAAAGATAATGTTGTGGATGACTATTTGTCTAGGATGGTTTTACAAGGAAATAATGAACTGGTTGAAGATGCATTTCCTGATGAAAACCTATTTTCTATATCAATTCAATCACCTTGGTTTACTGATATTGCTAATTATTTAGTAACTGGGAAATGTCCTTATTTTTCATCCAATTAGCAAAAGAGATTAGTTAGAGAAAGTTCCAGGTTTGAATGGATTAATGGTTTGTTGTTTAAGATGTGTCCAGATCATGGCATGAGAAGATGTGTATAGGAAATAGATGTTTATGATATCTTGAAGGCATGCCATGATGATCTAGGTGCATGACATTATTCCATAGTGAGAACAGTACATAAGATTCTAGGAGCAGGCTACAATGACTAGGGATGCAACTCACTACATCAAACATTGTGATCAATGTCAAAGAATGGGAAAACCTACACATTGTACAAAAATACCACTTCAAACAAAGGTTTCCATAGAACCATTTCAGAAGTGGGGAATTGATTTTGTTGGTCCCATTGATCCATCATCAAAAGGAAATCATTACATCCTTGTATGTATTGATTATGCTACTAAATGGGTGGAGGTCAAAGCATTACTAGTTGCTAAAGAAGAAAGAGTTGTATATTTCTTGTACAAAAACATCCTATAGAGAAATGGAGCACCTAGAACACTTGTATCAGATCAAGGGTCACAATTTATGTCTTTAATGATTGAGGAATTTCTTCAGAGATATCAAGTTCAACATAGAAAGTCATCACCATACCATCCTCAAGCAAATGGCAGGTATAAGTGACTAATAGAGAACTGGAGAATATACTCAAAAAAACAATTTCATTTTGAAAGAGTGATTGGTGTGATAGATTGATAAAAGTTGTTTGGGAATATAACACAACATGGAAAACAACCACATGATTTTCTCCATATGAATTATTTTATGGAAAGATACCTATTCTTCCTATAGAATTTAAACTTAAGACACTTAGAAAAACTTTAAAATTGGGTATAGATTTGACTGAAGCATAGAAAAGTAGAATGTTGCAATTGAATAGGTTAGATGAAATGAGGATGGAAGCCTTACATCAAATAGAGATCACTCAAAATTAAAGGAAACAAGGGAATGACAAGAATATTCATAGTAAACAATTTACTATAGGAGATTGGGCATTATTGTTTGATTCACTATTTTAGGAATTCAAAGGGAATTTGCATACCAGATGGCTTGGACCATATGAGATTAAGGAAGTTTTTCATAATGGAGCTATCTAGTTAATACCTATTGATGGAGAAAGGAGGAAAATACTACTAAATCGAAATAGGTTTAGGCTTTATCATAAACCAACATCAAAAGAAGAATTTACAACTGAACTTCAATCAAGGATAGAACATTTTACTAGGGAATATTTTTATTTTTTAGGATAATTGTCTTTTCCTTAATATTATTCAATTGCCATGAATAAAGAAGGTAAATTGAAAACAAAAAATGATGGTTTACCTTCTGAAAAATTATATAAAAAAGAATTATAACCTTCTTGTCTCTTGTAGGTATAGATTTGGATAGATTATGATAGCTCCTCACAGAACCAGAAAGATCTTGATAGCTCCTGATTAAATTGGAAATCAATTCTTTGATGAAACCTTGGTTTAATTTCAAATCAATTCAACTCTTGATAGCTCCTGATTACTCCTGGTCAGTTGTTCTTGATAGTTAAAGAAGATATTAAAGAGGAAAACCTACAATTTTCATAAGTTATTAATGATCAATTGATAGTTGATGCGATCCATAACATGCAGGAGTAGGAAGAAGAATTAATGCATCATTGAAGCTTTCAACTTCATTATTTTTGCTAACATGTTTGTTTATTGTGCAAGTATAGGTTCAATTAATGTTCCATATTTTCATGGTTAGACATAATAGCATGTGGAGGAAAGTGGGCTCCCACAAGGGTTGAGCCTAGAATGCTGGATATGAGAAGAAAACATTACATTTACTAACTATGATTAAATGCATTTAATGAATTCTAATCATTTTGAAAAGTGCAAAGATTATTCTGGAATGCTCTGTTGTCACATATACCATATTTCAGCATCAATTCCATTTCACATGAGAGGTAAGTGTTTATATGATGTATTTATTTTTGAAAGTGTAAATGCATTCAATTATGTGTCATAAAGTTGTTATAAAAGTCATATCATCATGTTAAAATCCAAGTGTAATTTATTAAGCAATTTAAATATGAGGTGACATTAATTTCTTGGTTTTCAAGTAATGATTGTGAAGAGATGTTAAATCAAAAATTTAACTGTATGACAAGATTAACTGCCATCTTTCATCAGCAAGTTTTAAAACAATTTTGGTTGACGAGAAATTTTAGGCATACAAAATGTACTCTAGTTTAAACTAAACATAATGGCGAGTAAATGAAATTTAATATCAAGAAAATATCTATGAGCTATTTCAAATTCTTTAAGAAAAGAGAAAAGAACAGTTGTCATTTCTACAATATCATTTTTTTGCATTTTCTCCTAACTGAAGATTGTTCTTGAATTTCTAAAATTCCCAATCTAAAAAAATGGGTTACAAGAAGATGGCTGAACCAAAAGAGGTGATTTTAGATAATGAAATAAGGAGATGGTTGCAGAAAGTAGGATGGTTGAACCTCATACTGAAATATGAGGGGTATGAATGGGATAACATTAAGGAATTTCCATATCAACTTCACAGTGGTGAGAGGAGAAACTATTCAGGTATCCACGACTGTGATTAGTGCTTGTCTGGAATCCCAGCTAAGGATAAATTGTTAAGTGAGGTCAACATGATTTCAAATAACTTCTAGGAATGTTTCATGTTAATCTAGAACCTCTACCCATTTTTTAAATTCACAAAGGGAAAAATAAGGGCATTGAGAGAGGAAATCTTCAAGAGCCCTGGTATTTGATTGTTCATTGCTTGATGAAATATTTTACCTGTGATGGCCATTATAATTTAGTGTTGGGGCCAACTCGATGGTTGTTGATTCATGTTCACCATGGGAAAGCTAAACCAGAGGTAAGGGTAAATTTGATTGAATTATTGTTTTCACAAATCAGTGACATGGCAATGAGATGTAAAGAAAAAGAAAGTAGAATTATGCATCATGGTTTAATGCACTTAATTGTTAAGCATCATTTGATGCAAAAAATTAATGGTGAAGAAAAATGGATTCAACTTTTGATGAATACTAAAGGTGAAAGTTTAGAAAAATATAAAACTGCCACTAGAACTTTGAAAATAGAAAAGGGGAAGGGTTTAAAAAAAGTTAATGAAAAAACTTTAAGGAGGCATAAAAAACTAGACTCTGAAGAAGATGAACCTTCTAGGAAAAGGAAGGAAAAATAAATAAAAGCCTCAAAGGAGTATGAACTTGAAGGAAGAAGTAGTAGAAAGAATAAAGGGGTTGAGAAAAAAGAAAAATTAAAGAAAAGAAAATAGGAAGAAAAACTTGAAAAACCTAAGAAAGAAAAGAAATTGAGGAGAGGAAAGAAAAGGAAAAGTCAAAAATCCCCTCCTTTAATTCAAGTTGAAGAATTTGAAATGGAAGAACCTAAAGATTCTCAATCTATAGAAACCCCTAAGGTCGAAACTACTATGCAAAACCCTACTACTCCCCCAGAATCTCCTATTGAAAAGGAATATTCTCAGCCTTTATCCCCAATGTTTGAAGAAAACACTAGATTGTTAGAATTTCAAGTGTTTGAAGAAACCCAAATCTATGATACTTCTGTTGGTTCTCCAACTCAACATGGAAAACAAATAGAAGAGCCATTTATCTACATGGAAGGGAAACAACCCATAGAACAACCAAAAGAAATATATAGTGATTTAAAATAGAGAAAAGAAGAAGAAACATAAATTCAATTTACATTGAAATTATCAAGGTTGGACAGAGAAGTAGAAGAATTTAAAATTCAAAACATGATATTAGAGATGAAATTAAAACAAAGAGATGAAGAAATCTCAAAATATGAAACAGAGGTAGAAAAACTAAAATCTCAGTTGCAACAAGACACAACCTAGTTGTTCACTCAACTAGAAAATGCTAAGGAAACCCTAGGAAAAGTAACTAAGCAATGCGAAAAAAAAGAAAATGAAATTCAAAGGTTGAAGGATGAAATATAAAGAAGGAAGATAGTAGTTCTTGATAGGGAAGAACCAGAGTAGACAATATTTCCACCTTCTAGATTACTTATGTTACCTCCACCAGAGGAAAAACCACATGAAAAATACATAAGGCTGAGGTATCTTTCACTCACTACCATGAAATATAAACAACTCAATAAACAACTTCAAAATAATATAGAAATAGTTACAAAGGAAAGGGATGAAGTAGAAAAGAAGTTGCTAAAGCAGTGGACATAGCTTTTGCATTAGGAGCTACCAAAAAACCTTTAGGGATGTATGGTTTATTTCTTAGAGAGTTGTTTTTTAAATGGAAATTAAATCAACTTGTGTTACAGAGACCTCTTGATTTCAAGATTGACAATGATTTTCTACAATCATATTTTAAAAGTCATCCAAGTATTCAAAATCAGATGTGTGAATTTTTCCAGCATGGTTTTCTTATGGGAGATATAGATGATTCTCTCCTTAAAATTTATGTTGGAGTACTCCAAATCAGGTCATTTGCCTCTTTGTTGTAGAATTAGGTTGTGTGGAGGAAAATAATGGAAGAATAGAGGGAAGTACAAAGAAGGTATGGGTTTCCAATGAGAGGGGGAAAGCCTGATGCAACCTACTATATTAAAAAGTTCATATCAGTGGCTAGGCTCAATGATGTGGCCTCAATTTATGTTTCTAACCTATTTCATAGTATTGCAAGTTTTCAAAATATGTAAGGAATATGCCCTCCATTAGCTCAGAAAGCATGTATTGAATGATATAACTCCATTCTAGATCCATTAAAAAGAAGAGATCCCATCATCCCAAACAATATCAATTGGAGTTTAACAAGGGTTAGGCATGTGATCAATTTGATACAACAACAACAATAATTCTAGATTGGGATGAGGTTTAGGAACCCCATCATCATTATGCCCACACCAAAAAACAATGCACCTGAAAGAATTCCAAAATAAGTCTTGAAACCATGGTATGAGAAACTTTAGCAGAACAATGGCTTCACATACAAACACAGGACAATAGACCAATACAAAGAAGCTCTATTTGACTATGCCTTTATATGGATCGAAGCTCTAAACAAGAACATCCCTGATATAATCAATTATTAACCATGAGAAAATGGTTAAGAGTATGAAGGGGAGGATGATGAGGCCTTGCAAGGACCTCATATATTTTCTAAATTTAACACTTGATATTTTATGTTTGCTTTAAAAACTGATGATATTACCTTTTATATGCTTCATTTATGGGCTTAATTATGTATGAAGAGTTAGAATATAAATACTTTTATATAAATGCTTGTTTCCAATGAATGCATAATTTAATGGTATTTAATATGTGATTGTTTCATGATTGTGTGTATTTAACACATAATTGGAAGAGTATTTATATAACAGTTGAAGTGCTAACTGTTTCTCATTCAAATGGGATGGGCAGCTAACTTTTCATGACTCAGCATCTTTGACCAAGTTACTTGTCAACCAAAAAATAGTTCCAACTAATCACATGTTCCATCTCTAAATTCTTCTTCGGCGTCCACTGAAGATGATCATGAGATCTCCATAATTATTTCCCCTGTGCTCCAAGATATCTTTAATAGACTAGAGTTAGTTTAATTTCCCACTTTCCCCTATTTTTAAATAAGATAAAGATATGTATATCCAGTCTCAAGTTAGTTCATAAGTAGATTGTATTAGTTTCTATTTTTCATTTCTTATTTCTTCACTAAACCTTGTACTTTCATCCCTCTTTGGGAAAAATTGATGGAATAAAAGAAGAAGTTGAACATATTTGTGTTAAGATCCCTCTAGAGGCAGAGTAGGGTTTTCTCTTATGAAGGAAGTTGATCCTATTAATTAAATAGCTCATCTTCATTCTTTCTTTAAATTTAAATTGTTTCATTAGTTTAATGTTAGAATAAGTCTCAAATATATCAGTGAAATCTTATTTCAATTATTGTGTTAATTAAATAGAGTCCTTTCAGTTTACTTTCCAGTTAATTAGATTGTAGATAAGATAGTTAATTCAGCACTGATAAATGATTATGTTCTTAATGGAATATGAGCAAAGCATGAATTATTACTATCCATATTGGACAAATGAGGATTGGAGTAGTCATTTTTAAAATTATATTTAAATTCTATCAATTAGTTAGATCTTGAATTTGAGTCAATGTTAGATTCTTATTTTCTTGCAAATTAGATTAAGTAATCCTCCATTCTCATGATATGATTTATCTTGGAATATGACCTATCTCTGTACATTTTTTGTTTTGAAGTAATTCTGGTTTAAAGCTTTAGAATAAGTTAAGTAAGAAACAAGTTAGAAGAATAGCGTAGAATAGTGTAGAGCCACTTCCAATAAGGAAGGAACAACTTTGAACTACTCCTGCCAAGGGGGACCCACAACAAACCCCCCCAAAACTGATCCAAATCTTACCACATATAGCTTTAGACACCCCTGGGTTGACAAATAAAGATTAAATGATTAGGGAATTGTGACAAAAATGACCCCTATCTATCATTTTTGTTTAACTAATGTCACATTCACTAAGCAACTATTGTCATAGATATTTTAGGATCAAGTTGGTATTAGAGCCTTTTTTGACTAGTGGTTGCAAAAGTGGATGCTAACGCAATCTAGGAGCCAAGGAGGTGAAGGCATGCTTGCAAACATTAATCTTGATATCAATAAATGAAGAACTTTTCCACCACCAAAGATGGAAGAGATGGAAGATGAACAAAGATCCTCCAAGCTCAATGAGAAATGTTTTCAACAAGCCTTTCTCAACATGAAGGCTATGGTGGAAGTGCTCTATTAGGAAAAGCAAGAATGAAAGAAGCTTGAAAAATGAGGTTCGTCAAAGTGAGAAAAGCATGAGGACCATGAAGATCAGGAGGAAAAAGGAAAAAGAGAAGGAGGTGATCATGAGCCTCCAAAAACTCCTACATCTCCATCTTCACCTTCTAATTATACTTCTACGAGTCCTTTCAACAATGCACATAGGCCTATAATCAAGCTGGATGTAAAGTTTGAACTACCAAAATATTGTGGAGAGTTGAATGCTGAGAAACTAGATGATTGGGTTTGGCAAGTAGAAGTATATTGTAGAATTCAAGGTCTCTTAGATGATGCTTCTAAAATCCAATTAGCTACTCTCCAGTTGGGAGGAATCACTCTCACCTGATGGGAGAGTAAAACACAAATAAAAATTGCTCGACATGGTAGTGTCAACTTAACTTGGATGGAGTTTAAAGTTTCCCTCAAGAAGCAGTTTTATCCCTTAGGCCATATGCAATAGTTAACTATGAACTAAATTTTTTTTAGGTAGGGTAAATTTCAAACTGTTCCAAACTATACTTATGAATTTAGGAAGTAGGCTATTTCACTTAATGTCCCATTATACACCTAGGACACATTGCTCAATTTTATAGGTGGTCTTCACTCCTACTTAACTCATACCATTTTGGTTCTAAATCCTAGTAATCTGGATGAAGTTTGTGTACAGGATACACATTTGGAGTCAAGAGGTAAGATCAATTTTAATGACAATTCTATCAAGAAGCCATCTAAGCTTGAAGGTAAACCCAAGGGAAAAGGAAAGGGGAAAAAGATAGCTACCATAAAGAAGGAGGGTGATAAGCCCACATGATCCCTTTGCAAGAAGGAGGGGAATGATGATGCAAAATGTTGGAAGCTACATCCAAAACTAAGGCCGAAGAAGTATGGAGGAAACAAAGGAAAATAGAAGACTATTGTTGTAGCACAATAGGATCTTGGATCTGACTCTAGGGACAAGACAAATATTGTTGCTGTCAGGATCCAGGGTAAAGGAAAAGGTATATCTCTTTCTACTAATACAAGTTTTTCAAATGCAAGTGCAATTTCCTAATTGATAAGAATAGAAATGAGTTATTTCATATTTGGGTTGTAACAAAGCATACAATGATTGGTACTTTTTTTTGATACGGGATCTCAAGTAAATTTAATATCTAAAGAAGTTGTAAAGAAACTCAACTTGGCTACAACACCTCATCCAAAGCCATATCCACTTGGATGGGTTTGCAAGGATGCACAATTACAAGTAACAAAGCAATTTAAGTTAATATTTTACATCACTACAAATTTCATAGATGAGGTAGAAGTTGATGTAGTCCCTTAAGATATTTGTGGTATTATACTAGGGATTCCCTATCTTTATGACTGAAAGTAATATTTTATAGGGGAGAAAAAAAATATCACCTTTTTAAGGATGGTAAAGAATACATTGTACGTGCACATAAGACAAAGACTAATCTAACATTAGTGAATACTGGAAAAATGAAGAGGTTAGGCAATTCTAGTAAAAAATTTGTATTGATGTTTGTAAAATCCAAAGAGGATGAAAAATATGAGGCATTCAAAGGGTGTGATCCAAATCACAAAGTTGAATTAGTCAAAGTAGTTTCCACCTATGATTACTTATTTTAGGGGCCAAAGGGGTTTCCACTAAAGAGAGATACACCATGAAATCTAGTTACAATAGGATGTACCTCTTCCAAACATCGTCATGTTTCATTTATCAGTTTTATAGAATGAGGAAATCAAGAAGGGGGTTTAGGAGTTGGTTGAGAAAGGAGTTATTTTTCCAAGTACCTCTCCTTGTAGTTCTCCAATTGTGTTGGTAATAAAGAAGGATGGGTCGTGGAGAATTTGTATCAACTACAAAGCCCTAAACAAGATAACAATAAAGAATAGGTATCCTCTTCCTCGAATAGATGATTTACTTGATCAATTGGAACATGCAATTTATTTTACTAGGTTGGACTTGCATATTGGATATCATCAAATAAGAATTGTAGACAATGATATTTGGAAAACTACATTTAAGACAAAGCAAGGACTATATGAGTGGATGGTCATGCCCTTTGGGATTTGGAATACACTAGCTACCTTTATGAGAGTCATGAATGATGTCTTTCAACCATTCATAGATTATTTTTTCATAGTTTATTTGGACGATATACTTGTATTTAGTCAAACTTGGGAAGAGCATGTGAGAAAAGTACTGGATGTATTGAGAAAAGAAAAAATATATGTAAAGATGTCAAAATGTGAATTCACTAAGATGTCACTAAAGTACTTAGGCTATATTATAGGAGGGGGTCACTTGAAAGTGGATCCTACAAAGTTTGAACTCATTGTAAACTGGCCAAAGCCAAGTACAGTTACAAAAGTGAAGATTTCTAGGTGCAGTACAGTATTAGATGAAGTTCATAGCTAACTTCTCCTACATAACATCTCCATTGCATGCACTAACAAGTGTAAGGAAATATTTGTAGTGGGGAGGTCCACAACAAAAGGCCTTCAATACTTTAAAGGAAAATATAAGCACTGCACTAGTTATGGCTATACCAGATCTACAATAACCATTCAAAATTGAAACAAATGCTAGTATGTTTTTCATAGGAGAAATACTCATGCAAGGAGGTAAAACTATCTTCTTTCCCACATATGATAAAGAACGATATGAATTATTACAAAGTGTAAAGAAGTGGAGACACTGCCTAATGGGTAAGGAAATGATAATACACATAGATCATCAACCACTTCAATATTTGCACTCCCAATATAAATTGCAACAAAGCAGACACTTTAGGTGGATGGGTTTTCTACAACAGTTTCATGTAGCTATAAAATATAAGAAAGGGGTTCAAACTATTAGATATGTTATCTAGGTCTCCTACAACAAATTCTACAATTATTCTTCAAATTAGTTTGATGGCACATGAAAGTTATCAAGAACAATATGCTAAGGACAAATAATTTAAGGATACATATGCAACATTAATTCAATGAAAACATATAGAAGAGATATACTACTATGTGCAAGACAAATTTCTGTATCATTTAGGGAAATTGTGTATTCCACAAGATGATCGAGAACAAGTAATTAGAGAAGCACATAGATAATTGATTGTTGGAAACTTTGGGGTAAAAAAAACAATGTCACAACTATAGAAATATTGTTATTGGCCTTGTATGCAAGAAATTGTGTCTAAGTACACTAGATGATGTGTAATGTGTGCAACAAGCAAGCCAAGCAATAGGAAGTTAGGATTGTATGCACCTCTACCTATACCATCACATCCATGGGAGAGTATCTCAATGGATTTTGTTGGCGGACTACCAATGTCTAGGAAAGGGCATGATTATCTATTTGTGGTAGTTGATAGGTTTAGAAAAATGTGCATTTTGATGCCTTGTAAAAAATAAGTCATAGTTGAACTAACAATAGACCTATACTTCTAGTTTGTATGGGTTCATTTTGGGCTTCCAACTTCTATTGTATCAAATCAAGATTGTTGATTCTTGGGGGAATTTTGGTCAGCATTATGGGAGCTTATGGACACAAGATTGAAGAAGAGCACAACATTCCATCCATAGACATATAGACAGACAAAAGTAGTCAATAGAATACTAAACATCTTCTCAGAGGTTACTACAGTAAACATCCTAAGTTGTGAGATGAAAGTTTACATTATGTGTAGCATGCTTACAACCATGCAACACACTCTTCTACTCAAAGATCTCCTTTTGAGACTTGTTTCAGTTATCTACCAAGGACACCTATAGATATTTATTTTGGGAAGGAACATGTTAAAGATGGACATCATGAAGGATTTGAATTTCATCCAAAAAATTCAAGCAGTCCATCAGGAAGTTGAAGCATAGTTGGAGAAGAGCCAGGAAAAGTATAAAGCTTGACATGATAAGCATCGTGTTGATCATCAATTTTAGGCTGGTGATAGAGTTTGGTTATACATTTGTAAGGAAAGAATGCAAGGTGAAGGTAAGAATCTCAAGCCAATTAGGTATGGACCCTTTGAGATTTAAGAAAATATCGGTACAAATGATTTTTGCCTAGATCTACTTCCTTATATGCATATTTACTCTATTGTGAATGTAGAGAATTTCAAATTTTATGAACCTCTTATGATAGATGAGGAGGCTCATGTTCAAGTTCCTTTTGTTGTTGATCTATCACCTGAGCACATGAATGATTTGTAGGAAGATGTCATCCTAAATAGAAGTGTCAAAACTTCATGAAGGGGTGTTGTTGAGTACCTTAGAGTGGGACTTAAAGGGATGAATCCTAGCAAAGAAAAATGAATGGAGATTGGGAAAGTGAGGGAGCTGTACCCTCACTTACTTTCTATGTAATAAGGTTTTTAGAGTTCCAAAAGCTCTATAGTGGGGAGTGTTGCAAGTATGACCAAGATTGGTTGTGTTGTCATTAATGTTGTCATTGATGTCAACACAGTTCAGTATGTTGCAGATTGTACATGTATAGTTGAGATGCTATTGAGATGTTGTGAATACATGGAGCTATCTTTATGATGTTGAAGATGTGTTGAATTTGTGAGTCTCCAAGTGATTTTGAGAAAATTAATAAAGAAAGAAGTCAGAGTTAAGAATATGCTCCGGTATGTGCTTTGAGTTTCTCCTATGTTGATCCTATGCTTGTGCAGATCTGAAGGTTTTCTAATGGTGATCTAGTGGGGATATCTCCTTAGTTGTAGCTTCTGAATTGATGGGATGTGGAAGTTATGTTCATCGGTGTGTGAACTATTCTGGCAGAGTTGGTCTTTTTATGACTGGAAGAAATGTTTCTACTCCATAGTCCTCCATTGTTCTACTTAAAAGCTTGCCGATTTGGAATGAGTCTCATAGTGGTGTTTTCTTGGTTTTGGAAAAGATGTGTGACGTTTGGTGATCCAAAAGTCATGTTTCAGAATTGTTGTATGTGTTTGCATAGTTCAGATGGACTAATGGAAGGAGTTTGGTGTTTGAATATTTTTGCACTTGTTGCGGATGTATCTAAAGGAACCTGAGATGTGTTCTCATGCATAATGAAGCATGTTGCATCATCTACATGCTATCTTCTTGTTGGGAAGCATGTACATCAATGATATTTTTTGTTTTCATTAGGTTTGGCCGACTTGGTGTTTACACTTCATTCAAAGAATAAAATTTAATTAAGTGCGTGGAAGATTCGAGATATTATTTTTTGATCTTGGATAATTGTTTTAGTTGTTCACTCTCATTCCTTTCCATTGTGAGAATGTTGAGTTGCTGACCCAATTTGAATTTTGAAATGAAGTGTATGTGGCCGACCTTGGAGAAAGTTTCTAAGGTTGAAGATGGTATAAATTCAAGTCGAATTGTGAAGAATTGAAGGTAAATGCAAAGTGATATAGTAAGCCAAAAATCATAAGAGCAGAAGAATGTGAAAGTGTGTATTAGAGTGAGTTGAGGCAACAATACTTCATTGTGTTAGATTCCTAAAGGCAGTGAGCTGAAGGTTTCTGGAATATTCTGATCAAGGTTGTGAATGTGTGTTTATTGATGTGGTGGATCTTTTGTTCTCTTTTGTATCAGTAGGCAGTGAGCCTTTGTATCTGGACAATGAGTCCTCTTCTAGGAAGTGATCCTTTGTAATAAGTTTTTCTATCTCTTTATATTGTGAGTTAATCCTCACCATGGTTTTTCCCTCATTGGGTTTTCCATGTAAAAATATGATGTTCATTGTGTTGTTATTTTTGTTTCATGTTCATACTTAATAACATAATAGTGTGGTTGTGGAATTGATAAGTGTTGAAGTTTTAAGCTTGAATTTTTTGTGACAACTAATTCACCCCCCTCCCCTCTTAGTTGTCTTGCTCCTATTTAACAATTGGTATCAGAGCTTTGGTTGCTTAGTGTAGAGCTTAACCACTTAAGGAAGATTTGATGGTGCATAAGTTGGTGATCCCTATGTTTGATGGATCTAATTATAGTGACTGGAAGGCACAGATGAGAGGATATATTATCTCTTTTGGTTTCAAGACTTGGAAGGTTGTTGAGACAAAGTATACATACCCGACTGGTGGTCTTACTACTACAAATGAGATTTCTGCTTCTGAGGAAAATGAGAAAGCAAGGTATCCTATTTTTTCATTGGTTTATCTAAAATTGAGCAAACTAATGTTATTTCTTTGGATGTTGCATATGATGTCTCGAAGAAGTTGGAAGCTATATATAAAGGAAATGAAAGAGTGAAATTGACAAAGAAGCTCATGCCAAAAGGAAGATTTATAATTTTAAAAATGGAAGAAGGTGAAGATTTTACAATTTTTTTTCAGAGGGTTGAACTGAAAGTAAATGAAGTTAGAAATCAATGGGGGAAACTAACAGATGAAGATATAATTGAAAATATTTTGATAACCCTACCAGATTGCTACAGTGATAAGATCTCAGTTATTGAAGAAATGTATGATCATAAGAAGTACACTTTAGAATAGGTATTTGGCACCTTGATAGCATTCAAGATGAGGAAGTTCAAGAAAGAAGAGAAGACATAAATTACATTTAAGGAAATGAAGATTGAAGATGAACAGGATAGTGATGGTTTTGATGAGTTGGAATCAAACTTCACTAGGAACTTGAAGAAAGGTACCAGAAATTACAAAGGTATGTTTCCCTTTAAATGTTTGAGTTGTGGTAATATTTGTCATTATGCTTCAAAATTTTTGAATAGAGTTGTACATAAGAAGAACAAGGATTATAGAGATAAGGATAGAAAGGATAAGAAATACAAGAAGTTGTATTATGTTAAAGAAGCTAGAATTTCGGATGATGAATATGAAAAATGAGGTTGATGATAGTGAATGCTTATTTTTAGCTTTGGAAAATAAATTTGTGTTTGCTAATCCTAGAAAAAGTGCAAGAAAGAATGTTTCGAAAGATAAGAAGAGAGGGATGGAAGGTACTATGGTCACCGTATTAAATGCTAAACAAGATGAAGACTACTGGGTGAATGACAGTGGATGTTCTAATCACATGACCGATGATAAGAGTAAGTTCACTAAGCTTGAGAAGTATGATGGTGGTTAAGTCATGTTTGGTGATGATTTAGGAGCGAAGATTTGTGGAAAAGGTACAATTAGTTTTGATGGAGTACACAACACTGATGATGTATATTATGTAAAGGGTTTGAGGCATAACCTTTTGAGTGTTGGATAGTTGTGTAGCAATGGTTTTAAACTTGTGTTTTAGAATAATACTTGTGAAATCAGAAGAGGATCCAAAGATATGGTTGTTGTTGGAAGAACTCATGGAAACATCTTGTTGTCAATTAGATTTGCACCCTGCTGAATACAAGATTCAACAATCTACTGAAACATGGAAACCTTCTTCAAATGTGGGTGATCTGAACAAAGAAGGAATCTCCAGAGTGATCTGGTTCTCCAAATGATGAAAATTATTCTAAATATTTATGGGAAAAGGGATAAAAGGATAACTTGAAAATAAAGCCTATGACTAACAGATAATTCACCAAACTTATGAAAATTCAGACTTAACCACTCATGACAGTTTCTCTATCACAGTAATCCTCACAATCTCATTAGCACATACTTCATCAGTGATTTGCATGAAGATCTGGAAAACTAAACACAACATGCAACCTGAAACATGTAGTTCTGAACAAAGGCTTACAACAGCAAGACATATAAGGATGCAAGTTTGAAAAAACAGATACATCAGATTGCCATTACAAAAATTCAGACAGAAAATAAGGAGAAATTTGTTGCTTTATTAAAACTAAAAGAGTATTTGTATAAACTGAGTACTCTAAGTTTACAAGCTCAAGAATGCTAAGAGCAAGAAGTTGTATCTAAACTTGGAACCCCCAAAAAATACTAATTCTTTTCAAAATATACCTCTCAAGAAACCCTAATCTCAGCTCAAAAAAAAGCTCAAGGAAAAAAGCTTCAAACTATCTCAAAAGACTACCTAAAAGTAGAAAAAGCACACTGCTTTTATGATCAAACTATAAAGCTTCTAAAAATAGGTTGAATCTACTTTAAAATCCAGAAAGACACCTTATCTCTCCAAGATAAAGCTCAAACTTGATCAAGAGGAAAAGTCAATATAATCTGCTAAAAATAGCAAGAAATCATAAAACAATTTATAAGGATTGCTTTATGACTCAGCTTTACATCACTGCAGATTTTACAATTTGTCTATTTTTGCAATAAAAGATTGTAAAATATTTTGCAAAAATAATTACATCTTTATCTCACCAATACAATGCTTGATTTTTCTTTAAAAAATCATAAAAATATCAAAGTATATCACTTTCTCTTATCAACAACTCTAATTGATTTCTTCAAAATCAATTTTAAAAATAAAATAGATAACTGATTTCCTTGAAAATACAAAAATCCTAAGTGATCAAAGGTTTCACCCCTAGGTCATAACATATTTACCATTCATACTCTCATTGATCTCCTTCACAATACATTTAAAAATAAAACCCTAAGGTATTGGCACTCTACATTCTCCACTAAGGAAAAAAATGAATGTTAAATGTATAAGTACCAACCCTAAGGACTTAGACACATTGACCTAGGCATATGAATTTTTGGCCTTTCAAAAGTATCAAGCTTCAAATTTTAAATTCATAATGTAAGGTAACCCTCACTTTGAATTTCCCACATGCTATTGTTAATTATGAATATTTCAGATAATCATAGTGTTGGATTGAATTAGGGCATGAGACAAAAGAAGTCAAACCCTAAAAATGATTTCATTTTGCAATTATCATTTTGGAAAAAATTGGTCTCTACTTGAGAGAGCACGCCACCACCAT
>VDFB02000008.1:238635682-238816784 GCA_007258455.2 Sequoia sempervirens | reverse complement strand
AGAGGATATTTAGATATCTTAAAGGTACACTAGATTATGGCTTATGGTATCCTAAGGGTGTTGATTTCACCTTGTGTGCTTATACCAATGTAGATTGGGATGGATGTGTAGATAACTAGAAGAGTACCAGTGGTGGTGCTTTCCTTCTTGGTGGAAGATTGGTTTCATGGTTGAGTAAGAAGCAAGACTCAGTTTCTTCATTTATCTAGACTGATGAATGGGTCTACAACTCAGGGGGAGTAGAAAAGGTTTTCATTATTGTAGTATGAGTTGAATGGGTGCACTCCTAAGGGGGAGTGATCAAAGTTTTTGATCTTTTCCATTGATTTCAAAGGGTGAGAGAAAGTCATGTGAAAAAAAGTTGTAAGGGAAGAGAATGTGTTCTCCTGAAATATTATGCAGGATGTTGTCTTTGATGTTTTTCACATCATGTGTTGCCATCAATGACAAAGAGGGAGATGTTGCAAGTATGAGCAAGATTGGTGGTGTTGTCATTAATGTTGTCATTGATGTCAACATAGTTCAGTATGTTGCAAATTGTACATGTATAGTTGAGATGCTATTGAGATGTTGTGAGTACATGGAGCTATCTTTATGATGTTGTGAATGTGCTAAATTTGTTAGTTTCCAAGTGCTTTTGAGAAAATTAATAAAGAAAGAAGTCAAAGTTATGAATGTGCTCCAGTATGTGCTCCATGTTTCTCCTATGTTGATCCTATGCTTGTGCAGATCTATAGATTTTCTAATAGTGATCTAGTGGTGATATCTCCTGAGTTGTAGCTTCTGATTCGATGGGATGTGGAAGTTATGTTCACCAGTGTGTGAACTATTCTGGAAGAGTTGGTATTTCTATGACTGGGAGAAATGTTTCTGCTCCGCAGTCCTGCATTGTTCTACTTCAGAGCTTTTGGATTTGGAATGAGTCTCATAGTGGTGTTTTCTTGGTTTTGGCAAAGATGTGTGAGGTTTGGTGATCCGAAAATCATGTTTCAAATTGTTGTATGTGTTTGCATAGTTTGGATGCACTGATGGAAGGAGTTTGGTGTTTGAAGATTGTTGCACATGCTACGGATGTATTTGAAGGAACCTGAGATGTGTTCTCATGCATAATGAAGCATGTTGCATCATCCACGTGCTATCTTCTTGTTGGGTAGCATGTACATCAATGATCTTTTATGTTTTCATTAGGTTTGGCTAACCTGGTGTTTACACTTCGTTCGAAGAATAAAATTTAATAAAGGAAGTGTGTGGTAGATTTGAGATATTATTTTTTGATCTTGGATAAAAAATTTAGTGCTCCACTCTCATTCCTTTCCACTATGGGAATGTTAAGTTTCCAACCCAATTTGAATTTTGAAATGAAGCGTATGTGCCTGACCTTGGAGAAAGTTTCTAAGGTTAAAGATGGTATAAATGCAAGTCAAATTGTGAAGAATTGAAGGAAAATGCAAAGTGAAAAAGTAAGCCACAAATCATAAGAGCAGAAGTGTGTGAAAGTGTGTATGAGAGTGAGTTGAGGCAATAGTACTTCATTGTGTTAAATGCTTAAAGGTAGTGAATTGAAGGTTTATGCAATCTTTTGATCAAGGCTATGAATGTGTATTTATTGTTGTGGTGGATCTTTTGTTCTCTTTTTTATCAGTAGGTAGTGAGCCTCCCTGTTGGACAGTGAGTCCTTTCTGTAGGCAGTGAGCCTTTGTATTCAGACAATGAGTCCTCTTTTGGGCAGTGAGCCCTTGGTAGTGATCCTTTGTAATCGATTTTTCTATCTATTTATATTATGAGTTAATCCTCACCATGGTTTTTCCCTCATTGTATTTTCCACATAAAAATCTGGTGTTCATTGTGTTGATTTTTCTTTTTGTTATTTGTGTTTCATGTTCATACTTAATAACATAATAGTGTGGTTGTGGAATTGATGTGTTGAAGTTTTAAGTTTGAATTTTTTGTGACAAATGATTCACCCCCCCCCCTCAGTTGTCCCACGCCTATTTAATAGGGAGGATTGATCCAGGTGGATATGTTGTTCACCAAAAAATTGATAGTTCCAAATTCTTACAAAAATGGCACCATGTCAAAGAGCTCATCAAGATGATTCCAATGTTGCTTGAATCACATCAAACATAGTACTTATGAAAAAGTTATGGATAGTTAAATTTTCACAAAATATGTTGACTAGGCTATACATATGATGATCTCAGCATGGTGATGTGGCAGGTACAGTTGGTAGTAACATGGTAGGGAGATAACATGGCAGGCCTAGATGTTGCCACTTGGCAGATGATGTGGCAATTGACTTGACACAATAGATAGCATGGACCAATTGCATGGTGCCACATGTCAAGGTGTGAGTGAATCAAATGGTGCCACATGGACCAATGGTTGGTGCCATGTGGCATCCTTGTAGTTTTTGGGTTTGTTTCATTTGATAAAAGTTGGTTGAGGGGGGGTCAAACCCTTGACCTCTCGCATGCTATTTTTCCTCTCAACCAATAGACCATGCATGATCTTTGATTTATAATATGCGTCTATTTTATTTAAAGTATAAAAAAAGCTATTTGGAGGGGTCAGGTGGTTTGAACCACTGACCTCCCTCCTACAAGTCTGTGCTATCACCATCTCACCACATGCAAGCCATGAGAATAATGGAAGATGTATTTTATTTAAACTTGTAATCAAGCCTATTTTAAAATAATGGGGGGCTAGCGGTTTGAACCATCAACCTCTGAACCAATAGCCACCGTGCCATACCATTGTGCCATACATATTTCACATGATATATGATAAGGAAATATCATATTTGTTATATTTAAAATCTGTGAGCCCAAAAAAGAGGGGCTCAGGTTTGAACCCTAGCCCTCTTATAAAAAGGAGAAATTTTTTTACCATTGTAGCGGAGGTTGAATTGTGATATTATAGTGTGCATATTTATATTTGAAGTTGTATTTTTCTTGTAGATAGGAGCTTTGTTAAAGGATTTTGAAGCCTAATTCTTGTAATCAAGAGGGAAAAAATACTAGAAATTTTTCATGTTGAGAGGGCTATGTAGAGGCTTTTATATGTAGGTTGATGAAACATTTTGATGTACAATTTAGAATTTTGGACATTATAAAGGATCAATCACTCATTGGAGAGGGACTCAGAGACATAGCCCATTTAGGTGAACTTCGTTATCAACTTGCAAGCTCTTGTCTTCTCTTAATTCTGTGCACTATTTTAAAATTTCAATTTCATTAATGTCTTTTGAAATTTTTTTATTTAAGTTTTAAGACAAATATTTTCATTTACCTAATGTCACATTCACTAAGAAACTATTGTCATAGATCTTTTCGGATAAGGTTTAGGGAATTTTTTTGGATAAGAAAAAGATATAATTTGATGATTTTTTCCTTTAAAAAGTATTAAAACCCTAGATCCTAAATTAATAACTTAAAAATAAAGGTTAGATGAAGAAAATAACTAAAGAAAGCCTTAAAGATGCAAACTGAAGCACATACACCACTTTGTAGACAAAGTTGTGCTTCTGCTAAAATAGATGCAACACTTTATGGAGCAGAGGAACAACTTTAGAGATTAGCCCAAAAAATAGTTTCTAGAGATCAAAAAGTGATGTTTTTCAATAACCCAATTCAAGAAACAGCTTGACAAGGAAGCTAGTGACTCAAGGAATGAAGGTTAGATGTAGAAAATAGATGAAAACTCCTAAAATATGCACCCAAAAACACATGTGTATCTCTGTGCAAAAAGTTGTTCTTTTGTTAAAATATAGGCACAACTTTACAGATACAAGCAAAAAATAGCTTCCAAGAGTCAAAAAGGTAATGTTTTTTATGAACCCAGGTGGGAAAATAGATAGATAAGCATGCAAAAGACCTAAAACTTGAGGATATTACCAAAATATTCCCAATAATGTGATAAAAAAGATTGCACAATGAGTAAAACCCTAGGTGGCCTAGAAAATTTGCAAGAAGCCCTAATCTTACAAAACCCTAAGACATAGTTTATCCATGAAAATGATGAATGAACCTACAAAATAGAATGTTATAATGATGAAAACCTAAAAAACAAGATGTGAGAAGTCAAATAGACCCTAAATTTGAGCCAAAACCATAAAAACTTATGGGAAAACAAAAGCACAATTTTGGGTTGCATAGGCACCACAACATAGGAACAACTTTGTGACACAAATGCAAGGGAACAACTTTATGAAAAAGCTACACTTTTACTAAAATAGAGGCACCTTTATGGGAAATAGAGGTGTAACTTTACAATATTAACCTAAAAATGACACCTGTTTCACCAAAACTCACAAAAACCTCACAAAATGTTAGAAAAAGGGGGTAACCCACAAGCGTGCCAAAATGAAGAAGGAAAAATAGATAAATGAAGGTAAATAAATAGAAATGCATAAATAAATAAACACAAAGAGATTATACCTTCATAGTCTCCTCTTCATGGATTAAGCTCACAAGATGCACTCATATCTTGCAAATTTTCTCCAATATTGGTAGTGGATGTGGTTGCTCAATATTTGGACAACATGATGGTAGTATATAATGAATTCAATTGGTATTTAGATAGCATGAGGCTATGGTGAATGTGAATGTCAAGAATGAGAGCGAAGGCCTCATTATACATAATTTTGATGAGATGAACCAAGGGTTATGAATGATTGGTTGATGGAGGGTTGAGATTAAAAGAGAGATAGGGTTTGGATCAAGGTTGAGTGGAGTATTAGCCTTGTGACAAGTGTCACAAGAGGGAGGAGGTGTGATGGGGAGGTTTGCTTACACATGTGTGAGCACACCTTGGGAAGAGAGTGTGTAAGAGGTAGGGTGGCTTTTGTAAGAGGCTAGTGGGCGTAGGTGAGATGTGGGAATTTTAAATTAGGAAATAATGATAATGAGGATTAGGCTTAGGGATTAAACCAATTAATCATGGATTAGTTGATTTAATAAGAAAGGGTTAATTTAACAAACTATGTGTTTATTAACTTGGGTGAAGTTAAAAGTTAGAGAATGGGATCATGAGGGTTAGGAAGTGGATAAGGTTAATTAATCAAGGATTAATTAACCTAAGTGGGATTAGAGGATTTTAGAGGAAAGTGGGAAAAATGTTAGCTTTAATTAAGTAAATGTAGATTTATTTAATTAAAGGTGATGGATAAAGATAAATGGGGAAATTAATTAAATAAATAATAAATATTTATTCAATTAGTTATTAAGACAAGGGAAGGGTTAAATTAAATAAATATCAAATATTTATTTAATTAGATATTGTACAAACACCTAAAATTTATCGATTGACATTGCACATCTGATCCTGATTACTAACATCATTTTCATCCTGAATCATCCCTCTATCTAACCATTTAATCAAAAACCCTTATTTGATTAAATTCATCAATTTTCCTCTCTTAATTAAATAAATCATTTATCTGATTAAGTCATTCTCCCTCATTAATTAAATCAATCAATCTGATCTAATTAACCTTGGCTCTTTATTTGATTAAATAAATCAATTTTATTAATTTCTAAAGTCTATCTCATTAAATTAAATAAATTAAAACCTTATTTAATTTAATCTAACCAAGCATCCTCTTTAGTTAAATAAAACAAAATATTTATTTAACTATCTCTAAAAATGCATTCTTCTCATCTTTGATTTAAATCAACCCATAAATCTAAGTCAAAATTGTCACATCATCTAACCCTTCATTAAATTAATTAACCCTTGATTAATTTAACTCTAATTCATGTCCCATCCTCTATATTTTTCCACTTTCACATGAAAATAGATTTAATTCATTTATTAAATCTCTATTTTCTTTCAACATGACATAATAGAGGAATATTCCTTCAAGTTTGAATTTCTTCCAAGTGGAATTTGTCCTTCCAACAAGACATTTATTTCATCTTATAAGTCCTTTTGCATTGAGGAAAGTGGCCATTACTCCATTTGACTCTTCATCCACCTTGTCATTTCACCATTTTCAAATTTCAAATATATGCATTTATGGGCAAATTCATCAAAATGTGCACATCCTTCATCCATCCATCTCTTGACAAGTGGCATCTTGCCATTGGTTGAAAGTTAATCCCACATTGCTCCATTTTGGACATTTCTCCAACTTGTCATTCTATAAATAAGAGGCTTCTCTCCTCATTTGATCATCCACAATTAAAGCAAACCTACTCTACTCATTTGCATCTTCAAGCATGAGAAATTATTCATCAATTTCATCAAAGCATAGCTAGGTTATTGTAGATTTTCTCCATGGAGTTCATTTGAAGCAATTGCCACATGGATCACTCTTCATCACTCATCAATCTTGCATCATAGGAGTTGGGAAAGGGCCATTTTTCACATCAAATTGGCACCAATTCCTTCATGGGATCAAGAGTTTTCTTTGCATTTGAATAGGATTTGATAGCTTTTATTTATGCTCATTTATGTTCTTCATCTCATTTCTTGTTCTTTGCAATTTAAATGGATTTCATGGGGAACTTTGATCTTGGCTTGCATTTGAATCTTCTAATGTGTTTGTTTGTTGTGTTTTGCAGGTACCAGGATCTTAGTTCTATAGATATTATTTTAGGTGTCTACAAGACCATTTTTTTTGTTATAATATAGCTTTATATCAATTTTGAAATGGATTTCATCAACCCACATGGCTGCAAAACATTGTAATTTCATATTTTCTTTGTTATTATGTAATTTTTGGATTATTTGAATGAGAAACTAAGACACTTTTTACAAATTTTTGTGTCTTTTCAAGCATTTTTTGAGTTGCATGTATGTTGTGTGTTCGTGATTGAGGTTTTGATTACCTCTTGCATTAGTTAATAAAATAATTAGTTAAAGTATGTTTTATTATAAAAGCAATGATAGTTAAAATTGAAAAAATATTTAGTATTTAATTTTTAAAAAGGAATTTTTTTGTTAGTTATATTTATATTGTTTTGATTAATGGAGAAAAACAGGTTTTGAGGGGACCTAAAACCCCTTACAAACAAGTTTAGAAGGGACCCAACACACTATCCAAAGAAATCTACAAATAGATAAAAACACAAACAATCAGTAGCCCATCAACAACAACCATCTAAAAGTTACACTAGACTACCCATGCTGCAAAGATCAAGTTTTGAAGAAAACATTAAAGCCTTTACACCCAAGTTTAAATAGGGGCCTTGTGTTGGTATGTGGTGACTGATCATGCTATACTGTATAGCCCATGGTATACTGTACACCTCGACACGTATCCTTGCTGGTCCTGGTCGGCCGCCCCGGTTCGGGCGGTAGGTCCGAGAAAAATTTTCCTCCTACTTTTTCGCATCATCACCGAAAAAGGGAAAAATCCGATTTTGTAGAACCCAAAATTTGGAAGCTTCTAAGCTTGTTAAAAAGGGGTTCGGATGGGTATTACAGTATGATGAAAAACATGATTATTTGCAAGATTGTAATAGGTTTTACATTGGATAATAAAAGTATTAGATGGCTGCGGTTTGGTGGATGTAGCTCGGATTGGGTGAACCACATTAAATTCTTCGTGTTATGATTTATTCTATGTGTGTTTTAGTTTCTCTGTTTATTAATTAAATCTGCATTTAGTTGTTAGATATCTGTCATTTCTAACCCTAACACCTTGACCCCAACTACAAAAATAAATCATCTGAGTCAGCCAGGAGATAACACAGCTTGCAACAACCAGACTATGACAAACCATCCACTCATTATTGAGCAACAAAAAAGAGGGAAACAAGAGCTCCCTTTCAAAACTATCAACCCCACTAAACTCCCTACCTCAATAAGATATTTACAAAGAAAGATTGAATACATAGTAACTTTACTTTTTACCACAGCTAGATCATCCAAACTCCCCACCTCAATGGGGGAAATAAAGAGCATCACTGAGAATTGAGAAACAAAAACCTTCATACAACACCATCCATACTGATTCTCCAATCCATACCCCGCCTCTGTAGGAGAGAGATCCCCTCTATAGGAGAGGATAAAGGGAGATCCATAACTACCAAAGTCACCACTCTCCTACAAACATAAGATACACCTCAATAGGAACCAATAGAAGAGAATATCACTTTCCACCATAACAACAACATCCAACTCTACCTTAATAGGAGAGGGCTTTGTCTCAATAGGAGGAATCTTCACCTCTATAGAAGACAATAATTGTAGAAATCAATAGAAAGGAACCACTCTAATAGAAAGGGAAATCACCACAACCTTTGGAAACAAGAGGGCTTGGTACATGAGGAAATATTTGATAGTACCCCAACCAATAGTAGTAAAAACTAACACCTTTGAGCATTTAGGATAGAGATTAAAAAAAACTCAACTAATAGAAAGTAATAAATATTACCACCTTTAAATTTCAATATCTTTGTATACTAAAATGGGATCAAACTAAATTTATGAAACATGATGAGCCTAGTTTTTGGTCTATTTTTGGGTAGAATCTATAGTCTATTTTTTGGCTGATGTCATGAACTTTGATGATTAAATGTTAGTATTTGCATAATGTTTCCCTCAAACCATTGACATTTGACATTATCCTATCTCTGCAAGCTTTAATGACATTTGGCATATTATGTGGGTTAACTATATTGATTTTGCATGTGATAAATGAATGATTCTTAGAGTGGTTATATATGTGCAGTTATTATGTTTATTGACCTTTCCATGTAGATTCAACATGCCAAGTTGAGGAAGAAACCACCAGCTAGGCATGCACCATAACGTCCAACCGAAAAATCACTCCAAGTCAAAGGAAACTAATGGAAAAAGATTCTTCATGCAACTAAATGTAACCACATTGTAGTGGACCTTAATGATTGTGCATGCATGGGAATTACTACAGTGCTAGATCTGTGTATGGACTTGCATGTCTGACCAAATTCCATGCATGTGTAACCGCCATCGCTCCACTTTCCCTTGTTTTCCCTAAATGGCATCCTCCCAGTCATGGAGTTGACTACCTTGTTTAGCTATAGTATAAATAATGATTTGATGCCCCTTCTTCAGGAGTTGCACGATTTGATATTGTACTCTCATTCTCCAATTTCAGTCATACAAATACATTACTCTCTTGCATGCATGATTTATAGTGAATAAAATAAAGTTATGAGTTCAAGCACTTGAGTTCTTATTAGTTTAGAGGATACTTATCCAAGGGGGCCCACTTGGTAATTAATCCACCTTATTATTTTAGCATTAGTTTAGTATTACTTTTTGTTTAGTACTTAGTTAGAAATCTGGCATTGACTGTTCCTACAGCCACTAGAATTCCATTTGGTGACTATTCCTACAACCAAAGCAAATAGAGTAGTGTCCTATTTGTTGCTCAAATTTTTATTCCTATTATGCATTTCAACTTAGCATAGTCATTGATTGATATTTAGCATTTGTCTCTTTCCCTTTCAAGGAATTTACTTTCAATATTATGTTTCTTAGTTGTAGAATGCAATGCTTACTTTGAGTTCCTAGTGCACATATTGTGCTAAACCATTCCAAGTTCACGTCCCTAGGTTGAAAAGTTAAATGCACCTTCATGATGATTGAGATAGCTATTCAGGTTAGATGTCCAATCTCTGAGTCATGGTTGTAAAGGCTTAGTTATTAAAATCATTGTAGGAGGCCAAAATTTTTGGTGTCGTTGTTAGGGATGGTGTCAAGCTAGGGAGTCTTCTAGAGTCATTGGTATTTTTCCTTGTTGTAGTGTTTCTGGAAGTTGTTCTTAGTATGTCCTCATTTAGGAAGTAATGAACCCCATATTCTTTACCAATTTTTTGTGTGATCTGACTGATAGTGAGTGATACTGCATGCATAGAGGAAGGAGAAGGGATGCTTAGGGGAGATTCCTTCCTAACAAAATTAATCCACTCCGGCTAGTTGAATATCAAAACCTACCATAAGAAGAAGAAGAAGAAGAAAAAGATCCACGACCCTTTGTTGATGCATATCCTGATCTAACTAATTCTGAAGTCTCCTCTGAAGATCAAAATCAATAAGATGGATATTGTTGATGTAGGAGTTTGATATAACCATTATGGATAAGTTAGGGAAGGCCAATGTTGTTGCAGATTTTCTTTCAAGACTAACTACATCAGAAGACAATTAGCCCATAGATGACTCTTTTCTTGATGAGAATCTATTCTCCCTCAGTGTACAAACAACTTGGTATGCTGATATAGCCAATTACTTGGTCACAAGTAGAGTTCCTTCTCACTTCTCCCCAAAAGAGAAAATGACACTAATTGAAAAATATTTTCCTTTCTCTTGGATTATTGGATGTTTGTTTTATACTGGACCTGACCATGTCATGAGGAGATGTGTGAGAGAATATGAGACACATGACATCTTGCATGCATGTCACAATGAACCATGTGGAGGACACTTTGCAGCCAAAAGGACAACAATGAATATTTTGAACATAGGGTATTACTGGCCAACACTCCACAAGGATGCATGAAGGTATACCAGAAAATGTGATAGATGTCAAAGGATGGGCAAACCAACCAGATCTGATGAAATGCCACTTTTCCCTCAGGTAGTAATCACACCCTTTGACAAGTGGGGATTGGATTTTGTGGGACCAATTGACCCTCCATCAAATGGTAAGTCTTATATAATGGTATGCACTGATTATGTAACAAAATGGGTAGAAGTTAAGGCTATGATGCATGCAAGAGATAACAAGGTTGTAGAATTTGTTTATGAAGAGATTTTCATAAGATATGGAGTCCTAAGAGAAATAGTGACTGATTAAGGGCCACAATTCACATCAAATCTTGTTGCAACACTAGTGAATGAGTACAATATAAGGAATAGTAAGTCTACTCCTTATCACCCCTAGGATAATGGCCAAGTTGAGGTGACCAATAGAGAAATTGAAGCCATTCTAACTAAAATAGTAGCTATCCATAGAAAGGACTAGGCAAATAGATTACCAGAAGTTGTTTGGGCCTATAGGAAAACTTGGAAAAAAAGTACAGGCTTCACACCATTTGAGTTGTTGTATGGAAAGACAACTATGATGCCAGTTGAATTTGAACATAAGACTCTGTGAACTGTAGTAGATTTGGGGATGAATATTTATGAGGCATAGAGAGAAAGAATCATGCAGCTAAATGCTTTGGATGAGATAAGAAGAGTAGCCCTGCAACATACAAAAATAGTGTAGAATCAGAGGATCAAGTGGCATGAAAAATTTATCAGGGACAAGAAATTCAAACTAGGAGATTGGGCCTTGCTCTATGACTCAAGATACTAGGACAATGCAGGAAAATTGTAGACAAGGTGGCTAGGACCATACAAAGTTGCTGAGGTCTTTCCTAATGGAGCTATTTAGCTTACTACCATTGACCCTCTCAGATTCAAATTACTTGTCAATGGTCATCACCTTAGATTATACTACAAGCTAGCTTCCAAAGAAGAGTTCCTACAACAATTCATCCAACATTCAACACCAGAGCTTCCTGCAGCTGAAGGAAGTGGACCTAGTGTCCCTTCTTTTGTCTAATTAAGGTACATAATTTTCATAATAAATACTTTCACTTATGTGGAAGTCCATTTCTTCATCCATCTGCCCATCCACCCATCCATTACCATCTTTCTTCTCTTCCATCACTTCATTCCACCTCACCTCATTTCACTTCATTTATTGCTCAATTTATTCTCCAAAAAAGGTGAGCGTTACCTTATTCATGATCTTTGCAACAAATATTCCACACATTCAGATATGTGTGCATTAATTGTTATCTTTAATCATCTTTTAAGTGTGTTCATTTAATCATTGTATGCTAGTATAGATATTCACATAAATGCCATTATTACCTGTTAATCACCACTCCCATCTCACATGTGGAGACACATGTCCAAATTTGGGTTGGGGGGAGGGGAAGTAAAAAGATGCAAATATTTTTTGAATTTATTGCTCATGTGTTAAATCATATTAGGCTACATCAAAAAAATTAAAGTGAGCTGATTTGAAATCCAAATGAGAGGACGGCTTGCATGTGTGAAGTGACAATAACTGTAGCCACCATTTCTTCTTATCATAATTTCCCTTTATCACTCCTTTTCTTGCCATTATTACCCTATCGCAATCTTAAGTTGCAAGCAAGAAGGAAAAAAAAAGAAAGGAAATTCAGTCAACACTGGTACTAGAAATTTAGCAGGTTGGTACTGGAGTTTAGCTAATACTACAAGAAAGTGCATTTGATTTTCAGATGAGAATTATAGGAAAGAAGTTACAGAGCATTTGTTTGATTGCAGACAATGGGAGGTGGGTTAATTCAAAATGAACCCATGGTGTATGATATTTTACTGCAAGATGCATAGTGCCTAGCAGAATTTAGAAACTATGGATGGTTAGATTACTTCTTGAAGCTAGATGGCTTTGATGAAAGCATTTCCCTTGAATTTTCCCAAACATTTTTAGAAGGAAAAGCCACATTAAAAGGGTTGGAAATTGTGGCAACAGAAGAAATAATTGCAAAGGTCATAGGGTTACCAGCTAATGGTGAAAACTATCTTGCTTCCAAAGACGCCAGATCAGCTAGGGTCGATTTTATAGAGCCAAATGACCCCCCATTGAGCACTAAAAAAAAGAAATCTATTCCTTAGATTCTGATGATGACATCCCACTTAAAACTCTAATGATAAATAGGGCACAACAGAGAGAGGTAGAAACAAGAAAAGGGAAGCTTAAGACACAACCTGTAGAAATAAAAGTGCCAAGTTATAAGAAGAGAAGGTTGATACTGTTCATCTTGTAGCCAAAGGAAAATGTAAGAGACCTCCTAGGAAATCAAGACTAGCTAGGCTTGCAATTGGTATGCCTCCACATGAAAGCCCTAAACCTGGTGAGACCTCACATGAGGACCCTGAAGCTCTAATGGAGCAAGAGAATGTTGAAGAAGAAGAAGAAATATTTAGGAGAGAAAAATATATAACACTAGCCGATCTTGCTAACATTGCAGAAGAATTGGAGGAAAATCACAACTTCCTACAACATGAGCAAGAGGTCCTATAGAAAGAAGTCCTACAGCAACAACCAGAACCAGAGCAGGAGTTCCTACAGCCACAACAAGAACAAGAGTCCTTGCAACAAAAGGAAGAAGAAACAACATCCTTGCAGCCAGAGATAACTAGACAGCCTGAGTCCATGCAAATAGTGCCTTATGAGGAGCCACCATCAACAAAAAGACTGGTAGGAATTCATAATCCTCCTATTTTTATAGTACATGCAACAATTTTGAGTTTATGGAGAGAAATACAAAGAAGGGAGGAAGAATGGAAAAAGGAAAAATAGAAATTGAAGGAGGAAATTCAAAAGAAGGATGAAGAGATTGAGGATAAAATGCAGAAATTTCCACCCTGAAGCAGAGGGTGGATGATATGGTAGCTTTGGCACCAAAGATTCTGGAATGTAGGACCCCTCCAAGGGTCTATGCTCTGCTCCTGAAGGAGAAGTATCTCTCTTTTAAGATGTCAAGAATTTCCTCAGGTTTGAATTCTTCTATTGATACCCCTATGAAATTTTTCAATGCTTATAGGATTGCCTCCCCTGAATGAAGAATTTTATATGTGAATTTTATTTGCATAATTACGATGTCATAAAAGACCATGATTGGAATCCACTGCTATATGCTGGGGATGTTCAATTGAGAGCATTCATGTCTTGGGTGCAAAATGATATTAGTTGGGGACAACAACATGGTGCTTATAAGCAATTAGAGTCTGATATCCCTCTGCTTGTTAGAGCTAAATAAAGCAACCCAAGGGATGTTTACAGAGAATGGCATAGAATGTTGCTCAAACCAAGTTATGGAAATAGGATTATGCCTTGGATTGAGGTAGTTTACAATGAGTATGAGGTAAAGACAACAACAAAGGAGGAAACCATAAGGAGATGTTTTTCATAAAGATGGAATAGTTTGACTAATGAGCTAAAACAGGCTGAGCCTCATTCCATCCACAATTATGTTGCAACACTAAAAAGAATTGATAGGTATATTTGTTGGTGTTAAAATGACACTGAGAGGGGGGGTGAATCAGTGTCTTAACAGATTTGACCAATTTTCACAAATTCAAAAACCATAGCTCAGATCTGATCTCAATATACTCTGATTAATGCATTCATGAGTTGAATGTAATCATTCATAAACAAAATTGAGAAAAGTAATAACCAAATAGTGAACTAAAATAACAACACAGTAAAGCAGAGAACTCAGAAGAACAAGGAGACTCAAGCTTTTACCGAGTGGAAAACCCTCTCGGGGTATAAAAACCACTCCCAAAATGCCTTCCAGGCTTAATCTTTTAAACAAAAACTCACAATGCCTTATAGGCTGATTTTTGAGCACCCACTCAAGGAGCACCAACCCCTCATTTAGAGATATCTATCTCAAGGAGTACCAACCCCTCAAATTATGCATCTGAACAAAAAATATCTCAGAGGATCTCTCTATTTTCAGTCAAGCTCATAACTCTCTGTTTTCCTCATCTACCTAATACATTTTTGATACAGCCAAAGAACAATATTCCTGAATTACAATTAGAGAGCTTTTATAGTTTGCAACACTGGTAGTTATTTACATTTCAAGTATGACTATTATGAAGAAATCTTCAAAAAGTGTTTTTCATAAGATTCTCAAATTCTCTTGTTGATTTTTGAATATGAGGCTAAATAATGACAGTCTGTCGATGATGATAAAAATCAAGAGTAATGCTTATCCATAGAGCTGCAAATCATCCATTATTTCAAAAATGCAACAGCTCAAAAAGAAACTCAATGAATATTTTGTTATGTAACCATTCTGAGATTTGATTGCAACCAATGATGTCAGCCTGCAACTATCTTTAGAAATTCACCATGCCGGCCACATTGTATGAGTCTGTTAATCATTCACTGAGACATCCAGATAGTCCTGCCGAAGGCAATTAAATCACCAGTCATTCCCTTTAGATATCACTTTTTCCATAACCCATCAGAGTTGGGGAGAAGACATAATGAATACATTATGTGATGCCGAGATCCTTGTGTTATCAAACATGTCACCATGACTTATCATTCTCGGGGAGACCTCATATAGATGATACTTCATTATACTGAGAGTCCTTTTATCTCTTATGTGACGCTGTGACATTCTGTTGTTAGGAAGACATTTCATAGAATTCATTAAGTTTCACCGAAATACTTTATCCCTTGAAAGTCATTGTAACATAATTATTCTCTCTCCGATGCACCCTTCTATCTTATGAGGGTCACTATAACAGACGAACATCGGGGAGACCTCTCGTAGAATGCTTGAGAAATACCAAAAAACCTCATCCACTCTGAGTTGCTGAGACAAATCATTTTTTATGCCAACAAGGAGCCTTTTGTTTTCCATCAGTGAGACTGAGGTCACTCGCCAAGACCTCATACTGATATCGCTAACTCTTATCAATAAGCCTTTTGTGCCAAGTCGGTAAGACACCACAAGATTTCCATGACATTTTATCGAAGCTATAACTCTCACCGATAAGCCTCATCTATTGCCAGTCGGTAAGACATGACGTATACATTGAAACATTACACTGACGATGAATTCCTTTGCTGATATGCCCTTTCCACTATCCCCAAGACCACAATCAATGTCATGCCGATATGTTATTTCTTGTGCCGGTCGGCAAGACACAAAGTGCTTGATGAAACAACATGTTGAAGACCAAACTCCTGCCGATATGTTCCTTTTCCTTCGATCGGTGAGACAATGAGTATGTTATGCCGAAAGATACTCAAAGGTGAATTTTGACATCAAGGACAAACCAAACAGATCACAACTGAGAACCAACAATATTGAGATTGGGAGAAAACAGGGGTGACTTTGGCTTCCCTTGACTTTCTAGCCACCCATGCTCATGTGGCCCATGCCAAACTTCAGATTTTACTAGTTTGACATTGTTGTAGAGAGGCAAAGATGGAACAAGTTTGACAGATTGGGAGGATTCTATTGGGATCCTAATTCATGCACTGCAGCCACTGATTTTTGACAACTCTTAGTTGCAAATTTTAGAGCCTTGACCAAGTAGAAGAACAACTCTTCCCCTATTGGAGGACCAAAAAAAAGTTAGGTTGGGGGGAGTGATGAGCCTAGTTTTTGGTCTAGTTTTTGGTAGAATATATAGTCTATTTGTTGGCTGATTTCATGAACTTTGATGATTAAATGTTGGTATTTGCATAATGTTTCTCTCAAACCATTGGCATTTGACATTATCCTATCTCTACAAGCTTTAATGACATTTGGAATATTATGTGGGTTAACTATATTGATTTTGCATTTGATTAATGAATGATTCTTAGAGTGGTTATAGATGTGCAGTTATTATGCATACTGACCTTGCCATACATATTTAATATGCCAAGTTGAGGAAGACACCGCCAGCTGGGCATGCACTGTAATGTCCAGCTGAGGAATCACTCCAAGTCAAAGGCAACCGATGACAAAAGATTCTTCATGCAACTAAATGTAACCACCTTGTAGTGGACCTTAATGATTGAGCATGCATGGGCATTACTGTTGTGCTAGATCTATGTTTGGACTTGCATGTCTAACCAGATTCCATGCATGCATAACCGTCATCACTCCACTTTCCCCTATTTTCTCTAAATGGCGTCCTCCCAATCGTGGAGTTGAATATCTTATTTAGCTATAGTATAAATAATAATTTGATGCTCCTTCTTCAGGAGTTGCATGATTTGATATTGTACTCTCATTCTCCAGTTTCAGTGATACAAATACATTACTCTCTTGTATGTATGATTTACAGTGAATAAAATAAAGTTCCAAGTTCAAGCACTTGAGTTCTTATTAGTTTAGAGGATACTTATCCAAGGGGGGCCACTTGGTGAGTAATATGTATTATTAGTTTAGCATTAGTTTAGTATTACTTTTTTTTTATTACTTAGTTAGAAATCTAGCATTAACTATTCCTGCAGCCACTAGAATTCTATTATGTGACTATTCCTACAGCCAAAGTAGACAGAGTAGTTTCTTGTTCGTTGCTCAGATTTTTATTTATATTATGCATTTCAGCTTAGCATATTCATTGATTGATATTTAGCCTTTATCTCTTTCCCTTTCAAGAAAATTACTTTTAGTATTATGTTTCGTAGTTGTAGAATACAATGGCTACTTTGAGTTCCTAGTGCACATATTGTACTAACCCATTTCAAGTTCACATCCCTAGGTTGACAAGTTAAATGCATCTTCATGATGATTGATATAGCTATTCAGGTTAGATTTCCAATCTATGAGTCATGGTTGTAAAGGCTTAGTTATTGCAATCATTGTAGGAGGCCAACAAACATAGAAAAGGAGGTGGGTGAAGAAATGTGGATAAATCCCCTTAAAAGTGAAAAACATGTGTGAGGTACCTATGTCCAATGCAAAAGAAGGTTTCCCCCTAATCACAAATCCACCTTTTCCTATTTCATTAAGAATAAGGATAGTGCCACAAATGATTAGAATTGACTTACAACACTTAAGGTGAGTCAACTCCAAGTTTTGGGGCACTATGTGGTCTCTTCTTCCTTATGACAAAAAACTATAAAATATGATTGAAAATCAATTTTGGGAGAAGAATAAAAGTGCATTAACAATCTAATATATGAGATCTACCACTCAGAATGTGAAGTATTATGATAACACTATAAAAAATAGTAATCAACCAAAAGATTTGAGAAGGTTAAGATAGTTTGTACCTTCAAAAATGTCATAAAGAATCCTATCAGGACTCATTCGCCCATGTGAATATGTCCTTGAATCTTTTTTCTAAAAATTATTTTTGTAGTTCTTTGATGTTGGATCTAAGGATTTGATTTCTCTAGCTTTGACTGTCAAAAAGTTGAAAGTAAATTCTATAGGTGAATTTCCGTGTCTTGACTATTTTGATGGCAACTTTGCAAAATTGAACTTTTGATATAATTTCAATCTTTCTTCACCTACAAATTTGCACACGCAAAGAGATGATATTTTTTTTATTTTTGGTGGATAAGGGTTTTCCTTGGTCAAACCCTAGTTTGGTAATTAAACATTGAAATTAAATAATGATAAAAGAAGGAATGATGAATGAACACTAGCTCTTTGCAACTCACAAAACCCTGTAATGGCTTCGTTGGAGGAATGAAGTCTATTACATGACTCCAAGGATTGGATCTTGCATGAAATGGATTGATTGATGATGGATCTTGATGCTTGAAACTTGAAACCTACATCACAATGTTAGCTCCAAAAACATGCATGAACACACATAAACATTGACATCATGATGGGATCTTGATTATTTCAACAAATGATTGATAAATCTGCTCTTCAATGCTCTTGAAAATAATCTTTGCTCTTATGAAATTTGGATAATGTGTGTTAAATTTGAATTGATAAAATAACCTTGTATTTATAGGTGTTTCCTTAATTTCCTAAAAATTAAACATCACAAGCCAACCTTTGCAATTTAAATTTGGATCATAAAAATACCACCAAAAAACATTTTAAAAATGAGATCCTAAACTTAAGGAGGACCCAAACCTAGGACACACATTTTCCAAGATGTGTAATTAAGTGTAGGAATTTATTAAATATGGGTTACCCTTTCAAAAAATGAAATTAATTAGGCTTGTGAATACATAATTGGGTCAATTAAAGGCTTAATTAAGTCCAATTAATTAAGGGGATGCAAAAATAGTGTGAAAATGTAAAGGCCAAGCCTAATTAACTTCCATTTAGAATCACACTAAAGTAGACAAATAAGTCAAGAGAGGTATAATTGTACAAGTGTTGGAAATATAAGATTACAAAGGTCAAGGAGGTTGATCAAGCCCCAAATGTCTAAGATCTCATGGAAAACCAACAAAGGAACAAAGAGACACATGCCTATGTTTGATATGTAGCAGCAAGACAAGATTCAAAATCATGTAATGTCAAAATTAATGGAAAAAAAAGAAAAGAAATGATGGACTAGCCATAGTTGTGCTATTTTCCATAAAATGTGTTCACAAGTGAAAACCCATTGTCCACTAAGAAAACAAAATATACTCATGAGGGCTAATGAAATATGGTGTCTAGTAGGTGAGCCCCAAGAAAGTGAGAAACACACACTAGGTTGGTATGTACCCATAAAAGGGTGGCTGATGGGAAATCCATGACAGGTCTATAGGCTCCCATACATCAAACATACCAAAAGTTATACCTCTTGATAAATTTAATAAGGTGCTACATAAAAATGGTCAAAGGTTCCACAAGGCTAGCAAGATGCATTATGCTAGACACTCATGAAAAAGGCTCCACTGACAAGCAAGTTGTGTTATGCTTGGTGGCCATGACAATGTTTTAGATGCAATATGATAGGATAGTCAAAGGGGTTTTGATTAATGCATGAAAGGTCACACCTTAGGGAACATCGTGCTTGATATCACCACCAAGAGAGGACAAGTTGAGCAATAAAGGATTCACAACTTAGGGAATGCAAGCTATAACATTACCACCAAGAGGAATTCCATATGCCAAGAAACATCACAATCTTGAAGGACATTAAGCCCAATTTCACCAAGAAGACACACCACATGAATAAAGAAGACCACACTTTGAAGGGAATATGCAAACAAAAAGTGGGGACACATATGCCCCCACTTTAAAGAAATTGCTAAACACCATGCTATGAGAAATTACTTTAAAGTAGATAATGATAAATGTCAATGCATGAAAGCTTTATTTGAAAATCCCAATGTAAAACACATGTTTCCAAGTAGAGCTACATCATGGAAAGGAGGTTTTCCCCATATGCAATTCTAAGATAACACATAAGGGATCCACAGATTCATGGTCAATGTTATATCTTTTCTATAGTGATATAATAGATCTTGGAACCATCATCATTCCCCAAATAACTCATGGAATAACAAGCACAAAGGAAGAATGAAAAATAGAGATAAAAAAAATATTAAAAGCTTTTGGTTCAACATGGAAGAGACCTAAATGTCTCAACACCTTGTGTCATCCCTAAAAGGAAAAAATAAGACAAAAGAAAAGATAAATTGTATGATATATAGAAGTATGTAGATACAAATGGAAGAATGTCACAACAATTTTTTTTGCTTTATATCCTTGCACCAATAGAGTGACAAGGGTCATCCAAAGTAGGCTCACAAACATCTAAAGGCATTCCAAGCAACACAATACGAGGGATCACATTACGCACATGTAATCATAAAGAACATGAAAAGAAGAAAAAGAAAAGACTATTATGGAAAATGTGAGTTAACCTATAGTAGGTCATCCATATCCAAATCTTGTTCATCATGTGTGGAAGGAAAAAAATATCCAAAAGGACAATGACAAGTTTCATACAATGAGTGTCACCAGGTTCAACATGTGGTGAGTCACTCTTTTTAGGAGGATCATCACAGTTGTTATCATCTAAGCTCATGGAAGAGGAAAATAATAAATTCAACTCATTATGTACTTCCTCATCAATCTTATAATTCTCATCATAATAATCCAAGTTAATCATAATAGGAGGCCTAATGATAATGTCCATGGATTTTTCATGTTGTCATGGTGAAGGTGGAGAATCATCATGTTTTGATTGAGTTGATGTTTGATCTTGTAGATACTTAAATAGTCCTGATCAATTTTACGCGTCTGAATCTGATTATTAGCATCATTTCATCCTAAATCCCTTCTAAATAACTATTTAATTAAATAATTTGTATTGTTTAATTAAATTCATCATTTTCTCCTATTAATCAAATAATTAATTTTATTGGATTAATTAACCCCTTTCTTAATAATTATCATCCCATTTAATTAAATAATGCAAATCATTTAATTAAAACCTATATGTCTTCTCATTTGATTAAATAAATCAAATTATTTAATTAAATGTCATATTCTTCTAAAATCCCTAACCCACCTAAGATTAATTAATTTTGGATTAATTAACCTTAACTCACCCGCTAATCTTCATTAGCCAATCCTCTAGATTTAAACCCTAGCAAGGTAAAATAAACCTATGATTTACTAACCCCACTTGCACATGAAATTAATTTCTTCAAATTAATTAAATGGGTTATTTACCCTCACAAAAGGATATTCTCTTAGAATATTCTCTCAATAACTCCTCCATTTGACTTTTCCTCCCAAATATTAAAAGCCTCTTACAAAGGTCTTTAATGCTCTTACAAGAGCCACCTTTCTCTTACAAAAGGCTTTGAATGGCCTCTTACATGCCATCTTGTCTCTTACATTCTCACCCACATTCCATAAATGGCCTCTTACATTCCTCTTACACAAGCCACCTAGCCTTAACTTCTTCTTACATCTCTCTTCCCAAGATGTGCACACACTTGTGTGGGCACATAGCCCTATTTGTTTCTCTTAGCCTTGTGACACTTGTCACAAGGCTATTGATCCTCATTTTAGTTACACATTACCTAATTTCACCTCTTTTTCCAACCCTTGAGTCCTATAAATAGAAGGCTCTATTATGAATAATGGATCTATCATCTCATGCAAAGTTATGGTACACATTTTCCTCCACAATCACATGATTTTTTCATCATTTTGGCTTATATTTATTGGCATTTTGTATCAAAATCACCATACATATCCATAAATCATGGATCTTTTCCACTAAAGGATTGGGAGAGGGTCATTGTCTACATCAAATTGGTACCAATCCCCCTATGGGATGAGGTTTGGGGTTACTTAGTTTAGTTTCATTCACATATTTCATGCTCTTTCATGTTTTTATAGTGTTTGTGTTTTGTGATTTCAAGTATTTCATAGGGAGTGTTGGCCTCCTATAGTGATTTAACAACTAGGCCTCTACAGTCTTGATTCAGAGATTGGACATCTAATATGAATAGCTATTTCAATCATCATGAAAGTTCATTTAAATTGTCAACCTAGGGGCGTGAACTTGAAATGGGTCAACACAATATGTGCACTAGGAACTCAAAGTAGCCATTTTCATTCTACAACTAAGAAAGATACAATGCTGAAAGTAAATTGCTTGGAAAGGAATAACATAAATGTTGAACATCAATCAACAACCATAATAAGCTTGAAATGCATGACAAAAATGAAAATCTGAGCAATAAACAAAAAACTACTGTCTACTTTGGCTACAAGAACAGTCACAAAATGGAATTCTAGTGGCTGGAAGAATAATCAGTGCCAGATTCTTAACTAATTACTAAACATAAAGTAACAACTAGACTAAACTAAGCTAAAGACAAATTTCTCACCAAGTGGGCCCCATTGGATGAGTATCCTCTACTATTAATGAAACTTAGGTGCTCGAACTCAAAACTTTATTTTATTCATCAAGAAACATGAGTACAAAAGAGTAGCATAACTATATCAATGAAAACTAAGAATGCAAGTACAATATCAGATCGTGCAACCTTATGAGATGGGGCATCTGATCCTTATTTATACTACCAACTAAGCAAGGTAGTCAACTCCACGAGCTGGGAGGATGCCATTTTAGGGAAATTAGAGAAAGTGGAGCAGTGACAATTACGCACGCATGGAATCTGGCCAGACATGTAGGTCCAAACACAGATTTAGCATAGCAGTAACACTCACATTTTCTCAATAGCATTAAAGTCCACTATAAGTCAGTTACACTTGATTTGCATGGGGAATCTCCTATTGTCGACCTTCTTTGACCTTTGAATGATTCCTTGGATGGACATTATGGTGCATGCCTAGTTGGTGGTGTCTTTAGCATCCTCAAATTATATCTGCATGGCAATGTTAGCATGCACAATAATCACATATCCATAACTACCTAAAAGAACATTCATTAACCACATGCAAAATTAATATAGAAAGTCCAAATAACATGCCAAGGTCATTAAATATATGCAAAAATAAGATTAGGCCCAAGGTCTATAGTTTTTGGGGAATATCATAAAAAGTATCAACACTTAACATCAAGGTCCATGACAAGTTCAACAAATAAATAATAAATTCTACCCAATATTAGACCATAAACTAGACTCATCACTCCCCCCAATCTAAGATCTTGTTGGTCCTCTAGTAGGGGAAGGGTTGTTCTTCTGCTTGGTCAATGCTCTAAAATTTGCAACTAAAAACTATCCTACATCAGTGTTTGTTGTCTATGAATTAGGGTCCCAATAGAATCCTCCTAATCTATCCAATCTGCTCCACTGCTACCTCTCTGTAGCAATATCATAGTGGTAGAACCTGAAGTTCGATACTGGCCACATCAGAATAGGTGGCTGAAAATTTAGGGGAAGCCAAAATAGTCCCTTTTTTCTACCAATATGTATATATCTATCAATTTTTTTGAGTGCTACAATATAGTTCTAGATGGAATGAGGCTCAACCAATTTTAGCTCATTAGTTAGGCTGTTCCATCTTTGTGAGAGGTATCTCTTCATAGTTTCCTCTTTTTCTTTTTCCTTTGTTTCATATTCACATCTCAAAACCAAATTCACCTTCCTACAACACTTGCTAAATTTCCAATGCCAATGTTGATTGTATTTTCCCTTTTTACCTTTTGTTTGTAGCTTGAGATTGTGATAGGGTTAATAATGGAAAGGAAGGAGTAATAAAGGAAAGTTATGATGGAGAGAAATGGTGATGATAGTTGGTGTCACTTTACACATGTGATCGGTCCTCTCACTTAGATTTCAAATCAGCTCAATTCAAATTTTGTTGACATAGACCAGCATGGACTGATACATGGGAAAATTATTCACATCTTTTTCCTCCCCCCAACCTAAATTTTGGCATGTGTCCTCACATGCAAATAATGATGATTTGACAAGATAGGGAATATTGGCATGCTATGGTGAATGTCCATACTAACGTACAACAATTAAATGAATTCACTAAAATACAATTAAGATATAGCAATTAATGCGCACATACCTAAATGTGTGGAGGATTCGTTGCAAAGATTGTGGAGAAAGTATCATTCACTTTTTTAGGAAATAAGTTGAGCAATTAATGAAAATGAGGTGAAATGAGGTGAAGTGGAATGGAGTGATGTGATGGAAGGGAGAGAAAGGTGGAGATGGATGGGCGGATGGGTGGATAGGTGAAGAAATGGACACCCATGGAAGTGGAAGTCTTTATTATGACAAGTACATACCTTAATTAGCTAGAAGAAGGGACACTAGGTCCACTTCCTTTGGCTATAGGAAGCTCAGGTGCAGCATGCTGAGTGAATTGTTGCATGAACTCCTCCCTGGAAGTTGGCTTGTGATACAATCTAAGGTGATGACCATTAACAAGCAACTTGAATTTGACTAGGTCAATAATAGTGAGTTGAACAACACCATTAGGGAATACTTCAAAAACCTCATATGGTCCTAGCCACCTTGTTTGTAATTTTCCAGCATTGTCCTAATATCTGGAATCATAAAGCAAGGCTTAGTCTCCCAGTTGGAATTTCTTGTCCTTGATAAATTTATCATGCCACCTAATTCTTTGATTCTGCACTACCTCTATGTGATGCAAGGCTTCTCTCCTTATCTCATCCAAATCATTCAGGTGTAGGATTCTTTCTCTTTGTGCCTCAGAGATATCCATCCCCAAGTCTACTGTAGTCCTAAGAGTCTTATGTTCAAATTAAATGGGCATCATGGCTATCTTTCCATAGAACAACTCAAATAGAGTGAAGCCTATAGTGGTTTTCCAAGTAGTTATGTAGGCCCAAACAACTTCTGGTAATCTATTTTCCCAATCCTTTCTATGGATAGCCACTATTTTGGTCAGAATAGCTTCAATTTCTCTATTGGTCACCTCAACTTGACCATTGGCCTGGGGGTGATAAGGAGTATACTTCTTGTGTCTTATGTTGTACTCATTAACTAGTGCTACAACAAGGGTTGATGTGAATTGAGTCCCTTGATCAGTCACTATCTCTCTTGGAACTCCATACCTTGTGAAAATCACAACATAAAGAAGTTTTGTAACCTTGTTATCTCTTGCATGCTTCATGGCCTTAACTTCTACCCATTTAGTTACATAATCAGTGCAAACTAAGATATAAGACTTACCATTTGATGGAGGGTCAATGCGTCATACAAAATCTAGTCCCCATTTGTCAAATGGAGTGATTACTACCTAATGGAAAAGTGGCATCTCATCATATTTGGTTGGTCTACCCATTCTTTGACATCTATCACATTTTCTTGTATACTTTCCTGCATCCTTGTGGAGTGTTGGCCAGTAATATCTTGTGTTCAAAATCTTCATTGTTGTCCTCTTGGCTGCAAAATTTCCTCCACATGGTTCAGTGTGGCATGCATGCAAAATGTCATATGTCTCATCTTCTCTCACACATATCCTCATGACATGGTCTGGTCCAGTATAAAACAAACATCCAACAATCCATGAGAAAGGAAAAGATTTTCCAATGAGTTCCCTTCTCTCTTTTGGAGAGAAGTGAGGAGGAACTCTACCCATGCCTAGATAGTTAGCTATGTTAGCATACTAGGGTTTTTGTACATTGATGGAGAATAAATTCTCGTCAGGAAAAGAGTCATGTATGGCCTAATTATCCCCTAATGTAGTCAATCTTGAAAGAAAATCTACAACAACATTGGCCTTCCCTGGTTTATCCACAATGGTTATGTCAAACTCTTGCATCAACAATAACCATCTTGCTAGCCTACCTATGATCATGGGTTTATTCATGAGATATATAATGGCTACATGATTAGTGTGCACAAATATTTGGTAGCTTGTTATGTAATGCCTTAATTTTTTCAGGGCATAGATCATTGCCAGCATTTCTTTTTCTGTCAATGTATAGTTGAATTCAACTCCTTGCAAATTTTGGCAGACAAAATAAATGGAATTTTCAATGGCTTCTTCTTTTTGTCCTAAGATTACTCCTAGTCATAATATGATGCATCTATATTGATGTGGAAAGAAATCTCCCAATTAGGTCCTTTGAGTACATGAGCATGAGTCAAGGCTACCTTCAAATCAAAAAAATGCCTTGTCACAATCTTCAGTACATTGAAATTCAACATCTTTAGTGAGAAGGGTATACAATGGTGCTACTATTTTGCTAAAATCCTTGATGAAACACCTATAATATCCTGCATGGCCCAAGAAACTCCTAACATCCTTCTATGTCAGTTAGAGAAGCAAACTAGAGTTTCATTCCAGAGCAAACAACATTGTTCAAATGAAGTATTGGAGCTTGTGCATATTGATTTGTCTATCCATTCTAGAGTCAGAAGTTTACAAGGAGATAGGTATTTCATGTTACTTATTTATGATTATTCTAGAAAAATGTGGGTTACTTTCTTGAGGGAAAAATATAAATCTCTATAGAAATTCAAGATTTTTAAGGCTATGGTTGAGATAGAGATAGGTCTGAAGATTAAATGTCTGAGATCAGATAGAGGTGGTGAATTAACTTCTAGTGATTTTAATTCTTTTTGTGAAGAGCATGGGATAAAGAGACAATTATCTGCCCTGCAGACCCCTCAACAAAATGGAGTTGTGGAAAGGAAGAATAGGACAATTCAAGAAGCTGCTAGGACCATGATGTTGGAAGGAAATGTTCCTCATATCTACTGGAGAGAAGTTGTGAGTACTGCCATTTACACTCTCAATTAAGTACATATCAAAGGTGATATTGGTAAGACTCTTCATGACCTATGGCTCTATCATAAGCCTACTGTAAGATATTTCAAAATATTTGGGAGTAAATGCTATATCAAAAGAGATGAAGATATAGGAAATTTTGATGCTAGAAGTGATGAAGGAATCTTTCTTGGTTACTCTACTAAATGTAAATCCTACCAGTGCAATAAGAGATTAAGGAAAGTAATTGAAAGTGCTAATGTCAAGGTTGATGAAGACATAGTTAGACCATCTAGAACTTGCAGATATGATTCAGATGATCAAAATGACAGTTCAAATAAAGGAAAGAAAGTTCAGACTCTGAATCAAGTGAAAATCATTCCAAAGGAAGAAACTAGTGAAAGTGCAGATGTAAGACTAAATCATTCAGAAGATTAGATTAGAGGTGATAAGAACAAAGGTATTCAAACTAGGAGAAGAATTGTAGAAGAATACTATTTGATCTCAAAAAGTGAGCCTAGTAGTGTCAATGAAGCATGCAAAGATGAACATTGAGTGGAAGCAATGAAAGAAGAACTACTAAAAATTGAGAATAATGATACATGGATTCTTGTTCCTAGACCTAAGGAAAAAAATGTAATTGGAACTAAATGGGTCTTTCAGAACAAACTGAATGAGCAAGGTGAAGTTGTTTGAAACAAAGCAAGACTTGTGTGTAAAGGATATTCTCAAATGGAAGGAATTGACTTTAAAAAAACTTTTTCTCTTGCTGCTAGGATTGAAGCTATGAGACTATTTCTTGCTTATGATTCTTACAAAACCTTCAAGGTTTATCAGATGGATGTCAAGTGAGCATTTCTAAATGGTGAACTGGAAGAAGTGTATAGTTAGCAACCTAATGGATTTCAATTAACTGATCAGGGAGATATGGTTTGCCGGTTGAATAAAGCATTGTACGGACTTAAGCAAGCCCCAAGAGCATGGTATGCCAGATTGGAAAAGTATTTTTTGAAGATTGGATTTAAGGATAATTTTGAGTATCTCAGAGGGAAGCTAGGGGTGATTGCTCCTCCTAATCAGAATTAATATGCATTGACTTGTATCATCATGTGCATTTCATAGTCATATCTTGTGATTCAGATTGATGTTGTGGTGGTTGCTATGCAGGGGGAGTAGTCAGATGTTCAGAAATATGGTTCAAAGCTTGTGTGGAGCAAGATAATGTGTATCTTTGTCATTGATGTCAAAGGAGGAGAAGATTCATGTGAAAAATTGTGAAAAGAGTTAAGGAGAAAAGAGTCAAAATCTAAGGGGGAGAAAGTGCTAAGAGAAAGTTGTGTTGATATTATTTTTCACATCATGTGTTGCCATCAATGCAAAAGGGGGAGATTATTGGATATTTCTGATATGTGGTTGTCATTGATGTCAACACTATTTCCATTTATGTCAATACTATTGCTCTTAATGTCTTTAAGGCTATATATGTCGAGGATATTGAGAAAATTGTAATAAAATAAGTTACATGTTATCAGTGATACAGTGAAGTTCAATATGGTGGCTAGCTTAGTATATTGATGATAAGAGGTTGTGGATTAAATGGTTTGTTTTCAAGTATATCTAGTTTATCCACATGAAGTTTTAGAGGTTCACATGAATATTTTATTGAGTTATGAGTATCTGTGTTCTGACAATTGTTTTGTTGCTTTAGTTGGTGTTCCTGAAAGAAGATGATGTGATTCTAGTAAGTTGAGTTGTTGCAGATGCTTCTATGGTGATTCATGATGCTTGTGGATGTTTCTAAATCATTCTCTATCTATGATGTACATTTTCATTGATCGTTGTGCTCACAATTGATGATTTTCCTCTATGTGTTCATGTTTTTCATGTTCATGGACGACAGGGTGATTGTAGCGTGTTTTGGATCTTCATGACATAATTGTTTAAGGTGTTTCTAATTCAAGGATGTTATTTTGGGTCCTTATTATGTTGTGGCCAATGTTGTTTGATTCACATTGAAATTTTTTTATTGAGTTGGGCTGACAGTTTGTACACATTTTATATTTTGTTGGGTTGACATGTAGTTGATGTTATCCTTGGTTGCGAATATATATAATCAATTTTTTATACCATTTGATGCAAGTGGTGTGCGAAGTGTGTGAGCTATATGTGTGAATAATGTTCTAATCTTTTGAAAGAAAAATTAAAGTGTGAATAAGAGTGAGCAAATGTTTATGTGCTTAATCAGAACTGTAATCAGGCATTAGGAGATGCTATTTTCTTAGTTCAAAATCTGGATGTAATCTGAATGTTTCTGTAAGATAGTGTGTCTTCCTTTGGGTAGTAAGCCTTTTTGTATTTGAGCAATGAGATCTAGGAAATGTTCTTGAATGCATGTGCATTCCCCATTTATAATTCTTTTATACTTATAATAGGGTATAATCTTGAGGACTAGCCTCCACCGTGGTTTTTCTCCTAACAGGGTTTCCACGTAAATTTTTTTGGTGTTATGTGTATTTCTGATGTGGTGATGGTTTATGATTTCATGTTTATTTATCACATCTGAGAATAAGTTTAATTTATATAATTTTTGTGACAACTGATTCACCCCCCCTCTCAGTTGTCTTCCCTTACATTACCAACACATAGTGCTAAAAGCAATTCCAATTATTCTCTAGATTTTTTCTCTAGTTGCTGGTACATAAAAAAATATTAGTAACTTCGCATTATTACCCTTGTCACATAACTTGCATGTATCCTCTCCTTTTTTTGTTATCACTAAGGACACCGAAAATATATGTAAACATAGCTTCCATTATCAATTAGGTCAACCTCAATAAGGGAATACTTAAAACATAAAAGATCTTATTGGATTAGTATAGAATTTCTTTTGACATATAGAATAAAATGTGTTATCCACAAGTTAGGTTGGTCCAGACCTAAAGAAAACACACACAAAAGATACACCTTGTCGGCCAAAAGAACACCAACATCTTGTCATTAGGGTAGATGAACCAAATCAAAAAACTATGCTAAGAACACATGTATACCTATCACTGACACACCTAGTCAACATATTGAGTTTCCTCTTACTGTGAAGATTTTTGGATCAAGGTATAAATTTCATAGATAGGTATCAACCAATGTTGTCATCAATGAAAATCAAAATAGAGGACATCTTCTTCATTCTTCCAATAGGTGCCCTCTTTGTTGATGACACATGATGCTCATAAAAATCTATATAGTATCATTCTTCCTATCTTGCCTAAAAGAGTTGATGGCCTAGCTTGGCCACGAGCCCACTGATAGTCGAGATGAAATCAATACACTATTGATTGACCCTTTGTCTCCCAATGATGGCCATGTCTCTCTTAGTGGTCAGCCTGTCCACTTCTTCCTATAAAATCTGGATATGGGCATCACCAGCCTGAAGACATACCTATAAGTCTACAATCCTCTGATCCACTTCCCTATCTCCCTCCACCTCCTCTATAACCCCCAAAATTGGCACATCCTATCCAATCCCTTTCCAAGACCCTCTCCCATCACAATCTTTGCTTGAAGTTCTCTTTCCTCCTCTTCCATCTCCTCCTCTCCCATCCCCTCCTCCCTCATCTCATGCTCAGACTCCTACATCACCACCTGCTACTCTCCCTCTAGCTGGGGTCCCTCCTACTCTGCCTCCACCCACAATACCTCCTGCTCTACCTCCACCCTTAGACCCTCCTACTTGGGCACATCCCTAATAGGTGAGAGCTATCTAACTACTCTCTATCCTCTGACTCTCCTTTTCCTAGATCTACCTCCCTTGTATCCTTAGTCTTTTTCCACACCATCATCACCCTTTCCTCCTCTATCTCCATCATCTCCCCAACCTCCATATCCTCTCCCCTATCTTATGAATCTACTATGTTCACCCTACCCCTCTACTCCACTAGGGTAGGCTGATTGAGATCTGTCAAAGGATTCGGCCTATGTGCGACCCACCAAGTTTCATACTCGAGTGTAGTGCCCACATTAGCAACCATGGCACCAACACCACACTGTATAGGTTGCAGAGCATCAATTTCTTGCTTGAATGTAACCACACTAATCATTTATTCCCATTGGTCAATCTCTCATGAGGACCTCACAAACTCTACTATGCCAATGGGAATCCCCTAGTGCTCCCTGAACTACCTCAAAATCCACTCTAGAAGGTACCATTCGATGATATGCTATTACTTCATAGTCCTCCCAATCAGATACCATGCATGCCAATAGTAGGGAAAGTGCTCTACATCATCCTCCCATGGTTGAAAATATCGATATGGTCTCTAGATAAAGGAAGAAATAATATCTATGGAATGACGCCAATATCCAACATCCCCGACCCTAGTCTATGTGACCAATCCTAAATACAAGAATACATACAGAATCTCTACTCCTAGCTATCTCCCAACAGGTGGTAGAAACATAATGATGTGCTCCCAAGCTAAGATCATAAGCAAGGTGGTCCTACAACTAATGGACTGTGACCCTCTATAGGAAAAATCATGCAAATGAAAGAATAAAATAGCAAGAAGACATACCCCCCACACATATATTATCCTGTAGATCATCATAACAATCATCATCTCTCCCCATTCAACAAGGAATCCATGTCTTCGACGATTAGGAATGACGATCCCCGTGATCACGTTGCAGAGAACTACCTCAAATCACTCGTACCTCTTGGTCAGTACATAACATTGGATCTCATACTCCTCTATGTCAAGCTCCATAATGTCCTCATGCTCTAAGGACCTCTAGATGTCAGAAAATTAATGCTTAGGATCATACAAAACCTATGCTCCTCAAATCAAAAGTCTCATAATCCATCACACATCCTCTAATGTCACTATGGCCTCTCCTTTCAATAAATGGAAGGAGCTAGTTTCTGAGTGCCACCTCTTAGCTAGCGCAATCAATAGTTCCCTATTAGCCCTAATCACAGGCATGACAGTCACATTGTATAATCTAAGGGAATGTAACGGATTCCTCTCCTTATCAATTAGTTGATCATGTAATCTAAAAGTGGATGGTTGGCTCTCTTAGGTGTAAATAGGGTCATATATCACATGTGGTCACAAGAAAGTACATTAGGTCAACTGAGAATCCTAAGCAAACCTATTTGACCTCTATCACAAAAGAAATTTTATCCCAAATTGGACCCAAAACTTAATCAGGAAAATGTGTTACACTATCTAAACAAATGTGGCTTATCAGTCAAATGTGTCTTGCATTTGCATATGCGATTAACAAATGCAATTTCATCATATGCCCAATCATATGTGTTGAACAAATCACTTGTGGCTTATGATCCCTTGATTACGTCAGATCAATACACATGTGTCACATAAACTATCACATGCAACTCACAATCACACTTGCATCATTCTTGACCATAGTTGTGTTGCATGAAACACATGTGTCACAGTTTACCGATTGTGTCACAACACATTTGATAAACACTACTTTAGCAGTTGTGTCCCAATGCTATGTTGCACTAACCAGATGCATCGAACCACCCCACATGCGGTGAATGTGATAATAGATGTAGCGAACGACATTCACCTTATTTGTTTACCCACATTGGAGCCCTAAAATCCAGTAAAAAATGACAAAATTACAAAGATGGAAAGGCATACATACCACATCCTTGGAGCCCTCTAGCTATTTGTAGGTCCTGACTCTAGATCCGTGGTGCAAGGAGTGTCGTACGGGAGACATTTTGGCAGTAGCTCCGCAGCAAATTCTCACTCAGAGCTCACTATTCACTTAATGTAAAATGCACAAATGACCAATTTTACCCCCAAAATCTTATTTATACCCTCTCTAGGGTAGGGTTTTTATTGCATTCACCTAATGTTGAGCCTAAAACCTAATGCACATATCCTGGATGTCCTCAAACTGAAATATTTTGCTGCAAATTCCTTGTGCACTATCAAAATTGCTTGTTGGAATAATTTTTCAAAAAATATTAAAAACTTTTATCAAAATTTGCAAAAAAAAATTGAGGTGGCATAAGTCTATCTTGTCTTCATCGGGGAAAACTCTAAGCTGAATTTCTTTGACACAACACAATAAACTATGTTATATCAGGGTGATCCCATAATAGTGGTTTACAATTTTTGGCCAAAGTGGACACTGAAATTATTATTTTTAACTAAATCTTCACATTCGGGCACCTATAGCGGCTAAACTGTGAGGAATTTGAAGATGGTACAAACTAAAGTCTCATCAAATTTTGTCTGTAGATTTTTAAAATATTTTTTTCAAAATTTTGGGAATCAAATTGCACTTCTTTTTCCATCTCCCACGAAAATAGATTTTTTTGAAAACAACATTTTTAAAAAGTGGCCGCACAGTATAACACATAACGTTTTTTTTCACTGAAGGATAAAATTCTAATTCTTTCAAATTTAGATTTGTAACTCGATATCTAGTGCTTCCACTTGGTTTAATTTTTTATTGAATATATTTTCTTTAATCAAGTTTCAAAGTCAAACGAATTACAATTCAGACATAGCGCATGTATAATAAATTTTTTGTATATGTCAAAATTTAATTTTAATTGTTTTGTTGGATCAAGGACTTCAATATCTGGTGCACTCATATTTTTCAAATTTTTTTTTTTGATAATCTTCTATATTTCCACATGTGAAGAATAAAGAAATTCATTTTCGATGAAAAACCTATGTTTAATAAAACTTAAAAAACAAATACATAACAAAACCAAAACATATTAAAATTATATTCATTGGATAGCTTGTTCTGAGGAATACCATAATCATTTGAAATAAATTTAAAATGAATTCATTTGATCCCCCAAAATCTAGATCAAAATAGATTTTTTATCAGCATTTTGATAGGTGTAAAGGAGACGCATTTATAGGCATGGTTTAAAACTAGCAAGGTTCTATCCAAGGGGGTTTTACCTAAGGTGATTTGATCAAACCCTCTTCAATTGGAATCCTTAAAATGGAACTTTTTAAGGCTTAAATCATTATATTTTCTAAAAATATGTGATTTTAGCTAAAATTCATTCCTCTCAGGAATTGTAAACCACTATTATGATAGGACCCATCAAAGAGGGGCAAAATGTAGACACTGAAAAAATTTCCTAGGCCTGTGAGTGCCAGTTTCCACTTCTTCCCCGCATAATTAAATAATTTTAAAACCATGAAGTTTCCACAGTCCATAATAATAGTGTGTTAATATTTCTAGATTAAAACTGTGTGAGAAATTTTTACATCAATGTTTCAGATCATACTCCATGATCCATCATCAAAATGCAATGCAGAAAAAGAATTCTCTTTCTGCATTGAATCCTGATGATGGATCATGGAGTAAGATCCAAAACGTTGATGTAAAATTTTCTGACACAATTTTAATCCAAAAATATTAACACACTAAATAATTTTAATTATTTAATCATTGTCTAAAATCATATCTTCTATTAATTCATTCATTTTTCCTTTTATTCTTCCTTTGATTAGTTAAATAAATTAATATTTATTTAATTACATCACCAATTAATTCTTTTTCCCTATAATTAAATAAATTCTATTTAATTAATTATTTTCCATCTTTCTCTCCACTAATAAATAATTATTTTAATTATTTAATATTTTATCCTTTTCCTGCACTTTTAATTAAATTTTTATTTTAATTAAAAGTCAACCTTTTCCCTTTCTTCTATAATTAAATAATTGTTTAATTATTTAATTATTTACTTTCCCTCCTAAATTAAATGATTTTATAATTTATAATTTACTCCAGCCACCTCTTTTTTTGTTGCAATCTCCTATCTTCATCTCATTTAATTTCCATCTTTGATCATGTGACATTACCTTTTAATCTCCACCTTCCATCCATAACTAAACCCTATTTTTCCCTAACCCTATTTCCTTGCTTCTCAAAGAAATCTCATCCATTGATCTTCATCATTAATCTTGGCCCTTCATTCAAATTTGGTTTTCTATCAAAGAGACCTACCACTTTTATTTCAAGGCTACAACCACAACTACTATCTTCAATATTTTTTTGTCATTATCACTAGGCTTATTCTTGCATACTACAAATCTAGGGGCAAGAAAGCATATAAAGCAAAATGGAGAAGAGCAATGAAGGTGATTCAACCATGGAATAGGAATTATTGGTAATACTGCTTTATTATTTATGTTTCTATGTTCATTTGTGCTTCATTGTTGGACTAGGGTCTTAGGGCTTGAGTTTTATGTATTTGGTGGTTGGTATTATTCATTCATGTCTCTTGCCATGATTTCACCCTATTCTACACCCAGTACACTTAGAAAATTCTGCAACATAAGAAACTGAGTTTCGAAGCACTAGACCTCAAAAAAACTTCAACTAAAGAAAGATACAAACACTATCAACACCCTTCCAAATCTACAAGACCTGAAACCACTCTATAGAGAAATACATAGAAAAACCATTTCTCCCAGACACCTCTACAATTGGTGAACACAACTTCCTTTTCAAAATGATCTAGAACACCAAATTCTAGATATAACACTATGGAACACCTATGATCAACAAATCTAAAGTACACAAGTAGATCTTCAACATAGAAGAAATGAAAAGCCAAACTATGATGCTACTCTACAACACAAAACACCATTGCAACACATTGTTTCCTCTTTTTATTCAAATTTTCTCAAAAGCACTTAGAAATCAAGCACCAGAGACACATCCTCAACATCTTCAGTACTTCTTCATCACCATCAAGCCAACTACAACATAGCAAATCAACCGTACACCCATAGACAAAATCTTATCAAAGAAACACTAGAGGTTGACACCAATAGCTTACTAATGAAAACATAATGAAACTAATCAAAGCATCATCAGAGACAACATCATTTCAATACCAACTACACATCCTTGCAACAAATTCCTCATACAGTTGACACCAATGACAACACCAACTGCACATACTTGCAACAAAAGGCACTATGTAAATGTAGAAAACATCCACAAATAGGAAGAACAATGTAAGTATGTAAAAAGATTTTACAATTTTTAGATTTGAAACATGATAATTTACTAATTATGCTATGCAAAAACCTAAAAATGATGTCTCACTAATTCCAATTTTGATTTCACACAATGCACTTAATTTGACCAGTTAAATTTAATGCAAGAAAGTACTTAATTTTTTTGTTTTCTTAAACTGAAACCAAAATCTGACAATAGAATAAAATGAAGCAAACAAAGAAAAAATGATTCCCAAAAATTTGAAACAACACCTATACAAGGATAGGTTCACCAAAGGGAAAACAAGTCCTTGTTCAGGGTTTGGAAAAATTCAAGTTTGTGTTAGAGGTTTGATGTTTGAGTTTTCTATTTCAAGTTGTAGACTGTGGATTTTGTGACATAATTTTCCAGTTTTAGGTGTCTTAATGCAAGTGCAAATAGTGATAAATAGTAAACAAAGTGACAACTTTTGGAATGTAATTTGAATTGAAATTCAAATCTAAATGGCTGAAAGACACTCTTGGTGCAATTGCAATGCAAGATGTATGAAAAATGAATGCAATTTTTTTAATTTTTTTTTTATGAATTTAGATGATGCAAACATACAAAATTAAACCATAAATACAATACAAAGTACACTAATGCAAACACACTAATGCAAATCTAGATCTAGGGTTTTGAATGTCTCCAAATTAAAATTTAGGACGTACAATGTTAGGTTCACCAAAATGAAACATAGAAAAAGGGGGGTGAAGGAATGTGGATAAATCCCCTTAAAAGTGAAAAACATGTGTGAGGGACCTATGTCCAATGTAAAATGGGTTGTCCACCTAATAAAAAATCCACCCTTTCCTATTTCATTAAGAAGAAGGATTGTGACATAAATTATTAGAATTGACTTACAACCCTCAAGGTGAGACAACTCCAAGTTTTGGGGCACTATGTGGTCTCTTCTTCCTTATGACAAGAAACTATAAATTATGACTGAAAAGAAATTTTTGGGAGAAGAATAAAAGTACATTAAGAATGAAATATCTGAGATCTACCACTTGGAATGTGAAGTATTATGATAACACTATCAAAAACAACAATCAACCAGAAGATCTGAAAAGGTTAAGACAATTTGTACCCGACTTCAAAAAAGTTGTAGAGCATCCTGGTTGGACTCATACGCCGAGATGAATGTCCTTGAATATTTTTCTAAAAATTCATGTTTTAGTCCTCTAATGTTGGATCTAAGGCTCTAATTTATCCAAGTTTGACTATCAGAATGTCAAAAGTAAATTTTGTAGGTGAGTTTCTATGTCTTGACAATTTTGATGACAACTTTGACAACTTTGTAAAATTGCACTTTTGATCCAATTTCAATCCTTCTTCACCTAAAAATTTGTACACACAAAGAGAGGAGAAAATTTTATGTTTTTGGTGGATAAGGGTTTTCCTTGGTCAAACCCTAGTTTTGTAATTAAACCATGAAATGAAATAATGATAAAAATAAGGAATGATGAATGAACACTAGCTTGTTGCAAATCACTAAACCCTTTAATGGCTACCCTTGGAAGACTAAAGTCTAACACATTACTCCAAGGATTGCATCTTCCATGAAATGGCTTGATTGATGATGGATCTTGATGCTTGAAACTTGAACCCTACATCACAATGTTAGCTCTAAAAACATGCATGAACACACATAAATTTTGACATCATGAAAGGATCTTGATTTTTGCAACAAATGATTGATAAATCTATGATGTAGAGGCAGGAGGCTCAACCTTAATCAACTTGGAAACCTGCCTTCAAGAGGCATCTAGAAAGATTAAAATGACCATATAAAGTAATTCAACCAGTCTTCCAAGTTCAACAATCATCAGAAGCACAATTTCCCAATTTCACTCCTAAACCCCAGTTTTAGTGCAAACCTAGTTTATGTATTTTCACAAAAAAATTCCAAAACAAATAAAAAAATAAAGAATGATTAAGATACCATTTTGCAAGTTATAAAACATATAGGAAAACCAATATCAACTCTTTTGAACAAATTCAAAGATCCAATACTCCTGCCATGGAAAAAGCTAGTGGATTAGCCCACTTTTACAAAGAAGGTACACTTTAAACTCCACCAAACCTTATGAAACCTTGGGACAGAAATTAAAATGCCCAAAAACTACTAAATCCACCACTAGTTTCCAGAAATCACTCTTCCAACATAGCAAAACCAAAAACCCTTGATTCTAGGCCTTCAAAAGGAGGGTTTATTGTAAATCATACCTCCAGACCTTTCCAAACCCTGCCACCTATTCAAACACTCATAATTATGCTTGAAAAAGCTTTAAAATTCATCACATAGGTTATTTCTTCCAGAAAACTCATAAACCATCATTTAGTTCCTCACTTTCACAAGGAAAATCACCCAAATTCAACCTAGGGCAACACCCAAAACCCACAAACACACTTCCTCTGACCTCCACAACATTTGAAAACCTATGTTACAAAAAATTGGGTCATTACACTAAGTTACAATTCCTACAGTAGGTGGAATGCCCTAAAAACTCATTTTATTACTCTCAAAACACCAACTTGCACCAAACCAGAGCAGTTTCAGAAAAACAGAGATAACTCACTCCAAAATTAATAGTTTTCAATAAAACCTGAAGCATTTGAAAGTAGACTCAGTGCCCTAAAATACCATGTCAGTCTTCAACCAAGATCTAGAGTTGTACGGACTGTACCAGCCAAGCAAAGTTTAGGAAAATAGGAAAAACATGGGATTTCAGACCACCCGGTAGTAAAATGAGGATATCTCACTCAATTCTCAATGAAATAACACCATTACAACACCAAAAGAAATCTTATTCAATTATATATCCATCCATTATATGCTTGGAGTGTGGAACAATGTGTACAGGTCGTACAATTCTCGTGATCAGCAATTTATTAATGGAAAACACAAAAAATAGTAAATTTCTTATTAGAAACTCATTCCAAACTTCTTCAACAGCCTCCCCTTTGAGATATTACAAAAATATATCATGCTACCACCTGAAAAATACCTCTTGGGGCATTCAACTACCATAACCACCTTTTAATTAGATTCTAAGATGACAATTTTGCCAATTTTTCTCTTAATCACTATCCCATTACAACTTGATCAACTTGATTTTTGCAAATACCACCTAACTGGCCTATTAAGCCCTCCAATACATGAAAAATAGTCTCAAAGACCTTATTTAACATTAATTTACTCAAATTCCCCTAAATTTCTAATGCTTTCCTACAAAGGATGAATTGATAAAATTATGTGTACTGGGGTGCTCCTGCACCAATCTAATCTTCAATACTCTTGAAAATAATCTTTGCTCTTATGAAATTTGGATAATGTATGCTAAATTTGAATTGATAAATAACCTTGTATTTATAGGTGTTTCCTTAATTTCTTGAAAATTAAACATCACAATATGACCTTTGCAATTTGAATTTGGATCATGAAAATACCACCAAAAACATGTTAAAAAATGGGATATTAAACTTAAGGAGGGCCCATTTTCCCTTGGGAAAATGGGTCCTAGGACACCCATTTTCCAAGATGTGTAATTAAGTGTAGGCATTCATTAAATGTGTGTTCCCCTTTTAGAAAATGAAATTAATTAGGCTTTTAAATGCATAATTGGGTCAATTAAAGGCTTAATTAAATCCCATTAATTAAGGGGATGCAAAAATAGTGTAAAAATGTAAAGGTGTGCATTTTCTACACAACATTTAGCCCCCACTCTTGTGAGAGATGAACTTGTGCTTAGACTCAGACTAAAGAAGAAAAATAAGTCAAGAGAGGTCTAACTATACAAGTGTTGGAAAGATAAGATGACAAATGTCAAGGAGGTTGATCAAGTGCCTGTTGGAATATGTGCCTCAATCCATACTGACATGGAACTCCTAAAAGGAAAAGTCACTGTGACATTATTCATGTCTGGGTGACTAACTATTCTAAATCGGCTTGAAATGTTCATGTCGCCGAGATAGAGGTGATGTCTTGCCGAATGAAGTCTATCGCTGTGACCTAGATGTATTCGCTATGACCTTTCGGCTAAGTGGAGACCTTTGGCCGACAGAATGGTCTTATCGGGTCTTCAGGGTGACTTGATCGCTTCGGTAAGATGTCCCAACGAGTATGAAATGTCTTGCCGATGGGAGTATTCATTTGGTGCCTTCGTGATGACAAAAGACCTCAGTATAAGGTCTTGGCGAAGGCGATAAGTCTTGCCGACTCTTGGGCGCTTCGATATGACATGTTCGGCCGGTGAAAGGTCTTGGCGAAGTCAAATGTCTTGCTGACTCAGCAAGACATGGGCACTCGGTATGTGGTCTCGACGAAAGACATAAGTCTTGCCAACTGGTGATTGAAGTGATCGGTGTGACTTAGGACCTCGGTATGAAGTCCTAGAGAAAGCGATGAGTCTCGCCGATTGATTGTTGCTTCAGTGAAACTTGAGGAGACTCGGTGAAACCTTTTGGTGAATGGGAAGTCTTGCCGATGGCAAAGTGGAAATCGATATGACTTGTGAGCATCGGTAAAATGTCTTTCCGATGGAGGAACCTCTTGCTGATAGAAACACAATGGATGTCGATGGATTCGGTATGTCTCATGGCGTTCGTTATAATATCCTGCCGACTATTGGGATCTATGATGATATCGATATGAAGACTTTGTGGCATCGTGGAGACACTGTTAGTGTCTCACCGATATGCCAACAAAGTTTGAATTCCTTTGACCATCTGACCATCCTATGTGGAGCATCATGGACCAATCAGAGGAAGCAATTTTTGAATGGATGGCAGTTAGATTTTTGCAACTGTTGCGACACTGGAGCTGAATAGCATGTAGGGAAAAATCAATGCTCAAGTAGAAACTTTCTATGATGGGGCAATGGCGGATAAGGATGAACAGAAGGTAAAAATCAGAATGTGATAAGATAAAATCAGATCGATTATGAGTTTGTAATGATTAGATTGTTGAGAGCATTTCTATAACTGGTTGAACAGTGAATGAAACTACTGTGAACTAATACCAGAGAGTTGTATCTCTGATTGTATGTAATTGTTGTTATTGTAATACAAAGAGATTCAGCTTGGTGTGCTGGGTTTTTTCCCAAAATGGTTTCCCATGTAAATATGTTGTTCATTGTCTTTGAGTATCTTCTTTGTTTTTGTAAATCTTTCATGTGTGTCTTAATTGGATTGTAATTTGAAAATTAAAAGTACTGTCTGCTTACTTCTCTATGGTTTTGACGTTAGGAAAGTTGCTTCTGCACCGTTGCTTTCCTTACAAGTGGTATCAGAGGTTGGCCAGTTGTGTTATCCTTGTGAGTGGGTTAGGTTTTTTGTTTCAATTATTTTTCAGTGGGAGTCTGTTAGAGATCTGATAATTTAATTATAGATTAAGATGGCGAGCACATCTAGGAAGATGGAAATAGAGAAATTCAATGGTAGCAACTTTGAGTTGTGGAAACTCAAAATGGAAGATTTGTTAGTAGACCGAGATCTTTGGACTGCTGTGTCTGGAACAATGCCTCAAGGCATGAAGCAAGAGGATTGGTACCTGGTAGATAGAAAATCAAAAGGGCTGATAAGGCTCTATTTGGCAGACTCTGTTCTTCTGAACGTTCATGAAGAAAAGACTACATCTTCCTTGTGGAAAAGACTGGCATCAGTTTATCAAGGCAAGTCCTTGGTGAACAAATTGTTCTTGAGGAAGAAGCTATACTCTTTGAGAATGTAGGAGGGAGGATATGTTGTTGATCACTTGAATGCTTTCAACATGTTGATTGCTTAGTTAACATCTGTTGGTGTAAAGATTGAAGATGAAGATCGCTGCATGCTGTTGTTATGTTCTTTGCCAGATTCTTGGGATCATCTGGTAATGGCTATTGGGAGTATGACATCCACTTTCAAGATGGAAGATGTTGTTGCTTCTTTGTTATATAAAGAGATGAGAAGAAAATATTCTGAGATGGAAAAGGAGGCTCTGGATGTCAGAGGTAGATCGAAGGAGAAAGGCAAGAAAAGGAGAAAGGCAAGAAGAAGGACAAGAAGTCTAGATCAAAATCAGAAGGGAGATCAAAGTCTCCTAGCAAGAAGTCCAAGGTGAAGTGATAGAATTGTGGGCAACCTAGTCATGTCCAAAAGGATTGCAAGGAGGAGAAAAAGAAGAAGAAGAACTCTTCTGGCAATGATTCTTCTCAAAGTGATGCAGACACCTTCATTGCAGCTTTGGCTACACGGGCATTATATGATGTCTAGCTGATTGATTCTGGAGCATCTTTCCACATGACATCTCATAGAGATTGGTTCACAAAGTATGAAGAATACAATGGTGGAAAGGTGTACTTGGCAAGTGATTCATCTTTGGAAATTGTTGGCCGTGGAAGAGTCAAAATTCAATTCCCTGATGGAAGAGTGAAGGGAATCAATGATGTGATGCATATACTAGATCTAGCTCGAAACCTACTTTTTGTAAGTAAGCTGAATGATATTGGAGTACAGGTCACGTTCTCTGGAAATGGCTACAAGATGACTAGAGGCTCTATGGTGCTGGCTAGGGGTGCTCGAATTGGTACCTTATACAAGCTAGATGCACAAGCTATTCAATGCAATAGTGTCTCTATGAAGTCACAGAAAGCTACTCATGAGGGAAATGTTCCTGATGGAGTAAACACCATGGAGTTTGAGCTTCTAGCAGAAAAGACTATGCTCTGTCATCATAGGCTTGGCCACATTGGTGAAAAAGGTTTAAAAACCTTGAAAAATAGAAACCTGGTAGAAGGGCTTGAAGATTGTAACCTTGAGTTCAAATTTTCTGAACATTGCATATATGGTAAACGACACCATGTTTCATTTTATTCCAGTCCTCACAAATCTTCTGGTTTGCTTGATTATATTCATTCTGATGTGTTTGGTCCAGTGAATGTTCCTTCTTTGTCTAAATCAAAATACTATGTGTCGTTTATTGATGATTATTCAAGAAGAACATTTGTATATTTTTTGAAAAGTAAATCAAAAGTGTTTAGTTAGTTTAAGGAATTTAAAAACCTTGTTGAAAATCAGACTGGTAGGAAAATAAAATGCCTAAGGACTGACAATGGCGGTGAGTTTTGTTCAGATGAATTTGAAAGGTATTGTACAGATCATGGGATTAAAAGACATAAGACTACACCTTACACTCCACAGCAAAATGGAGTTGCTGAAAGGTTCAACATGACAGTAATGGAAAGAGCACGAAGTATGCTGAGCAGTGTTGGCTTGGAGGAGAATTTTTGGGCCGAAGTAGTCTCTACAGCATGTTACTTGGTAAATCGTTCTCCTAACTCTACTCTTGTTGAAAAGATTCCTTTGGAAGCATGGTCTGGAAAGAAGTCCTCTCTGAGACATATTCGTGTCTTTGGCTATGAGGCATATGCATATGTGCCATTTGAAAAAAAGTCCAAGTTGGAAAAAAAAGTTGTAAAGTGTATTTTTATTGGCTATAGTGCTGGCATAAAAGGATACAAGCTTTGGAACCCTGAGACTGAGAAGGTTTTGTATAGTAGAAGCATTATCTTTCGTGAGCTGAAACCTTCTACATTGGATCTACAGTCAGAGAAGAAATCAGAAAATGAAAAGGATGTAGCAGGAATTCCTCCGACACCAGATAACGAGGAATTGAAAAATAAAAATGTACCTGATACTGAGGAAAGCTCAAGTAGCTCTAAAAGTTCTGAAGAAGATGAAGAACCACCTCAGCCTCAGTCTGTGAGGAGGTCAACTCATGAAAGAAAGCAACCTGATAGATATGGGTTTTATTTAATAGAATCTACTTGTGCCTATGCTTCAATTTCTAGCACTAATGAACCTAGGAATGTGAAAGAGGCATTTAAAATGTCTGATTCAAACTCTTGGCTGGAAGCCATGAATGAAGAAATGGCATCATTAGAAAAGAATGATACTTGGAGTTTGGTACCATTTCCTTGTTAGAATCCAAGATCACCTGCATGCAAGATGAATACCTGTCACATGCAAAAGATATGAAGAACCAAAAAGATGTTCTTTGAACCTCAAAGTGAAAATGCATTAAGAGAATCGACTATTACAAAGTGATCAATCCTTATGAAGGAGATCAAGAAACCCTAAAAGGGAAACCCTAAATGAAACCCTAGTGTGCACACTTAATAATTAATAATTAATTATTAATGTGCCTAAGTTTAGCTTAAGTAATAAAGAGGAATAAGTGACTTAATTAATTAATCAATGTGATGTAATTAATTAAGCATAATAACTTATAACTCTAACACCCCCCCTTAAGATGAACTTAGGAAGAAGCTAAAACACTAGAATAAGATGCATGAAAGCAAAGATGGGTCCGGCAACTAGGCCTGATCAGGTACCCATTTACAAATGCAAGAATGAGTAAGAAAAGGAAAACCCAGTGGGACAAAACCCCTTACAATGAGATAACATGCTGCAAAGAAGCACTAGAAGAACTCAGAGTAACACTGAACTTGATATAGGCAAGCAAGGAAATATTCTTCTGTATACTACTGAAACCAGATGAGAGTCACTGATTGACTCAAGGAATCATGATAAAGCAACAGAAGACCCGATGCCACGAAACACTCGAAAACTCCAAACGGGAACAACTCTGGAATCTATGAAGCAGCAAGCAATTATTGAATGATGTATTACTGAAAATAAAGTGCAAAGATGCAAGATGCACTCTACCAACTGCCAAAATATCCAAGTAATCGCCAAACAACCCATCGGGCCAAATCTGGACTAACTGATAAACCTGGGATAGATACAGAAAAAGTGTATGGACAGCAACATAGAGCTCCTTAATACCTTTCCAACGCCACAAACGAGGCAAAAATTGGACATCATGGCAAAAAGTTATGAGCTCGGAAGTCCAAAAATAATATCTGACTTCAAACAGCAATAAATGAAATAAAACAGAAAATTACTATAAAATAAACTACACCAAATGAAAGTGCTCGGAACCAGCTTTCTGGTGATATCTCGTTTGCCCGATTTTGAAACCGTATGCCCAAGTTATAGCCAAAAGAAAAAAACTACTCTTTTAGAAGAAACTAGGGTTAGGAGGGGCAAAGAGGGCCATACGGCCACTGACGTCATGCTGACGTCAGCGGTTCACGAGCTTAAAATTGACGGCCATTTGGCCGTCACCGCAAAAAATTGGCCCCCTGCAAAAAAAATTCAGAGCCCTTGGTTCGGCATATGACCGCGGGCTGAGCTCGAAGGGGCTGGATCGGTGGCAGAGGTGGAGCCCCTGGTCCCCATATGACCGCGCTGGAGGATATGAGCCCTCGGGGGCTGGCGGGGCTGGCAGGGAGCCTGGTTCTCCATATGGCTGGGGGCTAGTCATTTGAAGCCCGCGGGGGTTGGGGAGATCAGCAGCGGTGTGCTGGGGGCGCCGCCCGGTGGCCGCCGCTCCTGGTGGCCGCCAGGTGGCGCGGCGGTGGCCGCCTGCCTTCTGTGCGGGCGGTGCACAAAAATAATAAAAAATTTCAATTTTTTTTTTTTTGAAATTTTTCAAACAAACGTGCCTCGATCTGTGTGCTGGGGAGGCCGTACGGCCCCTCAGACAAATTTTTTTGCCTCCTGGATCAACTGCACGAAAATGGACGATTTGACAGGTGTTTCTAGGGTTTTGGGACGCTGCGAACATGATGGCAACGATTGTTTGAGCCCATTGTGTCCCAAAAAAATGGCTACCCCCAGATCTTGCAGAAAAGATGCCTGTGGAAACCCTTGCACCTGAAACTCACAAAGAGGCCATATCTTCAGATCACGAACAAGCAGCTGCAGGTCTGGAGCTTTGATACCATGTTAGAATCTAAGATCACCTGCATGCAAGATGAATACCTGTCACATGCAAAAGATATGAAGAACCAAAAAGATGTTCTCTGAACCTCAAAGTGAAAATGCATTAATAAAATTGATTATTACAAAGTGATCAATCCTTATGAAGGAGATTAAGAAACCCTAAAAGGGAAACCCTAAATGAAACCCTAGTGTGCACACTTAATAATTAATAATTAATTATTAACGTGCCTAAGTTTAGCTTAAGTAATAAAGAGGAATAAGTGACTTAATTAATTAATCAATGTGATGTAATTAATTAAGCATAATAACTTATAACTCTAACATTCCTAAAGGTAGAAAAGTTGTGGGCTGCAAATGGGTATTTAAAAAGAAAATTGGTCTGGATGGCAGTGTAGAAAAATATAAAGTGAGGTTGGTTGCAAAAGGTTATTCCCAGGTAGAGGGAATTGATTATGGAGAAATATTTTCTCTTGTAGCTAAGCTGACATCTATTAGATTTCTTTTGTCACTTGCAGCAACGCATGACTTAGAAATTGAATAGATGGATGTGAAGACAACGTTTCTTCATGGTGATCTTGAAGAAGAAATTTATATGTCCTAGCCGGAGCACTTTGTGGAAAAAGGTAAAGAAAGACTGGTTTGCAAGTTGAAGAAATCTCTGTATGGTTTAAAACAGTCTCCTAGAATGTGGTACCAAAAATTTGACACTTTTTTTTTGTCATTGGGATTTGTAAGATCAAAATGTGATCATTGTGTATATTACAAAGCTAAAAGTGATCAAGTCCTTATTATTGCTCTTTATGTTGATGATATGTTGTTCATAGGCAATAGTAAGCTAATGATTTCTGATCTTAAGTATCAGTTGTCTGCAAAGTTCAAAATGAAAGATCTTGGTGCAGCAGGGTATATTCTAGGAATGGAAATAACTAGGGATAGGAAAAATAGAAAACTTTGGCTCAGTCAGAGTAAGTATATCATGACTATTCTAGAGAGATTTTGTATGACTGAGTGTAAGTAGCTAGTTGTTCCAGTCTCACAGGGAACAAAGCTATCTATTGAAGATTGTCCAAAATCTCCTACTAAGATGGAGGACATGACTAGTGTACCATATGCTAGTGTGGTTGGCAGCCTTATGTATGCAATGGTCTATACAAGGCAAGGCATTGCCCAAGTAGTGGGAGTTCTTAGTCATTTTATGGAAAACCTTGGAAGGACACATTGGGATGCTATGAAGAGAGTGTTTAGATATCTAAAGGGCACTTCATACTATGCTCTATGTTACCATGGGAACTTGGTTGAATCACAGAGAACTTTCAACATTCAAGGTTATGTGGATTTAGATTGGGTAGGGGACATTAACAGCAGAAGATCCACCGGTGGATATGTTGGTGTAATTAATTAATTATTACACTAACATAAGTTAACTTAGGTCTTGCATTTAATTAATTGAGCCCTAGGTTGCATTATTAGATAAATCATTTAATAAATGGGATTATATTCCCTTCCTTGTTTGGTGGGATAAGATTCCTTCTAGAAGATGAGTTGTCCTTCTAGAACTTATCTCAATATTTAATAATCATCTAGATAGGGTTCACATGTTGTCACATGTTGTTAGATCATGACACATGGCAACATCTCTTACATCTTAGGTTTTCCTTCTTGCCTATATATTCAGGCATCTTGTACATTTGTAATCATGTCATGTCATATTCAATTTGACATCCTTGCATCTTAATCATAGCATGATTTTTTTGCCATTTTTCTTTTGTGGAAGTTTTGTCTTGCAAGTGATTCTGGGGGGTTTGAGGAGTTCACCTAAAATCCTACAGGATATGTTTTCATGATGAATGGTGGTGCAGTGAGTTGGATGAGCAAGCGGCAAGCTATAGTCACTTAGTCCTCTAAAGAGGCAGAATACATGGTAGTTACACATACTTGTAAAGAAGCAATCTGGCTAAAACGTTTATGTTCTAACATTGGTTTTGATGCAGGAAAGATTACTATCTACTGTGATAGTCAGAGTGCTATATGTTTGGCAAAGAATCCTACTTTCCATGCCAGGATGAAAAATATAGATGTACAATATCACTTTGTACGAGATATGGTGGAGGATGGGAAGGTCTCTTTGGAGAAAGTGGATACTCTTAAGAATGTTGTAGATGCATTGACGAAGCCAGTGAGCATAGACAAGTTCAGATGGTGTGCCAGTTTGATGGGCCTCTTGGCCCATGAATTCTAGTAGTTTTATTGTGCCTTGGAGTTGTCACTAAGGTCTTCGTCAAGTGGGAGATTGTTGGAATATGTGCCTCAATCCATACTGACATGGAACTCCTAAAAGGCAAAGTCACTGTGACATTATTAATGTCTGGGCGACTAACTATTCTAAATCCACTTGAAATGTTCATGTCACTGAGACAGAGGTGATGTCTTGCCGAATGAAGTATATCGATGTGACCTTTCGGTGAAGTGGAGACCTCTGGCCGATAGAATGGTTTTATCGGGTCTTCGGGGTGACTTGATCACTTCGGTAAGATGTCCCAACAAGTATGAAATTTCTTGCTGACAAAGGTGGCTATCGGGGTAACAAAAGGGCTCGAGAAGAAGTCTCAGCGAGAATGGAAATTCTCGCCGATGGTGGAGGTTTCGATGAGATGTCCCAGCGATGAAGAAAGGTCTCGCCGATGGGAGTATTCACTTGGTGCCTTCATGGTGACAAAAGACCTCGGTATAAGGTCTTGGCGAAGGCGATAAGTCTCGCTGACTCTTGGGCACTTTAGTATGACATGTTCAGCTGGTGAAAGGTCTTGGCGAAGTCAAATGTCTTGCCGACTCAGCAAGACATGGGCGCTCGGTATGTGGTCTCAGTGAAAGACATAAGTCTTGCCAACTAGTGATTGAAGTGATCGGTGTGACTTAGGACATCGGTATGAAGTCCTGGTGAAAGTGATGAGTCTCATCGACTGATTGTTGCTTCAGTGAAACTTGAGGAGAATCAGCAAAACCTTTTGGCGAATGGGAAGTCTTGCCGATGGAAAAGTGGAAATCGATATGACTTGTGAACATCGGTAAAATGTCTTGCCGATGGAGGAACCTCTTGCCGATAGAAATGCAATGGATGTCGAAGGATTCAATATGTCTCATGGCGTTCATTATAATGTCCTACCGACTATTGGGATCTATGACGATATCGATATGAAGACTTTGTGGCATCAGGGAGACAATGTTAGTGTCTCACCGATATGCCAACAAAGTTTGAATTCCTTTGACCGTCTGACCATCCTATGTGGAGCATCATGGACCAATTAGAGGAAGCAATTTTTGAATGGATGGCAGTTAGATTTTTGCAACTGTTGCGATGTTGGAGCTGAACAGCATGCAGGGAAAAATCAACACTCAAGTATAAACTTTCTATGATGGGGAAATGGCGGATAAGGATGAACAGAAGGTAAAAATTAGAATGTGATAAGATAAAAGCAGATCGATTCTGAGTTTATAATGATCAGATTATTGAGAGCATTTTTGTAACTGGTTGAACAATGAATGAAACTACTGTGAACTAATACCAGAGAGTTGTATCTCTGATTGTATGTAATTATTGTTACTGTAATAAAAAGAGATTCAGCTTGGTGTGGTGGTTTTTTTCCCAAAAGGGTTTCCCACGTAAATTTGTTGTTCAAATTGTCTTTGAGTATCTTCTCTGTTTCTGTAAATCTTTCATGTGTGTCTTAATTGGATTGTAATTTAAAAATTAAAAGTACTGTCTGCTTACTTCCCTATGGTTTTGACATTAGAAAAGTTGCTTTCACACCGTTGCTTTCCTTATAGTGCCAAATATCTAAGATCTCATGGAAAACCAACAAAGGAACAAGAGACACATGCCTATGTTTGATATGTCACAACAACAAGACAAGATGCACAATCATGCAATGCCAAAATTAATGCAAACATAAAGAAAAGAAAGGATGGACTAGCCATGGTTGCATTGTTGTCCATAAAATGTGTTCACAAGTGAAAACCCATTGTCCACTATGCAAAAAAAATATACTCATGAGGGATAGTGAAATCTGGTGTCCATTAGGTGACCCCTAAGAAAGTGAGAAACACACACTAGGTTAGTATGTACCCACAGTACAAGGGTGGATGATGGGAAATCCATGCTAGGTCTACAAGCTTCCATGCATCAACCATACCAAAAGTTATACCTCCTGATAACTTTGATAAGGCACCACATAAAAATGGTCAAATTTTTCATAAGGCTAGCAAGTTGCATTATGCTAGACACTCATGGAAAAGGCTCCACTTGCAAGAAAGTTGTGTTATTCTTAGTGGCCATGAAAATGTTTTAAATGCAATAGGATAGGATAGTCAAAGGGGTTTTGATTAATGCATGAAAGGTCACACCTTAGGGAACATCGTGCTTAATATCAACACCAAGAGAGGACAAGTCAAGGAATAAATGATTTACAATATAGGGAATGCAAGCCATAACATTTCCACCAAGAGGAACTCCATATGCCAATAAAGGTTGCACTCTCAAAGGACATTAAACCCAATGTCACCAAGAAGAAGGCACGTCACATGAATTAAGAAGGAAAAAATTTGAAGGGAATATGCAAACAATGAGTGAGGACACATATTCCCCCACCTTAAAGAAATTTCTAAACACCATACTGTGACCAATTACTTTAAAGTAGAGAATGTTAAATATCAATAAATGAGAGATTTATTTGAAAATCCCTATGTAAAACATATGTTTCCAAGAAGAGCTACATCATGGAAAGGAGGTTTCCCCCATATGTGTTGAAAATTAAGAGGTTTTCATTGATGTCAATATGATTTCAACATGGTGACAACAAGATCAAAAGTTTATTTGGTCTCCCAGAAGCTATTCCCTACAAAAAGTGTTATTTTCTAAAGAGCCAATGTGTTGGTTTTTGAGTCTGCAATTCATTGTAAGAAGAGATAAGACTTTGTGCTCTTAATATTATTATTATGACTCCTATAGATAGCTATATCCATGATCCTAAGAAGTTTTGTGTTGAGAACACAAAGATACAATTGACAGAGTTCATCTTTGTGCATTGTAGTCATTCCTTTGTTCAGTACATCTATGTTGGAGACTCTGCATTTTCATATGAAGAATATTTTTTTGTTGTGGTTCTAATGGTAGTCTCTATGATGGTAGTATGATCGGAAATTGATGTGATCTCAGATTTGGAAGGTGTCTGCTTTGGGTATTATATGTTGTTTGGAATTTCTATGGATTAGGTTCTAGCTTTGGCTGACCTAATACATGATATGCACTAAGAAGGTTAAATATACCATGTGGATGTTAGTTGAGGTGATATGATGCACTACATGAACAAGATATTTTAATCATATATTGTGCCGACAAGAATGTTTTGATTATTTTGTTTTCATATAATTAGTCTGACCTAATTGATGAATGGGATAACCTATATATATAAGATTCCTTGAAGAGAGAAAGGTGTGTGTGAAATGAAGAGAATTGTGAAGAGGATTAAGGTTTATGTGAAGATCTGAGCCTAAATAATTTATCATTTGAGGATCAAAACATATTTTTTGAGTGATTGTTGTGTGAGGTAGTACTTCATATTCAGAGCTTCATTGAAATTGAACCTTGCACACAGAAGGTGTATTTCATCAGTTCACTCTTTTGGAAATGAGCCATCTCTTTTTGTATCTTGGCAGTGAGCCATCCCTTTTTATATTTAGGTTGTGATCCTTTTAAGGATAGTGAGTCCTAGCAGTGAGCCCTGTACTATTATATATCTGGATATATTATATTATGAGCTAATCCTCACTGTGTTTTTTCCCTCATTGGGTTTTCCACGTAAAAAATATGGTGTTCATGTGTGTTGATGTTGTGTCTTGATTTCATGTCTTCTTTTGATAATTTAGGTAAATTCATAATGATGCCTAGATGGATTATATGTAAATGGTTTTATAGAATACTGATTCACCCCCCCTCAGTATTCTGGATGTTCAACAATTGGCATATGAGCTTGGTTCCTCGGAAGAAGCCTAATAGCTTGGGGAAGGTTCTGAAATTTGATTTCATAGAAGACAAAAAAATTTATTCTTCCTACAGAAGTAATCTCCCCTAGAAATTCAAAAGAAAAAGAGGATCTAAAGGACAAGTTGATGAAAGCGAATGAGTACATTGAAAAATTGTAAAGTAAATGTGAAGAAACACGTGATCTATTGGATAAGGTAGATGAAACTATCTCCAGCCTACTATGGCAATTGGATGAAAAGAAAAGTGTTGAAGACCATCAGAAGATTGAAATTTAGAGGAAGATGGATGAATGAAAAAAACTTGAGCAAGAAGTGGCAACTCTAAAATTAGATCTACAAAAGGAAAAAAAAATTGTGGATAAATTTACTACAAGTTATACAATGTTGGACAAATTGATTGCAGGAAAAATATTCTCAATGGATAAAATAGGTTTTGGATTTGAATAAGGACAGTGTTCGAAGGAAAATCAATCTCTTGATCTAAAGACTCGATGCAATGGTGAAAAATTCAAGAAAATTGGAAGGACTCCCATCAGACGGCCTAATACTCAAAAGTATTTCTCTTTTAATGGCATATGTTATTTTTGTAATAAATTTGGACATGGGGCAAAAGATTGCAAATGTGGAAAGAATGATACTCTATCATTCTCCAGATAGTGGTTTGAATGCAAGAAAATAGGATATGAAGTTATGAATTACAGAGGGAAGAAGTTGAACAAGGCTAATCAGTGCAAATATAGTTTGGATAAAAAATTTTGGATGGAAACATGTTTGCTATAATTGTAGTAATTTGAAACATTTTCTGAAAAATGACAATTTGGTAAAGCGACATGGACCTAGAATTAAAATTGATTAGGAAGAAGTAAGAAATGAAATGAAAAGAATGTGGAGAAAGGAAGGTAAATGTAATCAAGGTGAATCAAAATCATCAGTTCCATCTATACTTTCTTTCAGTGTAGACACATCTGTTAAAAATTAATCAAAGAATGTATAAGGGGGAGCAATAATCAAAATATTTAATAAACCCATTGTCAATGCTAAATGTCATTCCATGATAGAGGTGCATTTAATGAAGTAATGAATATTTTTCATGTGGAAGGAAGTTGCAAGCACACATGTGCAAAGAATGAATTCAACAGAATTTTAAAGGATGAATATTTACACAGATTTTGAGATGATCTTGTGATCTAAAGTATTAATTGCAAAAGTATTTGGAATGAGAGGAATAAATTCAATAAATTTTATGAATAGTATTTGTGGAAGGAAAGTTGAATGTAGAAGAAGATTGCGGTGGAAAGTCAGAATTTGGGTTTGGCAAGCAGGAAAGAGGAAAATTAGTGCTCATTGCTTCTATGATACAAGTTGAATTTTTTAAAAGCAATGGACACTCCTTGAATTATAGAGAATTTAGTCAAACCAGAGCTAGAGATCAAAATATGTGCTATCAAAACTTTAGAATTTGATACTTTGGGTGTTTTCTCAGAAATTCCTCTTGGTGTTGTGCAAATTAAGGATGTTGGAGCATATATTCATCAAAATTTTGGAAGAACCTTCCTCCAAAATACCCAAAATGATATGGTTTGAAGAATTGATTGAAATTGACTTTACCCTAAAGCCAAAATATAGTGTTCTTTTAGAAATAAAATTGAATGTATGGAATGACTTTCCAAACATTAGGAATGAAGAAAGGTGCATTAAAATGGAGCTTAGCAGATTCCATGATGAATACATATGGATTGATAAATCTTATGCAATAACCAAAGATGTGATCAGGGATGTAACTAGCATACCATCCTCCATACTGACTCTTGAATGCAATTATAATAGAGGATAAGGTTTAACTAGGGGTACTCATGCTAGAATCTCAAATCTGATAGTGCAGTATGGTAGTCTAGTCATTTCATAGTTTATTTTTGGTGACAGTGATGTTTCTACAATTGCTATTAGCCTTGCATTGGATATGGTTGAAAATAGAAAGGAATATGACTTGTGTGAGTTACTCCGACAATAGTTGTCTAAAAATTTGAGAGATATTAAGAAAAGGAAAGGTGCGTTCAAGTATGGTACACTAGTTGTATGCTTAATCTTCTACTTTATGAAGGAGATTCTTGAAGTTGGAAAAATTCATTGGAAGTGTACTAGACTGATCTCTCATCAAATTGAGAAACTTATAAGGAATATTCAGGATTAGGATGCACAAGAAAATGCTCTTGTTGCATACTTTTTAAAGTTTCAAAGAAAAATGATCAAAAGAAGTAGAGTACCTAGAGAATTGGTTACTAAGTACAAGGATGAGATAACATTTTTGGTAACCACTAATAGTTGCATTATCAAGGTAGTTGATCCCAGAAACTCATGAATACATGATCTTGGATATGAGATTGAGAAGGACTATGTTATTGGTTGTATTGAACTATTAATTAATAGTCCCCAGGACTTCAACAAAACTTGGTTTGGAACTTACTCTAAAGTGGCCAAAGCTCTAGAGAAGTCTAAATTAACCTCAATAAAATTTATGCCTACCTCCATAGAAAAGAGAAGAGTCACAGAAGTTCTTACATTAGTTACACAAGCTGAACCTACTAGAAGGAGATCAAGACTAAAGTAGCTAGCAAGGTTTAGAGGACAATTTTGGCTGGTTCCTTGTGTTGGTTCTAGTTTAGCTCAGCCTACTTTGGTAAGAACTAGTCCATTAACTGATAGATTTGATGAATTAAAGTGTAAAGCAACAAGTGACATGGTTAGTTGGGTTGAAAATAAAGTATTGTTAGAAATTAAATAGAAATGTGAGTCTACTCATAGTATTGTGCTTGATAGAATCAGTGTTGTTCAAGAATGTGAGAATGAAGCTAAGAATGTATTCACATTTTGCTGGTCTTGGCCTGAAGAAATTCAAAAATTCAAGGATAATGAGAGCTTGATTGAAATGATGATCAAGTCTTCCTCTAGCACATTTGATCCTACTCTTGATTTAGACAATCAAACATGGTGTGAATTGGTAGAACTTCATGAGAAATATCTTGCATAACACAAAAAGAAAGGTGAAGAGATTGAATTGTATGGGAAGCGTAGAGATGTAATAAAGAGTAAATACACTCCTATCTTCTATGCCCTCTCTGTAGCTGATAGGACTTTGAAGTCTATTACTACTCCCACAATTGTGGTTGAAGGAAAGGACATCTTGAGCAATCTAAATTATCTATGTAGTGTATTGGTAGGGGCATAAATACTTTGGGATGAAGGTAGATCCTCATGGACAGGGATTTTTAACAAGCTTCAAGAAACTACTACCTCCGGTCATCATCTCTATTTGGAATATACTTCTTAGGGGGAGTATTTAGGTATGCAAAGGAGCTGTAAAGTTTTTTTTCCTTTGCCATTGATGTCAAAGGGGGAGACAGTGACCTTGAAGAAAGTAAGTATCATGTGAAAACAAGAAGTTTTTGAAGTTAAAGTTTTTGAAAGGTATTGCGATGGTTTTCACATCTTGTGTTGCCATCAATGAAAAAGGGCGAGATTGTAAGAAATTAAGAGGTTTTCATTGATGTCAACATAGTTACGATAGTATGAGAAGTTTATTTGGTCTACTGAAAGCTATTCCCTACCAAAAGTGTTCTTTTCTAAAGAACCAGTGTGTTGGTTATTGTGTCTGAAATTCACTTTAAGAAGAGATAAGACTCTATGCTCTTAATATTATTATTATGACTCCTATAGATAGCTATATTCATGATCTTGAGAATTTTTTTGTTGAGAATAGAAAGATATCATTGATAGATTTCATCTTTGTACATTGCAGTCTTTCCTCTATTCAACATGTCTGTGTGGGAGACTCTGGATTTTCATATGGAGAATATTTTTGTGTTGTGGTTCTAATAGTAGTCTCTATGATGGTAGTATAATGGGAAATTGATGTGATCTCATATATGGAAGGTGTCTACTTTGGGGGTTGTATGTTGGCTTGAAATTTTTGTGGATTAAGTTCTAGCTCTAGCTGACCTAATACATGATATGCACTAAGAAGGTTAAATATACCGTACGGATGTTATCCTATGTGATATGATGCACTACATGAACAAAATCTTTTAATCATATATGGTGCCGACAATAATATTTTGATTATTTTGTTTTTATCTAATTAGGTTGACCTAATTGATGAATGGAATATACCTATATATATAAGATTCTTTGGAGAGAGAAAGGTGTGTGTGAAGTGAAGAGAAGTGTGAAGAGGAGAAAGGGGTATGTGAAGATCCGAGCCTAAATTCTTTATCAGTTGAGGATTAGAACATATTTTTTGGGAAACTATTGTGTGAGGTAGTACTTTATATTCAGAGCTTCATTGGAACTAAACCATGTACACAGAAGGTGTATTTCATCAGTTCACTCTTTTGGCAGTGAGCCATCTCTTTTTGTATCTTGGTAGTGAGCGATCTCTTTTTGTATTTAGTCTATGAGCCTTTTAAGGATAGTGAGTCCTAGCAATGAGCCCTATAATATTCTATATCTAGATATATTATATTGTGAGCTAATCCTCACTGTTGTTTTTCCCTCATTGGGTTTTCCACGTAAAAACTATGGTGTTCATGTGTGTTGATTTTGTGTCTTGATTTCATGTCTTCTTTTGATAATTTAGGTAGATTCATAATAATTCCTATATGGATTATATGTCAATGGTTTTATAGAATACTGATTTACCCCCCCTCTTAGTATTCTAAATGTTCAACAATATATAATCCTACTATAAAAAATAAGGGATCCATGGATTAGGGGTTAGTGTTATATCTTTGCTACAGTGATAAATAAATCGTGGAACAATGAGCACAAAGGAAGAATGACACATAGAGAGAAAAAACAAAGGAAAATATTTTGGGTCAACATGGAACACACCTAAATATCTTATTACCTTGTGTTATCCCCAAATGGAAAACATAGGACAAAAGAAAAGATAAATTTTAGAACATATAAAAGCATGTAGATACAAATGGAAGAATGCCACAACAAATTTTCTTCCTTTGTATCCTTGCACCAATAGAGTGACAAGGGTCCTTTAAATTAGGCTCACAAACATATAGATACATGCAAAGAAACATAATATGGGGGATCACATTACACACAATCACAAAGAACATGAAAAGAAGAAAAAGAAAATACTATTATGGCACATGTGAGTCAACATATAGTAGGTTATCCACATCCCAATCTTGTTCATCATAGGAAGAAGGTGGAAAAATAGCCCAACAGATAATGATAAGTTTCGTACTAGGAGCATCACTAGGTTCAACACGTGGTGACTAGTCACTCTTTTTAGGAGGATTATCACAATTGTTATCATCTAAGCTCATGGAAGAGGAAAATAATAAATTCAGCTCATTATGTACATCCTCATTAATCAACATTCTAATAATCATAATCCAAGTTAATCATAATAGGATTCCTAATGATAATGTCCATGGATGTTTCATGTTGTTGTGGTGAAGGTGGAGAATCATCATGTTTTACTTGAGTTGTTGTTTGATCTTGTTTTGTTGGTTTGTTCTTGTCTTCTAACTAACAATCAATATAATGATGTCTATGCCTATGCTCTTTAGCATTTATATTTCTTCTTGCATGATTTTCAAGTTCTAATTGTGTAGTAGTAGGGTTATCCACCATTGGTTCCTTTTCTTCCCACAAGGGAGGAACAAAAGGAACCATGGAGGTTTTTTCAACCACTTTCTCTTTGGATTTATAAACTTGTTTGACCTTAGAGGGAACAATAGGACTTATATGGTTATCTCTTTCTCCTTTGTAGGATATAGGTGGGGGAATCATGGTTGGTTTGTCTTGGTTTCTTGGAAGGGATTTTGGTTCAATCATGGTTTCATCAATGATAGGAGGCTCAATCATGGGTTTAGGAATATTGCGTAGTGATAGTTGTACTATGCACTTTGCATTGAAATTTTGGTAGGATTTGAAAAAGAAGTCCTCACAAAGATTAATAGGTTCCATGGGTTCAGGCCAAAATAAATCCAATGAAAAATTCCAATGGGAAGACACAAGATTAAAACCACTATGACGCATAGTAAAGACGTCATTGCCAAATGGAAATTTTAAGAATTTATGCACTACCAATGGGATGAGATCCATGGAGTGTAGCCATGGATAACCAAGTTTGAAACAAAATTGGTTCAATGATGGGATGATGGAGAATGAGACATTTAATTGTTTCACTCCAAATTTTAAGGGGAGAGTGATCAAACCTATCATAGTGCAAACAAAACCATTATGTTTTTTGATCCATGCTTTTGATTGTTCATAAAAGTCTTGATAAAGTTCATGCAAAAATTATAAGAATTCCTTGGTGATCACATTCTCTACACACACAAGATCGATTAATATCCCATTAGTAGGCTTGTCATTGACTCTTTTGGCAATGTAAAGAGGACCATCAAGCACATATTTGATTATTTCATTTGGTGAGAAAATAGTGTCCATAGACAATTTGGTTTGGCCCCTATGAGGTTGAACATCAATGAATCCAATCATAGTATCTATATTGTATTCATTACCACTCTTGTTATCGTCAATCATGGAAAAATTCATCACAACATTCTTAGTGTCACTAGCTTTCACAAAAGAGATGTTATGATTTGGCATGGGATTAGTAAAGATTTAAAAAATTTAGTTGGGTGGGGAAACAAAATTATTTCCTTGATCATTAACACCACCAATTTGGATGTGATTAGAATCAATGAGGTCTTGCACAATATGTTTAAGATTCTTACAATGTTTTGTATCATGTCTATTTTGTCAGTGATAATAGAAAAAAGGCATTAGCATTATAGTTCAGAGGTAAAGGCTTAGTTGTATCAAGGGCTCTAATGGGTGGTAAGGTAATTAAGTTTTTACCCAAAAGCTGCAACATGATGGAATGGAGGGTATCAGGTAATGGGGTAAATTATCTATTACATTCTCTAAATTTGTATGGAGTTGATTTTATGTCAGCCACTTAAGATTCAACATGTTGACTTGTTTGTGGCTGATTTATTTGCAAGAACCCTTTATTTTGTTTGTTGAATGGTTGGAAGTTGTTATGAGGCATGAATTTGGATATTTCAGGATGGTTAGAGGGAGTTTTTTCTTCACAATGACTAACCAAAATTTGATAGTCATGAAGATTCCTGTACAAATGTGGAAATGAGGGAAATTTTTTATCATCCCAAGCTTGTCTTGGATTTTATTTTGTATATTTTCAATGAACATTTTTCAACGTTAGCATGGGGAATCTTAATATTGACTTGTGAGTAAAGAAATTGGTATCGTTCTATAAAATCAGTGATCTTTTCATCATCCTTTGGTTTACATGTCATCAAATAAGATAAGGTCATCTTGGGATCAATGTGCCCTTGGAAATTCTTGAGGAAGGTATCAATAAGCTCATTTAATGAACTAATTAAGTTATTCGATAAAGAGAAAAACCACTCCAAGACTGTTTCTTTCAAGGATATAGGAAAAATTTTAGCCAAGAGCTTATCTTCAAAGATTAAGTCACTACATAAGGCTATATAAGTTGAGACATGGTTGCTAGGATCTTCTTTACCACCATATTTCTCAAATCTGCGAATCTATATACCTTGTGGTATTTGTGCTCTTAATATCTCCAAGGATGATGGGTTTCTTTTGACATATTGTGAAGGTTGGCCATTTTGACTTTGATTCAATGTGGAAATTGTTGTTGGAGGGATGAAAGATTTTGCAAAATTTGGTTAAGGATAGAATCATTTCTTGTGTTGTGAGATGGACGGGAATAAGGTGGAGGTGTATATGTGTTTAGAGGACAAGTGAATTTCAAGTTTGTGAGAGTTGATGGATTAGGAGATATAAGATTTGGATTCACAATGCTATAAGGATTCCCAGTGGAAATACCTAAAGTTGTATTGATATTTGTAGTTGGTTGTATGGTTGTGGTAACATGTGGGTTGGTGTATGTAAGAATAGAGGCTATGGTTATGGAAGGAGGAATTTTATTTCCACCTTGAATTTGAGTGTACACCAAAGTTTGAGCGCAACTAGCCATTGTAGGAACATGATTTTCAATGATATGAGATAGGATACACATAATTTATATTCCTTGTTCATTATCAAGCATCTTCCTCATGTTATCTATGAAAAGAACTATAGCACCAACAATGTATTTATCACTCATAAAGTTTTTATTTTTTTCTAAGGCTTCATCCATTTGTTTTAGCTTCTCTTGAGGGAAATTAGCAACCATTGTTTCAACATCAGTCACATTGGTTGATGGTAAATTAGGTATGGGAAATGTGGTATCAAAGTTATGATCCACAATGGGCTGACTAGTATCAACACTATGAGTGAAAGAGTTAGAAAACTCAACATCCACGATGGATGTACTAGCGCAGGATGGCATGAATCTCAAACTACGTCTCAATAAATTATTGGTAATAGGACACCAAGTTGTGAAGCTCATACAGTTTCACCAAACTAAAAGTGTGGCCAAAATGAACAAATGTGTTGAATGCACAAGAAAATTGAGAGATGGGTGAATTAATTATACTTTAAAACTTTAAAGCCCTCACAAGCATTTACATCCACATAGATTTAGATAACCATTAATATATTAGAATGATTTATATTGAAAGAAGATAATAAAATTAGAATTAAAGTGCAACACCATGCACAATGAAACATCAAATTTATGTGGAAAACACAAGAAGGGAAAAACCATGGTGAGGGTTAGCTCACAATATAAAGTAATATTGACATCAAATATAATAGGGATCACTACCCAAAAGAAAGAAAGGCTCACTGCCAGAATAGAAAAGAAGATAGAGAAGAGTGTTACAATGAGAAATCCATTTGAATGCAAAAAACTCCTTCTCATACAGTTGACATCAATGGCAACACATAAGCTTGTTGACATCAATGACAACACCAACTACACATACTTGCAACAAAAGGCACTATGCAAATGTAGCAAACATCCACAAATAGGAAGCACAATGTAAGTATGTAAAAATATTTTATAGTTTTCATATTTGAAACATGATAATTTACTAATTATTCTATGAAAAGAGCTTAAAAATGATGTCTTGCTAATGCCAATTTTGATTTCACACAATGCACTTAATTTGATCAATTGAACTTAATGCAAGAAAGTACATAATTTTATGTTTTCTGAAAATGAAACCCATATCTGACAATAGAATAGAATGAATTAAACAAAGAAAAAATGATGCCTGAAAATTTGAAACAACATCTATACAAGGACAAGTTCACCCAAGGGCGAATGAGTCCTTGTTAAGGGTTTGGAAAAATTCAAGTTTGTGTTTTTGGTTTGATGTTTGTGTTTTCTGTTTCAAGTTGTAGACTTTGGTTTTTGTGATAGAATTTTATAGTTTCAAGTGTCTTAATGCAAGTGCAAATAGTGATAAATAGTTAACAAAGTGAAAATATTTGGAATGTAATTTGAATTGAAATTTGAATTTACATGGCTGAAAGACACTCTTGGTGCAACTACAATGCAAGATGTATGCAAAATGAATGCAATTTTTTTAACTTTTTATAATTTTAGATGATGCAAAATGCACAATTAAACCCTAAATGCAATGTAAAGTATACTAATTAAAATCTAGATATATGGTTTTGAATGTCTCTAGATCAAAAATTAGGATGTACAATATCAAGTTCGCCAAAATGAAACATAGAAAAATGGGGGTTAAGGAATGTGGATAAATCCCTTTAAAAGTGAAAAATGTGTGTGAGGGACTTGTATCCAATGTAAAAGGGGGTGTCCACCCAAATCCATATTTTCCTATTTCATTATGATGAAGGATAGTGCCACAAATTATTAGAATTGACTTAAAACCCTCAAGGTGAGTCAACTCCAAGTTTTGGTGCACTATGTGGTCTCTTATTCCTTATGACAAAAAACTATAAATTATGACTAAAAAGCACTTTTGGGAGAATAATAAAAGTGCATTAATAATCTAATATATGATATATACCACTTGGAATATGAATTATTATGATAACATTATAAAAAAAAACAATCAACCAGAAGGTCTGAGAAGGTTGAGATAATTTGTACTTGGCTTCAAAAATGTCGTAAAGCATCCTAGTAGGAATCATTCACATAGGCGAATATGTCCTTGAATATTTTTCTAAAAAAAATTGTAGTCCTCTAATGTTGGGTGTAAGGCTCTAATTTCTCCAACTTTGACTGTCAGAAGGCCAAAAGTAAATTTTGGAGGTGATTTTCCATGTCTTGACAATTTTGATGACAACTTTGACAACTTTGCAAAATTGCACTTTTGATCCAATTTCAATCCTTCTTCACCTACAAATCTGCACACACAAAGAGAGGAGAAAAATGTTTGCTTTTGGTGGATAAGAGTTTTCCTTGGTCAAACCCTAGTTTGGAAATTAAACCTTGAAATGAAATAATGATAAAAGGAAGGAATGATGAATGAACACTAGCTTGTTACAAATCACCAAACCCTTTAATGGATACCCTTGGAGAACTGAATTCTAATGCATCACTCCAAGGATTGGATCTTGCATGAAATGGCTTGATTGATGATGGATATTGATTCTTGAACTGATGCTTGAAACTTGAAACCAACATCACAATGTTAGCTCAAAAAACATGTGTGTACACACATAAACTTTGATGATTCTTGAATTGATGCTTGAAACTTGAAACCAACATCACAATGTTAGCTCCAAAAACATGTGTGCACACACATAAAATTTGATGATTCTTGAATTGATGCTTGAAACTTGAAACCAACATCACAATGTTAGCTCCATAAACATGCATGTACACACATAAACTTTGACATCATGATAGCATCTTGATTGCTCCAATAAATTACTAATAAATCTACTCTTCAATGCTCTGGACAATAATTTTTACTCTTATGAAATTTGGATGTGTGTTAAATTTGAATTGATAAAATAACCTTGTGTTTATAGATGTTTCCTTAATTTCCCAACAATTAAACATCACAAGTTAGCCTTTGTAATTTGAATTTGGATCATGAAAATTCCACCAAAAAATGTTAAAAAATGGTACACTAAACATAAGGGGGACCCATTCACCCTTGGGTGAATGGGTCCTAGGCCCTAAACCTAAGACAAACATTTTCCAAGATGTGTAATTAAGGTTAGGCATTGATAAATGTGACTTCCCCTTTTAGAAAATGAAATTAATTAGGCTTGTGAATGAATAATTTGGTCAATTAAAGGTTTAATTAAGTTCAATTAATTAAGGGGATGAAAAAATAGTGTGAAAATTTAAAGGTGTACATTATCTGACACTACATTTAGGAACCACTTTAGTGAAAGTATGAACATTCACTTAGACTCAAACCAAAGTAGACAAATAAGGCAAGAGAGGTCTAATTATACAAGTGTTGGAAAGATAAGATGTAAAAGGTCAAGGAGGCTGATCAAGCACCCAAGATCTAAGATCCCATGGCAAACCAACAAAGTCACAAAGAGACAAATGCCTATGTTTGATATGTAGCAACAAGACAAGATGCACATTCATGCAGTGCCAAAATTAATGCAAACAAAAAGACAAGAAAGGATGGACTAGCCGCAATTGCTCTATTGTCCATAAAACGTGTTCACAAGTGAAAACCCATTTTCCACTATGCAAACAAAATATACTCACAAGGGCTAGTGAAATCTGGTGTCTAGTAAGTGAGCCCCAAGAAAGGGAGAAACACACACTAGGTTGGTGTGTTCCCACAAAAATGTGGCTATGGGGAAAGTCATGTCAGGTCTATAGGCTCTCATACGTCAACCATACCAAAATTTATACCTCTTGATAACTTTGATAAGGTGCCATATAAAAATGGTCAAATGTTCCACAAGGATAGCAACTTGCATTATGCTAGACACTCATGAAAAAGGCTCCACTAGTAAGCAAGTTGTGTTATGCTTGGTGGCCATGACAATGTTTTAAATGCAATAGGATAGGATAGTCAAAGGGATTTTTTCTTAATACATGAAAGGTCACACCTTAGGGAACATCATGCTTGATATCACCACCAAGAGAGGACAAGTTGAGGAATAAATCATTCACAACTTAGTGAATGCAAGCCATAGAATTACCACCAAGAGGAATGCCATATGCCGAGAAAGGTCACACTCTTGAAGGACATTAAACCTGATGTCAACAAGAAGACATGACACATGAATTGAGAAAACCACACTTTGAAGGGAATATGCAAACAATGAGGGGGACACGTATACCCCCACTTTAAGGAAATTTCTAAAAACCATATTGTGAGAAATTACTTTAAAGGAGAGAATGATATATGTAAATACATAAGAGCTTATTTGAAAATCCCTATGTAAAACATATGTTTCCAAGTAGAGATACATCATGGAAAGGAGGTTTCCCCCATATGCAATCATAAGATAACACATAAGGGATCCATGGATTTGGGGTCAACATTATGCCTTTGCTACAATGATATAATAGATCTTGGAACCATCATCATTCCCCAAATAACTCATTTAACAGTGAGCACAAAGGAAGAATGACATATAGAGAGTGAAACCAAGGAAAAGCTTTTGGGTCAACATGGAAGAGACCTAAATTTCTCAACGCCTTGCATCATCCCCAAAAGTAAAACATAAGACAAAAGAAAAGATAAAGTTTACAACATATAGAAGAATGTAGATACAAATGGAAGAATATCACAACAAATTTTCTTCCTTTTTATCCTTGCACCAATGGACTAACAAGTGTCATCCATAGTAGGCTCACAAACATATAAATACATGCCAAGCAACACAATATAAGGGATCATATTATGCACATGCAATCACAAATAACATGAAAAGAAGAAAAACATAATACTATTATGGAACATGTGATTCAACATATAGCAGATCATCATCATAGGTGGAAGGTGGAAAACTAGCCAAAGGGACAATGCCAAGTGTCATACTATGAGTTTCACTAGGTTCAACACATGGTAAGTTACTCTTTTTAGGAGGGTCATCATGGTTTTTATCATCTAAGCACATGGAAGAGAAAAATAATAAACTGAGCTCATTATGCACTTCCTCATCAATCTTAGCATTCTCATCATCATCATCCAAGCTAATCATAATAGTCCATTCCTAATGATAATGTCCATGGATGTTTCATGTTGTTGTGACAAAGGTGGAGAATCATCATGTTTTGCTTGAGTCGTTTGATCTTGGTTTGTTGAATTGTTCTTTTCTTCTAACTAACGAGCAATAGCATGATGTTTATGCCTACGCTCTTTATCATTTCTATTTCTTCTTGCATTATTTTCAATTTGTGATTGTGTAGAAATGGGTTTATCCACCATTGGTTTCTTTTCTTCCCACAAGGGAGGAATAAAAGGGACAATGGAGGGTTTTTCAACCACTTTATCTTTGGCTTTATAAACTTGTTTGACCTTAGGAGGAACAAAAGGACTTATATGGTTATCTCTTGGTATTTTGTAGGAAAAAGGTGGGGGAATCATGGATGATTTTTCTTGGTTACTTGGAAGAGCTTTTGGTTCAATCATGGTTTCATCAATGATAGGAGTCTCAATCATGGGTTGAGGAATGTTGCTAAGGGATAATTCTGCTATGCACTTTTCCTTGAACTTTTGGTAGGATTTGAAAAAGAAGTCCTCACGAGGCTTAATAGGTATGATGGGTTTGGTCCAAAATAAATCCAATGAGAAATTCCCATAGGAAGACAGACGATTAAAGTTCCACTATGATGTACAATAAAGATGTCATTTCCAAATGGAAAATTTAAGCATTTATGCACTACCGATGAGATGAAATCCATGGAGCATATCCATGGATAACCAAGCTTCACATGGAATATGTCCAATAATGGGATGATGTAAAATGAGACATTTAATTGTTTCAGTCCAACTTTTAAGTGAAGAGTGATCGAACCTATCGTAGGGAAAGAAAAACCATTATGTTTTTTGATCCATGCTTTTGATTGTTCATAATATTCTTGATAAAGTTCATGCACAAATAATAATTCCCCGGTGATCACATTATCTACACACAGGATCAATTAATATCCCATTAGTATTCTTGACATTGATTCTTTCAATAATGTAAAGAGCACCATCGGGTGCAAGTTTAATTATATCATATGGTGAGAAAGTAATGTCCATAGACAAGTTAGTTTGGCCCTTACAAGGCTGAATGTCAATGAATCCAATCATAGTATCTATATTGTATTCATTATCACTCTTGTTATCATCGGTCATGTCAACATTCATCACATCATTCCTAGTGTCACTAGCTTTCACAAAAGAGATGTTATGATTTCCATGGGATTAGTAAAGATTTGAAAATTTTGGTTGGATGGGGCAACAAACTTATTTCCTTCATCATTAACACCACCAATTTGGATGTGATTAGAATCAATGAGGTCTTACACAATGTCTTTAATATTCTTACAATGTTTCATATCATGTCCATATTATCGGTGACAATGCAAAAAAGATATTTTCATTATAGTTCAAAGGTAAAGGATTAGTGGTATCAAAGGCTCTAATGGGAGGTAAGGTAATTGAGTTTTTACCCAAAAGCTACAACATTACAGAATGGAGGGTATTGAGTAATGAGGTAAATTATCTATTGTGTTTTCTAAATTGGTATGGAGTTGTTTTTATGGAAGTCACTTGAGATTCAACATGTTGACTTGTTTGTGGCTGATTTATTTTCAAGAAGACTTTATTTTGTTTCTTGAATGGTTGGAAGTTGTTATGAGGCACATATTCATATTTTTTTAGGATGGTTAGAGGGAGTTTTTTCTTCACGATGACTAACCAAATTCTAATAGTCATGATGATCCGTGCACAATTATGTAAAGGAGGGAAATTTCATCCCAAGCTTGTCTTAGAATTTACTTTGTAAATTTTCAATGAATATTCTTTAAAGGTCAACATCGGGAATCTTAATATTGACTTGTGAGTAAAGCAATTGATATCATGCTATAAAATCAGTGATCTTTTCATCATCCTTTTGTTTACATGTCATCAAATTAGATAAGGTCATCTTGGGACCAATGTGCACTTGGAAATGGTTGAGGAATGCATCAACAAGCTCATTTAATGAACTAATTGAGCTATTCGATAAAGAGAAAAAACACTCCAAGACTGTGTCTTTCATGGGTAGAGGGAAAATTTTAGCCAAGACCTTATCTTTAAAGATGAAGTCACTACATAAGGTTTTATATGCTGAGAGATGGTAGATATGATCTCCTTTACCACAATATTTCTCAAATCTAGGAATCTCTATACCTTGTGGAATTTATGCTCTCAATATCTCCAAGGATAATGGATTTCTTTTGACATATTGTGAAGGTTGGCCATTTTGACTTTGATTCAATGTGGAAATTTGTTTTTGGAGGGATGATTTTTTAAAAAAGAATTGGTTAAGGATGGAATCATTGCTTGTGTTATGAGATGGAGGCGAATAAGGTGGAGATGTACATATGTTTGGAGGACAAGTGAATTGCAAGTTTGTGAGAGGTGATGGATTAGGAGATATGAAATTTTGATTCACAAAGCTATAAGGATTCCTAGTGCAAACACCTAAAGTTGTATTGATATTGCTAGTTGGTTGTATGGTTGTGGTAACATGTGGGTTGGTGTATGTAAGAATAGAAGCTATGGTTATGGAAGGATGAATTTTATTTCCACCTTGACTCTAAGTGTACCTCAAATTTTGAGAACAACTAGCCATTGTAGGAACATGATTGTCAATGATATGAGCTAGGATACACACAATTTATATTCTTTGTTCAATATCAAGCATCTTGCCCATGTTATCTATGATAGGAACTATAGTACCAAAAATGTATTCAACACTCATAAAATTTTGAAGGTTTTCTAAGGCTTCATCCATTTGTTTTAGCTTATCTTGAAGGACATTAGCAACCATTGTTTCAATGTCAGTCACATTAGTTGTGAAATGTGGTATCAAAGCTATGATCCATAATGGATTGACTAGTATCAACACTATGAGTGAAAGAGTTAGAAAAATCAAGATCCATGATGGATGTACTAGTGTGGGATGGCATGAGTCTCAAACTACATCTCAGTAAAGTATTTGTAATAGGACACCAGGTTGTGAAGCACATACAAGTTTCACCAAACCAAAAGTGCACCCAAAATGGGAAAAAGGTATTGAAAGCACAAGAAAAATGAGAAGGGGGGTTGAACTAGTTGTACCTTAAAAATTTAAAACCCTCATAAACATTTAGATCCACATTAATTCAATTCATCCTTAATTTTCTAGAATGATTTATCATGAAGCAGATAAAAAAATAGAATTAAAGCAACACCATGCACAATGAAACAACAAATTTATGTGGAAACCCCAAGAAGGTAAAAAGAATGGTGAGGATTAGCTAACAATATAAAGTAATATCAACACTGAATACAATAGTGATCACTACTAGAGGGCTCATTTCCCAAAAGAAAGAAAGGCTCACTGCCATAATAGAAAAGAAGATAGAGAAGAGTGTTACATTGATAAATCCATCTCAATGCAACAAAAAAATCCACCACAACATCGCCAACACTTTCGCAATCTTAATTAAGAATTATAGACACCTTTTTCTCACTACATTCAGTAATCTAACACATGAGATATCATACTTCACAACACAAATTTTCACCCTACATCTCTACACTTTGCATCATTCACATCTCTCACTTCTATCTTATCATCCCGAAAGAAATCAACACTTATTTATACCAACTTCAACCTTGAAAACATTCTCCAATTTTGGCTATGCACCTCAACCATGTAAATTAAAATTAGTTCATAACCAAAATATTCCCATGGTGGAAAGGAATGAATATAAACCACAACACACCTTAGCTAGGTCGTAAATTCACTCATACATGACATGCCACAGTTCCACAAACACTGAAGCAACTTTGCAATTAGCATAAAAGCCCAAGATTGGTCAAACTTGTGTTAACACCATTAAACTTAGGCACACTTCCTAAAATTCAAAGACAACTCATAGACCACACCACACTGAACATAATCTAGAATATTCTATAAACACCCTAAAATCCAATAGATTTCTTCACAACAACTTTCACTTGAAGAATGTACACACCCAATACACTCAAATAATCTTGCCATACACTGCAACCCAAGAAATTGGCTTCTGAAGAACCCAACCTCAAATAACTTCAATTGAAGAAAGATACAAACACTATCAGTAGCTTTCTAGATCCGCAAGACCTAAAAATACTCTGTGGAGAAATACAGAGCCAAACCATTTCTCCCTGACACCTCTGCAATGCATAGTTCACACATTGGTGAACACAATTTCCTTTGCACAATTATCCAACACACCAAATTATGGATGTAACACCATTCAACACCTCTGACCAACATATACAAACCGCACAAGTAGATCTTCAACATAGAAGAATACAGATCCAAAATAGAATGCTACACTGCAACACACTATTTCCTATTTTTATTCAAATGTTTTGAAAAGTGTTGAATGCATAAGACAACTGAGAGGGGGGGTGAATTAGTTGTACCTTAAAACTTCAAAACCCTTATTAACATTCAAATCCACATTAATTCATTAAAATATCAATTCTTTTATGATGAATTAACATGAAAAGAAAATAACATAAATTAAAACAACACCAAATTTTTGTGGAAAACCCAAGAAGGGAAAAACCACAGAATGAGGATTAGCTCAAAATGCTTTGGCATTAACCTAATTTGAATTTAAATGATGTATGGTTGAATTTTGATATGTTTCAAAGTTGAATACGGTATGAATATAGGATGAGATATCAGTGAAAGGTATACAAAGAAATAGGGCAAGATAGATGCAAAATAGTATGTATTTGATGTGAGTTTGGTAGATCAGTGTGAAATCTAATTGTCGAGTTTTCAGATGTAGTGAGTTGAAGGTGTACTCTATCATTCATGCATGTATGCAAGTGGTTGAGTAAATCATGGTGGAAATCTATGTTTCATGAGATTATCTTCTCTCTATAACATATCTATTCTATCTTCTTTATATTTGTGTGGCAGTGAGTCCTCTGAGTGGTTAACCCTTGTTGGATAGTGAGCCTACTCTAGTAGTAATCCTTTGTAATTGGTTTTGATATTCTTTATATTGTGAGAAAATCCTCACTGTGGTTTTTCCCTTATTGGATTTTCCATGTAAATATGGTGTTACTGTGCATGTGTGATGATTTTTAGTTTCTACCTTTGCACTTAATGTTTAATCATTTTAGCAGAGTAAAGGATTTATGATTGATCCAATTTCTGGTGAAAATTTTAAAGGTTAAAATTTGTCACAACTGATTCACCCCCCCTCTCAGTTGTCTTGTTCAACAAAATGATGCCCATAAATTTGAAACAACACTTGTACAAGGACAGGTTCACCCAAGGGAGAATGAGTCTTTGTTCAACAAAACGATGCCCATAAATTTGAAATAGCACTTGTACATGGATAGGTTCACCCAAGGGAAAATGAGTCCTTGTTTATGTTTTAGAAAAATTCAAGTTTTCATTTTTTGGTTTGATGTTTGAGTTTTTTGTTTCATGTTGCAAATTGTGGCTTTTTCATAGAATTTTCTAGTTTTAGGTGTCTTAATGCAAGTGAAAATAGTGATAAATAGTGAAAAAAATGAAAATTTTTAGAATGTAATTTGAATCTTAATTAGAATTTAGGATGTACAATGTTAGGTTCACCAAAAAGAAGCATAGAAAAAGGGGGGGTGAAGGAATGTGGATAAATCCCCTTAAAAGTGAAAAATGTGTGTGAGGGACCTATGTCCAATGCAAAAGTTTCATTAAGAGAGGGATAGTTCCACAAATGATTAGAATTGACTTACAACCCTCAAGGTGAGTGAACTCCAAGTTTTGGGGCACTATGTGATCTCTTCTTCCTTATGATAGAAAATTGTAAAATATGACTGAAAAACAATTTTGGGAGAAGAATAAAAGTGCATTAACAATCTAATATCTTAGATATACCACATGGAATGCAAAGTATTATGATAACACTATAAAAAAACAATCAACTGGAAGATCTAAGAAGGTTAAGAAAGTTTGTACTTGGCTTCAAAAATTTCATAAAGCTTCCTAGCATGACTCATTCTCCCATGTGAATATGTCCTTGAATATTTTTTTGCAAATTCTTTTTGCAGTCCTCTGATGTTGGATCTAAGGCTCTAATTTCTCCTAGTTTAACTATTAAATGCCCAAAAGTAAATTTTGTAGGTTATTTTTAGTTTCTTGACAATTTTGATGATAACTTTGAAAACTTTGCAAAATTGCACTTTTGATTCAATTTCAATCCTTCTTCACCTACAAATATTCACACACAAAGAGAAGAGAAAAATGTTTGTTTCTAGTGGATAACGGTTTGCCTTGGTCAAACCCTAGTTTAGTAATTAAACCTTGAAATGAAATAATGATAAAAATAAGGAATGATGAATGAAAACTAGCTTGTTGCAACTCACCAAACCCTTTAATGGATTTCCTTGGAGGAATGAAGTCTAACACATCACTCCAAGGATTGGATCTTGCATGAAATGGATTGATTGATGATGGATCTTGATGCTTGAAACTTGAAACCTACATCACAATGTTAGCTCCAAAAATATGCATGAACACACATAAACTTTGACATCATGATATGACCTTGATTGTTGCAAAAAATGACTGATAAATCTATTCTTCAATTCTCTTGACAATAATCTATGCTCTTATGAAATTTGGATGATGCGTGTTAAATTTAAATTAATAAAATAACCTTTTATTTATATGTGTTTCCTTAATTTCTCAACAATTAAACATTAGAAGCCGGCATTTGTAGTTTGAATTTGGATTATGAAGATGCCACCAAAAAAATGTTAAAAAATGGGATCCTAAACTTTAGGAGGACCCATTCGCCCTTGGGTGAATGGGTCCTAGGCCCTAAACCTAGGATACACATTTTCCAAGATGTGTAATTAAGTGTAGGCATTGATTAAATGTAGGTTCCTCTTTTAGATAATGAAATTAATTAGGCATGTGAATGCATAATTAGGTCAATTAAAGGCCCAATTAAGTCTAATTAATTAAGGGTATGCAAACATAGTGTGAAAATGTAAAGGTGTACATTTTCCTACACTACACTTTCTTACAAATCAAAGCTTCTTGGGATATCAAAAAAGATAATTTGGAAAGAAAACCTAACCCTCAAGAAGAAGTATTCAAAAAAGACCAAAAAGGCACTAATAAGCACTAACAACAGGAACAAGTCTTTATGCATAACCCAACCAAATATCCAAAATCACCCTTCAGCTCCAAAAATACCTGGGTCTTTAATGAACACAACCTAGCCAAAAAAAAACTCTAGGTGCATCCTAGACATCAAGAGAAACTCCAAAAAGAGAGTAACAAAGATATATTTGAGAAAAAAAGAATAAAGGAAAATTGAGAAACCTTCTACAACTAGGGAGGGATCCACAAAACCAACTAGGAGGGATAACAATCACTCCATCGGAGTCTCAGTAGTAGAAAAAACATTAGGTACAACCCTCTTGAGACCCAATAAACCCATGAACAAGAGCTTCTTAGATATATTTCCAGAGGAGCAAAGCAATAGCCCAACCAACACTCTAAAAAAAAAACCCAAATAATAAGAAACATTTGTAGCTACAACCTCAAAAATAGGGTTTCCCCAACAACCATTAACACCAAGACTCCCCAACTCCAAGATTTAGCACATGGAGGTTGTACCCACGTAAGAAATAAAACAATAAAACAAAAAAAAAGGGTTGGGACAACAACAAATCATGGAAAAAAGAGCCCCACTTGAAAGTATCATGTAATCCACCTCCTATCCTTCTTTCATTAGTGCATTTCATTCTTTTCCTTTCTCTTTTTGGGGGGATTTTTTTTCCCATGAGGTTTTCTCCCTTTCTCCACTTTACAGAGATTTGGTTGTATTTGAGTACCTGATCAAGCCTAGTTGTTGGGACCCTTGTTTGCTTTCATGCATTGTAGTTACCTTTGCTTTCTTGCACATGTTTGTAGTTGCACTCTTGCTCATCTTAAGGGGGGGTGTTAAAGTAAAGGTTTTAACTTAATTATGTTAATTAAGTTAAAACCTTTACTCTAACATGGGAAAAACTCTACTCCAAAAAGAGATGAAAGACATGAAGAACATCACTGAAGCAGAAGAAGCTGCAAACAACTGTCAAAAGATGACTGCTATGGTGTCGAAGAACCTCCTCTGAAGATAGGATGATCATGATCAAGAAGACAACAATCTACATGAGTGCACCCAACAACACTACTTGAATCAAATGGAAAGCAAAGGAAAACACCTGGAACGAGGATACATACGACACAAGTACCAATAGTCTAAAGAACATTGATCAAATAAGAATGGAAGATTCCTTCCAAGGCGAAACAAAGGAAGCATTAGCATGAATAGTATAATACCCCCCCATAATGCTGACTGGGAGAGTCTGACAGATCCACTGAAATGATGTGTAACACCCTGTAGTGCATGAAGGAGAAGAAACAACATCTAAAAGTGCACATGAAAGCACCTGCAACTAAAAAAGTGGTGTGCAAAACAAAGCACACATGCATGAGGCTAGAATCATATGGATCCACTATTGTCATGGAGGGACACTCACCAGACAAAGGTGTGATGGAAAAAACAAAGGCACTACACAACCCCCCATGGCACTTTATAATATAGTGCAAGTACAAAATATGGCACAACCTTATGTGCAAAATCCCCAAAATACATGTACAATAGTGTGGCACTTTATCTCAGTACGTTTAAATAAAATATTTCTTACACATGATGGTCATAATGCCCACAAAGGACAAAAAAATAGAAATATATAAAGAACAACCAAAAATGAAGCATCCCATGCAAACGAGAAATTCCTAGGAGCTAATATGTCTAGATAATTCACCAGAGTGTGAAAACACAAAAAACTAAATAAAATGTACCTAGAGTGAAATCTAGAAAAATTGCATGGATGGAACTGAAGAGCTCTGAAAGATGGTTCAAACGCCGTTGAGATCGCGAAAAACAAAGAAACTGGTCAAAAGTTACGAGCCTAGGACTAAAAACAACTCCTTTGTCTTCAATTGATTATAGAACGTACCAACAACATAATGAATTGATGAAACCCACACCACTAGAAAGTTGGCAGAACCATCTTTCCAATGATATCTTGTTTGCCAAGAAATAATACCGTACGCAAAAGTTACAGCCAAAAGAAAAAAATAGCTCCCTGGAGGCCAAAGAGGGGTCAAAGGGGACCCTGCCCAGGTGTTCGTACGATGATGTCATGATGATGTCAGCACGATGTTAGTAAAATATTCTGCAAAATATTCCCCCTCACCTGAAAAAAATATGATCCCCTTGTGCATAAAACGACGGCAGAATATTCCCTACGTTGCATGGAATATTCATAAAAGATTCTCTGGGTTGGAAAAAAATGCCGCTTGTTGAGAAAACCAGTCGCTTGCCGAAAAATTTCTTAAAATCATCTAAAAATGCATTACCAAGAAATCAAAAAATGTGGGCGGAAATTTGAAAAGGGTCGGTAAAGTTAGAAATCGTCAGACATTTGGAAAAAGGAGACCGTCAGAAGAAACTATGCAGCTATCAGTGATCTTTGAGGACACCGGTAAAAACAACCGTTGGAGGAAGGAAGAACATCACCCGGGGAAAAAAGGCCATCAGATGGTCAGCAATGAAAGGTCGTCTATCGTCCAAAGGAGAAACCCACCGGCGATGGGTATAGGGTTCGGCCCCTTAAAAAAATTTGCCTCCAACAAAAAACGGTCGTGGGGTAGTGTGAAGAGAGCTGTCGGTTGAGAAAAAAAGCCACCTGTACAACCCTAAAGTTGAGAAAGCCAACTTCACAGAACCCAAAGATCACCTACATGCAAATAACCTGTCATAGAAAGAAGACATTCGAGACAAAAGGAAAAGGTGCTCTAAAAGTTGAAAATGTATTAATCAGAGAGGGGGATAAAATACAATGATCAATCATTATAAAAGGAGATTGTGCAACCCTAAAGAAACTCTAATAGGTAGACATTTAATAATTAATATAATTATTAAATCTCACAATATGAAAACTAAAGTGAAATCTTAAGAGAGGAATAAAGGTAACTTAATTAACATAATTAAGTTAAAACCTTTACTCTAATAGAAAGGAAAACAAAAGAAAAATCTACATAGCCAAAAGACCCCATGGCTAATAAGAAAAAGAACAAATGCAGCACAAGGGAAAGGCCACATCCCAAATCTTCCTAGTAGGATGATGGTAGTAGCTACCCTCGAAACATTACTCCCCAATAGGCCAACAACAACAGCCTACACCACAACACAACCTCCCAACATAATGAAAGCAGTAAACAAACTTGCAACAGTGCTTCTCAAGCCAATGACATTAGCCAGCACCACCCCTTTGCAACCCAACAGGTCGCGACCATCAGCTAACCCTACGAAAGTAATTCATCTACCTTTGTATAATTATCTCCTTCTTCTCTAGAATCATTTAACTCCAAAAATACTTGGGTCTTGAATGAACACAACCTAGCCAAAAAGAAACTCTGGGTACATCCCAAACATCAAGTCTAAGCTCCAAAAAGAGAGAAATAGAGATATATTTGAGAACAAAATAACAAAGGCCAATGGGTAAACCTTCTACAACTAGGGATACATCCATAACACCAACTAGAAAGGATAACCACCCCTCCACTGAAGTCTTAGTAGCAGAAAAAACAAGAGGCACAACCCTCTTGAGACCCAATAAACCCACAAATGGGAGCTGCTTAGATTTAGTTCCAGAGGAGAAAAGCACTATCCCAACCAACACTCTAAAACAAAAACCCCAAATAATAAGAAACACTTGTAGCTACGACCCCGAAAAATAAGGTTTTCCCAACAATCATTAACACCTAGACTCCCCAACTCCAAGATTTAGACATAGAGGTTATACCCACATAAGAAATAAAATAATAAAAATCACAAAAATGGGTTGGGGCAACAAAAAATAATGGAAACAAGATCCCCACAAAAGGTAAACAAAAGACAAAGATGCATAGGAAAAAGACCCCATGGCCAATAAGAAGAAGAACAAATGCATCACTAGGGAAAGGCCACATCTCAAATCTTCCCACCAGGATGACAACAACAACTAGTCCTGAAACACTACTCCTTAATAGGCCAATGAAAGCAACCTACACCACACCACAACCTCCCAACATGATGAAAGCAACAAACAAACCCACAATAGTGCTTCCCAAGCCAATGACATCAGCTAGCACCACCCCTCTGCAACCCAACGGGACAACACCATCAGTCAACCTTGCAAAAGTAATCTATCTGGCTTTGTAAAATCATCTCCTTCTTCTCCAGAATCATCCCCTAATTTTGAATCACCCCCTCCTCTTCTTGCTCTATCTTACCCTTCACTATACAACCTAGCATTGCACATGAAGAGGACTAGAGCAAATAGGAGGTTTGGCTCCTATTTAACTATTGTTAAAATATATATTTATTTTTACATTTAACTATTTTCAAAGGCAATTAAATGTTAGGAAAACCTATATTGTAAACTTAATTTACAAGGTAATCAATATTAATGTATTGAAATTATACTAACAAACAAAAAAGTTACAAGGTAATTAGTATTAATTTATTTTATAGAGATAGTTAAATTTATATTGCAAAAAGTAAGTTTTAGAGTAATTAGTATTAAATATTTTCAAAGAATTAATTCAATTAAATTTATTTTGCAAAAATAATTTTCAAAGTTTTAATTTAATCTTCTAAAATAAATAATATCAATTAAACTAATAATGAAAGGGAAATTAATAAATATTTACTAAGTATCACTTAATAATGCAAGAGGTAATTACTAAATAATCACTAAGTATTTAGAATTAGATTAATTTATTTTATTGGGGTACTGGGTCTAGCTAGCTAAAAGCATCTAGTTGTAGACAAGAGGTCACGAGGTCTTAAAAAAATAAAAATAAAAATATATTTTTAGAGAAATTATGAAATAGTTAAATTTATTGGGAAGTGATTGGTATTTCTTTGTCATAGTATAGTTTAATTTATTAGCAATATATATTTTGCTAAGGTTATATTGCAAAAGTAAATTATCAAAAATAATTAGTATGGTTTATATTATTACAAATGAATAAATTTTTAAATTTATTTGTTTAAAGTATGGTTTAAATTTAAAGTATGTTTTAAATTTATTTGTTTTCAAAATGAATTAGTATTAGGTAAATTGTATTTAGAAAGGTAATTTTTTTAAGTGTTTAGAATAGTTTAGATTTAATTAATTTCCAAGTGTTTTAAAATTTATTATTTTCAAAGGAGTTAAAATTAGTGTAAATTTATTTACAAAAGTAATTTCCAAGACTTTTAAAATACTTGGAATTTATTTATTCTTCAAAATTAATTAGTATTAGCTAAACTTATATTTATTTTTGAAGAATAGTTTAAAAAAATAGTATTAATTATATTTGTAAAAAACGGTATTAAATATTTTCAAAATTTTAATTTAATCTTCTAAAATAAATAATATCAATTAAATTAATAATGAAAGGGAAATTAATAAATAATTACTAAGTGTCACTTAATAATGCGAGCGGTAATTACTAAATAATCACTAAGTATTTAGAATTAGATTAATTTTATTTTTTTTGGGCGATGGGCCTAGCTAGCTAAAAGCATCCTGTTGCAAACAAGAGGTCAGGAGGTCTTTAAAAACTAAAAATAATAATTTGTTTTTAGAGAAATTATGAAATAGTTAAATTTATTGGGAAGTGATTAGTATTTCTTTGTCATAGTATAGTTTAATTTATTAGTAATATATATTTTCTTAAGGTTATATTGCAAAAGGAAATTTTCAAAAATAATTAGTATGGTTTATATTATTTATTTTTTTGATCGATAAAAGGTCATTATTTTATTAATATGATTAAAAAAGCATTACAAAACATAAAGATGTTCAAAAATTAGAGCCCCCCAGTAATCATCATCTAAATCTCAACCTGGTAAACTAGAGAGAGCTACCCAAAATACCTTGCCAAACATTGCATCAATCCCACCATTGACCCAATTAAACATTTCATCCACAGGGATTGCAAGAAGCAAAACACCATTCATGCCCAAAGGCTTAAATCAAACATTTCAAAACAAGATTCGCTAGCCTTCTACAAAACAAAACCTTCGTCCGCCCTTCTGCATTGTTCATCTTCATATCCACCTTCCTGTCGTAGCTTTCCCTACATCCTTTCCTTCCGCTCCCCTCGTGCTTTCATCCCACCACAAGCTACCTTTCACCAAAAATCTCTTTCACTGTCACCAAAAAGGCCACCCTATTCACTTAAACACCACCTCTACCTGACCTCCCTCCTCGAGCTCTTCCTCTACGATCAAACCACTTTTGCCTTGGGATCTAATGGAGCTGGATAATGTCCTTCTGTCGTTCTGTAGCTTCTTGTTGGTGCAACACTAACTTTAAGTTCTCCCAGGCTGCTAAAATTACCAACATGTAGACTTCCCGGTCCACTCTCCTCCACCATCTCACAAAGGGAATTAACCCTTCTTTTGTGGCCTCATCCATATCCTCGATACCTTCTGAGACATCATATCCTTTACCCGGTATTGCCCACTCTAGTAGGGACTCCATTTTCCTGAGTAAATCCTCCACAAACAATGACTTCATCACCCATTTTGCCACCTCTATTTCTTCATTTAATTCGAGACCCCATGCAAATAACATAGAGGAAATGTCCACATTCATTCTACCTCTGTGGGTGGCCTCCATGAAATTCTCACCCAAAGCCTCCAGGACCATCTCCACCACCTCGTTGTGAGGATTTTTCAATAAAAACTTCAACCTGAAAGCTAACACTGGCCCAAAAAAACCTTTTTGTTGAAGTTTCATTGAGAATCCATACATCGCTTCCATTTTCACCCTATTTTTGCATTTATTTTTTATTTTTAAAAAACAAAAACCATCACCTCTCAACCACTCCTTTGCTAGAAATAGAAGGAAACAAGGCTGCTTCATTTTTAAAAACCCCACCTACGAGCCAACCTGTCTTTCTGTCTGCCTCGTCCTACCCCTGACAAAACAATTACATCACTTGCTGCCACCTCCGCCCGAATGGACTTAAGAGAAACAAAGAAGAGTACCCAAGAGGATCATACTCAGATTAGTTTGTCCGGATACCCAAATAGAAACCGATGAGAGCCAGTCGTGCTTAGCCCAACTCGCACCAACGATCACCAAAATAAATATAACACCGGGCATATCAATAACCATTTGTACTTAAACAGTACTTTCCTAACATCGCTTGAAAGGTGGCCCGTCCTCTTCCAACCTCGAACTCCACCAATTGGTACCAATCCCTTGTGCAAAATAATTATGGTCATTCCGCTGTTAATACCACTTGACGAAAATCCTCAAAACGGGTTTCACCAATCACATCAAAAGATGTCTCCCACTTGGAAAGGCAATCCACTTCCCCATTGCCAGCTCGACGAATGTGACAAAATTTAAAATTGTCTAAAAAACTTAATTCATTTAAAATTGCATGGATAAAAGCTTGCAGGTGCCACACTGAAGCCCCACCATTTATGATTGCTTGAATAATAACCATAGAGTCTCCTTCCAAATGTATATTTCTAACCCCCAGTGTTCTTTCCAGTCCTATAGCCAATAAGGTCGTCTTTGCTTCAACAACATTATTTGTGCCATCCTCCAGCTTTCTAGCTCCAAAAGCTATCAAGTTACCTTGACTGTCATGGATTATAGCCCCCGCACCTGAGGGTCCTGGGTTTCCCTTGGCAGCCCCATCAAAAATTTCTTTGAGCCACCCTTCCTGTGGCTTTTCCCAAACAACCTCCTTCATAGAAACCTACACCCCATTCAACCCCACCTCTGATTGCCTAGGCTTTACCTTTAGCCCTGGCCACACCCTTTGAAACCTGTTTCCCTCCACTGAAAAAGGACAATTTTGAAGTTGAAGTTGTGAAGTCGATGAATTCACAGCTTCGGTGATTGCTTGATCAATTCTATTTTTAATCCTAGGAATCGTTTCTTTTTTATCCTCAAAGATCCTTTTGTTTCGCTCCTTCCATAATTCCCAAATCACAAGAGACGAGCTTTCCACCCAAACACTTGACAAAAGAGAATAACTAGGGGGGTGTAGCCATCCTTCAAAGACACCCTTCGCAAAGTTTTGAAAAGGACCCTGCCAACCAAGATTCAGCCTAAGGGAATCCCAACAAGCAACAACAACTTTGCAATGTAGAATCAAGTGATCTGTTGATTCTTTTGCCTCCTCACATAAAACACACTTTTTCAGACCAAAAAACCCCAACCTCTTCCTCCTTTCACCAGAAATAATACACCCCTTCACTACCATCCATGAAAAAGCACCTGCCTTGGGCAAACACTCCTTACTCCAACATAATCTTTTTGCCAAAAAGATCTCACCCTCTAAAGAGTCCAAAAGTTGATACCCAACCTTGATCGAGTAATTCCCATTCACTAACCCACACCAAACCACCTTGTCAATAGTGTTAGTAGGCAGAACTTGATGCCCCCTAAAAATATCCTTCATTTTTTGAATTTGAAAATTAGAAAGCTCTGCAAAGGCCACTTCTTTCCATCCCCACTCCTGGCCAAAGGAACTCCTTTTTAGCTCTAAGTAATTTCTAACTTTATCACCCCACCTTTGGATAAAAAACTATCATAGCTCCTGTATTCCTTCCTCCTCCCTTAAAATTGGATACCCATTCCACGAATCATCCCAAAACTTGGCATTTAACCCATCCCCAATCTGCCATGTAATATGATTAGTAATTACCGTCCTACAAGAAACTATAAAGTTCCAAATAGCTGATCCCTTCATTGGATTCCTAATGGTGAAAATTTGATTATTAGCCATAGAGTCCAAATATTTTTCTTTCAAGATTTTGACCCATAGGAGCTCAAGGTTTGTATAGATACTCCACACCAACTTAGCTCCCAGAGCTTCATTCATCAAATGCCAATCTCTCAAACCAGCCCCCCCTTTTTCTTTGGTTCTACAAATTTTCTCCCATGCTAACAATGAGATTTTATCTTGATCATTTGCACCATTCCAGAAAAATTTCTACATCTGCTACCCTATTAATTTCACCACCTTCTTCAGTATTTTCAAACACATCATGGAGAAGACTGGAATGGCTGAGATCACACTTTTTAACATGAGAATATGACCAGTAGCCGTTAGCCATTTACTTTTCCAACCATCCATCCTACTTAAGCAGCTGTCCACCAAATCTTTCCATATACCAGCTTTATTGGCTCCCCCAAATAGAGGTATACCTAAAAACTTACTCAAGAGTGATCCGACATGCATCCCCAAAATCCTACAATTTTCAAGTTGTTTAGCAATGGGAACATGAAAGAAAAAAATCTCTGACTTTCGCCAATTGATGCATTGAACAGAAGCCCACCCATACTCATCAAGAGATTCTTTCATAACCCGAGCTTCTCTATTGTTTGCATCCCCCAATAGAAAAGTATCATCAGCAAATTGAAGATACAAAATCAGATCAACCCCTTCAGCAACAACAATTCCTTTCCACTGCCCACTACACCTTTTCTTAACTATCAACCTCCCTAAAGATTCAATCAAGATAATAAAAAGGAAGGGAGAGATGGGATCACCTTGCCTGATCCCCTTTATGGATTCAAAAAACCTTGGGGGCTTCCATTTAACACCACAAAAAAATGAGGGGTGCTAATACAACTCTGAATCCATGCAACCCACTCTTTGTAGAAACCAAACTTCTCAAGGACCTTCAAGAGAAAACCCCTATTTACTTTGTCATAAGCTCTTTTAATATCTAATTTCACCATCATCTTCTCCAATTTTTCCAATCTTACCAAATGAATAGCTTCATGGACAACAATCACCCCTTCAAAAATAGACCTATTTGGAGAGAAACCACTCTGCTCTACCGAGATCACCAAATCCAGAAATTTTTTCAGCCTGTTAGCAATCACTTTGGAAATTACCTTGTAAATTGTGTTGCATAATGAAATTGGATGATAGTCTTCAAATGAGATTACCTCTGATTGTTTTGGGACCAAGGCAATGAAGGTATTATTCAAATCCTTCAGGACAAATCCATTGCCCCTGGATTCTTCAACCATTTTCTAGATATCTTGAGCAAAGATATCCCATAATTTTTGGAAGAAAAAGGCTGGAAAGCCATCCGGCCCCAGAGCCTTATCTCCCCCTATCCCGAACACAACCTTTTTCACCTCTTTTAAAGAGACTCTTTCCATCAACATAACATTTTAAGCCTCTGAAACCACATTAGGAATGTTGTCCAAGATCCTCCAAGCTTGATTTTCCCTACCACTGTTCCCCTTGCATAAACCTGAGAAAAATTTTACTGCTTCTTCTGTTATCTATTCACTATCTGACAACACATTCCCATCCCTATCCTTGATTGAGAAAACCTTGTTACTTGCCCTACGAACTTTCACTGAGTTGTGAAAGAACTTTGTATTTATGTCCCCCTCTTTTAACCAACACTCCCTTGATTTATGCTTCCAATAAACTTCCTCACGAGCTAAAATTTCTGAATATTCTTTGTTCAAGAGATTTTCTAGCTCAAAATCCTCTTCAAACATCCCTCTCTCAATGATTTTTGATTGAATAAGCTTTAACTCCTCTTCCAATCTTAGCTTTTCAGCAAATTTTTTTTAAAGGATTCCCTATTCCACCTCTTTAGTTGCTCTTTAAGAAATTATAAATTCTTAAAAAAGATATAGGCTTTACTTCCATACCTTTCAGGGGCATTTCTCCACCAACCAGCCACTAACTCCTGAAGCCTTCCACTCGCAACCACATTGCCTCAAACTTGAAAGGGCACCTTACCAGAGTTAACTCCTCTTGAATTCTCAACCCTATCAAATAATGGTCCGATCCAGTTATGGGAGTTACCTCTGCTTCACACACCCACTGTTGCGCCACCCAATCCCCTACCAGGAAGAAGTGATCTAGCTTCTCAGCAATGTTCAAGAAACCACTTCTCCTATTCATCCAAGTGAATTCACCATTTATGAATGAAAGTTCAAACAGACCATTCTTTATAACAAAGGCACTAAAATCCCTCTGACTTTGACTAGCCCAACAAACACCGCCAAGCTTGTTTGATGGTTTCAAGATAGCATTAAAATCACCACTTAAGAGGAACATCCTACCACCTTCAATGCATAGAACATTAGATAACTCCTACTAGAGCTGGTTCTTCTAAATAACTCATGATGGACCATAGATATTAAGGATGAAGAAACTAGCTCGCAACTGCTTTGATTCTACACAAACCCAATGCCAAAACATTTCTTGCCTCACAACTCTCACATTTACAAGGGCTTCATCCCACAGTATGTCAAGACCACCTAAAGCCCCCACATCACCCGAAAGACAACCTTTCCATCTGCCAAAATGATTAAGGAAGAAGTCAAAATCCTATTCCTTAACTTTAGTCTCTTGCAGTAAAACTAAAGCCAGCCTCGTTTGATCAAAACAACGCTTGATCAAATAGATTTTGTGAGGGGCATTGCAGCCCCTGACATTCCACAAGAGGATTTTCATGGCTATTGGGAAAAGGCATAGCCTTTTCCCGATCTCAATTTTCTTTGGCCAATAGTATTCCTAGCCATTTCAAGGCACATCTTATTGGTTTTTGGACCACACCTCCTCTTCTCACCTACCTTTACCTTGTTTGAGTGGAGGATTGCTCAATAGTTCTCTTTTCCACTATGCCAATTTGATCTTTAAGACCCAACAAATCTTCACCCCCAAGCTCCTCATCTGATTCTATTTCTAAGTCTAAGTCTTCCAGAGATCCTCCACTATCTTTAACACCTTCAAAAGCACTATCTAGATTCCGAATAGGAGAGATCGAGATATCCTTAAATATAACCCCCTCAGAACCATCAGGATTGTCGACTACTTCCTGCATTGGCACTACCACCTGCTCCTTCATTCCCAATTCTAAAGCCTTTTGGGGACAAACATCATCATGTATTTCTTCACGACCATTTCCAAAAGCTTTAGAAGTACCCGTTTGAGGGGGGGAGGTTGGGTGTTCAAGAGAAAGTTGCTTCACAGCCACACTTTTTCCTGCCCAAACACCAAAATCCTACCTATCTCTTCCCCAAAGGGGGAAGAGGATGTTTTTACCAACTTGCCTTCCTCATTAGCCCTGTCCTTATTTAAAACCCTCTGGATACCTTTTTGGGTGGCCAACGTTAGCTCTGTTTCATCACACTTACTAACCCTAATAGCCTCTTTAGAAGCCAACCCATCTAAAACCAAACTTTGGGAATTCATTTCACACTCAACTTCATGAAGAAAAATGATTACCTATTTCCTCTCTTCACCCCATGAGAGAGTTTCCATTTCACCCTCTTGATTATCATCTTTCAATAATTACTCTAGGGAGCCCCAATCCTTGGATGCTCCCCATTCTTAAATGGTGATTACCTCTATGAGGGCTACCACTTCCTCCATAGAGATATTTTGGGCAACTCCTTTCCCTTTAGACCCTTGCCAACATTGGCCTTCAGAATGATCTTCCCCTAAACAACTCACACAAGAAAACTTATGATCTTCCACCACCAGATTTTGACACCACATGCCTTCCCCAGATTTCAACTCTATCATTTTTGGTAAAGGGTGGATTATCTACCTTAGAATGCAGATCCTAGGGAACATGCTGCAGTCCGCTTTCTCTACCACCACCTCTGACTTCACAAAAGCACCCAACTTATTTCCTATATTTCTTAGGGTTTCCTGATCCTAATATTCTTGAGGGAGATTTTTCAAGCTGATCCAAACATGTATCTCCTTTGTCTTTGTAGTATTAGGATCAAATTTTTGGGTCCAATCCAAAATAAACAAGCCCATACCTTCCATTATGAAAGGGCCACTATTTAAAATCCAATATTTACCCTGAGTTGTTTGGAAAAAAAATAGATAAAAACCATTCTCCAAGGTTTTTATTTCACAGCCTTTGCCCCAATTATCATCACACCACGCCTTAACTTTAGTGAATGTCGGCCAATTCCCACCCCATCGCATAAAAAAGGCACGAGCTTTAAAGACACTCATAGAGTCATTCCATTCACTATTATCTACCAGAAGAGCCACCATTGTGGTATGGAGAAATTTTTTAAGTACCTAACTTGGCTCACCCTTCTCTAACTGGTTCTTTGGATGCCAAAACTTCTTTTCCAACTGTTTGAAATCCACATGCCCCTTTGAGTATGTTGAACGAAACCTTCCCTCATTTTCCACCTCCTGCACATTCGAGCGAAAAAAATCTCCAGATCCCCCATTTCTACCTCGTTGATTAATCGGAGCCTGCCAAGCCTTGATGGTGCCATTACGCCTACCTTCTTTGTTATTTCTCCCTCGCCGCCTGTTGAAAGGCCATCGAGCTTTCCTTCCATTATACTATAAGCCATGGTGTCTACGAAAACCCTTTCTGGACCGTTGCTCCGCCATTTCCTCAAAACTCATCCATCGTTGGCTAGAGATATTAGTATGGATAAAAGAAGAAGAATAGTATGGTTTATATTATTACAAATGAATAAAATTTAAATTTATTTGTTTTTCAAAATGAATTAGTATTAGGTAAATTGTATTTGGAAAGGTAATTTTTTTAAGTGTTTAGAATAGTTTAGATTTAATTAATTTCCAAGTGCTTTAAAATTTATTATTTTCAAAGGAGTTAAAATTAGTTTAAATTTATTTACAAAAGTAATTTCCAAGACTTTTAAAATACTTTAAATTTATTTATTCTTCAAAATTATTTAGTATTAGCTAAAGTTATATTTATTTTTGAATCATAGTTTAAAAATTAGTATTAATTAGTATCAGGAGGTCTAGTGACTTTGTGGAATCCAAAGTATGTGATTGTCAAACCTCACAAGAATGAGAATTACTAGCAGCTTATAGAAGTATCAAAGTTTGAACTACACTTTTGGCTTATAAATGTATATGGCCCTACTCCTTCTATAGATAAGAAGAATCTTTGGGATGAAATTACAAGAAAAAATGGATTAATCCGCAATGGTAAGATTGTAATAGTAGGGGATTATAATGCAATAACCTCTTTGAAAGAAAAGAGTGGAGGTATAAGCCCACTGCCTAGGGTGATGTGAGACTTTAGTTTGTTCATATCATCTAATGCTCTAAGGGATATTGTACCACTTAAGGGAAAATACACCTAGACTAACAAAAGGAAATGTTTTCTCCAAATATTTGAAAGGCTAGATAGGTTCTTGGTGTCTCCTAATTGGCTCATCTCATCACACAATCTAAGTTCTAAAATGCTTCCATATCCTGGATCAAATCACTATGCAATTGGATTGAAAATTTCAAATATTTCGGTCCCAAAAGAAAAATATTCTTTTAAATTTAAAAGCATGTGGTTCAGGCATCCCCAGCTCATGGACCTTTTGAAGAAGTGGTGGGTTAATGCTCCCTATGAGCAAGGTACCAAGACGTTTCAGTTTAACAAAAAGTTGAATTATGTGAAACAACAAATAAGAATATGGAATAAACAAGTTTTCCAAAATATTTTCTATCACAAAGACTTAGTGTTCAAAGAACTAATAGTAGTCCATGACTGTATAATTCAAAAGGGGTTAGACGCTAGCCGTTATGATAAACAAAAAAAGCTACAGGAAGAATGGGAGGAGTTATGTGCATGAGAAGAGGTTCATTGGAGACAAAAGTCTTGAGAACTATGGTTAAAAGAGGGAGATCGTAATAAAAAAAAATCATGCTTCTGCACAGATTAAGAATGTAGCAAAATCAATTCAAGCAATTCAAGAATTGTCCATAGGTAATTGGCTCATGAGAGAAGAAGACATTAATAATGAAGGTGTCAAGTTTTTCTCACAACTCCTATCAGCTCCACAAACAATAGATGTCACTAGAAATAATGATGAAATTGAATCGTTGGATACAATTCCCCATCTTATCAGTAATGGAGACAATTCTTTTCTTATGAGACCTTTCATTATGGAAGAGCTGCAACATGTAGTATTCTCACTTCCCTTAGATAAGGCCCCTAGCCCAAATGGGTTCACTGCCCTCTTTTTTCAAAAATGTTGGGATTTCTTATTTTTTGAACTTCTCTGGGCACTTGAAGAATCCAAAAGAACTGGGACTATGTCTAGGAAATTTAATGTAACTAATATTTCCATTCTTCCAAAAATAAAAGAACCTAAAACATTTGTTGAGTATAGGCCTATTTTAATTGTAACACGGTCTATAAAATATTCACTAAAGAAATCTATTTGAGACTACAACCACTCATACCGAGGATCATTCCTCAAGAGCAAGGAGGTTTTGTCCTAGGGAGGGAGACATATGAAGGAGCAATACTTGCACATGAAGTGCTTCACACAATAACAACTTCCAAATTTCCCTCTTTTATTGTGAAACTAGACATGATGAAAGCCTGCGATAAGGTGGATTGGAAGTTTCTCAATAAGGTACTGGAAAAGTTTGGCTTTTGCTCTCAATGGTGAAGGTGGATCATTAATGGAATCCATCCAAGTTAAAGAAGTTTTGGACAAATATTCTTCAGCTTCAATTCAAAAGATAAATGTAGCAAAATCCAAGATTTATATCTTAAATACACCTAAGGAAGTAAAGAAGAAAATAGTGAATATTTTGGGTTTACAGGAAGTGAAATTTCCTTGCACCTATTTAGGGATACCTTTCTTCAAATGATCAAACAAAGCTCACTATTGGGACAAGGTAATTGATAGGCTCAAGTCAAAAATCCTTCTATGGAAAGCTAGGTGGTTATCATTTTCTAGAAGATTTTTTTTAATCAAATCAATCCTATCATCGATTCCAAACTATTTTTTGGTTGTCTTCAAAGATCCATCATCCATAATTTCTAAAATTGAAAAGATAATAAGACTTTTCCTCTAGAAAGGAAATATCAATGAGCAGAAAAAGGTGCCTCTAATTTCTTTAGAAGACTTGGAAAAAGGAAAGAAGCAAGGGGGGGTAGGAATTCAAAACATCTCATGGAGAAATAAAGTATTTGGAGCTAAATTAGCATGGAAAATGTACTCCAATCCAGATGATAAATGGTCTAAAATATTGCAATCCAAGTACCTAAACAATGAAAATCCAACAAGAATCCTAACAGTGGTTGATCCTCCAAAAGGATCTACTGTTTGGAATTTCATTCTTAATAGGAAGAATCTCATTACTAAGTTTTCATCATGGGAGATAAATGATGGTCAAAGTGTAAAATTCTAGTTAGCCTCATGGAATGCAAAACCTCCATTGCCAGAAAGTCAGGATCTTCATGAGGTAAGAACAATTCTATCTGAAGCTTGGGGTGAATAATTGGTAGACTATGTGCAATCCTCAAATCCTTTAACTGGGAAATTTGTGTGGAGAAAACCTTCAAACAATCTTCTCAATCCCTAGCAGATCGATCTCTTCTATACTATGTTGAAGGAAATAATAGTTTATCTATCAACAAAACTAGATAAAATAATATGGGCAGCCTTAAAGGTAGGGACATATTCAATAAAGGAAGGCTATGTAGTCTTAAGCCAATCTAAATATAATACACAACCTCAATGAGCTTTTTCTTTCTATTGGAGTAATAAAGTTTTACCAAAGGTAGGAAACTTTGCTTGGCTTGCCATTCAAAAAAGAATTCTTACAAGCGACCGTAAAGTGAAATTGAAGATTGTGGATCCATTTAGATGTCCACTATGTGAAGAAGAGTTAGAAACAATGGACCATTTTCTCTTACAATGCAATTTTTCATATCAATGTTGGAATTTCATCAAAAATAAGTTAGATCTATTTCACCCCCTTCCAAATACACTCTAAGATCTTTTTCAAAGCTGGCCACTATTATACCAATCCTCATTTTTTGCATGTATTTGGCATATAATTCTGATGTTTGTTGTATGGAACATTTGGTGGGAGCAGAATTTGAGAATCTTTATGAAAATTAAATCTCTAGTTGAGATGACAATAATGAAAATTGAAAAGGTAATTTCATAAGGGGTTAATTCATGTGTTCAAAAAGAGAAAATGACCAACTCTTTGTTCACAAACTGGGATAGTTCTATTTTAAAGAATTAGAAGGGTATCAAGTTACCTTTTGATGGAAGTTTACTCAAAAGAAATATTACAAAAGTTGACATATCATTAGTTAAATGGTCCCCACCTGCAGAGGACTTTGTAAAATTAAACTTTGACGGTGCATCTAAAGGCAACTCGGGAGTTTCAGGAGCAAGAATTTGTAACATAAATTCGTCAGGGAAAGTATTAGAAGCTTCTTCAATCCATTTAGAACAAGGCACAAATAATAGTGTAGAGGCACAAGCATTATTATTGGGTTTGGAATTAGGAGGCCAATTAGGGTTTTTGAATCTCCACATAGAAGGGGACTCAATGATAATCATTAATGCATGTAGAGAAAGACAAAATCATAACTGGAATTTAAGTTATATATTGCATAAAGCATGGAAACTAATAGATAAGTTCAAATATTTCATTATTCCTAATACCTATAGAGAAGGCAATAAGGTAGCAAATTTTCTTTCAGGCTTGGGTAGTGATGCTACAGAGGTTAGGGTTATTCATGACTCAAGCAAGTTAAATGTCTTCCCACAACTGATTGAAATCATAAATCAAGATGCTAAGGGAGTATAATTTGTTGAGAAAATGTGTCTCAAACTCACTGGTATAACCTTGGTTCTGTTACCAATCAGCTCAGAATTGCATAAGTGTTACTTTCATGCTTGTACCACTATACCGTTAGGTGATTGTGAGAGAGGTATGGTAGTGCGGTGTATACCACCATACCGCAAGAGCCTCCTAGTTGTCTAGTAGTAGTAAGGTGTATATCGCCATACCGTGTGTCTTCTAGCTATTTAGAGGTAGTGTAGTGTATATTGCCATAATGTGGGAGCCTTCTAGTTGTCTAGCGGCAGTGCAGTGTATACCAACATACCGAGGGAACCCTCTAGTTGTCTAGCGGTAGTGCAATGTATACTGCGATACCACAGGAGCCCTCTAGCTATCTAGCGGTAGTGTAATGTATACCACCATACCGCGGGAGCCTTCTAGCTATCTAGCGGTAGTGCAATGTTGGTGAATGAGAGCAGACTTGGTTGGCTGCTAAGGTGTATGCCGAACAGTGTAGGACGTTGCTGACTTGGAGATGGCCATTCGATGACTGGTAAGTTTGATAGTTTCTCAACAGAGGAAACTAAATTGAACCGTTTGTATAGAGAATGTTTTGATCATGGTTGTTGCTATACATTACAATGTACTATAACTGTTATGGTTTCGATGGTCGAATGATCAGTGGGTGTTCTTCATTGTATGTTGTATATGCATTGTAACAGTGAGACACAACGAAGTGTGATTAGAATTTTTTTTTACAAGGTTGATAAGGGAAATGTTGTTGTTGTGAGATTATTTATCTCAAAGGAGAGTTTGTAACTTGTATGTAATTCAATTACTGTAATATAAGAGATTTTTCTTTGGTGTGGTGGGTTTTTCTCGCGTAAGCGTTTTCCCACATAAATCTAGTGTTCAATTGTGTATGTGTTTATTTCACTATTCTGCTATTCCTGACATGTACATCTTAATGAACTGTAATTGCAAAATTTATAGACATATATGCATTCTTCTCTGAGTTTTGACATTAGGAGAGTTTGTTCCACACCTTAATCTTTCCTTACAAGTGGTATCAAAGCCTAGCCAGTTGTGTTATCCTTGTGGGTAGGTTGGGTTTTTTTTGTCAATCCTATTTAGTGGGATTTTTTTGTAGAAGTCTTGTAATCTTAATTGCAGATTAAGATGGCTAGCACATTAGGAAAGATTGAAATTGAGAAATTCAATGGTAGCAATTTTGAGTTGTGGAGACTCAAAATGGAAGACCTATTGGTGGATCGTGATCTTTGGCTTGTTGTGTCTAGAAAAAAACCTTCTGGCATGAAGAAAGAAGATTGGGACCTTGCAGACAGAAAAGCAAAAGGGTTGATAAGACTCTATTTGGCAGCCTCTATTCTCATGAACGTTCACGAAGAGAAATCCACATCTTCTTTGTGGAAGAAGATTTGAGACATTTATCAGGGCAAGTCCTTGGTGAATAATTTTTTCTTAAGGAAGAAGTTATACTCTTTGAAGATGGAGGAAGGGGCATATGTGGCTGATCATTTGAATATGTTTAACACATTGATTGCTCAGTTAGCATATGCGAGTGTGAAAATTGATGATGAAGATCGTTGTATGTTTTTGTTCTGTTCTTTGTCTGATTCTTGGGATTATTTAGTGATGGCGATTGGGAGCACGAAAACCACTTTCAAGATGGAAGATGTGGTTTCTTCTTTGCTATCAAAAGAAATGAGAAGGAAATCTTATGAGATGGAAAAGGAGGCTCTATTTGTTTGTGGCAGATTGAAAGAAAAAGGAAAGAAGAAGGATAAAAAAAGTCCAAATCAAAATCAGAAGGGAGATCAAAGTCTCCTAGAAAAATGTCCAAGGTGAAGTGTTGGAACTATGGGCAACATGTTCATGTCTGAAAGGATTGCAAAGAGGAGGAAAGAAAGAAGAAGAACTCTTCCAATAATGATTCTTCTCAGAACAATGCAGATGCCTTTATTTCAGCCTTGACAACTTAGGTATCAAATGATGTCTGGCTAATTGATTCTGGAGAATCTTTCCACATGACATCTCATAGAGACTAGTTCACAAAGTATGAAAAATTGGATGGTGGAAAGGTGTATTTAGCAAGAGATTCATCTCTAGAAATTTTTGTCCATGGAAGAGTTAGAATTTAATTTCCCGATGGAAGAATTAAGGGAATTGATTGTGTAATGCATATACCAGGTCTGGCTCAAAATTGACTTTCTGTAAGTAAGCTAAATGATGTTGGAGTGCAAGTCTAGTTCTCAAGAAATGGCTATAAAATGAATAGAGGCTCGATGTTGGCTAGGGGTGCCCGAATAGGTACTCTGTATAAGCTGGATGCACTTGTTGTTCAATGTAACGGTGTCTCTACAAAGTCATAGAAGGTTGTTCGTGTAGAAAAGGAGACTGAAGTCCCTATAGGGGAAAATTATTTGGAAGTTAAACTTCCATCAAAGAAGACTATGTTCTGACATCAAAGGCTTGGACACATTGGTGGAAAAGGTTTAAAATCCTTGAAAAATAAAAACCTGGTTGAGGGGCCTGATGATTGTAATCTAGAATTTGAATTCTGTGAACATTGTATATATGGTAAACATCATCATGTTTCTTTTTACTCTAGTCCTCAAAAATCTTCTGGTGTTCTATATTATATTCACTCTGATGTTTTTGGTCTAGTAAATGTTATTTCATTGTTGAATTCAAAATATTATGTATCTTTTATTGATGATTATTCAAGGAGGGCATTTGTATATTTTTTGAAAAATAAATCAGAAGTGTTCAGTTAGTTTAAAGAGTTTAAGAACTTGGTAGAAAATAAGATTGGAATAAAAATTAAATTCTTAAGGACAAATAATGGTGGTGAATTCTATTCTGGATATTTTGAAAGGCATTGCAAAGACCATGGAATTAAGAGGCATAAAACAACACCTTACACTCTGCAGCAAAATAGAGTTGTTGAAAGGTTGAACAGGATGTTGATGGAGAAGGCAAGAAGTATGTTGAGAAATGTTGGTCTAGATTAGAAGTTTTGGGCTGAGGCTATGGCTACAACATGTTACTTGTTGAATCGGTCTCCTTCATGAACACTTTTTGATAAAAAACCTATGGAAGCTTGGTCTAGTAAGAATCCTTCTCTAAGACATATTCATGTCTTTGGTTGTGAAGCATATGTTTATGTTCCAGATGAGAAGAGATCTAAATTAGAGAAAAAAATTGTTAAATTTATCTTCATTTTCTATGGAATTGGTGTGAAAGGATACAAGCTTTGGAATCCTGGGACTGAAAAGGCTGCATACAGCAAAAGTGTAATCTTTCAGGAGCTGAAACTTTCTTCAGTGGATCTATAGTTAGGGATGAAAGAAAATAAAGAGGAAAATGAAGTTGAAATACCTCTAACTCCAGAAAAAGAGGAACAACACATTGATAGTGTACCTAAAACTAAGGAGAGTTCGCGCAGCTCTGAAAATTCTAAATAAGAACCACAACCTCAGCCTCAGCCTGTGAGGAGGTCTACACGTGAGAAGAAGAAACCTGATAGGTATGGGTTCTCTATGTTAGATTCTACTTGTGCCTATGCTTTGATTACTAATATTGATGAGCCTAGGACTATAAAAGAGGCAACTGAAATGTTTGATTCAGATTCCTAGTTGGAAACCATGAATGAAGAAATGGCATCATTAAAGAAAAATGATACTTGGGATCTAGTTCCATTGCCTAAAGGTAGAAATCCTTTGTGTTGCAAATGGATATTTAAAAAGAAAATTGGTCTGGACAGCTGTTTTCAAAAGTATAAAGTGATGTTGGTTGCAAAGGGATATTCCTAGGTAGAGGGAATTGATTATGGGGAAATTTTTTCTCTGGTAGAAAAGTTGACATCTATCAGATTTCTTTTCACACTTGCAGTAGCATATGACTTGGAGATTGAGTAGATGGATGTGAAGACAAAATTCCTTCATGGTGATCTTGAAGAAGAAATTTATATGTCCCAGCCTGAGCACTTTCTGGAAAAAGGTAAAGAAAATCTAGTTTGCAAGTTAAAGAAATCTCTATATGGTTTGAAACAGACACCTAGAATGTGGTACCAAAAATTTGACACATTTGTTTTGTCACTGGGTTTTGTAAGATCAAAATTAGATCATTGTGCATTCTTCAAAACTAAAAATGATTGAGTTCTTATTATTGCACTCTATATTGATGATATGTTGTTCATAGGGAATAGTAAGTCTATGATTTGTGATTTGAAATCTTAGTTTTCTGCAAAGTTTGAAATGACAGATCTTGGTACAATAAGGTATATTCTAGGAGTGGAAATAACCACAGACAAAAAGAGTAGAAAGCTTTGGCTTAGCCAGAGTAAGTATATTAACTCTGTTTTGAAGAGATTTAGTATGACCGATTACAAGCAACTACTTGTTCTAGTTTTTCAAGGAACGAAGCTATCTATTGAAGATTGTCCAAAATCTCCTACTGAGATGGAGGACATGACCAGAGTGCTTTATACAAGTGTAGTTAGTAGTTTAATGTATGCAATGGTCTTTACTAGGTCAAAAATTTCCCAAGCAGTGGGAGTACTTAATTGGTTTATGGCTCATCTAGGAAGGTCGCATTGGGATGCTATAAAAAGAGTATTAAGATACTTGAAGGGTATTTCAGAGTATGCCTTATGTTATCAAGGTCATTCTACTAGATCTCAAAATTCAGTGAGAATTTGTAGATATGTGGATTCTAATTGGGCAAGGGGAATTGATAGTAGAAAGTCCACCAGTGGATATATTTTCATGATGAATGGTGGTGTAGTTAGTTGCATGAGAAAGGGACAAGCTGTAGTCACTTTATCCACTACAAAGGTTGAGTACATGGCAGCAACTCACACTTGTAAGGAAGCCATTTGGCTTAGGAGATTGTGTTTTGATACTGGTTTTGATGTGGGGCAGATTATTGTTTGTTGTGACCGTCAGAGTGCCATTTTTCTAGAAAAAAATCCAACTTTCCATGCCAGGACAAAACATATTGATGTGTAGTACCACTTTGTACATGATATGGTGGAGGATGGAAAGGTCTGTTTGGAAAAGGTTGATACTCTGAAGAATGTTGTTGATGCTTTGAAAAAGCCAGTAAGCATGGATAAGTTCAGATGGTGTGCAAATTTGATGGGCCTTGGGGTTTAGAATATTCAGTGACTTCATGTATTGAAAAGGGTTTAGTGAGTTCCTCATCAAGTGGGAGATAGTTGAGAAAATTTGTCTCAAACTCACTAGTATAATCCTAGTTTTGTTACCAATTAGCTTAGAATTGCATAAGTGTTACTTTCATGCTTGTATCACTATACCGCTAGGTGATTGTGAGAGAGGTGTGGTAGTGCAATGTATATCGCCATACCGCAAGAGCCTCCTAGCTATCTAGTGGTAGTGTGGTGTATACCACCATACTGCTAGAGTCTTCTAGCTATCTAGCGATAGTGCGGTGTATACCGCCATACAATGGGAGCCTTCTAGTTGTCTAGTCATAGTGCAGTGTATACTGCCATACCGTGGGAGCCTTCTAGTGGTAATGTGGTGTGGGTGAATGGGTATGGACTTGGGTTATTGCTGAGGTGTACACTAAATAGTGGAGGACATGGCTGACTTGGAGATGGTTGTTTGATGATTGGTAAGTTTGACATTTTCTCAACAGAGGAAACTGAATTGAACCGTTTGCACAAAGAACGTTTCGATCATGGTTATTGCTATACATTGCAACATACTGTAACTGTTATGGGTTCGATGGTCGAATGATCAATGAGTGTTCTTCATTGTATGTTGTATATGCATTGTAATAGTGAGACACAATGAAGTGTGATCAAAATTTTTTTTGTACAAGGTTGATTAGGGAAATGTTGTTGTTGTGAGATTAATTATCTCAAAGGATATTTTGTAACTTGTATGTAATTCAATTACTATAATACAAGAGATTTTTCTTTGGTGTGGTGGGTTTTTCTCCCATAAGGATTTTCCCACATAAATCTGGTGTTCAATTGTGTATGTGTTTATTTCACTATTTTGCTATTCCTGTCATGTACATCTTAGTGAACTGTAATTGCAAAATTTAAAGACATATCTACATTCTTCTCTGAGTTTTGACATTAGGAGAGTTTTTTCTGCACCTTAAGCTTTCCTTACATAATTCAAATTTTAAAATGTTAGCTAACTTTTTTGGCCAAAGCCACGATCAAAAAAGAGGAAGCTTTCCAAAATATGTTAAGGGTGTATAATCAAATATTCAATTCTAACTAATCAATTGGCCAAATTCATTAAAAGAGGGGTGAAGTTTTCCAAAGTTCACAAGCTCCAAAAGTTTAATAAGGACCACTGCCCAAGGGCCATGTGATTTCGTAGGAATGTTTATGGCACACTTAAGCTTTCATCATTACACAAACAAGCCCAACGCATTGACATGCATGAAAATATGAAATGAGGTCTCCAACTCACCACCATCTATATTCCTCTAACACTGTTTTCTGTGTTTGCAGGGTTTAGTACTTAAGCATTCCCAACTCCTTAGATTTGTATGTGATTAAGGCAAGGTGGTGCTATCTGATGAAAGCTAAAAAGAAATCATTGAATGGATTTGAAAATTAAATATTTTCCAAAATCACATTGCAAGTTTTAAAGTGTGCCATATCTCACTGATATCATTTGCATTAAAGGCTTCAATTTTGCATCATGCCTTTAAATCTGGTTTCTAAGCCAATTTTACCTAACTTGTGATGATTTTGAAGTTGAATTTCTTTTATCTGCATTTTTCATGGTGAATTTGGCTCTATGTGGGTTCATATTGCTTTTTGGAGAGAATCTCACATGGTTGAATCTTGGTTTACAAGATGGCACAAAATGGACGTCATGCAAAGGTTGTTAATAGTTTAGAGTTTCACCGAGAAATTACAAAATGGTTGTGTCGGTTCGACCATGGGAGCTTTCAATTTCTGATTGTATAGAAGAGGATCATTTGTATCAGGTATTTAAGGTAAAGTGTTCAATAGTCCTAAATTGCATCAAAACTTTGATTGGTCAAGAGGTATTGCACACCGGTTCGCAACGAATAATCTTCCCTTTCAATCTTCTTTCCATTTTTCTGTCTAATGTGATGGACTTATTTCAAAATTTTAAATTACTTCAGTTTATTGCTAACAAATTTGTGAAGACAAAATATTTGTAAGAAAATGCTCTATTGCAGAGTGTTCAAGGTTATGACTTAACACATGGTGAAGGCTTCACAGGTGAGCTCTTTCCTATGCACTATCTCTATCATAAGATTGTTACCTTGACACATATGAGGCCTTCAAGCTCTCATTACTTAGGGGTTCATCTACATATCTGTACCAAGCTTTGGGCAAGTATCATTTTGATTTGGATAAGTAGGAGATTTCCAATTTTAAGAGGAATTATCACAATCTCTCTTTTCTTTTGTCACACGAATTCTTACAAGGGCTGCAATAGAATGTTGATATGCCAAACCATCAAACCAACAAGGTCAACATGCTCATACCAGATATAAACATTTCAATCCACTCTCAAGCTCAAGGAGCTAGTCAAATTCAAATGTTAGCAGTTGAAGGCCAAGGAGAAAACTTGGTCAATATGGGTGGTAGGGGAATTTAAAGTCATATTTGTATTTTTGTTCTGGGTATATGGAAGTCTATACAAAGTATGTAGATGGGACAATAGGTTTTAGTTTGAAATGATCTGAACAGATCAATTTTGCTTATGATAATCTCAATTGGTTGTAATTTTGATCAATTCTGACTTTAATGACATTGTCAAACTATGTTATGGGTCCCTACAAATGGGATGATTTTGTAAGAACGTTCTATTTCTAATCGAGCTACAACCGAAGGTTTTCTTCCTTGTTCTTTCCCGCTGGTATGCTCTTTGAACCAGGTTTTGTAGTATTTTAATTATATATATATATATAAATAATAATTTATAGTGGCCTGTCACTTTTGCCAAACAAAAAAAATAAAATTTCTTCTAGAATATTTTAATCTTGTTTTCAAAATAAATTAGTATTAGTTAAATTTATGCTGCAAAAGTAAATTCTACATGTTTAGAATAGTTTAAGTGTATTTATTTAAAAAAATAATTAATGTTAATTAACTTTATATTTGAAAAAATATATTTTGTGTGTTTAGAATAGCTTAAGTTTATTTATTTTCATTATTATTAATTAAATTCATATTGCAAAAGTATGTTTTAAGTGTTTACAATATTTTAGGTTTATTTATCTTCAAAAAGAACTAATATTAACTAAATTTATATTTCATTACAATAGTTAAGTAAAGATATTAGTATAGTTATATTTCAAAGGAAATTAATATTAGTTAAAAAAACTTGCAAAATAAATTCTCTTTCAATAACTAATATGATTAGTTTTCAAAGTAAATTAGGATTAAATAATTTTTTATTGCAAAAATAGTTAGCATAGTTGAAGTTATATTTTTCAAAAGAATTGGTGTTTGTTAAATATTTCAAAGTAATTAGTATTAGTATAGTTAAATTTATTTTTAATTTTAAACAATTAGTATTAAATTATATTAAAAAATAATTAATATATGTTTTCAAGTAATTAGTATTAGTTTAACTTATTTCTAAAAGTAATTGATTTTTAAAGGGTTATCTATGTAAAAGTAATTAGTGGACCTATTTTCAAAATTAGTTAGTATTAGTTAATTTTATTTTGCAAAATAGTTAACATAAATATTTATTTCAATTAATACAATTCTTATTTGACTTGTTAGATATAAAACCTTAATAAGAAATTTAAAACTAAAACTAGCATAATTCAATATCTACAATGCCTTTGACTCATGTTTATGGTAAATTCCATTATTTTTTGAGCTACTACATCGATTTCCTAACATAGTTGCAATAATGGAGTCTCTAGAACTATCCTTTTAAATCATTGGGGAGAAATAAAAGAAATCTTGTTGATATTAAAAATCCAAGGGACAGGTAATCTCTCTTGGATCAAGAATATAAAAATATTAATCAAATGAACTAAAATCTGCTAGTTCAAGCTTAGTAAAGATCCATATAGGATTTAATAAAATTTTATTTAAATCTTTTATGTTATTTTTAATTTATTGAATATTTAATCATGAGAATGAAATTTTTTATTACATTGGTTTTCAAGGGTGATATTATTTGTTAAGGACTATGGATTAGTTAGATATATAAAGAAAGTAATGTTCATGAAGATCATTTAATTATGAATTTATTTGCTTCTCCTTATGGGTAGCAATCATAGAGGAACTGTCACAAGAAGAATATAATATGAAATATGTTGAAAATACTTGATAATAATATGCCACTTTGAGGGGGATACCTCCAATAGTCTTCAATAAGAACTCAATACTCAACATGATCAAATAATACTCACAACCTCCTATATATACCTATTTATGCCTAGGATATCACCTAGTCTAACTTAGATAACCTGATATAAGCCCTAGGTCTACCTAACTAACTAAATAATAATATAATAATGATAGCATGACTTAATTAAGAGTTAAGATAGTCACAAGTTGACTATTCATAACCCAATACACACTATAATGGTAAGGGGATAGCATTTCCCTCCTCTTTACAAAGGCATTGTCATCAATGTTAACCTTTCTCTTTTTCTTCTTCTTCATCTTATTTTTTACTTTCGCTTCTTTTTCTACTACTGCTTCATGTTCCTACTCTTATCTTGCTCTTTCTCTTGTTCTTGTTATTTATCTTTCTCCTTTTTACTCTCACTTCTTGTTCTTCTTCTTCTCGTTCCTACTCTTGTCTTGCTCTTGTTCTTGCTCTTACTTTTTATCTTTCTCTTACCATTTCTCTTCTCTTCCTCTTGCACTTTTCTTTGTTCTAATTCTTGTTCTTTTTCTTTTTATTCTTTTTTGTGGCTACTTTTTGTTATGAATAAGGTCTAGAAAGATAATTTTTCAATAAACCACACAAATAAAGTCAAAATACTCTAATTTTTTTGGTAACTTACCAAGGCCTAGGTTGTACTTTCTCATAAAATCCCCCAAAAAAATTAGTGATTTGTTTCCTTAAGAGTGAGATTTTTAGAAATCCTAATTTTGTAATAAATCACTTATTTATGCTTCAAATTTCCTAAAATTTAGACTGTAGTCTCTTATATTATATTTTAAAAGCTCACTAAAAATTAAGAACCAATTTGTCAGGATTTCAAAGATATACACCTTTCAAAAAAATTGGGCACAAACCCTAATTCTATAATAAATCACTTAATTTTGCTCCATTTCTTTTGAAATCTTGACTGTAGCTTATTTAATATGGTGTTTCAAAACCCTTTAAAAATAAGGTAAAAATTCACCAAGATTTGGGAGATATGTTCTTTACAAAATGACCTCTAAAATTGACAAAAATGCCTTGTCATGTTCCAAGATCATGCTCTGATACCACTTGTAATGAAACAATTTGCACAAGAATAATATAATATGAAATATGCTAAAAATACTTGATAATAATAATATGCCACTTCAAGGGGGGCAACCTCCTAATCCACTTTGAGGGGGATACCTCCAATATTCTTCAATAATAACTCAATACTCAACATGATCAAATAATATTCACAACCTCCTATATATACCTATTTATGCCTATGATATCACCTAGACCGATTTAGATATATATAAACCCAATGCTGACCTAAATAACTAAATAGTAATATAATAATGATAACATGACTTAATTAAGAGTTAATATAGTCACAAGCCGACTATTCATAACTGGATACACACTATAGGGGTAAAGGCATAACAGTGTCTAGGGAAAAATGACCCTAGAAAGGGTTATACACCCACACAATAGTTCACATCAAACTTAAAGTAGAAAACATAACTACGTATTTTATTCCTTGATCTCATTTGGAAGTAGGGTATGTAGGCAGTCTGGGAAACAAAGGATGTTCCTAGTACTCGAACATTTATGGATGGGGCTTAGGGTGTGTCTAAGAAAGATTATGTTAACTTGATTAATAATTCAATATTTTATAATTCAAGAGAATTTTTTGATTAAGAGAATGGGAAAAACATCTAATATTAAGATAAAATATATTCTTTATATACTTGAAAGGAATCCCAAATGGATTTGCATGACTCTTAAAGGCTTTAGGAAAAATTATAAGTCGTGACTCAAGCTAATTATTTATTTATCTATTTATATTCTCCTAAAGATGGTGACCTCAAGCACTCTCAATAGGGGAGTTTAGTCTTTAGAGAATGAATCAAGACCCAAATGGTCTTGATGAGTATAATTCTTTGTCCAAAGCATATTCTTATCCTTTATGGATATATTCATACCCCATTTGGGTAGATTCCTATCTCATATGAATAGATGAAACCTTGTCCCATATGGATAAATTTCTAACTCGTATGGTTATATTCCTATCTTGAATGGATGGATTCCTATCCCATATGGATAGAAGTACCTAAGTATACAAATGAATGAATACTTAATAAATTAAAGAAAACTAATAAGAAGAAAAAATAGTGGTAATTTTGTGTATGTGTGTTGGGTTGTTACATGTGCACCTAAATTTAACTAGACATAGCACAAAAAATCCAAAAAATATCAATTAATGAATTTTTTTTTTTTTACATAAAATATTTGGCACATACATTGGTGATATATATGGAAATTATCTCAAAATAAAAAACTAAAATTGCCAATTAAGTTTGATCGACTCTCGATTGTAGAATAAAATTCCTCAACACATAAGTTATTCCACATAAATAATTTGATCTACTAATAGTAGTAAAATTAATGTGAACAAAACCCAAAAATACACACAAAAAAATGAAAACAAACCACACAATCTTAAGCAATGAATAAGCACATTAATTGCGCTTGCAACTAAAAATTTACCAAAAAAAACCCACTTGAAAAATGAAATATCTAGATCATGTGAAGGATGATAAGGTATGAAATAACATTAAAAAAAATCCACACAAAATTTTAAAAAAACCTACAAAAAAGTGATAAAATTCAAACCCACACCTACACACAAGCATACCACACTAAAACTAGTTGATATGTAATAATCTGTGAAGATTTGTTGCACTCCTTAGCTGCGAATTCCCTCTGAAATGAAATGTTTTTTTTTTCCTATAACTCTTGAAACTCATGGGTTTTCATCCACAATCCACAATCCTCTATGGGTTTTTCATAAAAGGATATTGTAGATCATAAAGTTCACACAATTAAAAGTTGTAAAGTTAAAAAGGAAAAAAAATCTTGAAATGTGACTTTGCATTCAAATAAATAGAGTAAAATAAAAAAACCCATCCCTTTGAAAAATAAATAAAATAATATTATTTTCATAATTTCACCTCTAGAGAAGCTCACCATTTTTTGTTTCAATATTCTTGACCAAAATTAAACAATAACTCCCCACATGAAAGCTATCATAAAAATTGTCAAAGAATTTGCTATTGTGAATATGAATAAATTGAATGATCAATAGATTCAAACAAATAATAGCAAATGATAGAAATTAAAGAGAATCTAAACTCAATGATCAAATAGACCTAATCTAGAGCATGTGCACATCAAAATGAAAGCCAATAATAACATAAATGAAACTAATATAATCTACTTTTACCTCCACAAAAATTATTAGCCTTAATTCATTGTAAAGTATAAAACTATGATATTATGATGATCTGTAGATTGCTCATAAAACCTTAGCATAACCTATTGAATAGAGGTTTTCATTGTGATGCAGGAGCATCCAGTGCTATAAGGGTAATATTGCATCACCCAAAAATACTTTTTCCTTTCTATTAGCTTTTTGGTAGATGTTTTTGCATTTTTGTATACCCTTTTCGTCAAATAAGAATCCCCAACTTTCAAAACTACTTTTATGCTTTTTTTGGTCAAACTGCTATTTTTAGCAAGTATGAATTTGAAGGTGTGAGGAGGAAGAAATTTATGGGAAGCTTCAAGACACAAAAATAGACACTTTGGCAAAAGAATCAGGCCAAGATCATTCCTTGTTTGAAAGATATTCAAGTTTTAGTTTCCCAAAATTGCCTTGAAAACTCTTTCAAGTCTGGTTTGAGGTAGTAAATGGTCTCGTATGGGCCCAAAAATTGTCAAAATTGGTGAAGCGAGTTCTTAGCATGTTCTATACTTCGATACCTTTCTAATGGTTCAAATGGTGCATCAAATGGAGTCCTAGATCAAAAGTTATGGCTTCCGGAAGTTGGTTATTTTTTGGAAAATTACCAATTTTGAATTGGGACTCAATTTCTGAATTTCAAATTTCAAATTTCAGTGCCCAACCTCCTACATTCAAATTTCAAATTGTATTTTTGGCTCCAATCCAGAAAAAAGGCTATTTAGGACTCATTTTGGAAATTCTAGGGGGGGGATTGGAATAGAGGAAATTGTATTGGGGAAGGGGGAATTTCTGTTTTCAAACAATAAAAGTTGTATGTATTGTACCCTTTAAGGATTTGATCCTCTGGAATGTAATTTATTTATAATGAGAACATATTGCTAATAAATAAGTAATAATTTTGTGATTGCTTCTATTGTGTGCTTTTCTGAGTCTCAGGTTGTGGCTCTCATCACATTGATTTCAAAGGAGTTCATTGTGTCAAGGGTTTAAGGATAAGTAGAACATAAATTATCAATATATTCCCCTTGTCATATCATTTTTGAAGTTACAGAGAATTTTAGAAAATGTGTTACTATTTATAGTTTTGAAAGTTTGAGTGACTATTGCATGCTTGCAATATCATGCATTCATTTATTCACTATGATACAGGTAATATGTAATTATGTACCAGAATGTTTTAGCTTAGTTATTAGGGTAAAGAGATTTCTCTGGCAATACAATTGTGGCCAACATTTCTTTTAGAAATGGAATTTGGCTCTGTGGTTTCAGAGGAGGGTATGTCTACACTAGTTCTATTATATTCCTAAGTTTTTAGACGATATGTTCAACATGAAAAAAGATTATAGTGATAGAAGGTTTTTGTGCCTATCTATCAACCTGTTAGTATTCAAGACCTATGCAATAATGGTTGGTAGTGTGCAAAATTCAAATATGGCATGTGATGTCAAGATAGGACCTGGTTAAGGTTCATGTGGTAGCACATGACATCATGTTCTTTTGGCATAAACAATTTTTTTTTTGGACCGACCTATTACATGTTTTATGAAATTTGAATTTAGATCCACCTTATGTCATCCTAGTTATTTGTGGGACCCTAACTGACATAAAAGAAGTGTTAATGTAATTTCATGTATATATTCATTAGTTTGATGGATGCATAATGTGAATTTGATGAAGTACAAAAAGTGAATATTCAAGGAAACGATTGTGGAGATAGAGTTATTCAATTTGAGTTGCATTTCAAAGTGTGCACCATTATCAAAAGATCATAAGAAATGTGGAAGAGTGTATGTAGCTAGTCTAGAAGTGTATGAGATGTTTTAGGCTACAATTAAAGATCTACAAGTTTTATCTATGTAATATGGTAGGACTAGTGTTCTACATGTTGTATTGATTCAATTAGGGATTGGTGTCTTTAGTAGGTTGGTGCCTACAATCACAATAGGGTATTGGCATCTTTAGTAGGTTGGTGCCTACTTCATATTATAAAATTCACTTGTATATTTCTACTTTGTGAGTCTAGATTTGGATAGTAGATCCAAGAAGTTATTCTCACCATGGTTTTCTCCATCTTCGGGTTCCACATATATCTGGTGTTCTCATGTGTAGATGTGTGTGCTTATTTTGTTACTTGATCATTAGTATCTTCTTTAATTTAGGTTTTATTTCTGATATGTGTATTTGAGTTAAGAATTTTAAATAGATTTGATCTATTGATTCACCCCCCCTCTTAGTAGATTATGGCGCAATATTTTCACCCTTTGTCTGCTTATGTTGTGCAGCACGATGCTCATGTTTGTGACATGGCTTAATCACCTCCTATGGATTTTGGATCTTGTATAAATCTACTGGTTGTATCGAGCATTAATAGGTCAATCTTTTGGTGTAATGATAGCCACCTATGCAACAATTGGTATCAAAGCCGAGGTCATAGGTTCAAACCCCTCGCTTGCATTGGGGGGGTTGTTGCAAGAGTTTTACCCTTGGTCTCCTTATGCTTTGTAGCGTGGCACTTGGGTTCATGACATGGCTTAACCACCTCATGTGGATCTTGGATCTTGTATAAATCTAGAGGTTGTATCGGGCATTAACAATTCAATCTTTTGGTGCAATGAGATTCATCTATGCAACATATAGCTACAATATAAAATAAACATAGACCTATTGTGATGCTTGTACACTTGTTGTAGATGGGATCATGATGGATGAACTAGCTAAGATAGTTTTGTATATAGAAATTACAAGAATGTAACACAATTTAAGTGCACATGTACATATAATCATAATTTCAAGAATATAAAAAAAAATATATGCCTATTGTGATGTTTCTTCCAATGTGTCAGCAATAGTCAACATGGTTGTAAAAGTACTAGGTTGTTACATAAAGAGACATGAATACATTAGACTATCAATCTATGTACATGTATTTAAACATAATAGATTTCAAAAATTAACATCTAAATAACAATTTAAATGATACCATATACTAAGTCTCTAGGCCAAATAAAATGGTAAAATGGTTGATCGAGTAGCTGTTGATGGTGTTTTCTGCACATCAACAACTCAGATAGAATACAATATCCTATCTCTCTTGAAAGGTAATCTTCAACAATAAATTACTGAAAATCACCCCAAGGTCTCTCGGGTGTCAGGTCATGACAATGCATAAACAACTCAGATAATATGTGAAAATGCTGGTAATCACAAAGGGCCTTACAAATAAACAATGCTAGAAGTGAATTTTCATCAGATGCAACGATATGGTGATGCTTTTAATAAACAGCAAAAGAGATAAGGGTTCAGAGAAATTCAAAATAAGACTAACAATGCAAATGATAAACACTTGAAATGGACCAATCCTCTGCTTGACCAAGATTAATCTGCAATCTCTACAGAAACTGCAATCTTCTAAGGTTTTAAAGATTTTCAGATCATGAACATTCACCCAAGACAACCCAATTGCAGTTGAAATGAATAAATCTCCATAATTGAACCAAGCACAATGAATATAAAGGTCCAGGCTAACTTTACAAAGCAACTAACAATCAACTAGCTACAAAAAGTATGGACCAGGGATTGCTACAAACACTTCAAACATTAAATCATGAACATCATTGAATCGGATCTAAATCTAAATCTAATAACCATGAGCAATTTTAAAAAATAGAATCATAAGAACCATGCAAGATAAGTCAACACAAAAGAGATCACCAGAAAATCACAAAGCTTTCAATTGTATTGAATCACCAAACTCCAGCAACAATTCCAATGTTCTTGTTACATCACTTGCTCAAAAATTGACTAGCTTCTACCTCTACTCTACTGCTAAATTCGCTCTCTATCAAATCTTCTCCTAATCTCCCTCTCTACTATTCTATCTATCTACCCCATTACAAATGAGGAAAAATTCCATTTATAGAAAACCCCAAACATGTCGGCCCAATTATATTTTACAATAATAACTGGCTCCAAAACAGGTCGGCCAGGAGAATTTCAAAATAGGACAGATTTGCATTAAATGCATGAATATTATCCATGTCGGCCCACGATCTCTAGCAAGATCAGATTCACGTGTCTTCTAGAAAGTCCTTCAGCTGTAGACAGTTTTGGCACGGATTCTTAGGCATGCCCCATTTTGAAAATTTAAATTGAACACTTCCAGATTTCCCTCTTTTGGCACAAATCCATATGCAAGTCCCCCTTTTAATATTTGTTTGGCCCTGAAAAATAGATATCATCATTAATAGCCCACATGTTCAAATTAAATTTGAATAAAATTTTGGCATTTTCTAAAAAACTTACATTTTTATAAGGAAACTTTCCATTTTTAGAAATTTTCCATTTTTGGAAATTTTATTTTCAACATCGTTTTTCAAAAATCATTTTAGGAATATTTTAAAAAAATCCCATTTTTGGAAAAAATAATTATTTTCGAAAAAATTCCATTTCGGGAAACCAGACCAAGGGGAAAATCCGGGAAAATCCAGGTCAGGCGGATTCCAAACCAAAATCTGGAAAAATCTAGGCAGACAGGAATCTAGGAAAATCCAACCGGACAGGAAAATCCCGGACTGGACTAAATAAGGCAAAAATTTCAACAATAGATCATCAAAATGAACCAAGAATGCATGCAACATCGTGTAATATATCAAATTAAGCATGGGGTGTTGAGCATTTATCATCAAATTAATCAATTTAGTCCAGTATTTCAATTACAAAACTGGCAAAAATAAAAAATCCGGGTGGACCGGATTTCCGGGATGGCATAAAATTCGGACTTTTGGCACATTCTGGAAAACTGAAGAATCCGGGAAAATCCGGGTTGGGCGAAAAATCCCAAACGCAGGCAAAAATCCAGACTTCTCCCGGATCCAGAATTTTCATGGAAATCGGGAAAATCCGGATGGAGCGAAAAATCCTGGACTGGACTAAAAACCCGGATTTTTGTACAGAGCCAGACTTTGAGTAGAATCCGGGAAAATCTGGACGGACCGGAAAATCCCAGATTGGGGTAAAAACCCAGATTTTGCTCAGAACTTAGTTTTTTCAAAGTGTAACCTGGGGAAATCATTTGGGCAAGCAGGATAAACATCTAAGGACCTCCAAAGGCAATGAAATCAATAAAATTAAGGGGCCAAAAGACACCAAAAGCTAGAGCAAAAAGAGGGTCCCTACTTTTAGTGGGGATTGTGTGCAAAATTGCACAATAGTAGCCTCCTGGAATTGTGATATTTGATCATTTTTCAACAATTTTTAAAGATTCTAGCACATAAACATATATTAGCACTAATATCTCTTATAAAATATTAGAGAAAAGAATAAATGCACTATGAAATTACTTTAAGTCTTACTGGTGCCTCCACATCATCTCTTCGACCCAATGTCTCTCTTGGAAATTCTCCACTCCATGCTCTCTCATCTCCTAGATTTGACATATCATGGGCCTCATAGTCGGATGTTTCAATTAGAGCCTCAATGCACTATCAAAGAGGACCCAAACATATATTGTGGCACATAATGTAGTAATGGGGCACACAAATATTTGTTGAAGAGGAGGGTGTACTAGTAGTAACTAATGCAATAGGTGCATCACCATCATGATGGGATGCACCATCATGCAATTGTGCAACATGTGAACTCTATGTGATCAAATGATCACTCAATGCATGTATGGCCAAAATACCCTAACTTCCTGCATCTACAACAATATATGGGTAAGGTATTAGAGTTGGGGAAGCAATAGGTGGAGTAGAAAGAAGTGGGGTTACTTGATGTACCCTGGGTGTATTTGTTGTGTGGTTTCACAACACACCCCAAAAATGTAAGGCTTGGGGACCCAAGTGAAAATATTAAAGCTTATGATAGGTGTTGGTTAGCAAAAGGATCACTAAAAGTCAATGTTAAAAGGAATTATTTGGAGTAATTCATGATTTGAATGTATTGGGTATCGAGTATTAGGTACTGGAAGGCCAAATTGGTTCAAATGTTAAAGTAAGGTTTGGTAAGTGTTTCAGTCTAGAAGTGAAAGTCTGGGAAATGTGAAGGTTCTAGTAATGATTGGGATCCAAGAAATTTTATTCTGGTAAAATTTGAAGTTGTCAGGTACCAGGTACTGGGTAACAATGTTAAAGGTTAAAGTTAATTGTCTAAGTTTTCCCATGAGTTTAAAATGTATTGTAACCTGCTTAAAGGGATAATTACATGTGATTGTATTAAAAGTGTGTTATTTATGATTTATTTAAAATGATGATTTTTTAATGATGGTTTTATTTTCATGAGAGTTTAATAAATATTTTAAAAAGGGGATTGATATGTGGAATTTTATGTGCAGGAGAAACAGATTGCAATGCAATATTCAGGTATGGATGGTCAAGAAAATTTGGATTGCGAGTAGTTACATAACCAAGTTGGGTGGTACACTGTGGGAATCCATGTGAAGGAGGAGTTTGCAATTTCATAATACCAAGAATCTTGGAATTATGAATAGGGTGAAAGAATTCACCTAGCTTCAGGGTGATTTACTTCTGGGAGTTTTAAGCCTGAGTCGGAACCTGAGTGTAGGAACCAAAGTACTAGTGGATTCTGGTATCTATGTCTAGATCCACCTGATCATTCTGGATATCCAATAGAGGATGTTCCTACATTTTTTTTTACAAATCTACTTGGCTCCAAGTTAATTTCCTAAATATATTTTAAAGATGGAGGTCCCAGAAGATTTTAAAGTGCTAAAGACAGTTGGCATCCATTAACTTATTCAGGAATTATCTTGCCAGTTGTCATATTCCATGTGTCTTGTTGTGATTCATCCCTTGGATTCCCTCTCATGTGTTGATTAAATTTCATGAGCATATTGTTCTTATAAAAGGTCGAGAGATGTTTCATTTTAAGCTAGTTCATAATTTGTGGATGTTAGAGAACCAAAACTTTTTCAAGTTTTGTTCTTTTTCCTATTTTCTATTCCATTCCAAATTAAAAACTTGTATGTTTCATTAGAATTTAATCAATATCAGAGCCAATTTGAAAGCTATTTCCTGATATGAAATCTTACATAGCTTATTGTTTGTTCCTATTGGAAAAGACTAAGTGTTGCATTGTTTAAGGGTGCATACTGACCATCTGATGGAAAATAATCCCCCTTTTCTTTAAAATATCACATCATTTTGTGTCTAGTTGTGAAGCAATCTAGTGACATATGGAATGGTTTGTTCTGGTTTGGTCATTTCTTGAGGCATGTGTGGATAACACCTGGGAGAAATTTTAATTTTTAGTAATTTTTTATGCTTTATTTTAGAATAGATGTTTAAATTTTAGTAAATGTTTTAAAAAGAGTGATGAATGCATGGAATTTTATTGTAAATCTTTTGATTCCATGATATTGTTGAATGCTTAAAGCTAAATCTACTTGGATAAATGCAATTTATTTGAAGTTCATGAAATATTATTGTAAATTTGTTGATTTAATGAAGTTAAATGATCAGATCGAGGTCATTTTCTTATCTTAATGATATCTTTCAAAATTGGAAGGACCGTTTATCCCTCGTGTATAACAACATTATCGCAACAAACCCCGAATCAAACCTAGTGTAGTCAAGACCTGACATAAACAAACCTTGGGATTAAGTTGAGATAGCCTACGATTTAGGTTGTCCTGGTGCAATATTTCAAGAAAGATAGGTTCTCATGGTGTGTCTATGAGGATTTATCTGCCTTGTTAGTGTGTGACTAACATTGTCATCAATAGAAAGTGGTGCTAGATGGAGGGCCATCTTTGGTTATCTTTGGAGTCGTTACTGTTATCCTGGTTCTAGGTTGGAAATTTTCTTGTAAGTCAAAAGTTTAAGCAAGTTCATAATGAAGAATAAAATGGAAGTTGATAAGCTTTCAAAAATCCTTAATCATAGGCTTTATCCCTTGAGCTTTTTCACCTTTGGTAGGATTACCAAGTGTAGAATTCATGATACAACCGATCATGGTGAACTTGATTGTGATTTTTTTTAATCAGGGTAAGTTTGGCTACTTATGGCATGATTTCATTAATGCAAGTGTCTTTAACTACTAGAATAAAGGAACCCTTAAAGAAAAGGAGCTTGAATTTGAATAAAGTGCTTTACCCTACTGAAAAATGGAAATATTGGAGAATTAACTATTAAATCAAATGGATTTATTAACTGTAATTACCATGAGGAAATTCCTAAAGTTTTGCAGGAAAAGAAGCAAGGTCCTCAAGACTTGGAAACAACACTTCTAAAGTGTGAAAGTGAGAGTGATGATTCACCAATCTTCTCACACGTAGAGGGTGACAACGAAGAGAAGAGTGGGGAAAATTAATGAGAGACGCGTGCTTTTTTCTCCTAACTGTGAATCCACAACTTAAAAGGGAAGAAATTCTTGATTTCATGTAGAATACAGAGTATCAAGTTTTTACTTTCTCTCTGTTTGATGATGATGTAAATTGTATTAATACTTGGTCTAATGAAATAGATGGTGATATTGAGATTATAGACAAGGCCAAGACCTGGAGAAATCTTGGAGAGAGATCAAATCAAGAAATGAATGCAGTTGTTCATGGAGCAAAATAAAGTGAAATGGAAAACCATGAACTAGGACTAGAAGAAGGTAGAGTATTGAGAATCCAAAAAAGGTGTGTGTAATCGACCTTTAATGAGGTCATTTCCATACATGTGAGCCAACAATTTGGTAAGTACGCTTTTGAATTTATATTTGTTAATTGTGGAAAATTTAAGATAATTTATTGTTATAGTAGGATATCTAAAGTGTATTCAAGCGAATTTAAAGATAAGCTTGTTGTAATTCATACAAAAAAACTATTAAGATAGTAGTAGAAATTAGGATAAATTGCATAGTTAGGGTTAGTCGCTTAATTAGGGTAAATTTTGGTTAGTTAGGGTGATTTTCTTTAGTAGGATTTGTTTTGTTTTCTAGTTTGTTCCCAGCATTAATGAATTTTGCTTAATTTAAAAAACATGAGAATTGAAATTGTTTTTTTTTAATATTTCATTAAAAATGGAAAAAATAAGACCATGCAAAGTAAATACACGCTTGATGTATGGAAAAGAAAAAAAATATATATATTTCATATGTACATGTGAGATACAAAATTCTCATCGTAAAAGAGCAAAAAAGGAAAAAAGGAGTAGAGCTAAAAGTAGTGGGATGATCAGTCAGTTAGTTTGGGATGCTTCATCCACGAGGGAAGTATACCCTAGGTAAGTGTTGTCCCTATGAGCATCAAGGTTAGGGGTGTGCAGATCAATAAGAAAGGGTTGAATGGGTACTATTTCCCCTCGCTCTAGAAACAATGGAACATCATCAATAGAAGGAATTCCAATGACCGAGTGAGAAACATAAAGAACATGGTCCAAATTCCCCAAAAATTTAGGTCATACTATCATGTTTGCAGCTTCACAAACTTCAAAAATAGAAAGGACAAGATCTAGAAGCGAGGCCATAAACTACGAAGCCAAGTCTAAATCCAGCCTATAATATGCTTTGTAATTCACATAAGTTTCCCCGAGGACTAGGCACAAGTTTGATTTAGTGGATGAAATCCTAAGAAAGAAAACCTTTATGAGCCTTTGGGTCATGATTCAACCAAGGAAGCCATTCTAGTGGCAAACACAGGTCAATAAAATGGGAGTATACATAGGCCTAGAAGCAAGAAAGCACAAGCAAAGCAAAAAGAAAGAAAATTGAAGAAGGAAAGAAGTGAATAATAGAAATTATAGAAATCCATGAGAAATATATGGTACATAGTTTCCTAGATAGAAAATCTTGGGAAATTCAAGTTGAGGTGGCAACAAGACACTTTTCTCCATAATTAAAGGTTAAATCAAATAATTTTTCACAAAACTAGTGGCCATTGCTTTGAAGTTTTCTAGCACGAAGATTGCAAATCAATCAAATTGAATATTTTAGAATTTAATAGTGGTTATTTCAGTGTATTTTTTCAAGTTGTATTAATCATGAAGGTGTCCATGTGTGCCTTGCAAAAAGGAAAATTAAGATAGTGAGGTGGCACACGTTGGCATGTGGAGAATTTGAAGGAAGTAATACATGTGTTTCAAGGCGTGTGAATTAAATTTAGAGTATGATGGTCATACTTAAGTGTAATCATGACAAATCTGATGCATTAATGTTAGTGCAGCACCGTCAAAATCAAAATTGTTGGACAAGTTTATTTCAATAGTTTCCATAAAATTTAAAATGGAAGGGTGGTAACTGACATTTCTAAATTTAGAATTAATTTGGTGATTTGATAACTTGCTTCTAAATTTTAACTTATGTTTATTTTTTGGATAGATAGTGAATTATAGTTAGCTGGAATTTGGCAAAAGGGTGGTAAAATTTAGTTGGAAGTTGCACATAAAGGGAATAATTAACTGAGTCTTTTGGGAATTGGTGAAACAATGAAAGGATTTGTATTGAATGAAAAATCAAAAATTAACCTTCACTATCATTGTAATTCCCAATCTAATAGCATGCTTCATTTCCTACAAGTTGAAGCAAATGAGCTTGCAAACAAATATCAAATGAAAAAAATGAAAAAATGAGTATCAAAGAAATATCAAAAGAGAAAATTCAACTCTTTGGATTACCCAAATATCTCTACTGGGGCTATGGACGCATGTCTGGCAGCAGAGCTATGTTTGGGGGAATTACAGAGATAACCTTTCTAAGGCTATGGATGCCTGACTAGTAGCAAGGATCTATCCAAGGTTGGCTTTGGAGGATTACTAAATTATATAGTTCAATGTAAATGAACTATATTTTTCACCAAGTTCTAGAGATTGGAATTAATCAAAGCACACACTGATACTTTTTAGAGAAATTTTATAATCTTTATGCGAAAATTTAGGTAAATGTAAGGAGCTATTGTTGGAAAATATGCATAAGTTACAATTTATAGCAGGCTATCTAGTCTCAAGTTTCTTTTAAATTTAGTTTTGTTGGTTGCAAGTTGTTGTGTGGTCTTACAAAATTCCCCAAGAATGTAAGGCTTGGGGACCTAAGTGAAAAAATTAACGCTTATGGCAGGTGCTAGTTAGCATTTAAAGGATCACTGGAAGTCAATGTTAAAAAGAAGTCTTTAGAGTAATTCATAATTCGAATGTACCAGGTGTTGGTGTAATTAAATATCTTGTACCTTGTCCTAGGTCATGATTACACCTTAGTTAAGTTTACTTAGGGACCACATAGGAGGTTGTTGGAGATTTTCCATTTTTGGTGGACTTGACATGTCATTACCTCATCACTTCCACCTTTTGTGGACACATCATGTGATTATCTCTCCACCTTAACTGGAGTGATAGCTCTTCATAGTTGTCTCATGTCATAAGATTACGACACTTGTCATAATCTTATGCCCTTCTATGTTCTCACCTTGGCTATATAACCAAGGGGTCTCTCTCATTGTAAATAATCATAATCATATCATATCAATGACATTGAATATAGCTTATTCTTGTCATATTCTCTCTCTCTTTACTTGTGCTTTCCATTTGGTCCATAGATCTTGGCAGCCATAGCCAATTCTAACACCAGGTACTATGTACCAAGTATTAGAAGGCAAGATTGGTTGGAATGTTAATGTAAGGTTTGGTAAGTGTTATGGTTCAGAAGTGAAAGTCTAGGAAATGTGAAGATTCTAGTAATGACCAAGATCCCATAAAATTTTCCTCTGATAAAAGTTGAAGTTGTCGGGTACCAGGTATTGGGTAACAATGTTAAAGGTTAAAGTTAATTGTCTAAGTTTTCCCAAGAGTTCAAAATGTCTAATAACCCACCTAAAGGGATAATTATGCGAGATTGTATATTAAAAGCTTGTTATTTATGATTTGTGTAAAATGATGATTTGTTAATGATGGTTTTTCTTTCATGAGATTTTTATAAATGTTTTTAAAAGGGGATTGATATATGGAATTTATGTGAAGGAGAAATAGATTGCGATGCAGTATTTGAGTACGGATGGTTAGTAAAATTTGGATCATGAGTAGTGACATAACCAGGTCAGGTGGTAAACTCTGGGAGTCCATGTGAAGGAGTTTGTGATGTCATAATAGTGGGAATCTTGGTATTACAAATGTGGTGATTGAATGCACCTAGCTCTAGGGTGATTTAATTTCGAGAGTTTTAAGCTTGAGTTAGAACCTGAGTGTAGGAACCAAAGTGTTGGTGGATTGTGGCATCTATATCCTATTCCACCTAATCATTCTATATATTCGGTAGAGGATGTTCCTAAATTTTGTTTGACAAATCTACTTGGCTCTGAGTTAATGTCTTGATTATATTTTAAAGATAGAGGTCTCGAAAGATTTTAAAGTGTTGAAGAAGGTTGACATTTGTTCAATTATTCAACAATTCTCCTACCAGTTGTCATATTCCATGTACCTTGTTTTGATTCATCCCTTGGATTCCCTCTCATGTGTTGATTGAATTTCCCAAGCATCTTGTTGTGATAAAAGGCTAGGAGATGTTTCATTTTAAGTTAAGTTCAGAATTTTTGGATGTCAAAGAACCAAAAAATTTCCAAGTTTTGTTCTTTTTCCTATTTTATGTTCCATTCCAAATTAAAACTTGTATGTTTCATTAGAAGTTAATCAATATTAGATCCAATTTGAAATCTATTTCCTAGTATGAAATCTTACGTAGTTGATTCTTTGTTCCTATCAGACAAGACTATGTGTTATGTCATTTAAGGGTGCATACTGACACTATCTGGTGGCAAATAATCCCCCTTTTCTATTGAGAAAATGTGTCTCAAACTCACTGGTATAACCTTGGTTTTGTTACCAATTAGCACAGAATTGCATAAGTGTTACTTTCATGCTTGTACTACTATACCGCTAGGTGATTGTAAGAGAGGTGTGGTAGTGTGGTGTATACCACCATGCCGCAGGAGCCTCCTAGTTGTTTAGCGGTAGTGCAATGTATATTGCCGTACCACGAGAGTCTTCAAGCTATCTATCAATAGTGTGTTATATACCGCCATACCGTGAGAGCCTCCTAGTTGTCTAATGGTAGTGCAATGTATACTACCATAACACAAGAGTCTTCTAGCTATCTAGTGGTAGTGCGGTGTATACCGCGAAACCATGGGAGCCCTCTAGCTATCTAGCAGTAGTGCAATGTATACCACCATACCACGGGAGCCTTCTAGCTTTCTAGCGGTAGTGTGGTGTGGGTGAATGAGTGTGGATTTAGTTGACTACTGAGGTGTACACCAAATATTGGAGGACTTTGTTGACTTGGAGATGGTCATTCGATAATTGGTAAGTTTGACAGTTGCTCAACAAAGGAAACTAAACTGAACCATTTGTACAAAGAATGTTTTGATCATGGTTGTTGCTATACATTACAACGTACTGTAACTATTATGGGTTTGATGGTTGAATGATCAGTGAGTGTTCTTCATTGTATGTTGTATATGCATTGTAACAGTGAGACAAAATGAAGTGTGATCAAAATTTTTTATGTACAAGGTTGATCAAGGAAATGTTGCTACTATGAGATTAATTATCTCAAAGGAGAGTTTGTAACTTGTATGTAATTCAATTACTATAATACAAGAGATTTTTCTTTGGTGTGGTGGGTTTTTCTCCCATAAGGGTTTTCCCACATAAATCTGCTGTTCAATTGTGTATGTGTTTATTTCACTATTCTGTTATTCATGTCATGTACATCTTAATGAACTATAATTGCAAAATTTAAAGACATATCTACATTCTTCTCTGAGTTATGATATTAGGAGAGTTTGTTATGTACCTTAAGTGTTCCTTACAAGTGGTATCAAAGCCTAGCCAGTTGTGTTATCCTTGTGGGTAGGTTAGGATTTTTTTGTGTCAGTCCTATTTAGTGGGAGTTTTTTGTAGAATTCTAGTAATGTCGATTGCAGATTAAGATGGCTAGCACATTAGGAAAGATTGAAATTGAGAAATTCAATGGTAGCAATTTTGAGTTGTGGAAACTCAAAATGGAAGACTTCTTGGTGGATAGTGATCTTTGGCTTGTTGTGTTTGGAATGAAACCTTTTGGCATGAAGCAAGAAGATTGGGACCTTACAGATAGAAAAGAAAAAGGGTTGATAAGACTCTATTTGGTAGACTCTTTTCTCCTACACTTTCATAAAGATAAATCAACATCTTCTTTGTGGAAGAAGCTTGGAGACATTTATTAGGGAAAGTCTTTGGTGAATAAGTTGTTCTTAAGGAAGAAGTTATACTCTTTGAAGATGGAGGAAGGGGCATCTATGGCTGATCACCTAAATACGTTTAACACGTTGATTGCTCAGTTAACATATGTGAGTGTGAAAATTGATGATGAAGATCACTGTATGTTTTTGTTGTGTTCTTTGCCCGATTATTGGGATCATTTAGTGATGGCCATTGGGAGCACAACAATCACTTTCAAGATGGAAGATATGGTTGCTTCTTTGTTTTCAGAAGAAATGAGAAGGAAATCTTCTGAGATGGAAAAGGAGGCTCTAGTTGTTCATGGCAGATCGAAAGAAAAAGGAAAGAAGAAGGATAAAAAGTCCAAATCAAAATCAGAAGGGAGATCAAAGTCTCCTGGAAAAAAGTCCAAGGTGAAGTGCTGGAACTATGGGTAGCCTAGTCATGTACAAAAGGATTTCAAAGAGGAGAAAACAAAGAAGAAGAAGAATAACTCTTCTGATAATGATTCTCAAAGCGATGCAGATGCCTTTATTGCAGCCTTGGAAACTCAGGCATCAAATGATGTATGGCTGATTGATTCTGGAGCATCTTTCCACATGACATCTCATAGAGACTAGTTCACAAAGTATGAAAAATAAAATGGTGGAAAGGTTTATTTAGCGAGCGATTCATCTCAAGAATTTTTTGGTCGTGGAAGAGTCAAAATTCAATTTCCCAATGGAAGAATTAAGGGAATTGATGGCATAATGCATATGCCAGGTCTAGCTGGGAATCTACTTTCTATAAGTAAGCTAAATGATGTTGGAGTGCAAATATTGTTCTCAAGCAATGGTTGTAAAATGACTAGAGGCTCGATGGTGGTAGCTAGGGGTGCTCGAATAGGTACTTTGTATAAGTTGGACGCACTTGTTCAATGTAACAATGTCTCTAAAAAGTCACAAAAGGTTGTTCATGTAGAGGAGACTGAAGTCCCTATAGGGGAAAATTCTTTGGAACTTAAACTTCTAGTAGAGAAGACTATGCTCTAGCATCAAAGGCTCGGTCACATTGGTGAAAAAGGTTTAAAAGCCTTGAAAAATAAAAACCTGGTTGAGGGGCTTGATGATTGTAATTTAGAATTTGAATTTTGTGAGCATTGTATATATGGTAAACATCATCGTGTTTCTTTTTACTCTAGTCCTCACAAATATTCTGGTGTTTTGGACTATATTCACTTTGATGTTTTTGGTCTAGTAAATGTTGCTTCATTGTCGAATTCAAAATATTATGTATCTTTTATTGATGATTATTCAAGGAGGGAATTTGTATATTTTTTGAAAAATAAATCTGAAGTATTTAGTTGGTTTAAAGAGTTTAAGATCTTGGTAGAAAATCAGACTGGAAGAAAAATTAAATGTTTAAGGACAGATAATGGTGGTGAATTTTGTTATGGAGAATTTGAAAGGTATTGCAAAGACCATGGAATTAAGAGGCATAAAACAACACCTTACACTCCACAAAAAAATGGAGTTGTTGAAAGGTTGAACAAGATGTTGATGGAGAAGGCAAGAAGTATGTTGAGCAATGCTAGTCTGGAGCAGAATTTTCGGGCTGAGGCTATGGCGATAGCATGTTACTTGTTGAATCGGTCTCCTTTGTCAACACTTGTTGACAAAGCACCTCTGGAAGATCGGATTGGTAAGAAGCCCTCTCTAAGACATATTAATGATTTTGGTTGTGAAGCATATGTTTATGTGCCATATGAGAAGAGATCTAAATTGGAAAATAAAGTTGTTAAATGTATCTTCATTAGCTATGACATTGGTGTGAAAGGATACAACCTTTGGAATCCTGGGACTAAAAAGGCTGCATACAATAGAAGTGTAATCTTTAGGGAGTTGAAACTTTCTTCAGTGGATCTACAGTTAGGGATGAAAGAAAATAAAGAGGAAAATGATGTTGTTGAAATACCTCTAACTCCAAAAAAAAAGAACAACACATTGATAGTGTACCTGAAACCGAGGAGAGTTTGAGCAACTCTGAGAGTTTTGAAGAAGAACCACAACCTCAGCCTCAGCCTGTGAGGAGATCTACACATGAGAAGAATCAACCTGATAGGTATGGGTTCTCTATGTTAGATTCTACTTGTGCATGTGCTTTGATTACTAATACTGATGAGCCTAGGACTATAAAAGAGGCAACTAAAATGTCTTATTCATATTCCTAGTTGGAAGCCATGAATGAAGAAATAGCATCATTAAAGAAAAATGATACTTGGGATCTGGTTCCATTTCCTAAAGGTAGAAAGCCTGTGGGCTGAAAATGGGTATTTAAAAATAAAATTGGTTTGGATGGCTATTTTGAAAAGTATAAAGTGAGGTTGGTTGCAAAGGGATATTCCCAAGTAGAGGGAATTGATTATGGGGAAATTTTTTCTCTGGTAGCAAAGTTGACATCTATTAGATTTCTTTTTTCACTTGCAACAACATATGACATGGAGATTGAGCAAATGGATGTGAAGAAAACACTTCTTCATGGTGATCTTGAAGAAGAAATTTATATGTCCTAGCCTAACCACTTTGTGTAAAAAGGTAAAGAAAATTTGGTTTGCAAGTTAAAGAAATCTCTATAAGGTTTGAAATAGTCGCCTAGAATGTGGTACCTGAAATTTGACACTTTTGTTTTGTCATTGGGTTTTGTAAGATCGAAATCAAATTATTGTGTGTACTTCAAAACTGAAAATGATTAGGTTCTTATTATTGCACTCTATGTTGATGATATGTTGTTCATAGGGAATAGTAAGTCTATGATTTCTGATCTAAAATCTCAGTTGTCTGCAAAGTTCAAAATGAAGGATCTTGGTGCAACAAGGTATATTCTGGGAATGGAACTAACTAGGGATAGAAAGAGTAGAAAGCTTTGGCTTAGCTAAAGTAAGTATATTAACACTGTTCTGAAGAGATTTAGTATGACTGATTGCAAGCATCTAGTTGTTCCAGGTTTGCAAGGAACGAAGCTATCTATTGAAGATTGTCCAAAATCTTCTACTGAGATGGAGGACATGACCAAAGTGTCTTATGCAAGTGCAATTGGTAGTTTAATGTATGCAATGTTTTGTACTATGCTGGACATTGCCCAAGCAGTGGGAGTACTTAGTCAATTTATGGCTAATCTAGGAAGGTCGCATTAGAACGTTGTAAAAAGAGTATTAAGATACTTGAAGGGTACGTCAGAGTATGCCTTGTGTTATCAAGGTCATTCTACTAGATCTCAAAATTTAGTGAGAATTCATGGATATGTGGATTCTAATTAGACAAGGGAGATTGATAGTAGAAAGTCCACCAGTGGATATATTTTCATTATGAATGGTGGTGCAGTTAGTTGCATGAGCAAGCAGCAAGTTGTAGTCGCTTTATCCACTATAGAGGCTGAGTACATGACAGCAACTCACGCCTGTAAGGAAGCCATTTAGCTTAGGATATTTTGTTCTGATATTGGTTTTGATGTAGAGTAGATTATTATTTGTCGTGACAATCTGAGTTCCATTTCTCTAGCAAAAAATCCAACTTTCCATGCCAGGACGAAACATATTGATGTGTAGTACCACTTTGTACGTGATATGGTGGAGTATAGAAAGGTCTGTTTGGAAAAGGTTGATACTCTGAAGAATGTTGTCGATGTATTGACAAAGCCAGTGGGCATGGATAAGTTCAGATGGTGTGCAAATTTGATGGGCCTTAGGGTCTAGAATATTTAGTGACTTCATGTATTGAAAAGGGTTCAGTGAGTTCTTCGTCAAATGGGAGATTGTTGAGAAAATGTGTCTCAAAGTCACTAGAATAACCCTGGTTTTGTTACAAATCAACTCAGAATTGCATAAGTGTTATTTTCATGCTTGTATCACTATACTACTAGGTGATTGTGAGAGAGGTGTGGTAGTGCGGTGTATACTTCCATACCGCAGGAGCCTCCTAGTTGTCTAGCGGTAATGTGATGTATACCGCCTTACCATGAGTCTTCTAGTTGTCTAGCGGTAGTGGAGTATATACCACCATACCACGGGATCCTCCTAGCTATCTAGTGGTAGTGCAGTGTATACGACCATACCACGAGAGTCTTCTAGTTGTCTAGCAGTAGTGCGGTGTATATTGCCATACCACGGGAGCCCTCTAGTTGTCTAGCGGTAGTGCAGTGTATACCTCCATATCGTGGGAGCCTTCTAGCTGTCTAGCAGTAGTGCGGTATGGGTGAACGAGCATGGACTTGGTTGACTGCTGAGGTGTATGCCAAATAGTGGAGGACATTGCTAACTTGGAGATGGTCGTTTGATGACTGGTAAGTTCGATAGTTGCTCAATAGAGGAAACTGAACTAAACCATTTGTACAAAGAATGTTTCGATCATGGTTGTTGCTATACATTGCAATGTACTATAACTATTATGGGTTCAATGGTCGAATGATCAATGAGTGTTCTTCATTGTATGTTGTATATGCATTGTAACAGTGAGACACAATGAAGTGTGATCAGAATTTGTTTTGTACAATGTTGATCAGGGAAATGTTGTTGATGTGAGATTAATTATCTCAAAGGAGATTCTATAACTTGTATGTAATTTAATTACTATAATACAAGATATTTTTCTTTGGTGTGGTGATTTTTTCTCCCATAATGGTTTTCCCATATAATCTGGTGTTCAATTGTGTATGTGTTTATTTCACTATTATATTATTCCTGTCATGTACATCTTAATGAACTATAATTGCAAAATTTAAAGACATATTTTCATTCTTCTCTGATTTTTCACATTAGGAGAGTTTGTTTCACACCTTAAGCTTTCCTTACATTTTATTTAAAATGTTGCATCATTTTTTTCCTAGCTATGAAGCAATCTAGTGACGTATGGAATGGTTTCCTCTGGTTTGGTTATTTCTTGAGCCATGTGTGGATAATACCTGGGAGAAGTTTTACTTTTTAGTGATTTTTTATACTTTATTTTAGAATAGATGTTTAAATTTTAGAGAATGTTTCAAAAAAGTGATGAATGCATGGAGTTTTATTGTAGATCTTTTGATTCCATTATATTGTTGAATGCTTAAAGCTAAATGTACTTGGATAAATGCAAGTTATGAATTTCATGAAATATTTTTGCATTTTTTTATTTCATGAAGTTATTAAATGATCAGACCAATATCCTTTGCTTATCTTAATGATATCTTTCAAAATCAAAAGGACCGTTTACCCCTCATGTGTAACAACATTATCACAATGAACCCTAAAGTGAACCTAGTGTAGTCAAGACATGACATAAACGAGCCTTGGGATTAAGCTAAGTTAGCCTAATATTTAGGTTATCCCAGTGCAATCTTTCAAGAAAGATAGGTTCTTGTGGTATGTCTGTGAGAATTTATCTACCCTATTCGTGTGTGACTAACATCGTCATCAATAATATCCTTAGGCATTTCTCTACCCACACCTTGGAAATATCGCATATCAAAGTAGTTTACATGCTTACCTAGGACAAACTCAACATATAGTTTTCATAGAAAATATTGTGGGACATCAAGATTGTTGTTAGGTGGTTTATCAAAAAACATCCACTAACATTTCCAGAAATTATCTAGGACACCTCGATGTGTGCACCATTTAATAAAAAATTTAGGTTTTTGTACATCTACAGGCTGTCCAATTTTGGGATTGATAAATAGTTGGGCTAATTGGGATTTTGTAATGTCAAGATCCCCCACTTCATCATATGATAAAACATTTGCATAATGTTTCCTCTATGACTCTCGCCACTCTACAAACCTAATATGTTGGTTTGTGAGAGTTTCAACATTGGAAATGATTGTTTCTAATGTGGTTTTTATATCAGAGAGTTGAGGGAGTGTCTCGTATATCCGACATATATTTCTCAATTGATTTAAATTCCTATGGATAGATTTATGGATAGTAGGTACATTTTGTAATGGGGAAATTGGTGGTGGAGGAGCATTTGGTTGGGTAGGGTTTTCATCTAAACCAGGGTTGGGATTCTCAACCATTGTTAAACCTGTTTGATGTTGAAAATTTTAGAAATTACTAATTATTTTAATGCAAACTATTATGCATATTCAAAAACCTATATTTGACTAAAATTCTTAAAAATAATGCAAAACTAAAAAAAAACATTATAAATTATACATACCTTTGATTAGTGGGTGATTTTTGCAAAAAAAAATCACTGGCAAACAAATATTCAAGTTCTATAGTTGCTCCCAAGCGCACAACAAAGAATAAGGTAAGTGAAAATGGTGCTTGAAATTTTCTTTTTTTGATTTATAACATAGTAAATGGATATATGTTTCAAAATGGATATCCATTTTGAAACAAATATCCTTTGAAATGGATATTTGTTTAGTTTAAGTTTTTTTTTTATAATTAAGTCTGGTCCACCCTATCCCTTAGTATAAGGGACGATGCATACTGACTAATAAGAGGGTTTCTATATTAAAAAAAAATCATTTATATATAATAATATTATTAAATGATATATATATTATATAACAATATAATATAATATAATAATTATTATATTATATTATAATACAATATATTATATTATATTATAATAGAATATGATATTATATAATATAATATATATTATATTATAATTTAATATTATATAATAATATTAATATATTAATATATAATATAATAATATTATAAAATAATATGATATAACATATAAAATAAGGCACGTGAAAATGGTGCTTGACCTTTTCTTTTTTATTTATAACATAGTAAATGGATATTTGTTTAGTTTAAGTTATTTTTTTAAATTAAGTCAGGTCCGCCCCATCCCTTAATATTAGAGATGGTGCAAACCGACTAATAAGAGGGTTTTTATATTATAAGAAAATCATTTATATATAGAAATATTATAAAATGATATATATATTATATTACAATATAATATAATATATTACATATTATAATATAATATAATAATATACTATATTATAATATGTAATATACTATATTATATTAAAATATTATATATATATATATATATATTATAGATTGGGTTGACCCTGCAGTGCAACGGTTAAGTTGCAAGGGCAGCAGTTGGGTTGTCTAAGGTTCGAATCCCATGACTTGCTCTGGTGGAGCGAAAGCTTAAAATCAGTTTCGACACCATTGGGTCATAAGGCTATGGTTGGTTTCAGGGTGTTGCCCCTTAGAGCAATTTACCAAATAAAAATATATATTATAATAATATAATATGATATTATACTATATAATATTATATTATATAATAATATAATTATATAATATCATATTATATAATTATATAATTATATAATATCATATTATATAATAATATAGGCATATGACAATTCACCGCCAACAGTTCATTGAAAGAAAATTCATTGCCAACAATTCACCATGGGAAAATTCATTGTCATGACAATTCATCGCGTGAAAAATTAATTGCATGAATTTTTGGCAGTTAATTTTCCCTAGCGGTGAATTTACCTGCGGTGAATTTTCCTAGAGCCAATAATATAATATTATATAATTATATAATTATATAATATTATATAATATAAATACTATATTATATTGTATATATATATATTGATGCAAGAGCATCCATGGCATAGTGGCTATCTTGTATCAACAAAAGGTGTTTGATTCTTATTGCAATTTTTGGTGAGTATTGAATTTCATATTTTTTCTTGTGAAATTTATATTTTGATGTGTATTTTGATGTTATGCCATGTTGTAAATTTAAATTTCAAATTTGGAGTAAATTTGGAGAAGGTAAGATGAGAGAGATAAGTGAGAATCTATCTTGAAAGAAAAAAACCTCAAAAAGAAAAAGAAAGTGTGGGTTTCTTGGAAACCACTAATTGACTTGTAACTCCAAATTTGAAATTCCTCAACTCCTAAAAATAGGGAATTAGGAGATGGACACCCAAGTTGGGAAAAACTGATTTTTTCTTTCATGGGAAAATCAAGAAATTCATCAAAGCATTGCCAACCATTCACAACATGTTTTGGAGTTTTTAAAGAATATTTTATTCAATTTAATTAATGCAAAGTAATTTAATTGGGAGTTACAAGAGATGGGTATGGATTTTTGGAAGAGGGGTTTGAAATGACAAGAAATTCAAATGAAATGTGCTCACATTTCATTTTGGGGTGGATTGGAGTTTAATGAAAAATCAATTTCATTTTTGAAACAAGCTTTCCAGAATACAAGAAGAGATAAGAGAATGGTGTATCATACCTCTAGGAAGGATTTCTAATGGTGTTAATGCATATTTGAGATTGTTGATAGAAGCACAAACATCAATGATAATTGTAGATTGAAGGATTGAGATTGTGGAGAGTATTTGTTGTTGTAGGTGTTGGTGAAAGATTTGATGAAAATCTTTGATTTTCTAACGGAAAATCATTTTTTTGTTGTGTTTATCAGTTGTTTGGGCATGATTGTGTACTTACAAAGTTCCTACAATCTATCAGTTGGAGGTCTCGTACCACAACAGTTGCACGGTGGCGGTTACTCCCAGCCTCATCATGTGGCCACAATCCACTTTTCTACAAAGGGGCATATTTCTCCTAGCCTGTGAATGCCTTTACATGAACATTGGGATTTCTAGAGGTAGGATCTTATGACCATGTACATAGTAGTTGGTTTTTGGTGTGTTAGTTTGTTTGTTTTCCTATTTTGGTTCCAGTTTTGGCTTGCTTGGTTTTGGCTTATGCCCAGTTCCCTCCACCCTTCTGCTAAACAGCTCCCTGTACTTCTACCATTCTTTAACTTTGTAGCCCAATGGATAAGGCACTAGTCTACCCAAAGCTTCTGGAGTTCTTTATTTTTACCTAGGAAAACCAGTCCCTAGTCAAAGCCAAATGTTACCTATGAATTTTTACCTTGTAATTTTTTAAAATTCTCACCTCTCATGTCATTTTTTGCTCTACCTAGCATATAACTCTATGTCCCAATAGGATGAGTAATCTTTCGTTTATCCATATCTTGGCCTCATAGTAATAAATATTCTTAATATTCTATGTTTTTTGGTCAAATGGTGGTATGAAATCCAAGTCAAAAGAAGATCCCAAATTTTAAGTCGGACCTAATGAGGCATTGGGGAAGTTGCATCTTAAACCCAATTTGGCTCAAATGCAAAAAACTGTCGATCCCTCTAATATACCCGATTTGATGACATGAAGACAAGGCCATGGGTAGCACATGCCACAAGTTCTTCGCAATCTCTTGTTTGGGTGACACCATGGTGTGAAGTGCCATGTTTGAAAGTCAAAATTCCAATGAAATATCTCTCGCACCCGATTGGTCTATTGACATGAATATTGTAGAAGAAGCTTCATCGGGGTGAAAAGAAAATAATGTTCTAAAGTTATGATATTACTTGACCTGATATTGGCTCACAAGCCCCTTCTCTTCTCTGACACTACTCATTAACAGTTATCAGGCCTGAACAACCCAATTGTCTGATACTCCTAATACAAAAAGTTCACCAAAATTGTCGATAATGCCAAAGTCACACATGACATGAGGAAGCTTCAAACAGGTTATTAGCATGCTCTGATGACAACTAGTATAATGCATCCCTAATGGTAGGTCTTGATAATAGAATTTTCGAAGAAGAGGCTAATATACTGGATAATAATGTGTAAGTTCATAACCTGTGGTTGGTTATATCTGGAGATCTGAATCTCATGTAGATACCCTGTCTACAGGAAAATGTAGACAATGTATATGAAATGATTGGCAGTCATGTGGGAAATTGGTTTGAAGGAAGAATTGGCTTATGGTTTATGAGGTGATTAATGGAGTGCAATATTTGTATCAAGTGTTGCTTTAGATGTACCAAATGGTGAGGATCATCAATGATAGTGTTGAGATATCATATTGGAGTCTGGAAATATTTGAAGAGAATCCAAAGACAATGAAAGATATATATGAGAGTGAAAACATAAGCTTACATTGGAAATAAAGAGATGGTTAGTGAGATTGTTAAAAAGTTTAGAGATATGGGAGTTTCTTTGAATTCATTTTATAAATCTTTATAACTCCTAATTATAAAGAATTAGATATGGTAACCGAAAAGGGAAAAAAATAGGGATTGAAAGAGAGAGAAGAAATCTTTAAATAGGCAAGTGAATGATATTTTAAAAGGGGGGATCCATATTTTATTACTCTTCGGGAGTACTTTGTAACTCAGGGGGGGAAATTTTATGGTTAATACAGTAAGGGGAAACATGGGAAGTCAGAGCAGTTTTATTTTCTTTCAACTAAATTTCTTGTACATGATTTTGAGGCTTTGAACTCATATTTTGCATTGGAGAAATAAGGAAAATATTGTTGAGATTGTGTGCTTATTAATGTTTTCTTTTGGATGCAAATGAACTTTGTTTCTTTGTAGTTACTCTTTGATGTTTTATCCAACTGTGTATGTGGTTATTCCTGAAGCTTTGGATTAAGATTAACTCATCTGTTGATGGGAAATTTTGTTTCTCACTCTTTTCTCAGTTCTCACTTGTGGGTGTGAGATAAATGAACTTTGTGTTGTTTGTTTGCACCCACTTCATTTTAAATTATTCTCTCATATATGTACATGCTATATTTTCCTTTTCTGCTTTCTAGTAAAAGCATACCCTATTCTAATTCATTGCACATCATGAAAAGGGAGTTGTACCTTTTCAAAATTTAGAGGAAGATCATCAATATAATGGTGATCTCTCCAACTATTAGTGTTTATTAATCCTTCTTCCTGGGCATTCTGATTCATTCTTTGTATTTATTTTTGAAGGAAAAATCTATTCACTAACAACCAATTCCTCAACATCCTCTTGGCACTCAACAAAATTTAATGGGGGCAATTGAAAACAATAAAAAAATAGATTGAGGAATTAATCACAAGGTTGAACGATCCATTAAGTTCAACCATGGAAAGAAGAACACTTGCAAGTTCACTTAAAGAAATGTTAAAACATGTAGACGCAATCAACAAAAAATTAAGTGGTTGGGCATATAGGAGGCAAGTAGCTAAGAATTTTTACATAGATAAATTATCATATAAAGAAGTAAAAGATGAAAAAACTACAAAATATGCTTTGTGCTCATTATTCACCAACCCACACACAAATCAAAATATTGACCTTAATTCCAAGAGGTTTCCTATCCATTGGTGCCACCACCAAGGGATTAGGAACCATTTTTGGGATAGGTGGTACATGGTATTTGACTATCCACCATGAAAGAATTGTGAAGTCCCCTAGTATTTCTTGAGGAAACTCTATTGTGAGTTTATCCTCAACAAAATCCCCAATTATTTTGATATGAAGAACTTTTAGGGGAGAGGTTGGGGGTCAACACAAGATAGAACTAGTGCACGACTAGATCCTCAATGGCAAGTGAGACAAGCTCTTGCTAGGCCAGCTCATGAGCACACCATTATCCCTTCCATCGTGAAGGAGAGTACTGAGGTAGACACTTTTCAATCTATCAACTATTTGACCTTGAGTATCATCCAACATGCTAGTCCTATACTACAACACCATCCAAGGGAGTCTTTGAGTGGTAGGATTTCGCCCCATTCATGTTAGATTTGTGGAAAAACTTGTACATATGACCCCACAAACACTTAGGAGGTTGTTATGTAGGATACTTCTATAGCTATGAAGATGGAGAGGACATCTAACATTTTGAATCAGGCTTATGGCATCAATACTTAGTTAAATGTTAGCATGTTCATTGAATTTAATTTATTAAATTTTAATTTTGAAATGCAAGATTAACTATGATTGTAATAAAATTTTAGGGTCACGATGTTGATATTGGATACACTGGCCCTCCACCTATTTATTACTCCACTGCATCTACCGCTGAGGTATGTAACTAGTAAACAATTATAAATTGATTACATGTGAATAGCATTGTTATATGAATGGTATTATAATATCGATTTTGGATGTTTAATAGGATAATATTGGAGGTTTCATGGGAACACCTCCCAATGCCAGTGGAGTTAGACAAACCTACACATAGGTAATAGAATAAAGAGTTTAACTAATTAATTGTACTAAATATATTTGTGTAGCTTATATTCATATCATTGGTTACATTGCATTGCACATCTTTCAAACTCAAAGCATTACCTCACATTCCATAACTAATAACTAGATGTAGAGTACAAAATTTCAACTACAATATAGTTTTTTAGAAAGTCAACATAAGCAGTGATGTAATTACTTCACATAGCATAAGTAATAACTAGGAGCAGCTTCCAATTGCATTTGCTTGTCATGGCATTCCATGAGACCACTTTTTACTGAGGCATTTTTTCAAATAGTTCACTGCCTTGTCTATGCTATGGATGCTTGAAAGAAATAGATGAAATAATAATAGTAATCAATAGAATAGACAAGGAAATGAGTTGTTTGAAAAAATGCCTCAAAGAAATGTGGTCTCATGGTGATCTCCATCACCATGAGACCCAATTTCTTTGAGAATTTTTTTCAAACAGCTCACCGCCTTTTCTATGCTACCACATTTTCCATACATGTCTACCAAATCATTTTATCAAATAGTTCACTTCCTTGCTGATATGGAAAAAATCCTAAAAAAGGTGATTTCCAACAAACTATGGATTATTAGAAAAAAATCTATCAAATAACAATAGTACGCAATAGCATAGACAAGGTAGTGAGTAGTTTGAAAAAATTCCTCAAAGAAATGTGGTCTCATGGTGATGGAATGCCATTCAATCACCATGAGAACCACATTTCTTTGAGGCATTTTTTCAAATAGCTCACCACCTTTTCTATGCTACCACATTTTACATACATGTCTACAAAAGAATTTTATCAAACTACTTGAAATCCCTTGTTGCTATGGCTAAAATCCTAAAAAAGGTGCTTTCCAACAAACTATGGATGCTTGGAAAAAACCTATCAAAGCATAAGAGTAAGCAATAGCATAGACAAGGAAGTGAGTAGTTTGAAAAAATTCCTCGAAGAAATGTGGTCTCATGGTGATGGAATGCCATTCCATCACCATGAGACCACATTTATTTGAGGAATTTTTTCAAACAACTCATTGCCTTTTCTATGCTACCATATTTTCCACACATCTCTACCAAAGAATTTTATCAAACTACTCGCTTCCTTGTTGATATGGCTAAAATCATAAAATAGGTGCTTTCCAACAAACTATGGATGCTTGGAAAAAATATATCAAAGGATAATAGTAAGCAATATCATAGTCAAGGAAGTGAGTAGTTTGAAAAAATTCCTTGAAGAAATGTGGGCTCATGGTGATGGAATGGCATTCCATCACCATGAGACCACATTTCTTTTAGGAATTTTTTCAAATAGCTCACTTCCTGAAGAATAGAAACCAATCATTTAGCCAAAATTGCCCTCCAAATTCTTTTCAAGGTCCTTATCCTCATCCTAAATTTACCAATCCATGGAACCTTCCACCTTTTATTCCACTTTTTCATGTCCCCAACCATCCCTCTTCATGTCATGATTGCCCTCCATCTCATAACCAAGACCACACTATACCATCCACCCCATCCCAACATAATACCATAGATAAGGAAATGAACTATTTGAAAAAATGCCTCAAAGAAATGTGGTCTCATGGTGATGGAATGCCATGACACATTTGGTTGTAATGAAATTCCATCACCATGAGACCACATTTCTTTGAGGCATTTTTTCAAATAGTTCACTTCCTTCTCTATGCTACCATAGTTTTCATACATGTCTACCAAAGCATTTTATAAAATGGTTCACCACCTTGCTGCTATGGATAAAAGCCTAAAAACATGTGCTTTCGAACAAGCTATGGATAGGGAAAATAGTAAGCATGATAGTCAAAAATATATAGTTTAATAAGTACTCAAAATTTTGTTCATTATCTCATACATTATAAGCCATGATGTGCATCACTATTGTAGTTTTCATGATTGAATAATTTTTTGTTTTATTTTTAGACATTGCAAGTGGATACACCTCCACATGTTCATAGGGAAATGGAGCTTGGTGTTTCTTCTGCTATAGACTCCTTGATGACTCTCATGAAGGTATGAGGAATATTACTAAATTTCAATTTACATTCATTGTTATAGCTATTAGTTAGTGAAAAATCAAACCATTATTTATTCATAGTTTAATTTCTCTTTGGATGGTTTCTACAGGGCTTCAACATGCCTCAACATTGGCACATGAATATTTCCCTCGAGGAGAGTGATCGTCTAGTGGGGGTAAGTGATTATTTTTTTAAATACATCATTTTTTATAATGTAATTTCTATAAATTAGTGTATTTACTTGTTATTGTAACAAATACAAATTGACCAAGAACTAAACCCTAGAAGGAGCACTAGGAGCACTCCTCGACCTCAAAATAAATGAGTGACAAAATTATCACCATCTGACTGACAAGCAAAGGGAAATAATTTGTTTCAATAGCATGGCGAGCAATGACTTTTGATTCTAGAGCCCTTTTTTGTATGCCTATATGAAATTTTTGTAGATATTTTGTATTGGATATATTTGACATTGTATGCCTATATGGCATTCATGTAAGCCTATACGGCTATTTTATGGATATTTCTTTCACGGGGGTGGTCCCCATTGATTATTTAGATTGTTGACTTGATTATTGGGTGGTTGTTGTGATACCATGTTGGCTTGTATGTTGTTTTGATTGTTGCCTTGCAGTTGTTCGTATGATTGGGTGTTTTATTTTGGAGCACTGATTATGACCTTGTCATCAACCAAACCATCATTAGTGACACTTTTTTTCTTCACCCATGTGTGGGGTTTCTCATTGTAAATGGTGGTTGGGTGATTATCTTGATATTCTTGAGATGTGGGTGTTCCCCCTTGTGCAATAAGGGCTCTTTCGATGTTGAGCATCTTGGGGATCAAATGGTCGTATGTGGTGATACATTGCATCTTTAGATGGAAGGACAAGGTTTTCTCAAGATTGGAAATGATGGTGCAAATTTGTTACTCCTCTGGCATGGCCCACTTGCTCGAGTTGGCCTTGGATCGCCATCGTTGCAAGAAGGATGCAAATGATTCCTCTTTAGCTTGTTTGAGTGCAAATAGTTCCTCTAGACTAACATCCATGACAATGTTAAATGCATAATTCTTTATGAATGCATCTACAATTTCTTGGAACTTTTGATTCCAGGAGGAAGGCGAGAGAACCATTCCATGGTGGGCCTAGCCAAACTTCAAGGAGATAGTCACATTAGATATGTGTCATCGTATGCAACTTCCATGCAATGTACATGGAATTCCCTGATGTGATCTTCAGGGTTTCTCATCCCATGATATTTGTAAAATTTAGGGATTTCAAACCCTTTTGGGAATGGTACCATCGCAAGGATCTTGTCGAATGGATAGGGGCATAGGTTGTTTGGTGTTTTTGTTGTTTTCCCAGATTGGAGATCTAGCACTTGCTGTGAGAGAAATTTGATTTGTGCCATTACGTCATTTTGTAGATCAGGAGGTGGGGTGAATATGTTTTGAGATGGTTTGGTTGTCTGGCTGATGAGTGGAGTGTTGGGTATGTTGGTGGGATTTTTTTGCAAGCTCTATTGTGTGATCAAGGGTTGTCAATATGCCAGCAATTACTGTTGTTCCAACAAAACTTGTTGTTGGTCTTACTGTTGTTGTGCCAATAATGCTTGTTGTTGGGCTAGTAATTGGGCAGCTTCTTATTACACTTGGTACTATTGTAGGGCTTGTTGATATGCTTGTTGTTGTGCTTGGTATTGCACCTATGATTTAGCTTGTTTGGCTTGATATTGGGCTTGTCCTTCAGCTTGAGCCTACTAGGTAGCCAATGCAGCCTAGGTAGCTTGTGCAGCTTGGGTAGCCTACACGGCTTGTGCAACTTGTTGTTTTAACAATGCTTGAGCAGCTTGTTGTGCTTATTGTATGGCTTGTTGTGTCTATGCTTGTTGGGAGGCTAGTTGTGCAGCTTGCATAGCTTGTTGATTTTGAAATTAGTGAAGTTCCCTTTGGTAGGATTGTTGAGCTGCTTGCAAGGTGATGTTGTATGAGTTTTCCATGTTTAGTTTTGGTGGCGGTGGTGGAGGATTCAGAATTGTGTGGGATGTGGTGATGAGAGTTTGAGGTGGTTGTTGAGGTACTGTTTAATTGATGATAGGAATTTGTGTGGTGGATGGTATGATTGATATGAAAGGCCCTTTGGAGACCACATTTTGAGATGATGTGTTGATTGCTTGTGATGTTGGGATTTTTTCCACCTATTATTATGATATCGATGGCATGATCAGAGGATTCAATATGATGGTTTGATTTATGATTAGAGGATTTTTTTTTTTTTTTGTTGATTGAGGTTTGATAAAGGGGGTTTCCCTAAACCGATGAGTGGTGTGGATTTTAATGGTAGTGGTGGAAATGGTGGGAAAATGGGTGGTGTATTCCCTTGAGGAAATGATGATGATGAGGGGTCGAATATTCCCCCTTGTCTGAATACTCCTTCTCCTTGTGATGTCATGGGGAGAGAGACTTGTGTGTTAAGAGGGTATGTTGATGTTGCATGAAAAGAGGATGGGTTGTTGGGGTCATGAAAGACAAGTAAAACATATGGGTGTTTCGGATCTTGAGGGATGGATTGATCCAAGATGATCTTTGCATCCAATTCTTGGTTGTTCACAAGGGGATGTGTTTGAAGAGCATGAAACAATGAGCTCCCCTTGTTGACAATTGGTTGAGTTGGAGCAATGGATGATGTGGTTTGTGGGATGGGTTGAATGATGCTTTGGAATGAAAGTGTGAATGAGACTAGTGGCATAATCCAAAGAGGTTTCTCCACAATGGTGCTTACATCATAATCGGAAGGGAGCTTAGCCCCTTCTTTTTCCAATTCTAGCATGTACTGTGAATGATTGAGTCTCATCATGGCATTGAAAATTTTGTGAGTTTCAAGATTTTGGACCATTTCAATGATTTCGTCTTGAGTCATTCCCAAGACATTATTGGTGATGTCCTCCACTTGTCCTTCCTCTTGAGGATCTTGTGGTAATAGAGGAAGATTGGGTGGGGGATTGCTAGATCCAATGGGATTGATTTTGGGAGCAATTTGACTCAAGTCACTTGAAGTAGATGTTTCTTTTTTGTTTTCCATGTTCTTCTTGTGTTGAGATCTAGTTTGAACCATAAAATAGGGATCAATTTCTAGGAATGTGGGAGGTGAACCTCTAACTGCTTAGATTGATCTAAACTTTTAGGCACAAAAGAGAAAATCTAGGATGATTTAGGATCAAAGGGTGATGATGAGATAAATGAAAGATAGATGGTGTGAATGATTGAACTCTTAAGAAATCTTGAAGGAGATACTAGACTTTGGTACTTTTGGATTTGATTTGGTTTGATTTGATTTGATTTTGACTTTGGCTTTGATTTGGATTTGATTTGGATTTAGATTTGGATTTGATTATGATTTGATTTGATTTTGGATTTTGGATAATGAATTCATAAACCCCAAGATGTTGGATGTTATCAAGGGATAGACTTGTTCACAAGGATTGGTAATTTGAATAAATGTATGATGAAGGATTCATCTACACACACCTAGTCAAACAAGATGATTTGGATTTGATCTAGAGGATTTTCCAAAAGTCTAGCATGAAGGATTTTTTCAAGATTACCAAGAGTTATTTGTGAGATAATTTTGATTAATGTTTGAGGGATGGATGAGATTGTTTGACTTGATCCTAGGTGAACCTAGAAAGACTTTTTACTTACAAGACCTCGGTGTTGAAGAACATGCTATACTTCCTATGTGAGATACTCAAACCTTTGAAAAAGTCTTGGATTTTGAAAATAGTAAAATGAATACAAGTTGGGATTGTTCTTGATGCACATTTGTAAAAGTTGAAGACCAATATCTCTCTAAATTCGTAAAGCATAGAAAATTTTTTCTTGAGAGCTCTTGGACTAAGACTTTTAGAGTTTGGTTTTCAGATTTTGATCTTTCAGGAAATCATTTGGAACAACACATGCGTGGGGTTGAATTGTTTCTTATCTTTTCTTAATGAGTTCCTTTTATCAAAAACACTCTCTCTCTCTTAGCTTTTCAAACTAAATGTCCAATGTCCTAACTTCTTTTTATCCCACAAAGTCAATTATGTGGAAATCAAGGAAATTAAGGCAATAGTTCCCTAATGTTGACTTTAGTAAGAGAAAATTGAGATGTAAATCCAAATACTTAGAAGCCTCTAAGGATGAGATCCCTAGGGCAAGCAATAGCACTTGAATTTTGTTAAAGGTATTTGCTCCTCCTAAGGGTTAAAAATTTTGAGGATTTTGGTGAATGTTTGTTTTCCAATGTTTTAGATCCAAGCAAAGTGTTTTGATTTCAAAATGATGCACAACCATAGGATAGAAAGAGACAATATTTGTTGAGTTCCCACTTGGATAAATCCATCTACGCCTATTTTTAGCAGATGATCAGAATATTGACCACACTAGCTCACCTCCACAACACACACTTCTCAAGTCAGCCAAGCCTCAGTACCCATGAAACTCCCATGGCATACTTCTCATCTCTACTAAAAACTACAAAAATGTGGGATGGCTTCAGAATGACCATTCTTGCACCAACGAATAGATAAGGATTTGGGCCTCTAAACAAATTGGTTCTTAGTTAGGGTGATTGGGGACATGGCACCTTGTGAGGGTCCAACAAGCCACTAAAGGATTTAATCAATCCTACCAGGGGCTCTTATAATTTTTACAGTAGTACCCCATTTTGAAAGACACTGTACGAATAAGGCCTACATACCATGAGGACTTGAAAATTTAGTCTTATTCATTTGTATACCAGCTCGAGTGAAAAATCGATTGGAGTCACCTTTGAATTGGTCTTAGGAAGGCCCCTCTAAAGGTAAAGAATAGCGAGCAAGCACATCCGTAGTTTGATCAATATTTGTTTGTGTGAACAAAGAGAGAACACATGTGATCTACTCAGCCCACACTTGCAAAATTTGTTCAATTTTAAGAGCCCAATTGAAATGTGGATGTAATATTTTATACAACTTAATATCACCAAAAGATTTTTGATTCTCAAGATCACCGTGAAGCATGAAAGAAGTGTATACACCTTTTAAATGATATAACTTTGTAAGAAATATTACAAGACAAAAAAAACACATGTTCATTTTGACTTCAAAAGTAATAATGGATTCTTTTTAAGCACCAAGATGAAGTGTGAAGTTTGTTTGTTCAATTGTTAGATCCAAAACCAACTCTGGTAAGTTCCTAAGGTTCTTTTTAATCCCTTTGATTATTCTTTTTAAAAACCCAAATGAAATTTATTTTGAGTCCTAAAACTTGAAGAGAACAAAGCCTTCAGAATAGGATTATAATTGTTCCCAAAGTGTTTAAAAAAATTTGATACAATCATATGATAATTCCATAACAAGTCTTGTATTTGCTTCCTCCTTTTCCTTTTGATCACTTCAACCTACAAAACTGGTTAAACTACATAAAACAGAGCCACAAATAGGTTAGAGGTCAAAGGTAATAGATATAGAAAAGCACATGTCAAAATGAAACTGAAAAAATGACCTTTTACCCAACTCCAGCGGTGCAATCCACGAACGCGTTGTAGTTTGAAGAGGTCCAGTGGCGCTTTGGTGAAACCAGCGATGCTCTATGGAGAAACAGACACTGTGATTGCATCGCTATTTCACCAAGTGTCGCACTGTTGATTTTGGTTGATCCGGAATTAGGAAAATGATAGAAGCATTGTGGTTTGGAGCACAGAAAGTGTCGCTAAATAGCGACGCTGTTTGAATTTTGCAGCAGTGTTGTTTCCTATAGACACGCAAAATTTTGAAAAATAATAGAATTTTCACCAAAAAATGTGTTAATTCTTCAAGATTCGCCCTCCTTCTAGCACCAAAATGTGAATGGTAGCTCTAGACCTACACAAACATGAACAAAAAACACAATGTTATTCAATTATACACATCTAAACTATCATTCCCCATAAGATTCATTTGAAGCATAATGATCAAGAAATAAAGTAAAGAAACCAAATAAAAGTAATCTAAATCCTATTCAAATGCTCAAACCCTCAATCCCATGGGGGAATTGGTGCTATGTTATGGAAAATAGCTCTTTCTCAATTCCTTGCAAGCTTTGATGATTATCAATGGTGCTCCTTGATAGAATTTTCCATAACCTAGCTATGGTGATGAAAAACTATAAAATCTTGAATGATATTTCGATGACTTTGTTCAAAACCTATATATAATGACTTTGCTTCAAGTGGTGGATCCCAAATTAGTGAAAGATCCTTCTATTTATAGAAGAGAAGGATGGAAGATGAAAAATATGAAGGATGTGGGATGAAACATAAGCCAATGGCATTGTGCCACTTGTCAACATGTCAATGGAGGGAGGTCAAGCACATTTTGATCAATGTGCAAATAAATGCTATTACGTGGAAAGTTGAAATTGGAGAAGTGACATGTTAGAGGGAGATGAAAGAAGAGTTAATGTCACTTGGCTCAAGAAAAAGGACATGTAAGAGGCCTTTAATGCCTTGTTGGATGGACAAGTCCTTTTGGGAGGGAGTTTTCAATTTTGAAGAATATTCCAACTTGATGTCATATTTGAATGAAAAGGAGGAATTAATAAATCAATTAAATTGATTTATGTGTGCAAGTTGAAAAATCTAGAGGATTTGATGGATTAGAGTTAGAGTTAATTAGGATTTAATTAACTTAGAGGGAGATTAGTCTGCTTTAACATTTTGACTTAGATTTTTAGATTTATTTAAATAAAAATGAGAGGAATATGAATATTAGATTTAATTAAGTAAAGTTTGATTTATTTAATTATAAGGGGATGATGTTAAATTTAAACCAAATAAAGGTTAGTTTATTTAATTTAAAGGAGATGAAATATGATTTAATCAAATAAAGTGATTTATTTAATTAAAAGAGGAACATTAGGATTAATTAAACAACATAATTTATTTAATTAATAGAAGATAATGATTTAATCAAATAAAGTGGATTTATTTAATTAAAAGATGAAATATGATGAATTTAATCAAATAAAGATTATTTGATTAAATGGTTAGTAAGGAAGATTATTTAGGTAGAATTGGTGTTAATAAATTAGGATCAGGTGCACGATATCAATCAATATATTTTGAACGTCTACATTTTTCCCCTCTTTGAAGCAATGTACATGTTGCATTGGTTCAAAGAATAAACTTGCCGAGATAAAAATTCAAGTTTTATTTTTATTTTTTGACTGCCCCACTGTTGACCCAATGCAAGAATTATGCTAGTATACTACCCCCTCGAGAGATCAGATGAAAATTTGGATTTTTGGGTGATCTCACGAAAAAATAGGACAAGCTGCCTGATGGGTCCAGAAAGGCTCCAAGATGCCAAAAGACATGCCAAAACATGAAAAGATGCAAAACAAACTTTAGCTAGGAAAAAACAAGGTCAGGGGCACAAAACCCTAGTTTAGCGGCTAAAATAGGGAAAAAAACCCTAATTTTTATGCTTAAATAGCCTTCGATGGGTCACTTTCAATTCATTTGCACACTCAGCCTTTAGAATTTTCATCATTTTGAGCTTTGACCTTTCTATAGAATGGCACAAAGAGTGCTTCCCCGACACATTTCTAAGTGAGTTTGAGTGTACCAGCGACTTCTAGGTGCAGGACTAGTGGTATGTGATCCTAACCCAACCTTTAATTTTTATTTTTGTGCACATTTATTATGTTTTGAAGAGTCACAAAGTCCAACGAAGCCATATAGCGACACTAGAAGTGTAGAATTGGTGACACTCAACTTCAAAGAGCATCACTATTGTGACTTGTGATGCCGCGTCATAGTTTAGCTTTTAGGGTTCAAACTCCAAAGGTCGACACCATTGCAAATGGTGACGCCACACTTCAGTTAGGTCTTTAGGGTTTTTGGTCAAACAGGCCCGTGGATCAAACAACGATGCTGCAACACGGTTTGCAATTTGGGGGTCCTAGCAGTGTAGTTTGGAGTTTTCAAATAGCATTGCCTTTGTTGATAGCGACACCTTTGTTGTTTCAATGACGAAAACTTCAAACAGGATCCAATCTTTTTATGAAACTTGACATTGTGGCTTTATGGGTGCAAGAGGACAGAGAGCCTATGCATTCATGCAAGCACCGATCCTCGGTGCTTAGCAGATTTAGCGGATTACATGAGTTGCTACAGGAGTACCTTGGTGTGATCAGACTCTGGTATGTTGGTTATGCACCTTCCATTAGGACTCACTTGGTGATGATGACTGCACTAGCTGAGTGATGGAAATACGAGACATCATCCTTTCACCTTCCCACTGGTGAGGCGATTGTCACATTGGAGGACATCTGGCGTATTTTGTGATTTCCTATTGATGGTGAGAGAGTGATATATGACATCAATGTCAGTACTAATGCTTGTTATGATTTCATGGGGACAGCCAGGATCATTTTCACCAAGGGTCAAATTGATCTTGAGTATTACAGAGGTTGAGTGTCAAATTTTTGACTAATTGTGGCAGCCATCATATCAAGATTTGTAGCTCCAAATCGATGGGGCCAATATTTTAGTCTGAGATGGGGTCTAGCTTGGGAGCGGATGTTGTTCAGGTGGTGCTACTTTGCTTGGAGACTAGTGATGTGGCCTCACTATACCATGATTTGCATGAGTTCATGTATTATGACAGCAAAGCCATTGGCGTCAGGGTCACACTTTTACATATCTGTGCATGGGAGCACATAGTCTTGCTTCGACTGAGAGTTACAATGGTTGGCATCGAGCCTGATGACCCAAAAATTTTGAGGTACAAGGGAGGGCTCACATTTATGCACACAGGATAGCCTGGCCTACCCCACTGGTGGAGGGTCTTGGATGGGTTGGTAGCATTTACTTGGAGACCTTGGCTATAGATGCTGGCATGGTATGATGATGTACAACAGCTCTTTTATGCCAAGCAGGATAGACTTATGTAGGGAAGCACTACTTACCTGATAGGGTAGCCCGACAATTTGGGGACGTCCAGGATAGGCTAGATGATCAGTACATGGCCATCTTTTCTCAGTATACCAGAGAGACCACATGGGGTTAGACAATCCCAACATAAGATGTAGTGGATTCCTTTAGGCAGCTGGTAGCTAGGCCATGGGCCTATGATCAAGGACATGAAGATCCAAGGACCACATAGGCCTATGATGATTGGTCTAGGCCTCCCATTCGACTGACAATACTTTCGTGGTAGAGACCCCAAGGCCAGATAGTAGGGCAGGGGTGGGGAGGAGGAGGAGGACCACCTCCACACCAGCCAAATCAGCATTAGGATCATAGGGGATTGGGAGACTAGCAAAGGGATGCTCCCAGAGATCAACAACCACCTCAGAGGGACCAACAACCACCACAGAGAGACTAGCCATTGCCACCACCTCTGCCACCTTAGCCTGATCAGAGAGATGTCCTAATTCAATAGCTTTAGGCTCAGGTACAGACACTTACGGTCCATGCCCTCACAATAGAGAGAGATCAAGTTGTATAGCAGCGACAAGTGACAAAGTTGTAGCTGGAATAGGAGGTTGGCCGATGATAGTAGTTAGAGAGCATACAGGGTAGTTAGTCCCCACACGGATGTACCACAATGTTGTATAGGAGGTTGAGTATTATAAGGTGCATTATCAATAGGAAGTGCCTCTAACGACTTGGCTGCCAGAGTTTTCTCAGTAGATAGGGTACAAACAAGACCAACCAGAGAGGTAGGTTGGTGAGGGGAGCAACCACCAAGGCTAGCTCACATAGTTTTGATCGGTGACACTTGATTATTTTTGAGATCCACGGGCTTTGTTTTTTATAGCCCCATGGGCATTGTATACATTGATTGATACAATACATGATCTTGATTTTGTACCATGACAATTACATTATTTTGATATATATGATATGGTCGATTCATTATGATGTGTTAAATCTTATTTATGCATTATGGATGGATGTTTATGTGATGTGATTCTATATTATGTGATGCAATGTATGTATGATTATGCAGATGCTTATGGATGTATTTCTTTTTTGCATCTTTTCTATGCACTTTTTATGATGATGATGTATGGACGATATGGATGCAAATTTTATGATATGCAAATGATTTTAATATGCTTAGACTAATAGATCTATATTATGCCCCTAATGGATGATGTTTATATGTTATGATCATGAGATGTATGCACTTTTCTTTTTTAGTATATTTTTCATGTATGATATGATGATGTATAGATGGATGATATGCCGATGTTTTAATGGATGATATGTTGATGCTTTTATGATTATGCAATGGATGCATGTGTATGGTTTTTGAGATGCTTACCAATCTATATTATGATGCAAATGATGGAAATGCAATGCATGTAAGATGATCAATGTTTCCTATATGATATGATATGGATGATATGCAGCATGCTAACAGTTTGTGGATGTAGGATGGATGCATTAATGATGTTTTGATAAACTAACATGGTACCATGTTAGCTCGGATAGAAGAAAGAAGAAATGAGATGAAGACAAGAGGATCCAAAAAGCCTATTGTCTACAAGACTTTATTAGAGATGATGATGATGATGATGCATTGCTTATCAGGAATTGGGATTTTAAAAGGGCTTACTTACCTTATGTTTGATAACATGCGTAGGCACGATGCATCAAGGTATAAAGAACCAGGATGGCATTGCACCTAGTGTGATGGACTTTGACTCGACAATCAGATAGGAGTACTCCTGTTCACACCTGACATACGAAACCTCATTTAAAATGTAGTTCATATATTCCAAACATCTTAGACCAAAACATAGAAAGACAAGCCTTCTTATGTGGTCAACAAGCCACCTAAAACACCTTCCCTACAGACCAAACAAAGCGTGCATGACCAAGGTTATATTGCAAGAATATCCAACAAGCACAATAGATAAAAGATAATGATTGTTGCCCCATTCCTTTCTCTCTAAATCCTTTATTTGGAAATCATTGAGAGGTCATTGGAATGAGCACAATAAGATAAGCCAAAAGATAAAGATCAAGTAAACAAACAAGCTAATGTTCTTCATACAGCTAGCTAAGACTAAACTATGGTGATTCCTGATGTTGATGTCCATTGTAGGAAGGATTCATCCTAGGACATGATGTTATCAGATGATGATGAGATTGATTGGATGATGGGCTATTCATACAAAGAGGTGACCAACTTGTTTATCTACTGACCTAGACTTGAGATCTTGACACTTGAGTTTTCACTTTTGAACTACTAGACTTGTTTTCGATTGTTTCACCAAAGGTTGAGGGTGATGATGGTTTATTGTGAGTGATGTTTATTACGGGTGAAGGCAAGACAAGACTGGCTGGATGGATTTTTTCAAATATTTGGATTTTTTTGGATTTTGAGATGTTTTGAGGCTATTTTTGGTATTTTCAAGGTTTTTTACAAATGTTTTGATTTTCAAATTTTCCAATATTTTTGGGTTTTCTAAGATTTTGACCAAGAGACTAACCTAAAGACCTATCACTGGGGGCCCGGGGGCTGATCAAAGATTAGCCTTGCCTATGTTATACATGTAGAGACCACGTGGTTTTGACTAACATAGACTTTCTTATTGATGAGATATGAACAAATGGATTGCCGGTTTTATTATGAAAGATTCCTAAAGGACTGACCTAAGTGTCTCTGGGGGTGATCAAAGATCAACCTTGCCTACGTTTAGAGTTCAGAGACCCATAGTTCAACAAGACAACTCTATTTTTTACTTTTTTTACTTTTTGACCTATTATTGGATTTTGACATGTTTTGGATGTTTTTGGATTTTTTGAATTTATGAATATTTTTGGATTTTTTCATTTTTTGAATATTTTTGGATTTTTTGATTTTATGGGAGACTTCAAGAATATACATGAATCTGATCTGATGCAAGAACATGCCCCCAACATGGTGTGTTAGGATACTCTAATATAGGCAAGACAAACTAACCTTAGAAATGGGTCGAGTAGTACTAGGAGGGATCATGATACGAACACAGAATCAAGCTGTGATGTAGATGCAGATGGGTGATGGATGGAGATATGGAATGTGATGGATGAATGATGCAGAACAAGACAAAGAGATGATGGTGGATGGAGAGTGCTTATTTACACAAGGTGCTTGTTTTCCAGGTTTTCACCAAGGTACTTACCCAAAGCGCCACCGAAGTGGTTTTCACTAGAGGATGATTTTTTTCTTTCTACTCTTTTCAATCCTTTTTCAGATTTTTTTGAATTTTTATATTTTTTGATTTTTTTTGTATTTTTGGATTTACACCTTGGAAGATTCGACATAATTTTTTTTGTGATGGGAGCTATTCATAGGCTCCTGTAGAGGTTCCCCTTCTAGTGTTGAAAGTTGATATGCTCTTGATTTGTAGCTCACTGTGATGATGAAGAGTCCCAATCAATTGGGTTCAAACTTTCCTTTACTATCTAGATTTGGTACATTTTTTTATTTTCCTTCAACACGAGCTCTCTAACTTGAAAGGTTCAACTCCTGATCTTCTTTTTGTAGCTCCGCTTGAGACGGTTTTGGTAGACTTGCAAATGGTTTAAGGAGTCCATGTGCCTCTCATCCAATAGTTCTAGCTCGTTCAACTGTGATACCCAATATTCTTCATCTGTAATAAGATTTTGCAATGATATTTTCAAGGATGGGAGCTCAATCTCAATGGGGAGTATGGCTTCTAATTCATAGACCAGGGAGAAATGTGTGGCACCTATTGGTGTGCAGATACTTGTTCGGTAGGCCCATAAGGTGGGATTCAGCTATAGGTGCCAATCAACTATTTTCTTGAGGATTTTTAAGATAGTTTTATTCGTAGTCTCAGCTTGGTTGTTTCCTTAGGGGTAGTATGGAGTGGAAAAGTGATGGTCGATGTTGAATTTTTGGCATAGGTATCTAACATCCTGGTTTTTGAAAGGTGTCATGTTATATGAGATAATGGCTTGAGGGACACTGTACCAGAAAATTAGGTAGTTCAGGATGAACTTGGATATCTGCTTTCCTATGATATACGTCATGGGTATGGCCTCCACCCACTTCATGAAGTACTATGTGGCGGTGATGATGAACTTATGTCCATTGGATGAGGTGGGGGTGATTTTACCAATGAGATCAAGCCCCCACTGTGAAAAGGGCCAAGGTGTAATGATCGGGTGGAGCTCTTGAGCTGGTGCATGGATGAGATCCCCCATGCTATTGACATTGCAAACACCTTCGGACATAGTCATGAGCTTCCCTTTCCATTGTAGGCCAATAGTACCCATTCCTCAGTAGTTTCTTAGCCAAGGTCATACCACTCGAATGTGAACCACAAATGTCATGTACTTCGGTTAAAGTATTCAAAGCTTCCTCAGCATTTAGGCATCGTAAAAGGGTTCCTTGAATACTCCTATGGTATAGGGTGTCTCCTAAGATAACAAAATGAGATGAATTTTTGACAAATTTTCTTTTAAGGTTCAGGGTTATATCAGCAAGGACTCCTATTCTCAAGTAGGTGTATATATCATGATACTAGGGATCACCAAGACCAATGATTTCACACAAAAATTCAGACTCTAGTACCTTGAATTCTTGTACAAGAAGCTTTCTACAAGGAATTCTTGATTTGGGATGTTGCGTGGGACATCCAGTAGGGATTGAATAGTTTACATAACATATGTTGCTCTATTATTTTCTCTTGGCAGCTGCTCAAATGTGATATCAATGAAGGAATCTTTGAGGCTTTCCACCAGTTTCTTGTATGGAGTCAACTTTTCATCCTTCATTTGATTCTTATTATTTACTTGGTTGATGATAAGTTGAGAATCTCCATAGACCTTGAGTGCCATGATCTGCCACTGTACAACAATTCTCAGGCCTATGACAAGAGCCTCATATTCTACAATGTTGTTTGTGCATGAAAAAGATAGCTTATACGATTTGGGTATGTAATCCCCTTGTGGTGTAATGAAGAAGATTCATTCTCTTGACATGTGTTGTGTGTAGGATCCATCAAAGTACATTTTCTAGTGATCTTCCACACTTATGTTAAAGATGGATTCATTAGGGAATTCTAATACAAGTGGGTTTTTTGCATATATCAGTGCCTCTGCTAGTTGATCTGCAGTTTCTTGTCCTTTAATGGCTTTCCTTTCTACATATTCAATATCATGTTCTATTAGGATCATAACCCATTTAGTTGTTTGCCCTGTGAGCATCACTTTAGAAAGCAAATACTTGAGAGGGTCTATTTTGGCGATGAGTTTGATCTGGTGTGCTAGCATATAATGTATGAATTTCTAAGCTACGAACATGACTACTAAGAAATATTTCTCAATGGATGTGTAATTCAGTTCATGTTCCACCATGGTTCTACTGATGTAGTAAATAGCTCTCCTTTCCATTTTCATCATGTTGTGCTAAGAGAGCACCAAGGGTTGTTGTTATTGTTGATATATATAGGATCAAGGGTTTTCCTAGAATTGGTGGCATGAGAACTAGTGGTGTGAGCAAGTACTCCTTGATTTTGTTGAAATCTTGGTCACATTTATCATCCCATTTGTATGCTACCCCCTTATGGAGTAGATGAGAATATGGGATAGCCTTGTCTGCCAGTTGCACTATGAATCAACGGATGGACTGGAGTCTTCCTTGCAAACCTTTGAGTTGCTTCAATTTTTTTGTTGCCTCCATTTTGAGATTTTCCTTGACCTTGGTGGGGTCTATCTCAATTCCTCTCATAGACACAATGTATCCTAGTAACTTGCCCGATTGTACCCCGAAGACACACTTTTTTGGATTGAGTCTAATCTTGTACTCTTCTAGCCTATCAAAGATGGAGCTTAGAGCTGATATGTGATCTTGACATTTCCTTGATTTAGCCAGTATGTCATCGACATAATTTTCCATAGTTTTTTGAATCATATCATGGAATATTAGTGTCATGTCTCTTTGATAGGTTGCTCTGGAATTTTTCAACCCAAATGGAATCATATTCTAGCAATATGTCTCCCATGGGAAATTAAAGGTTTTCTTGTGTTGGTCTTCCTTAGCTATCATGATCTGATTGTACCCTGAGAATCCATCCATTAGTGATAGCATTTCATGTCCTATTGTCATATCCACAATCATATTAATGTTTTGGAGAGGAAAGTCATCCTTGGGACATGCTTTGTTCAAGTCTTTGAAGTCCATGCAGATGTGGATGCCCCCAGTGGGCTTGGAAATAGGTACAAGATTTTAAACACACTCTGGATAATCAATCAATCGTATGAACCCAACATCTAGGAGCTTCTGTAATTCCATTTTGACCGACAATTCTATCTGGGGATGCATCTTTCTCAACTTTTGTCTAACTAGCTTTGCTTCAGGATATAGAGCTAGATGGTGCACCACGACTTCTGGATGAAGGCCAAGCATGTCGATATAGGTCCATGCAAATTTTATCTTTCTTTCTCTTAAAAACGCAGCTAGGAGTTCCTATTCTTTTGTCAAAAGGGATTCTGCATAGAAGGTTATGTGTGGCATCTCTTCTAATCCTAGGTTGACCAGATTGCACTTTTTTGCTAAGGCTGTTGACTTCTCCTAATGAATATCACTAAGGGGAAGATTGAATCCTTCATCCTCTGGTGCCTTAAAGAGGTTTTCACCATTGGATGCATCATTTATTTTTACTATTTTTGGGTCAGAGAGTGCCACAATGTGGTTTTCACTCAAAGACCTAGAGATTATTCTCAAATTTTCACTTTTGCAACTGAAGGATTCAATCATTTCCCCATAATACGCATGTGTGTCTAGCACGATTTCAAACCCAACTTTGTGATCTCCACATGGTATAGTATCCCATAATCCCATGAATTCTAAGAGAGCCTCATCATTTTCGAATGTGTCCAAAATTGGTGGTCCTCATTGGTTGTAATTGATGAGTTGGGGATAGACTAAATTTAGCTCATGGGTTTGGTTGTTTGACTCAAAAGACAAGGTACTAATTATGAGGAGGGATGAATCCTTGAATAGCATGGGTAGGTCGGTTATGGGAAGGGAAAATTTTAGTGGCGAATCTTCACCAATTGGCGAATAATTAAAATCGAGACCTCCAGAAATGGCGAATAGTACAAGCTAAAAATGATGTTGAATCGCCAAGTTTTTACAAAAATTAATTTTGTCTCGATTAATTTTCCTATGTAAACGATGCATCATTGGAACCGATTCGCCAGTATTTTATACTATAATTACAAATATTAATTAAATTCGCCAATAATATTATATTACTACCATTAATTTTGGGGCAATATCGCCACAATAATAAATTACCATTAATTTTAGGGATATTTTAGCCTTGAATAGGGATTTAATTTATTGCCATCAAATCATTGATTATCATTTGAATTAGATGGTTGCAGGTTGATTATGTGCCCTAATACGCACGTCCCTTTTAAAAGGCTTGTTGAGGCCTAAAATTTGTGTTGGTCCACATGATTAAACCTAATCTTGTGGACCAAAAAAAAATTTGGGCCTCAACAAGCTTTTTAAAAGGCATGTACGTATTAGGTCATGGAATAAAACCTGCAACCATTTGATTAAAAAGCTAATCAATGGTAAAAAATTCACTTTTCATTTAGTCTCAATTTTAAAGTGATATTTTTAAAAAATACTTAATCCGTGTGTGCTCTAATGCGTTTTCGATAGTCCCTGGACCCCACAAGGGGGAGTTTCCCCCTCAACCCCCACAAGGGGGATCTTCCCCCTTGACCCTCGCAAGAGGTGCTGCCCCTTGACCCTGTCGGTGGCTGCCACCCCCGAGCCCCTACTTCAATATTACAAAAAATAAAAAAATATGGGGAAACTGCGCCGACCAACTATGCAAATTTTTAAAGGGGAGATTCACCATTGTAATTAGTCTTTTTAGTGATTATTCACTAGGATTCACCACTATGATTATTATTTTTACAAATTATTCATTAAGATTGGCCAATATTTTACAAATATTTTTAATAATGTGCATAGATTTTCCAGGAAAATTAATATATTTTTTCAAATGAAAGGAAATATTCGCCAGGATTTTACACCTTCGTTGAGGGGGGGTTTCTTAAATTTATCCCTGGTTATGAGATCTTCATCATCACTACGACATAAATCAGTTATGTCAAAGGTAAATTTATCTATGACTCAACCTGTGGATACTTTATTGAAGTGCGACTGCTGATAACTGAGGGGGAGTTTTGATTTATTTAACTGGAGCACCTATGCCAAATATGGTTACCTTCGGAGGGGTACATCCAAGACCAAGATTTCTCATATGCTTCTCAAGAATGAGAGGTACTAGAAGACCATTTTCATTTTGTCCAAGTTTCATATTTCTATTATAGCCCATACCGAGCATCATTTGTAGTCCTTTGCTACTATCATCCATGGGATGATCAGGCATAGGCCTTTCATCTCGGTATAGCAAGCTTGATATTCCTTTTTCATCTACCACTTCTCGGCTTAGGTCCCCCCAACATCATAATTTGGATGGGTTTTCTTTGAAGGTTTGGGTTGAAGTGTTGTTTGGGTGTGATTTCCCATGAGATCTAGGAGATTGTGGTAACTCTCCTATCACAAAGGCATTTTTCTTCATTTTGTAATCCCCACATCCATTGTCTTGGACAATGACTATGATTTCAAAGATATCAGGAATGTCAAGTGTCTTTGTCTCAGAAGTGGAAGCTAAAGTAGCTAGGTCTACATATGGGGTTGAAGAGCCTTCATCATTCTTTGGGACTTAGGGGATTTTGTAGTACTTTGCTTCTAGATTTTTGCAATAATAAAAGGGCTTAGGATCACCATGGACTGTGACCTCTTGGTTTTGGTAGGGAAACTTGATGCACTAATGGAAAGTAGATGCAATTGCTTGCATCCCATGGATCCATGGATGCCCTAGGAGAAAATTATACGGTAAATCAAGGTCAAGGACCTGGCGTGTGGTTTCCATGATGGTCGGACCTACTTGAATAGGGATTTGAATAGTGCCTTGAGACACTCTTTCCTTGTCATCATATGCTCTAATTACAATTCATTTACCTTTTTCAATTGAGTCCTCGAAGAATCCCAAATTCTTTATTAGCTTAAGTGAATAGATATTTAGACTTGGACCCCCATCCACCAAGACCCTTTTGACTTTGTTTCTATGGACCAAGACTTCAATATGGAGTGCATGGTTATGAGATAGTTGGGTGGGGAAGTCCTGATTAGAAAACATTAGGAGATGTGGGGTAGTGAGGTGTCCAACCATAGCTTGGAACTGGTCAGCATCAAGATCCATAGAGATGGTGGATGAAGCCAATGCTTCATCAAGGATCTTCTTATGTGCGGGTGAGATCTTCAGTAACTCCATGATGGAGATCTGAGCAAGGGTTCTTTTCAGCTAGTCTAAGATAGTATAACCATCTAGAATAGATTTTGTATTTTAGGTGGATGCCCTAGGTGGTTGCGAAGATCCAGCAATGGTAACTTTGTCACCATGTGTGGTGAATCCACAATCAGCTTTGTCTCCCTTGATGCTAACAACAATGACCCATTCGCCTAGGGATGCAACAACATGATTGTAAACATGGTTTACATTGCCATACTTTTCCTTTCCATTTCTATTCCTTTTATTATGATCAGGCATCGGATTTGTGTATATCTTTAGGTCCTGATTTTTGACTTGTTGTTCAATGTTTATGATCTTATCATCGATAAGGTATTGGATTAGATTTTTAGTCTCATGTAGCTGGCTATTGTGTGCCCCTTGATTTTATGAAAATCACAAAGGTGATTTTCTTTATACCATGGTGGTTTCACTTGGGGTTCTTGATAATTCTCATAAGTGGGGATTTTGATGAGATTCTCACTTACTAACTTGTTCATGACAGAATCGATTGATTCCCCAAGGGCTATGTATTTTTTATTGGAGGATATTTATTTCATGGGGGTGGTCCCCCTTGATTATTCAAATTTTTGACTTGATTATTGGGTGCTTGTTGTGATACCGTTTTGGCTTGTATGTTGTTTTGATTGTTTCCTTATAGTTGTTGGTATGATTGGGTGTTGTGTTTTGGAGCACTGATTATGACCTTGGCATCAACCACACCATCATTAGTGACATTTTTTTTCTTCGTCCATGTGTGAGGTTTCTCATTGTAACTTGTGGATGGTCGATTGTCTTGATATTCTTGATATGTGGGTGTTCCCCCTTGTGGAATAAGGGATCTTTCGATGTAGATCACCTTGGGGATCAAATGGTCATATGTGGTGATACATTGCATTTTTAGATGGAAGGACAAGGTTTTCTCAAGATTGGAAATGATGGTGCAAATGTGTTGCTCCTCTAGCATGGCCCGCTTGCTCATGTTAGCCTTGGATTTCCATCATTGCGAGAAGGATAGAAATGATTCCCCTTTAGCTTGTTTGAGCACAGATAGTTCCTCTACACTAACATCCATGCCAATGTTAAATGCATAATTCTTTATGAATACGTCTATGATTTCTTAGAACTTTTTGATTCCAGGATGAAGGTGACAAAACAATTCCATGGTAGGCCAAGCCAAAATTTGAGGAAACAGTTGCATTAGATATGTGCCATCGTATGCAACTTCCATGCAATGTACCTGAAATTCCCTAATGTGATCTTCAAGATTTTCCGTCCCACAATATTTGTCAAATTTAGGGATTTCAAACCCTTTTGGGAATGGTACGATCACAAGGCTCCTGTTGAATGGATAGTGGCATAGGTTGCTTGGTGTTTTTGTTTTTTTCCCAGATTGGAGATCTAGCACTTGCTGCCAGAGCAATTCCATTTGTGTCATTACCTCATTTTGCAGATCAGGAGGTGGGGTGAATATGTTTTGAGATGCTTTGATTGTTTGGGTGATAGGTGGAGTGTTGGGTATGTTGATGGGAGTTTGTTGCAAGCTCTGCTATTCGATCAAGGCTTGTTGATATGCCAACAATTTCTATCATGACAAAAACACTTTTTGTTGTTGTACCAACAATGCTTCTTGTTGGTCTTGTTGTTATTATGTCAACAATGCTTGTTGTTGGGCTAGTAATTGGTTGCTTCTTGTTGTGCTTGGTACTATTGCAAGGATTGTTGATATGCTTATTGTTGAGATAATTTTTGTTGTGCTTGGTATTGCACCTGTGCTTGAGTATGATGGGCTTGATATTAGGCTTGTGCCTAAGCTTGAGCCTATTGGGCAGCCTATGCAGCCTGGGCAGCTTATGCAGCTTGGCCAGCCTATGCGGCTTGTGTAGCTTGTTGTTGTAACAACACTTGAACTTGTGCCTGAAAAGCTTATTGTGCTTGTTGTGCGGCTTGTTGTGCCTACACTTTTTAGGCAGCTAGTTGTGCAGCTTGCGTAGCTTGTTGATTTTAAAATTATTGAAGTGCCTTTTGGTAGGCTTGTTGAGCTACTTGCAAGATGATGTTGTATGAGTTTTTTGTGTTTATTTTTGGTGGTGGTGGTGGGAGAAACAAAATTGTGTGGGATGTGGTGATGAGAGTTTGAGGTGGTTGTTGAGGTACCATTTGATTGATGATAGGAATTTGTGTGGTGGGTGGTATGGTTGATTTGATAGGTGCTTGGGAGACCACTTTCTAAGATGATGTGTTGATTGCTTGTGATGTTGGGATTGTTGCCACCTATTGTTTTGATATCGATGGCATGATCAGAGGATTCGGTTTGATGGTTTGATTTATGATTGGAGGATTGTTTCAATTTTGTTTAATGAGGGTTGATAAAGGGGGTTTCCCTAAACTGATGAGTGGTGTGGATATTAATGGTAGAGGTGGAAATCATGGGAAAATAGGTGGTGTATTCCCTTGAGGAAATGATGATGATGAGGGGTCAAAGATTCCCCCTTGTCTGAATAGTCCTCCTTCTCCTTATGATGTCATGGGGAGAGAGACTTGTGTGTTAAGAGGGTATGTTGGTGTTGCATAAAAAGAGGATGGGTTGTTGGGGTCATGAAAGACAAGTGGAACATATGGGTGTTTTGGATTTTAGGGACGGATTGACCCAAGATGGTCTTTTCATCTAAGTCTTGGTTGTTCACAAGGGGATGTGATTGAAGAGCATGAAGCAATGAGCTCCCCTTGTTGACAATTGGTTGATTTGGAGCAATGGATGATGTGGTTTGTGGGATTGGTTGAATGATTTTTTGGAATCAAGGTGTGAATGAGACTAGTGGCATAATCCCAAGAGGTTTCTCCACAATGGTTCTTACATCATAATCGAAAGGGAGCTTAGCCCCTTCTTTTTCCAAATATAGCATGTATTGCGAAGGATTGAGTCTCATCTTGGCATTGACAATTATGTGAGTTTCAGGATTTTGGACCATTTCAATGATTTCGTCTTGAGTCATTCCCAAGACATTATTGGTGATGTCCTCCACTTGTCCTTCCTCTTGAAGATCTTGTGGTAATAGAGGAAGATTGGTTGGGGGATTGCTAGATCCAATGGGATTGATTTTGGGACCGGTCTGACTCAAGTCACTTGAAGTAGATGTTTCTTTGTTTTTTTCCATGTTCTTCTGTTGAGATCTAGTTTGAACCATAAAATGGGGATCATTTTTTAGGAATGTGGGAGGTGAACCTCTAACTCCCTACATTGATCTAAACTTTTAGGCACAAAAACTAAAATCTAGGATGATTAAGGATCAAAGGGTGATGATGAGGTAAATGAAAGATGGATGGTGTGAATGATTGAACTCTTAAGAAATCTTGAAGGAGATACTAGACTTTGGGACTTTTGGATTTTGGATTATGGATTTGATTTGATTATGATTTGATTTGATTTTGGATTTTGGATAATGAACTCATAAACCCCAAGATGTTGGATGTTATCAAGAGATAGACTTGTTCACAAGGATTGATAATTTGACTAAATGTATGACGAAGGATTCATCTACACACACCTAGTCAAACAAGATAATTTGGATTTGATCTAGAGGATTTTCCAAAAGTCCAGCATGAAGGATTTTTTCAAGATTTCTAAGATTTGTTTGTGAGATAATTTTTGATTGATGTTTAAGGGATGGATGAGATTTTTTTACTTGATCCTAAGTGAACCTAGAAATACTTTTTGCTTACAAGATCTCGGTGTTGAAGAACATGCTATACTTCCTATGTGAGATACTCAAACCTTTGAAAAAGTCTTGGATTTTGAAAATAGTAAAATGAATACAAGTTGGGATTGTTCTTTGATGCACATTTGTAAAAGTTGAAGACCAATCTCTCTCTAAATTTGTAAGGCATAGACAAACATTTCTTGAGAGCTCTTGGACTAAGACTTTTAGAGTTTGGTTTTCAGATTTTGATCTTTCGGGAAATCATTTGGAACAACACATGTGTGGGGTTCAATTGTTTCTTATCTTTGCTTAATGAGTTCCTTTTACCACAAACACTCTCTTTCTTAGCTTTTCAAATTAAATGTCTAATGTCCTAACTTCTTTTTATCCCAAAAAGTCCATTATGTGGAAATCAAGGAAATTAAGGCAATAGTTCCCTAATATTGATTTTAGTAAGAGAAAATTGAGATGTAAATCCAAATACTTAGAAGCCTCTAAGGATGGAATCCCTAGGGCAAGAAATAGCACTTGAATTTTTTCAAAGGTATTTGATCCTCCTAAAGGGTTTGAAATTTTGAGGATTTTGTTAAATGTTTGTTTTCCAATTTTTTAGATCCAAGCCAAGTGTTTTGATTTCAAAATGATGCACAACCCTAGGATAGAAAGAGACAATATTTGTGTAGTACCCACTTGTATAAATCTAGTTGCACCTATTTTTAGCAAATGATTAGAACCTTGAAAACACTGGCTCCCCTCCATGGCACACACTTCTCAAGTTAGCCAAGTTTCAATACCCATGAAACTCCCATGGCATGTGTCTCATCTCTACTAAAAACAACAAAAATGTGGGGCAACTTTAGAATGACCGTTCTTGCACCAAAAAATAGGTTCTTAGTCAGGGTGATCGGGGACATGGCACCTTGTGAACATCCAACAAGCCACTAAATACTTTAATAAATTCTACTAGGGGCTCTTATGCTTTTTACGGTAGTACCACATTTTGAAAGACGCTATACGACTAAGGCCTACATACCATGTGGACTTGACAATTTAGTCTTATCCATTTGTATACCAGCATAAGTGAAAAATTGGTTGGAGTCATCTTCAAATTGGTCTTAGCTAGGCCCCTCTAAACGTAAATAATAGTGAGCAAGCACATCATTATTTTTGATCAATCTTTGTTTGCATAACAAAGAGAGAACACACATGATATACTCAACCCACACTTGCAAACTTTGTTCAATTTTAAGAGCCTAATTGAACTGTGGAGGCAATCTTTTATACAACTTAATATCACCAAAATACTTTTGATTCTCAAGATTGTCGTGAAGCATGAGAGAAGTGCATATGCCTTTTAAATGATATTACTTTGTAAAAAAGACTACAAGACACAAAAAACACATGTTCATTTTAACTTCAAAAGCAATAATGGATTCTTTTTAAGCACCAAGATGAAGTGTGAAGTTTGTTCAATTGTTAGATCCAAAACCAGCTTTGGTAAGTTCCTAAGGTTCTTTTTAATCCCTCTGATTGTTCTTTTTTAAAACCCAAATGAAATTTATTTTGAGTCCTAAAACTTGAATAGAAAAAAGCCTTAAGAATGGGATTATAATTGTTCCCAAAGTGTTTAAAAAAAATTGATACAATCATATGATAAACCATAACAAGTCTTTTCTTTGCTTCCTCCTTTTCCTTTTGATCACTTCAACCTACAAAAACTAGTTAAACTACAAAAAACAAAGCCATAAAGAGGTTAGAGGTCAAAGGCAATCAATATAGAAAAGCACATGTAAAAATGAAACTCAAAAAATGACATTTAACCCAACTCTAGTGGCGCAATCTGTGAAGGAATTGTAGTTTGAAGAGGTCCAGCGGCACTCTGGTGAAACCAATAGCGCTCTGTGGAGAAACAGAGACTGCGATTGCATCACTATTTCACCAAGTGTCAAACTTTGGAGTTTGGTTGATCTGGGCTTAGGAAAATGATAGAAGCACTATGGTTTGGAGTGCAAACAACATCGCTAAATAGTGACACTAGACTGATAGCGGTGTTGTTTGACTTTTTCAATAGCATTGTTTCCTGTAGACACACAAATTTTAAAAAATAGCAAAATTTTCACCAAAAATCATGTTAATTCTTCAAGAGTCACCCTCCTTCTAGCACCAAAGTGTGAATGGTAGCTCTAGACCTTCACAAACATGAACAAACAACACAATGTTAGTCAATTATAGACATCTAAACTATCATTCCCCATAAGATTCATTTGAAGCATAATGAATAAGAAATAAAGTAAAGAAACCAAATAAAAGCAATCTAAATCCTATTCAAATGCTCAAACCCTCAATCCCATGGGGGAATTAGTGCTATTTTGATATGGAAAATATCCCTTTCCCAATTCCTTGAGAGATTTGATGATGATCAATGGTGCTCCTTGATAAAGTTTTCCATAACCTAGCTATGGTGATGAAAAACTATAAAAAATTGAATGATATGTTTGACTTTGCTCAAAACCTGTAGATAATGACTTTGCTTCAAGTGGTGGATCCCAAATTAGTAAAAGATCCTTCTATTTATAGAAGAGAAGAATGGAAGAATGAAAAATATGAAGGATGTGGGACTAAACATAAGCCAATGTCATTGTGCCACTTGTCAACATGTCAATGGAGGGAGGTCGAGCACATTTTGATCAATGTGAAAATAAATGCTATTAGGTAGAAATTTGAAATTGGAGAAGTGACATTTTGGAGGGAGATGAAAGAAGAGTTAATGCCACTTGGCTCAAGAAAAAGGACATGTAAGAGGCCTTTAATGCCTTGTTGGATGGACAAGTCCTTTTGGGAGGGAATTTTCAAATTTGAAGAATATTCCAACTTGATGCTATATTTGAATGAAAAGGAGGAATTAATAAATCAATTAAATTGATTTATGTGTGCAAGTTGCAAAATCTAGAGGATTTGATGGATCAGAGTTAGAGTTAATTAGGATTTAATTAACTTAGAGGGAGATTAGTCTGATTTGCCATTTTGACTTAGATTTTTAGATTTATTTATATCAAAATGGGAGGAATATGAATATTAGATTTAATTAGGTAAAGTTTGATTTGTTTAATTAAAAGGGGATGATATTATATTTAAATCAAATAAAGGTTAGTTTATTGAATTTAAAGGAGATGAAATATGATTTAATCAAAAAAGTGATTTATTTAATTAAAAGAGGAACATTAGGATTAATTAAAAAACACAATTTATTTAATTAATAGAAGATAATGATTTAATCAAATAAAGTGGATTTATTTAATTAAAAGATGAAATATGATGAATTTAATCAAATAAAGATTATTCGATTAAATGGTTAGTAAGGAAGATGATTTAGGCAGAATTGGTGTTAGTAAATCAGGATCAGGTGCATGATATCAATCAGTATATTTTGAACATCTAGAGATATATTTATATGTCCATCAGATTAATGGATATAAATCTACCAAAAGAATTCCCAATACTTTGAAAGCAATAATCCACCCAAAATTGCAGCTGGAGATAAGGAAAATGAACCCACATAGGCATAACTGAATAAATAATAGTTCACCCTTCACAACTAGGTGAAACCATTTCCAAACCTAGAAGATCTTAAAGATAAAGAAGAATTATGATCTATATAATATAAAATTAGTACCCACTTTGAGGACTCCAAAATTTTCAACCATGGGCTTTTCATGCTTTTTCAAATTTGGTAAGAAGGCTTATTTAAGTTCCTTGAGCAATGTATTTCCTAATGCTCCCTTGTTCTTACATATCTCAATTTAGTTTAATTCAAAGAGTTCCATCAAATGCTTTATCTAAAAGGAAAAAACATGTTTTCAATTGGTATTCCATGAGATGTTTCATAAAAAGATTCCATTATATTTAATCTTTTGATTGGAACAACTCAATTAAGCAAAGGATACATAATCTTCACAACACTTGCAAAACATAATATTCATAATAGATGATGAGTAGTTAACTTATGTACACATTATCATACAAACATTTATCTTAAATAGTCTTTAAACATTTTCACAGCATAATCCTCACAGTACATAATGAATTGTTATGTTCTTGATCCATCACCATATAAACACATCGAAACATGTATATGCCAAATTTTTGCAATATTATTTCTTGTATAGGAAATTGACTTGGGTGAAAACATTATTTATCACACCAAATAATAAATCTATGTGAGATCATCACTTGTTTCTCTTAGACTCCAATTTTCAAGCATAGCAAATCATTTCAAATGAAAATGACAAAATGTCTTACAACCAAAGTTGTTAATTAAGGAAAAAATAAAATGTTTCCAAGTTCCACCATTGTACACATTTACAATTGGTTTTATATTGTTGTAAGGTCAAGGAGGATAATTAAAAAATCCCTTGCACTTGCTAGACTTGAGGATGATCATATTGTCATGTGAATGTTTCTCTTTTCGATTGTTTTGCATGCCATCATAAGGGATCGAGCTGGTTGAATGTAGCTCAGAGTGATTCAGCATGTTTGGGTGTAAAAGAGGACCATTCCTAGCTTAAACATATCTATCAAGATGTGTTGGAATAGTTCGTTTGGTTGCACAAGTTGCAGAATGAAAGTTGCACCACTTTGCAACTTTACACTGCTTGCATTTGACACTTTTTCCATCAAGTAAAAACTGAACACCACGAGAAAATGACCATGAGATAACAAAAACTAAGAGATATTATTATAGAGGAGCCCAACGTGATCCCATAGGCTCAGACGAGGAGTTCATAAGCATCACAATTTTTGAGTAATAGCCTATCAAAGATTGTAGTCATTTTTCACTTTGGACCCTTAAGGGATCAAGTCGGTTAAATGCAACTCAGAGTGATTCAGTGTGTTTGGGTGTGAAGGAGGAGCATGATTAGCTTAAAATTACCCATATGGATGTGTTGGAATAGATCGTTTGGTCACACGAGTTGCAAAATGAAATTTGCACCACTTTGCAACTTTACACTGCGTGCATTTGACACTTTTTTCATCAAGTGAAAATTGGACACCACGGGAAAATAAATTTGAGATAATGAAAACTAATAGAGGTTATTATAAAGGGGCTCAATTTGATCCTATAGGCTCTTATGGAGAGTTCATAAGTGTCATGGTTTCTGAGTAATAGTCTGTCAAAGATTGTAGTCATTTTGCACTTTAGACCCTTAAGGGATCGAGTCAGTTGAACGTAGCTCAGAGTAATTTGACATTTTTGGGTGTGAAAGAGGACCATGACTAGCGTAAATGTAACCATCTGGATGCGTTGGAACAATTCGTTTGGTCACACGAGTTGTAGAACGAAAGTTGTACCACTTTGCAACTTTACACTACTTGCATTTGACACTGTTTCCATCAAGTGAAAACTAGACACCACAAGAAAATGACTTTGACATAACAAAAACTAAGAGGTTATTGTAGAGCGGCCCAACATGATCTTGTAGGCTCATATGGAGATTTCATAAGCATCACGGTTTTTGAGTAATAGTCTGTCAAAGATTGCAACCATTTTACACTTTGGACCCTTAAGGGATTGAGTTGGTTGAACGTAGCTCAGAGTGATTTGGTGTGTTTGGATATAAAATAAGACCATGCATAATGTAAAAATACCCATCTAGATGCATTGGAATAGTCAGTTTGGTCACACAAGTTGCAGAACAAAAATTGCACCACTTTGCAACTTTACACTGCTTGCATTTGACACTTTTTCCATCAAGTGAAAACTGGACACCACAGGAAAATGACTCCGAGATAACAAAAACTAATAGAGGTTATTGTAGAGGATCCCAACATGATCCCATAAGTTTAGATGTATATTTTTTAAGTGTCATGATTTCTAAGTAATATCCATCAAAGATTTCAGCCATTTTGCACTTTGGACCCTTAAGGGATCAAGTCGATTGAATGTAGCTCGGAGTGATTCGGCATGTTTGGGTGTGAAAGAGGATCATACCTAGTATAAATGTAACCAAATGGACATGTTGGAACAATCTGTTTGGTCACACGAGTTGCAAAATGAAAGTTGCACCACTTTGCTACTTTACACTGCTTGTAATTAACACTTTTTCCATCAAGTGAACACTGGACACCACGATAAAACAACTCTGAGATAACAAAAACTGAGAGAGGTTATTGTAGATGGGCACAACACAATCTCATAAGCTTAGATATAAATTTTGTAAGCATCACAGTTTGTGAATAATATCCTATCAAAAATAGCAACCATTTTGCACTTTGGACCCTTAAGGGATCGAGCCGGTTGAACATAGCTCAAAGTGATTTGGTGTGTTTGGGTGCAAAATAGGACCATGGATAGTGTAAACATACCCATTTAGACATGTTTGAATAGTATTTTTGGTCACACAAGTTGTAGAATGAAAGTTGCACCACTTTGCAACTTTACACTACTTGCAATTGACACTTTTGTCGTCAAGTGAAAATTGGACACCATGAGAAAATGACTCTGAGATTACAAAAACTGAGAGAGGTTATTGTAGAGGTTCCCTACATGATCTTGATGCCTAAAATGTAATTTCCATAACTAACATGATCTCTGGGTAACAGGATGTCAAAGATTATTTCCCATTTGCAATTTGGACTGTTAAGGGATTATGTTGCATGAATTACAAATGTTTGAGGGCAGCAATAAATTTCAAATTTTGAGTAAATATCATTACAAATGTTTATGTGAATAGATGGTATGGTATATTGATATTGATATACAATCATTAGGTTGATTTGTTTTAATAAATGAAGTTTTTATAATAAGTTAGTCAATTGGTGCTAGTTATAATAGGGAGAGAATAAAAGAAGAAAAAGAATGATTGGTAACCATCAATGGTTATTATACTCACTATATTAATAATATGATGTTTACAATAAAATGAGATTTATTTTGGCAGTCCTAATTCTTATGTTTGTGCTACAATTGTCTAATATGCTTCATACACCATTCTGAAACCCAAGTGCTTGTACTTGTAGGCACAATGCTTTCTCAAAACTATCAAGTGGTAATACAAAATCATGACAAAAAGATCAAACTATATGAATTCCAACACCCCACTTAAATCAAATATTGAATCAATGTGCCTCATTTTCATGCACATAAACTCATCTTATAAGATTCTCTCATAATAACCAAAAATATGATTCAAGGATGCCTTAGGTACTCTGTTCTCATAGATCTTTTGCAATGTCACTCATACATTCAAGATGCTCTTATAATTTCTACATCATAGGTTCTCATGATGAGGTTAACTTCAAATGAATAACTTGAAATTCCCTCACTAAGATTTGCACACACTTTTATAATGTATACACCATAGGTGGTCATGATGGCGTTAACTTCAAATGAATAATTTAGTACCATCTGCTAGTTGTGGATTTGGAATACACTGTATAACTTTATTTGGGTTTACTAGCTCCCACCTAAATAAAGAAAAGAGATTTTAAATATTAATAATCGCATAATCACATAATCAATTCAAATAAACATGTGATATGTCAATAATCTAAAACTTGTGTGCTCAAGAATGCAATATCTTATAACTTATCACTAGTCAATCTAGACCATTGAATATCTTTAAAAAATTAATTTTTATATGAATATCAAGCATACCTCCCATCTATTAGGATTACACTTTAGAGGGTCCTTGAAGTAAGGATTATGGGTTCAAAGAATTCATAAAAGACAATTCACAAGTATAGGAGTATTGAAATTTAAATATAAGCTCCTTCCATGTTCATAGAACAATGTACCCCACTAACCAATGCTCGATTTAAACATATTAAGATAGTTTCTATGAAAATTGGGCATTTTCAGAAACCTTAGCTTAAAATCAGAATTGAGATTTGTCAAGATCATCAAAAATGTTGCATTGCTTTTTTGGCTGAGATTCTCTTGGATGGCTCATAAATCAACATTTTATGCAAGGAGACACCAATCAATTTTTAGTAGTTTACTTACAAATAGAAAAATTAAAAGAAGAAAAAGAAAGAGCATCCAAAATGGAAATGAAATGAAAATAGATGGAAGGCACTTATAGACAACAAATCCACACCATTTGGTTCCAAGTTAGGAGCAACAAGGCTTAAATCTTGATTCTTCCATTAAGGATAGGCATTCTAGTCTCTCAACTTAGTCACTTCTAGCCATACATCTTTATTGGAAGTTCCAAGATACCTATTGCACACAACAACCTCTCATGAATAGAACGTAACCAAACTATTACTTTCCAACCTTTTGGAAACTTGTAACCTATTATGAAAACAACACAATTTAATCTTCCACTTAGTTTACTAATCTATTGAGAATATCCTACATTTTTTTGCATATTTTTTGAGAAAAAATAAAATACCATTGAACTTTGTATCCTTTGCCATAGTTCTAAACATAAAGTGTGCTACATTGCAAGTTTGATAACTTCATCAATCACCTACATACATGATATAAACATTAGATGATAGCATTGGAATCATACAAATTTATGTGCATACTTATAAATTAATAAGAACCAATGTGCATACTTAAAAATTAATCCAATGAACCATCTGAGTTTGCTCTACTCTTTATTGTGTCAAGTATTGCCTCATATTCAAACTCACACACCTGCCACAAGGTCTTGTTCAAAGGTCTACCCCCATATTTGGTCAAACAAACATTGGATGCCATGACAAGGTTCGAGTAACGAAGAATCTACTGATGTGTGTCAAAGTCATGAAATAGAAAAAATTTAACACTCTTATGTGGGTACCTTCTAAGCCATGTTCCAGTAATAAAAAATGAGCCTATAGGTAATTCAATGTTTTCTCCATCTATAATTGGGGCCTCCAATTTCTTTTTGGCCTCAACACAATGACACAAGTAATAATGTGTTCCCTCTTTGTTGTCTTCATATGCAATAACTACATAAACATGCCCTACATTGATATGTGCAACAAATTAGATGAAATTAGTAAACATTATAAATACACTACAAAGTAAGATAACAATAGGAATTTCAAAAACTATGCAAGTAGATATATTACCTAGTTGCACTAGATCTGATATGTGGTCAAATTCAACCAATGATTCCATCTGTGTTAGTTCCAATGCCATCAGAGGGTGATACATGTGAAGTGGGCTAAGATAACTTAATGACCAATTCCCAACCCACTCCTTTGATTCACAATCATCCTAGGCTTGCATTGTACATGAAGAACAAAAGCATGCTAACTTTAGTGTATGGATACTCCATGAACCTGCATTTGATCTAAGGAAAGAGTCTAGCTCACTTGATCCTGTAAGTGTACAATAATCCTCATATGGTGCAATGTTAGTATCATCCATCAACCAAAAAAATATACGAACTAAAGGCGTTCCTTCATTACCTGGACCCATCAAAGCATTACACCACTCGACAATTGATTTTGCATCTGTCAACTTTGCATTGTCTTTATACTTTAACTCTTCTCATGCTAATGCTCTTTTGACACATTATCCTACACCATCATGCTCCCCCTTTCAATGCCCAGCCTCACAAAAGTTCCACATATGCTAAACACCTGTAATGACATGCATTCTTCTCAACTAGTAGAACATGCACGAGTTCTTGAATTGTGCTACATAGTTATTTGACCATATTATATGTCGATCGTATGTTATGCCCTTCTAAGCCAAATCATTGTAGAACAACTAGAAGCAACCTTGCACGAACTCTAGAGAATGTGTGAGATCATCACTAATATAAAAGTGATACTCCCTCGATACCTTCCTTTGGTCCTTTGTACTATCAACTGCATGAATGAATGCTATGTGCACAAATATTGAAATATGTGTGGAGTTGTAATATTGTGTCTGCACCTCACGTTGTGGCTATAGAGTGTAGTTCTCTACAAAGTCAGCCATTGAAACTATGATGTTAACTGGAAAGGTTTCCTTGCATAACTTGAATTGTGAGTCCAACCATCAAGCTCTATGGGTGTGCCTTGCATACTCATACACTATATTGTCACAAAATTTAGACATAAACTGATAGACTGGAATCTTCTCAATAACCAAATCATGCCTTTTTGCTTGATTACCATCTTTTGTAATGTATGCCACTATTTTATACCTCTTGAACTCTACTAGTTGCTTTCCCACCTCATGTGTGCTTTCTATATGTTGACATACTAGCATACATTTTAAGCCACTGCAATGCTGACATGAACCATCCAAGCATAGTTTCCTATAGAATATTTGGACATCCTCTCTTTCACATAATTTTTTTGATAAGAACTCTCTTGAAGATTTTGGTGGACATGTATGCCACAATCCTACAAAACATCGTTAGTATGAAAATCTAAACATTAGAATGATAAGAATCATAATGGTTAGAGAATTCAATATGTAGTCTACAACAACAAGTAATGCGTGTGTGATTTATCTTGACATAAAAAGGTTTAAGCATTTCAAAATATCTTTGAAAATTTTGAATTTGAGGATAATCCTATTGAAATTTATAAAAAAATTGGGTTTGAGTCATACCCAAAAATTTTTTTGGATGTGGCTCAAGGTTCTGACTACTGATTCTCCTTCTTACCACATCCCTTTGATTCAGAGATGGCCTTGTGTTATTCTTCTAATATTCTTAAATTAGTTTTCTCAATGCTTCAACAACTAGTTTATCTTTTCATGGGAGTCTCCCTGAACATAAAAACTAGTGTGTATTGCCTCTCTCCAGTACACATCAGGTACATTTGATTCTTTTATCATGGTTCTTGCAGCTTCTTGTACCGTCTATTTTTTCCTCTCAACTACACCATTCTGTTGAGGGGTTCTTAGAGTAGAAAATTGTCTTTTTATGCCATGCTCTTCACAAAATGTATTAAATTCACAAGAAGTGAATTTTCCACCTCTATCAGATCTCAAACATTTGATTCTTAGGTTCACTTCATTTTCCACTCTTGCTTTGAACACTTTAAACCTATCTAGATCCTGAGTCTTTTCTCTAAGAAAAGCAACCCATGTCATTTGAGAATAATCATCAATAAGGAGCATGAAATACCTATCACCATTTATGCTTCCTATTCTAGTTGGACCACAAAGGTCAGTATGAATTAATTCCAGCATTCTGGTAGTAGATTGATCTTTTCCCTTAAAACTACATATTTTTTGTTTCCCTAACTGACAACTTTTGCAAATAGTATTAGTAGGCTTTGTGATTCTAGGCAGACCTCAGAAAACATCTCTTGAACTAATCCTAAGTAGATTATCAAAGTTTACATGTCCCATTCTCTGGTGCCACAACCAACTTTCATTGACTTGAGATTTAAAGCACTAACCAGCAACATCCTTAAGCTGATAGATGTTTCCATGAGTTCTTCCTGCAGCAACCCTATCTTCAGATCCTTTTTTGGTTTCACAGGTATTATTTTGAAACACAAGTTTAAACCATTTCTACACATCTGTCCAACACTCAAAAGGTTATGCCTTAAACTCTTTACATAATATACATTATCAGTGTTGTGTATTCCATCAAAACTAATTGTACCTTTTCAACAATCTTCACTCCTAAATCATCACCAAACATGACCAAACTACCATCATACTTTTCAAGTTTAGTAAACTTACTTTTATCTCTGGTCATGTGATTAGAGAATCGATTGTCAATCACCCAGTAGTCTTCATCTTGTCTAGTATGAAAGGAAATGACCAAAGTACCTTCCATCTCATTCTTTCTATTCTCTGAAACATTCTTTCTTGCACATTTTCTAGGGTTAGCAAATGCATATTTATCCTCCAAAGCTAAAAATAGGCATTTACTATCATCACCCTCATAATCAAGTTCATCATCATAGATTCTGGCTTCTTCTTTAACATAATACAACTTCTTATATTTCTTATCCTTTTTAACCTTATCTTTATTATCTGTGTTCTTCTTATGTACAACTCTATTCGAACATATTGAAGCATAATGACCAATATTACCACAACTGAAACATTTAAAGGGAAACATACCTTTATACTTACAGATACCTTTCTTCCTGGTAAAATTCGCTTCCAACTCATCAAAACCATCACTATCTGGATCATCCTTGGTCTTTGTTGCTTTAAATGTTGTTTCTATATTTTCCTCTTTCTTTCCAAACTTTCTCATCTCAAATGCAGTCAAGGTGCCAAATAGCTCTTCTTTAGTGTATTTCTTATTATCATACATTTATTCAATAATTGAGATCTTATCACTATAACACTCAGGTAGGGTTATTAGGATCTCAATTATATCTTCATCAGTTAGTTTTCCCCCTTGATTCCTAACTTCATTTGATGCAAGTTCAAACCTCTGGAAATAGCTTGCAAAATTTTCACCTTCTTCCATTTTCAAATTCTCATATCTACACTTTGCTGTAATCTTCTTGGTCAATTTCACTCTATCATTTCCTTCATAAATATCTTCCAACTTTTTCCAAACTTCATGAGTAGTACCCAAATAAAAAACCTTAGTTCGCTTAGTTTTAAATAGAGCACTAAAAAATAGCATACCTCACATTTTCATTCTCCTCATAAGCAGAAACCTCATCTACAATATTAAGACCACCCGTCGGAGAAACATACTTTGTCTCAATAGCCTTCTAGGTCTTGTAACTAAGAGAAATAATGTATCCTCTCATCTGCACTTTCTAGTCACTGTAATAAGATCCATCAAACATAGGGATCACCAACTTATGCACCATTAGATCCTCCTTAAGCGTTTAAGCTCTACACCAAGGAACCAAAGATCCGATACCAATTGTTAAAAGGAATAGGACAACTAAGAGGGGGGTGAATCAATTGTCACCAAATTTAAACTCAAAACTTCAACACTTATCAATTTCACAACCAAACTGTTATGTTATTAAGTATGAAAATGAAATGCAAATAATAGAAAGTAAAATCAACCCAATGAACACCATATTTTACAAGGAAAACCCCATAAGGGAAAAACCATGGTGAGGATTAACTCACAATATAAAGAGATAGAAAAACTGAATACAAAGGCTCACTACCTAGAAGAGGACTCACTATCCAGATACACGGGCTCACTCCCTACAAAAAGGACTCACTATCCAATAAGGAGGCTCACTTCCTACTGATACAAAAGAAAAAAAAAAGGTCCACCACAACAATTTACACACATCTGCGGCCTTGATCAGAAGATTGCAGAAACCTTCAGCTCACTACCTTCAGGAATCTAACATAATGAAGTATTGCTGCCTCAACTTACTTTCGCACAATTCTGCTCTTCACTTGTGGCTTACTTCATTACTTTTCATCATGCCATCCTTCACAACTTTACTTGAATTTATACCATATTCAACCTTAGAAACTTTCTCCAAGGTTGGACACATAAGCTTCATTTCATAAATTCAAATTAGGTTGGCAACTCAACATTCCCACGGTGGAAAGGAATGAGAGTGGAACAATTAAATACTTAACCAAGACCAAAAATAATGTGTTAGATCAACCATATGCTTCCTTAATTAAATTTTAATTCTTCATATGAGGTGTAAACACCAAGTTGGCGAAACCTAATGAAAACACAAATGAACATTAAAGTACACACTTTCCAACAAGAAGATAACACACAAATGATGTAACATGCTTCATCATGCATTAGAACACATTTTATATACTTCTAGATACATCCGCAACAAGTGTAACAACCTTCAAACATAGAACTCCTTCTATTAGTCCATCCAAACTGTGAAAACACATACAACTCTGAAACTCAACTTCCGGATCACCAAACCAAGAAAACATCTCTGCCATAATGTAGAGAACACCATTACAAGACATATTACAGATCCACAAGACCTGAAACAAAATAGCGGAGGATTGTAGAGTAGAAACATTTCTCCTAGTCCATAAAAATTCAACTTTTCTAGAATAGTTCACACACCGTTGAACACAACTTTCACACTCTATCAAATCAAAAGCTACAAATCAGTATATAACACCATCATATAATCAACAACAACCCTTCAGATCTATGATAAGCCTAGTTTATGGTCTAGTTTTGGGTAGAACTTATGGTTTATTTTCTAAAGATATCATGGACCTTGATTAAGTGTTGATACTTTTTATGATATTTCTTCAAAACTATTGACATTGGGCTTAATCTCATTTTGCAAACCTTTAATGATAATGGCATGTTATACGAGCTATCTATATTAATTTAACATGTGGTTAATGAATTTTCTTTGAGGAGGTTACAGATATGCAATTATTATGCGTACTAACATTGTCATGCAGATTTAATTTAAGGATGTTAAATTGAGGAAGACACCACCAGCTAGGCATGCACCATAACGTCTAGCCAGGAGATTGTTCAAAGGTCAAAGGAGGTTGATGACAAAATATTCCCCATGTAAATTGAATGTAACCGCCTTGTAGTGGAATTTACTGTTTTTGAGCAGCGTGGGCGTTACTGCTATGCTAAATCTACATTTGGACCTGCATGTCTAACCGAATTCCATGCATGCATAACTGTCACCGCTCCACTTTCTTTATTTTCCCTAAATGGTGCCCTCCCAGTTTATGGAGTTGATTGCCTTGTTTAGTTGATAGTATAAATAAGGATCAGATTCTCCTTCTCTAGGGGATGCATGATTTTATATTGTACTTGCATTCTTGATTTTTTAGTAATACATATATATTACTCTTTTGTACTAATGATTTACAGTGAATAAAATGAAGTTCTAATTTTGAGCATTTGAGTTCTCATTAGTTTTAGAGGATACTTATCCAAGGGGGGGCACTTGGTGAGTAATTTGTCCTTTAGTTTAGTATTAGTTTAGTATTACTTTCTATTCAGTAATTAGTTAAGAATCTAGCGCCGACTGTTCCTACAACCACTAGAATTTCATTTTGTGGTTATTCCTATAGCCAAAGTAGACAGAGTAGTGTCATGTTTGTTTGCTCATATTTTCATCTTTGTTATGCATTTCAGTTTAGTATGGTTGTTGATTGATGATTATCATTTACGTCATTTATTTCCAAGCAATTTACTTTTAGCATTGTTTCTTTCTTAGCTGTAGAATGAAAATGGCTACTTTGAGTTTCTAGTGCACATACTGTGCTGACCCATTTCAATTTCATGTCCTTGGGTTGAAAAGTTAAATGCACCTTCATGATGATTAAATCGATATTTAGTTTAAATTTCCAATCTTTGAATCACAGTTGTAAGAGCTTAGTTGTTAACTCATTGTAGGAGGCAAACATTTTTAGCATCATTGTCGGGGATGGTGTCAAACTAGGAAGTTATTTGGAGTTATTGGTAATTTTATTGTTGTAGTATTTCTGAAAGTTGTTCTTAGTATACCCCTCATTCAGGAAGTAATGAGCCCCCTTATTATTTACTGACTCTTTGTGTGAGCTAGCTAATAGTGAGTTGATACCGCATGTATAGAGGAAGGAGAAGGGAAGATTATAGGAGATTCCTTCCTAACAATCATAATCCATTCCAATTAGTTGAATATCAGAATCTACCAGAAGAAGAAGAAGAAGAAGATCCATACCCCTTTGTTGATGCAACCCTTGATTTGATTAGCTCTAAAGTCTCCTCTAAGGACCAAAATCAGCTTGAGAACCCCTTTTCTTTGGAACTACATCAAGCAGGCAAGGGTGATGCAAATGGAAATGGACCTAACCAACCAGCTTTTCCTTTCCCCATTGCACATCAGAATGAAGTTGACAACATCAAAAATATCCCTTTTTCAGCACTCCCTAAGTTTTATGGACTTGTCATAGAAGATCCTGATACCTTTTTGTTTGAGTTTGACATACTCTACAGGAGTTATGATTATACCACTAATTCCCATAAGCTTAAGCAATTTCCTACCACTCTAAAAGAAGCTACATTAAGATGGTTCATGAGCCTAGGTAGAGATACTATGGAAACTTGGGAGGACATGAAGACAAAGTTCCTTGAGAAATACAAGGAATATTGTAGGGGCAGTGACATGAGAGGAGGTGGCATTTTTAGGATGCAGCAAAAGGAGGATGAGAGCCTAGAAGATTATATTTCAAGGTTTCTATTTTGCTTATAGAAATCTCCACATCGTGCCCTCAATGAAGAATCACATAAGTTTCTTTTCTTAAGAGGAATCAATGAGAGTTGCATTGATGCCTTAGACCTGATGGAAAGAGGAGATATCACCCAAGTTCCTTGGGAAGATATCAAGAAAATATGCCAAAACTACTTTAGGGAAACTTCAAAGAAAGGGAGAGCTTACCAATCTTCCATGGGTGAGTAATCTACCGGTGGAGTTTCAAGAATGTAGATTATTCATTTTTAGGTAAATTTCAAGCAAGAAATTATAAACAATCTAGCTACTTAGCTAGATACACTTTAGGCCAAGAAGAAGCAAGAGGAGGCAGAGGCAATGTTGGCATAGTATTGCCCCCATTGTAGACAAAAGAAGGACTATAGATGCAAGATGGTAGCTAATATTGAAGGCAAGCAGATTGCACCAGAGTTCAAGCCAATCTAGATTGAAGAAGATCAATTCTACTATGTTGCACAAAGGAGGCCTTAGGATCCAAGACAAGGTATGCCACCAGATCCACTCTCTTATACTGGGACATATTTCAATTTGTATTCATATGGAAACCAATGGTATCCCCCATATCCATTCAGATATGGAGAATATCCACCATAGCCTTGGAGTAACCCTCCAAGTGCTTGGCCCAATCATCAAAACTCTCCACCCTAGTGGTAGCAATTTCAAGACTGTTGGAAACCACGTCCAGGGAATTGGCAGCAAACAAATCAATGGAGAGGAGGATAACAATGGCCTACCTAGACAACCAGTTACATGTAGCCACCTTCTCAATCCTAGCAGCCCGATATAATGCCTCCACCTACTAAATCAGGCTTAAATGTGCCTAAACCTACTCAACTACCAGCTCATCCCACACCCAATCCAAATAACAAACCACAACAACAGCCTGTATACTCTACTGATTCAAATCAATTCCCTGCATATGTTGTGAGTGTAAGTGGAATCTAGTTGCATTCAATAACTACTCTACCAACCCCTTCAAAGCCCATTATCACTGAGAGAGGAAGAGGAACCTCTGAATGATCCCATTCAGCCAAGTGCACCTAAAAATCCTGAACCAATCCAATTCAAGTACACTGAACAAGAACCACCATTTCCTTAGAGATTGAAAGTTGCCAAGAAGAAGGAAGAAAAAGAGGATACAACTTTTGACATATTGGATCAAATGAAGCATATATGTGTCCAAATCCCTCTATTCCAAGCCATAAAGGATGTCCCAATCTATGGCAAGGAAATCAAGGAAGCAAGCCTCAAGAAGCCAAGCAGGAAGAAGTAAGACCCCACTATAGTTCATGTGGTGGGACAAAGCTAGCTGACATCAGCTTGGAAAAGTGGCTATCCCTAAGTACAATGGCCCAAGTAGCCCTATGGTAGCAGCTGTTATAAATGGGATTCAAATAAAGAATGCTTTGATTGATTTAGTGGTAGCAATAAATGTGATGACCAAGGACATCCTACATCAACTAAACATTGCAAGCATGAGATCTACTCCTACTGTCCTACAACTTGATGATATTTCTACTATTAAGCCTGATGGTATAGTGGAGGATCTTGTGGTGATTCTAGACTCCTGGGAGTACCCAGCAGACTTCATGATTCTTTCTCCTAAGGATACACTAGGCGGGTATCCTATTATTCTTGGAAGACCATGGTTAGCAACTGCAAATACATATATTGGATGTTGGTTAGGAGATATGACCATTTCTAATGGGAAGAGTACCAAGAAGTTTGTTCTTTATCCTCCTACTCAACCATCCCATGATGAAGATAACCTCGTATGGCCACATGTTGGTGAAGAGGCCAAGGAAGTTATTTATGTGGCGCAACTTATGATGTTAGGTAGAAGCTCCTTCATGCAACTTCAAGACGAAGATGAAGTATTGGTTAACAACAATTAGAACCATTGTGAAGTGGAGGAAGCATCATCTTCCCATTCTGCTACTCCAGCCAAGACACTTCTTCCTATTCTTCCCGCAGCCACTATTCCTATAGATGTTCTTCCTACAACCACTGTTCCTACAGATAGACTTCCTGTAGCAATAGGTATGTCCCATATATTACTGCCATATGAACTCAAGTTACCATGTGTTAATGAAGCAGCCATGATATAGTCAATTACACTGTAAGTATAGGTGTCAGAAGGAAAGTATCTAAATATTAACAACAAACTGAGTGAAGAACATCAATTGTTATTGGAAAACTTATTGAGGACCCACTAGCATGCATTTGCATGGGATTATCATGATATGAAGGGATTGGATCCTAAGCTTTTCACCCACATAATTTATATTAGAGATGATTTCACCCCAGTGAGGCAGCCACAAAGAAGAATTAAGCTTGCACTGAGAGAAATTATAAAAGGAGAACTACAGAAGTTGCTAGATGTAGGATTTATCTACCCCATTTCAAATAGCCAATGGGTGTCTCCATTAGTGATTGTACAAAAAATGAGGGAAATGGTGAGTTTGTATTGATTACAGGGAACTTAATTCTACCACCAAAAAGGACCATTTTCCCTTACCTTTCATAGATCAAGTTTTGGACACATTTGCAAGAAAGCAATACTTCTCTTTTCTAGATGGATTCAGTGGCTACAACTAGATCTAAATTGCACTAGAAGACCAGGAGAAGACCAATTTTACTTGTCCATGAAGGACCTATTCCTACTCAGTACTCCCATTTGGCTTATGCAATGCACCTGCAACTTTTTCAGAGGGTAGTCATTAGCATATTTTTAGACATTTCTCATGATTGCATGGAAATTTATATGGATGATTACACTACCTATGGTGCTGATTTCAATGAAGCATTAGAGAATCTCAGGAGAGTCCTAAAAATATGTGAAGATCACAATCTCTCTTTAAACAGTGGAAAGTGCTTCATGATGATGCAGGAAGGTGTAGTTCTTGGGCACTACATCTCTCACACATGAATTCAAGTAGATCCTGTAAAGATTGAGGTAATCAAAATTTTTCCCACACCTGCAAAACAAAAGGATGTTAGGAGTTTCTTGGGCCTTGTAGGCTATTATAGGCATTTCATCAAGGATTTTAGCAAAATAGCAGCACCATTGTATACCCTCCTCACTAAAGATGTTGAGTTCCAATGGACTGAAGATTGTGACAAGACATTTTCTGATTTAAAGGTAGCCTTGACTCATGCTCATGTACTCAAAAGACCTAATTGGGAGCTTCCTTTCCACATCCATATAGATGCATCAAATTATGCCATAAGAGAAGTCTTAGGAAAAAAAGAAGGAGCTATTGAAAATGCCATTTATTTTATCAGCAAAAATTTTCAAGGAGTTGAATTCAACTATATAGTGATAGAGAAAGAAATGTTGGTAGTGATTTATGCCCTAAATAAATTCAGACATTGCATAATAGGTTACCAAATCTTTGTGCACACTTATCATCCAGCCATTAGGTATCTCATGAATAAACCTTTGATCACAGGTAGACTAGCAAGGGGGTTATTTTTGATGCAAGAGTTTGACATAACCATTTTGGATAAGCCAGGGAAGGCCAATGTTGTTGCAGATTTTCTTTCAAGGATGACTACATTAGAAGATAATCAAGCCATAGATGACACTTTTCCTGATGAACATCTATTCTCTATTAGTGTACAAACACCCTGGTAGGCTAACATAGCTAATTATTTGGTCACAGGTAGAGTTCCTCCTCACTTCTCTCCAAAAGAGAGAAGGGAACTCATTAAAAAAATATTTTCCTTTCTCATGGATTGATGGATGTTTGTTTTATACTAGACCAGACCATGTTATGAGGAGATGTGTGAGAGAATATGATACATATGACATTTTGCATGCATGCCACAATGAACCATGTGGAGGAAATTTTGTATCCAAGGGGACAACAATGAAGATTTTGAACACAGGATATTACTGGCCAACACTCCACAAGGATGCAGGAAGGTATACAAGAAAATATGACAGATGCCAATGAATGGGCAGACCAACCAAATCTGATGAGATGCCACTTTTCCCTCAGGTAGTAATCACTCCCTTTGACAAGTGGGGATTGGATTTTGTATGACCCATTGACCCTCCATAAAATGATAAGTCCTATATTCTGGTATGCATTGATTATGTAACTAAATGGGTAGAAGTCCATGAAGCATGCAAGAGATAACAAGGTTGAAAAATTTATTTATGAGGATATTTTCACAAGGTATGGAGTTCTAAGAGAGATAGTGAATGATCAAGGGGCTCAATTCACATCAACCCTGATTGCAACACTAGTCAATAAATACAACATAAGACACAGGAAGTCTACTCCTTATCACCCCCTGGCCAATGACCAAGTTGAGGTAACTAATAGAGAAATTGAAGCTATTTTGACCAAGACAATAGCTATCCACATAAAGGATTGGGCAAACAGATTACCAGAAGCTATTTGGGCCTACAAAACTACCTAGAAAACAACTACATGCTTCACTCCATTTGAGTTGTTGTATGGAAAGATAGCCATTATGCCCATTGAATTTGAACATAAGACTCTTAGGACTATGGTAAACTGAGGAATGGATATCTTTGAGGTACAAAAAGAGAGAATTATGTAGCTGAATGCTTTGGATGAGATAAGGAGAGAAGCCTTGCATCACACAGAGGTGGTGAAAAATCAAAGAATCAAGTGGCATGACAAATTCAAGGACAAGAAATTCAAACCAAGAGATTGGCCCTTGCTCTATGACTCAAAGTATTAGGACAATGCAAGAAAATTGCAGAAAAGGTGGCTAGGACAATATGAGGTTGTTGAAGTATTCCCTAATGGTGTTGTATAGCTCATTACTATTGACCCAATCAAATTCAAGTTTCTTTTCAATGGTTATCACCTTAGATTGTATCACAAGCCAACTTCCAAGGAGGATTTCCTATAGCAATTCACTCAGCATGTAGCACCTGAGCTTCTTGCAGTCGAATGAGGTGGACCTAGTGTCCTTCCTTTTGGCTAATTAAGGTATGTACTTGCCATAATAAAGACTTCCACTTCTATGGGAGTCCATTTTTTTGCCCATCCACCCATCCATTTCCACCTTTCTCTCTCTTCCATCACATCACTTCATTTCACTTCACCTCATCCCACCTCATCTTCATTAATTGTTCAACTTATTTCCTAAAAATATGAATGATACTTTCTCCACAATTTTTGCAATGGATCCTCCACACATTTAGGTATGTGTGTATTAATTGATATATCTTAATTGTCTTTAAGTGCATTTCATTTAATCGTTGTACGTTAGTATGGACGTTCACTATAGCATGCCAATATTTTGTACCCTATCAAATCATCATCCTGCATGTGAGGACACATGCCCAAATTTAGGTTGGGGGAGGAGGAAAAATATGTGAATATTTTTCCCACATGTCAGTCCATGTTGGTCTATGTCAGCAAAATTTAAATTGAGTCGATTTGAAATCTGAGTGAGAGGACAACTCACATGTGTGAAGTGACACTAACTATTGTCACCATTTCTCTCCATCATAGATTTCCTTTATTACTCCTTCCTTGCCATTATTGACCCTGTCATATCTCAAGTTGCAAACAAAAGGTAAAAAGGGAAAATTCAGTTGACATTGGCATTAGAAAGTTAGCAAGTGTTGTAGGAAGGTGAATTTAATTTTTAGAAGGAATTGCAGGAAGGAAACTGTAGAGTGTTTGGTTGATTGCAAAAAATGGTAGGTGTGTTAATTCGAAATGAACCACGATGCACAATGTATTACTGTAGGATGCACAATGCATGGCCGAATTCAAAAACTGTGGGTGGATAGACTACTTCCTGAAACTAGATGATTTCGATGAAGACATTGCACTAGAATTCACCTAGACATTTTCTGAAGGGAAATCCAAGGTAAAAGGGTTGGAGGTCATTGCAACTAAGGAAAGAATTGTAGAAGTTATAGGGTTACCTACTGATGGTGAAAATTACCCTGCTTCTAGAGATGCCAGGTTAGCTAGGGCTAAATTTATAGAGCCAAACTACCCTCTATTGAGCATAGATAAACATGGAGAAAAGAGAATGTCTTTTCATGAGCCATGGAAGTAGATAGCTATCTATGTCATAAAATACATCACCTGTGAAGGTTGCCAGTTGAATTTTCACTCTGTGCACTTTAAGCTTTTGAATCATATGAGGCATGAAAGGAGGATGAATGTGTCAAAGGTGTTATACAACCTTCTTTCAATCATGGAAGTTGAGACTCAAAAAGGTAGGGATAGTTCTATTTCCCACCATTATTTGATTAAATTGCTAGTTGAGAAGTCCCTACATGATGTATCTAGAATGACCTGGGAAGAATTCATAAAGTTGATCAAATTCGACTTGAGAATTTGCAACCTAGGGTTTTACCTCAACCTCATTGGTCTAGCAGGAGATTGAGAACAACTGAAGCCACTCTTGGTGCTTCAACCTCTGGCACAGGCCCTAGTGTAAACCCTCCTGCAGCAAAAGAAACCATAGAAATTAGCTCTTCTGGGACAGAGCACTCAGACAAAGAAAGTTCTTCCCCTAACTCTGATGATGATGTTCCACTTGGAATTTTAATGAAAACTAGGGCACAAAACAGAGAAGTGGAAATGAGAAAAAGAAAAGCCAAAAGGTAGCTGACAGAAAAAGAGGTGCCAAGCTCTAAGAAGAGAAAGGTTGACACTGTTCATCCTGCATCCAAAGTAAAACATGAGAGCCCTCCTAGGAAAGTAAGACCGGCCAGGCCATCCTTTGTTACATCTCCACAAGAAAGCCCTAAGTCTAGAGAAATATCACAGGGGGATGCAAAAGCTCCAATGGGGCAGGAGAATTTTGAGGAGGAAGATATATTTAAGATGACAACAAACATAACATTGGCCAATCTTGCTAACATTGCAGGAGAAATGGAAAACCAAGAGTATGAGGAAAATCAAGATTTCCTACAGCAAGAGATCCTATAGCAAGATATCCTATAGCAAAATTTAGAACAATAGAAAGAGCAAGATTCCTACAATGATAGCCCGAATTGGGAGAACAACTAGTACCCCTACAACCATAATTGACGGGACAACCTGAATCCTTGTAGTTAGCATTAGTGCCATAAACTATGCTAGTAGGAATACATAATCCCCTTGATTTTTCAATGCACAAGGTTGCCATACATTTATGGAAAGAGATGCAAAGAAGAGAAGAGGAATGGGAGGAGGAAAAAATGCATATTGAAGAAGGAAATTCAAAAGAGAGACGAGGAAATTGAAGACAAAGATGCATAAATTGCAGCCTTAAAGAAGGTGGATGATATGGCAGCCTTGGTACCATAGATTTTGGAATGTAAGACCCCTACAAGGGTCTTTACTCTGCATTTGAAGGAGAAATATCTTTCTTTTAGGCTAGAAAGAATTGTCTCAGGTTTGAACCCTTCTATTGAGACCCCTACTGAATTTTTCAATGCTTATCGGATTGCTTCCCCTGAAATGAAGAATTTTTTGTGTGAGTTTTATTTGCATAACTATGTCATGACTCAAGACCATGATTGGAATTCATTTTTGTATGTTGGGGATGTTCAATTAAGGGCATTTATGTCTTGGGTGCAAAATGAGATTAGTTGGGGACAACAATATGGGGCTTATAAGCAAATGGAATCCAATATTCCCTTGTCCATTAGGGCCAAATCAAGGAATCTAGGGGATATTTTTAGAGAATAGCACTGAATTCTTTTTAGACCTAGCCATGGTAATAGGATTATGCCTTGGATAGAACCAATTTACAATAGGGAAAGGAAAAAGCAAAAGAGGAAACTATGAAAAGATACCTCTCACAAAGATGAAATAGCTTAACTGATGATCTCAAGCAGGATGAGCCTCATTCTATCCAGAGCTATGTAGTAGCTCTTAAAAGAATTGACAGATATATTCACATTGGAAGGACAAAAGGGAAATTTTGGCTTCCCCTAACTTTTTAGCCACCCATCCTAATGTGGCTTGTACCAAACTTCAAGTTCTACCAATATGATATTGTTGCAAAGAAACAGAGATGGAGTAGATTGGATAGATTGGGAGGATTCTATTCCGATGTTGATTCACGCACAACACCCTCTGATGTGGGACAGTTGTCAGTTACAAATTTTAGAGCATTGACCAAGGAGAAGAACAAACCTTCCCCTATTGGAGACCAACAAGACCTTAGGTTGGGGGGAGTGATGAGCCTAGTTTATGGTCTAGTTTTGGGTAGAACTTATGGCTTATTTGCTAGAGATATTATGGACCTTGATGATTAAGTGTTGATACTTTTTATGATATTTCCTTAGAACTATTGACATTGGCCTTAATCTTATTTCTACAAATCTTTAATGATAATGGCATGTTATACAGACTATCCATATTAATTTTGCATGTGGTTAATGAATGTTCTTTGAGGAGGTTACAGATATGCAATTATTGTGTGTACGAACATTTCCATGCAGATTTAATTTGAGGATGCTAAATTGAGGAAGACACCGCTAGTTGGGCATGCACCATAATGTCTAGCTAGGGAATCATTCAAAGGTCAAAGGAGGTCAAGGGTAGAAGATTCCCCATGCAAACCAAATGTAACCACCTTGTAGTAGACTTTAATTTTGTTGAGCAGTGTGGGCATTACTATTGTGCTAAATTTGTGTTTGGACCTACATGTCTGACCAGATTCCATGCATGCATAACCATTGCCACTCCACTTTCTCTATTTTCCCTAAATGGCATCCTCCCAGTTCGTGGAGTTGACCACCTTGTATAGTTGATAGTATAAATAAGGATCAGATGCTTCTTCTCTAAGGGATGCACAATTTGATATTATACTTGCATTCTTGAGTTTTTAGTAATACAAATATATTACTCTTTTGTACTCATGATTCATAGTGAATAAAATGATGTTCTAAGTTTGAGCATTTGAGTTCTCATTAGTTTTAGAGGATACTTATCCAAGGGGGGCCACTTGGTAAGTAATCCATCATTTAGTTTAGTATTACTTTAGTATTACTTTATGTTCAATAATTAGTTAAGAATCTGGCACTGACTATTCCTGCAGCCACTAGGTTTCCATTATGTGATTGTTCCTGCAGCCAAAGCAAATAGAGTAGTGTCCTATTTGTTTGCTCATATTTTCATCTTTGTTATGCATTTTAGATTAGTATGGCTATTGGTTGATGATTAGAATTTATGTCATTCCTTTCCAAGAAATTTACTTTTAGCATTGTGTCTTTCTTAGTTGTAGAATGAAAATGGCTACTTTGAGTTCCTAGTGCACATACTGTGCTAACCCATTTCAAGTCCATGCCCCTGGGTTGACAAGTTAAATGCACCTTCATGATGATTGCATGGCTATTCAGTTTAGATTTCCAATCTCTGAATCATAGTTGTATGAGCTTAGTTGTTACCTCATTGTAGGAGGTAGACAATCTGCACAAGCATAGGATCAACATATGAGAAACACAGAGCACATTTTGAACACATTCATAACTCTGACTTCACTCTTTATTAATTTTCTAAAAAGCACTTGGTAACCCATCATTTCAGATCATCTGCAACATCATAAAGATAGCTCCATGTACTCACAAAATCTCAATAGCATCTCAACTATACATGCACAATATGCAACATTTTGAACTATGTTGACTTCAATAACAACATTAATGACAACACCACAAAACTTGCTCATAATTGCAACATATATGTGATTCAAGGATTCATACAAAATACTTACAATCATCTTGTAGAAGAGTATTTATATCATAGACAAAGGTCACATGAATTTTTTGGATGGAATGCCTTAAAGAAATGTGGTCATGTGGGATGCCATAATTGCAAGATAGGCTCAAAATGGAAGCATGGACAAGGCATGTGAATTAACATCATTGTTAGACCCCATTTCTATGAGGAATTTTTTCATGCTTCCCCTACCTTGTCAACCCTACCATATTGGCAAGCTGGTGATCTCACTAGCTTGTCAATGCTACCACATTTTGCATACATGTCTACGAAAAACATTTTTGTCAAAAAATCCACATTCCTTGTCCATGATTCCATTTTGAGCCTATCTTGCAATCATGTCATGGAACATGACCACATTTATTTAAGGCATTCTATCCAAAAAATCATGTGAGAATTGGCAAGCTAGTTAGCTCACTAGCTTTCCAATGCGGTAGGGTTGACAATGTAGGGGCAGCATGACAAAATGCCTCATAGAAATGGGGTCTCATGATGATTTACAATCACTATGAGACCCCATTTCTATGAGGCATTTTTTCATGTTGCTCCTACCTTGTCAACCCTACCACATTGACAAGCTATTCTTTTGTCAAACACTAGCTTGCTAATGCAGTAGGGTTGACAAGGTAGGGGTAGCATGAAAAAATGCCTCATAGAAATGGGGGCTCATGGTGATTGGGGCAGCATGAAAAAATGCCTCATATAAATGGGGGCTCATGGTGATTTACAATCACCATGAGCCCCCATTTATATGAGGCATTTTTTCATGATTTTCCTACCTTGTCAACCCTACCACATTGACAAGCTAGTGAGCTCACTAGATTGTCAAGCTATTGTTTTGTCAAACACTAGCTTTCCAATGCAGTAGGGTTGGCAAGGTATGGGTAGCATGAAAAAATGCCTCATAGAAATAGGGACTCATGGTGATTGGAGCAGCATGAAAAAATGCCTCATAGAAATGGGGGATCATGGTGATTGTAAATCACCATGAGCCCCCATTTCTATGAGGCATTTTTTCATGTTGCCCCTACCTTGTCAACCCTACCGCATTGACAAGCTAGTGAGCTCACTATATTTTCAATGATCACAAGAATTTTTGGATCCAATACCTTAAAATAAATGTGGTATTATGTCATGCCATGATTGCAAGATAGCCTACACCTTTCCCCATGTTTCTAACTTAGCCTTGAATAAAGAGTCTTGAAATAGTGGAGAGAAGGGTTAGAATCCCTTGTAGGTAGACTAATCAAGGAAAATTTTAAAATATATCACAACATTAGTGATGAGGTAAGTTTAGTGATAAGGTAAATTTAGAAATAGAGATGAAATCCATAATAGATTCAAAGATCTATCAATGTGGGAGGAATATATTCTAATTTTGTAAAGACATGTATGGAAAATTTGGTAGCATAGACAATGCAATCAGTTGTTTGATAAAATTCACATCACCATGAGATCCCATTTATTTGAGGCATTTCTTCAAATAGCTTATTGCCTTGTCTATGTTGCTTGATAAAATGCATTGGTAGAAATGTATGGAAAATTTGGTAGCATAGATAAGGAAATCAGTTGCTTGGTATAACTGTTTGAAAAAATACCTCAATGAGATATGTCCCCATGGACTAGAATGATTGCAAGATATGCACAAAATAGATTTATTGAAAATTATCTAGAAAATTTCAAGCATATGCAATTTCTAGGTGTAAAACAAAATTCCACTACATTTTCCAACATCCCCCATGCCTATACCAAAATGAAAGCTTTGGAGAGGGGTAAGCACATCCATAGTAAAGGATTGAGAAATGATGTATTATTTTACTTACTTATAACTTATGTCATAAATGTGCATAAAAAATATGGAAGCATACACAAGGTAAGCCAATTGTTTAACAAAATTCCTCAAAGAGATGTGGTTTAAAAATGTAATTGGAAAGTGTAAAGAATTGCGTAATTTAAAATGTGCATTGACAAGCTAAGGTTATAATGACAAACAAACAATGATCAACGTGGAATATGCAAAATAAAAAAATCAAAGCAAGCCAAAATAGAATGAAAGAAAATGTTAAAATACTTCACATACCTAAAAAACCAAAGTTTTGAATGGAGGAGTTCTACCCAATTATGTAGCCTTTGCTTCTTCTTTCTTCAAAATCCTCAACAATTTGACTTTTTGAAAAGCTTGTTCCCCTCCAAACTTCAATTGTACATCACTCTTGAATGGAATTTAGACTTGAATTGATATTATATGCCTTTCAATGTGAAAACTCTGCTATTTCATGCAAAGGTGGTAGAGACATCATGAAAAAGCTGGTGGAATGTGAATAACTTGCATGCACACTTCACAAAATCATTAAAAAGATTTTTTTTTGTCGGAAGACATGCATAACCAAGAGAATATGTAGAATTTGGGCCTTGAGATCATAGGTATATTTATTTTTTCCCATTTTTAGAGAAAGAAAAAACATGCTCGCATTATAACGCGCTCAGGTTATGTCTTGCTACAATAATGGTCATATCTCTACTACTTCAAAGCATGCTCGTGTTATGAGAGTTGATTTTTTATAGGTTTATTTTCTCTCTATCCTCTGCCCTCTACCCTTAAACCCTTAAAACCTCTATCCTCTATCTCTTTCCCATTCCCTCTCTCTCTCTCTCTCTCTCAAGTCTCTCCCTCCTACCCCCTCTCCCTCTCTCAAGTATCTCTCACTCACTCACTCACTCCATCTATCTCTATCCCCTCTACCATCTACCCTTAACCCTTAAACCCTCTACCCTCTACCCTCTACCATTAACCCTCTACCCTATATCTCTCT
>VDFB02000008.1:238620388-238635582 GCA_007258455.2 Sequoia sempervirens | reverse complement strand
TATGGGCATTCTCGAGGAGACTGCCACACAAAGATAAAAAAGTTGTTGAAGCATTGAGAACACTAATTGAAGATTATTGGAAGAATAATACAAGGCCATCTCCGAATCAAAGGGATGTCGTAAGAAGGAGAATTAGTAGTTGAAACCGTGAGCCACATCTAAAGAATTTTTTGGATACGACTCAAACCCAATTCTTTCATAAATTTCAAAATGATTATCCTCAAATTAGTATTTCTCAAAGATTTTTTGAAATGATTAAACCTTTTAATGTTAAGATAAATCACACACGCACTACTTGTTGTTGTAAACTACATATTGAATTCTCTAACCATTATGATGTTTATCATTCTATATGTTTACATTTGCATACTAACGATGTTTTGTAGGATTGTGGCATAAAAGCCCCACCAAAATCTTCAAGAGAGTTCTTATCAAAAAATTTATGTGAAATAGAGGATGGCCAAATATTCTATAGACAACATGCTTGGATGGTTCATGTGAGCGTTGTGGTGGCTTGCAATGAATGCTAGTATGTCAACATATGGAAAGCACCAATGAGGCGGGACAAAAACTAGTAGAGTTCGGGAAGTATAAAACAGTGGTATATGCTACAAAAGATGGGTCTGAAGAAAAAAGGTGTGAGTTGGTTATTCAGAAGATTCTAGTGTATTAGTTCATGTCCATGTTTCGTGAGAATCTAGTGTATGAGTATGCAAGGCATACCCATAGAGCCCGATGGCTGGACACACAATTAAAGCTATGCAAGGACACCTTTCCACTTGGTAGCATAGTATCAGTGGTTGAATTTGTAGAGAACTACATTCTATAGCCATAGCATGAGGCGCAGTCACAATATTACAACTCCACATAGGTTTCGATATTTGTGCACATAACATTCATACATGCAGCTGAAAGTACAGAGGACGAAAGGAAGGTATTGAGGGAGTATCACTTTTATATTAGTGATGATCGCATGCATTCTCCAGAGTTTGTGCAAGGTTGCTTCCAGATGTTCTACAATCATTTGGCTCAGAGGGGCATATCATATGGTCAGCATATAATATGGTCAAATAACTGTGCAACATAGTTCAAGAACACGCGCATGTTCTACTAGTTGTGCAGGATGCATCTCATTACACGTGTTCAACATATGTAGAACTTTTGTGAGACCGGACATGAAAAGGGGGAGCATGATGGTGCAGGAGCATGCGTGAAAAGAGCATTAGCATGAGAAGAGTTAAAGTATAAAGACAGTGCACAGTTAACATATGCAATATCAATCGTCGAGTGGTGTAATGGTTCGATGGGTCCAGGTAATGAAGGTATGTCTTCAGTTCATAGATTTTTCTGGTTGATGGATGATACTAACATTGCACCATATGAGAATTTTTGTACACTAACAGGATCGAGTGAGTTGCACTCTTTCCTTAGCTCAAATGCAAGTTCATGTAGTATCGATACACGTAAGATGGCATGCTTTTGTTCTTCATGTACAATGCAAGCCTGGAATGATTTTGAGTTAGGGGAGTGGGTTGAAAAATGGTTGACAAGTTATCTTAGCCCACTTCACATGTATCACCCTCTGATGGAATTGGAACTAACACGGATGGAATCATCGGTTGACTTTGACCATGTATCGGATCTAGTTCAACCAGGTAATATATCTACTTGCTTAGTATTTAAAATTCCATATTGTTATCTTACTTTGTACTATATTCATAATGTTGACTAATTTCAAGAGATACTATTATCTTACTTTGTGTTGTATGTCCTTTTTCGTACCCAAACACGCAGAATCGCTTCAAGCTACGTTCAACCGGATCGATCCCTTAATGGTCCAAAGGGCAAAATGGCTGCAAACTGCAGCATAAGGTTACTAAGACACCATGATGCTTAAAAATTTCTCATCTAATCTAATGGGATCGCGTTAGTCCCCTCTACAATAACCTCTCTCGATTTTCGTTATCTTAGAGTGGTTTTCCCGTAGTCTCCAGTTTTCAGTTGATGGAAAAAGTGTCAATGGAAGCAGTGTAAAGTTGCAAAGTGGTGCAACTTTCATTCTGCAACTCATGTGACCAAATAGACTATTCCAACATGTATGAATAGGCATGTTTACACTAGGAATGGTCCTCTTTCTCACCCAAACACGCGGAATCGCTCCGAGCTATGTTCAACCAGATTGATCCCTTAAGGGTCCAAAGGGAAAAATGGCTGCAAACTTTAGCATGAGGTTACTCGAACACTGTGACACTTAGAAAATTCTCATCTAATCTTATGGGATTGTGTTGGGCCCCTCTACAATAACCTCTCTCAGTTTTCATTATCTCAGAGTGGTTTTCCCGTAGTCTCTAGTTTTTAGTTGATGGAAAAAGTGTCAATGGAAGCAATGGAAAGTTGCAAAGTGGTGCAATTTTTGTTCTGCAACTCGTGTGACCAAACAGACTATTCCAACATGTCTGAATAGGAATTTTTATGCTAGGCATGGTACTCTTTCGCACCCAAACATGCGGAATTGCTTCGAGCTATGTTCAACCAGATCGATCCCTTAAGGGTCCAAAGGGAAAAATGACTACAAATTCAGCATGAGGTTACTCGGACACCGTGATGCTTATAAACTTCTCGTCTAATCCTATGAGATTGTATTGGAACTCTCTACAATAACCTCTCTCAATTTTCGTTATCTCAGAGTGGTTTTCCCGTAGTCTCCAATTTTTAATTGATGGAAAAAGTGTCAAATGGAAGTAGTGGAAAGTTGCAAAGTGGTACAATTTTCGTTCTGCAACTTGTGTGACCAAACAGACTATTCCAACATGTCTAAATATGAATTTTTACATTAGGAATGGTCCTCTTTCACACCCAAACATGCAGAATCGCTCCGAGCTACGTTCAACCGAATCGATCCCTTAAGGGTCCAAAGGGCAAAATGGCTCTAAACTTCAGCATTAGGTTACTCGGACACTGTGATGCTTATAAAATTCTTGTCTGATCCTATGAGATCGTGTTGGGCCCCTCTATAATAACCTCTCAGTTTTCATTATCTCAAAGTGGTTTTCCCATAGTCTCCAATTTTTAGTTGATGGAAAAAGTGTCAAATGGAAGCAGTGGAAAGTTGCAAAGTGGTGCAATTTTTGTTCTACAACTTGTGTGACCAAACAGACTATTCCAACGTGTCTGAATAGGAATTTTTACACTAGAAATGGTCCTCTTTTGCACCCAAACATACAGAATCGCTCCGAGCTACGTTCAACCGGATCGATCCCTTAAGGGTCCAAAGGGAAAAATGGCTCTAAACTTCAGCATGAGGTTACTCAGACACCGTGATGCTTATAAAATTCTTGTCTGATCCTATGAGATCATGTTTGTCCCCTATACAATAACCTCTCTCAATTTTTGTTATCTCAGAGTGGTTTTCCTGTAGTCTCCAGTTTTCAGTTGATGGAAAAAGTGTCAAATGGAAGCAGTGGAAAGTTGCAAAGTGGTGCAATTTTCGTTCTGCAACTCATGTGACCAAACAGACTATTCCAATGTGTCTGAATAGGAATTTTTACACTAGTTAGGGTACTCTTTCACACCCAAACATGCGGAATCACTTCGAGCTACGTTCAACTAGATCAATCCCTTAAGGGTCCAAAGGGCAAAATGGCTGCAAATTTCAGCATGATGTTACTCAGACACCATGACGCTTATAAACGTCTTGTCTAATCCTATGAGATTGTGTTGGACCCCTCTACAATAACCTCTCTCAATTTTTGTTATCTCGGAGTGGTTTTCCCGTGGTGTCTAGTTTTCAGTTGATGTAAAAAGTGTCAAATGCAAGCAGTGGAAAGTTACAAGGTGGTGCAATTTTTGTTCTATAACTCATGCGACCAAATAGACTGTTCCAACACATCCAAGTAGGCATGTTTACGCTAGGCATGGTCCTCTTTTGCACCCAAACATGCAGAATCTCTCTGAGCTATGTTCAACCAGATCGATCCCTTAAGGGTTTGAGTGTAGTATGTTGAAATAGGACATTCCTACTATTGTTTAGGTTGTGTCTCGGTGATATGGGCCTGATGTAACTTGATTGTGGTAGCTTGATATACAGAGTCTATTGATGCTAGGGTTCAATTTGTATGATTTTGAAAAAAGAAGCCAACTAAGTAGAGTTACCAACTAAGTAGAGTTATCAACATTATTCGTAAATCATAATAATTTGTTTAGTACACTAGCCATTTTGATGCCTTCTTGTAGTCTCAAACATTATTTTGTATCATTGTTACATCAGTTTTTGAAGTGACAACTTAATATAGCTCCATAATACAAAATATGGTTCAAGCTGATTTTCACGTGAAAAAATGTGAATCAAATCACATTGATGTGAAAAAAAACCATGAGACCATAGCTTGTGGTGGAGGAACACCTAGGTCATGTAATGCCTTCAAAAGGCTAAGTTGTCAAAAATGTATTTAAGTCCATGTAATTCCAAAATTAAATGTAATAAAGGCATGAAAAATCACAAAGTGTAATATTGTCAAAATGCTAAATATGTAAAAGAGAGAAAAAGAAAGAATGTGAAGAGACAAAACAAGAAAATCAAGGAAGAGGAGGAGTCATAGGTCGTTCAAGGAAGATGAAGAGGTAGTTGATGGTTGGAAACTTCTTTAAAAGCATTGTAAAGGCCGAGCAAAGAGATCATTGTATTCTGGAAGAATTAAATTAACAAAGAGTTCCCTATTTTAGCTTATTTTATGTGTTTTTCAGTTGTTTCTTAACTTGTATGGATTGTGCAAAAGTTTAGGGTTCAAATTTAGATTGTTTCCAGTAGGTTTGGGAATCACCATTTGTTTGCGTCCATTTGGGAAGGAATCCATTAAATTTAATGATTGTTTGAGCATTCTTCTTATGGCTCAGTCTGAAATCCTGTGCATTGAGTTTTGAATCTTATAAGGCATTTCCACACTGCTCCACCAATGTAGGTTAGGTAGATTGGTGGAGTAGGTTAGGGATAGGTTATTTGTTATGTTTTTATGTTTGTGAGTGGAGGAAAAATCAAGAATACCTTGAAGGAGCTGCTGCTACATAGGAAATTCTGAGTTTTCCAGTCAAAATGAACAGTTTCTAGCATGATAATGGAGAAAGAAAAAGTGCATGGGTTAGAAGATGTTTCCAAATTCATTTTCAGATGTATTTTGACATGTTCCAATGGTTGGCTGGAGGTTTTGAGGTTTTCATGTAGCCTATACAGGAAACCCTCATTGATTTTTGAGTTTTTCACCCTATAAACAAGGGTTTGTCAATATACTGTAAACAAGAGTCTTTTAATCCCTGAAAATGGATAAATTGGGAGTTTTTTGTTGTCTAATGACTTTTTTGAGTTTTTAAGTGTTTTGGGAATGTTTGAAGGGGGTCTTCTTTGAAAATTAGGCCTATTTTAGTAGCCTTTTTGATAGCGTTTAGACTAAAAATTGCTTATTTCTTTAATATAAGTTATTCTGAGTTTTTGATATGAGGACATGGGCATTAAGAGGTCTCTAAAAGTGTTTTGGATCTTGGGTTTTGAAACGTGTGTGTTTGGTTTACCCGATTTAGGGCATGAATGTCTCATTGAGAAGTAGTGCCTTGACTGCTCAGAGAATATAAGTCTGACTTAACAGTGATCGGTGAGTTGATTTTGAGATAATGTTGTCTAAGTGATGGTGTCAAGAATGTATGGAGTCTTGGACAATGTTTAGAAGTGAGATATGTTGTTTCGACAGTTGGACATTGAGGAGACTTGGTGTAAAATAATACATGAAATTGTAAGTTCAGTCAAAACAAAGTTAAAAGAGAGCAAGTTCCTGATTTGTATCAGTTGCAATAATGATGTTCACAGTGGTTGATGGTCTGGTAAAAGTTTGAAAGCCAATTGTAATGATGGATTGACTATTTGGGACAAGTTGAATGAATTGATTGAATGGAAGAGTGCCTTGTTGAAAATGGTGTTTTTTAAATGCATGTTGATCTAATTGATTGAATCAAAGTTTTCTAAAATGGTTTTTTGCTTTGAATGAGTCAATTGGAATACGGATTTTTGGAAGGATGAATGATGAATGATAAGAGAATTTGAGTGGATGAAAAGTAGATTTCTGATGAAATGTTGAAATTTTGTTTGATCTTCTCCAAGATGAGTTTGGGACAAGAGTCCCCTAAGTTGTTGATTGGTTTGGCATTCTTTGTATTGCATCAACTTGTTGCTTACTATTATGCTATGATAGATTTTTTCTAAGCATCCATAGCTTGTTCAAAAGCACTTGTTTTAGGATTTTAGCCATAGCAGCTAGGCAATGAACTATTTGATAAAATTCTTTGATAGACATGTATGCAAAATGTGTTAGCATAGACAAGGCAGTGAACTCTTTGAAAAAATGCCTCAAAGAAATGTGGTCTCATGGTGATGGAATGGCATGACGAATGCCATGACAAGAAAATTGTTGTGGATTGTCATGGAATTCCATCACCATTGAGACCACATTTCTTTGAGGCATTTTTCAAACAATCACCACCTTGTCTATGATATTGCTTACTATTATGCTTTTGATAGATTTTTTCCAAGCATCCATAGCTTGTTCGAAAGCACTTGTTTTAGGCTTTCAACCATAGAAACAAGGCAACACTTGAACTATTTGACAAAATGCTTTGGTAGACATGTATGAAAAATGTGGCAAGATAGACAAGGCAGTGAACTATTTGAAAAAATGCCTCAAAGAAATGTGGTCTCATAGAATGCCATGAAAACCAAATGCAATTGGCAGCTGCTCCTAGTTATTAGTTATGCAATGTGAAGTAATTGCATAATTGCTTAGGTTGACTTTGAAAAACTATATTGTAATTGAAATTTTGTCATCTATCAGCATCTAGTTATTAGTTATGAAATGTGAAGCAATGCTTTCAGTTTGAAAGATGTGCAATGCAATGTAATCAACGTTATGAATATAAACAACAAAAATCTATTTTTTACTAAGTTACCGGTTCAGTTTTGGGTTTGGGATTGGGTTCGAGAACCCGGTTCGCCGGTTCGGGAAATTTTTTTTTGGGGGTTGGGTTCATTTTGGGTTCGGTAATACAGAAACATATAAAAATCAGAAATATATACATATTTGCAGCAGTAATCAAGTTTAGAATACACCACCATATTAATAGTTAAATAACATAGCAAAAATACACCACACTTTCATAGTGAAATATTAAAATATTAGTGATCTACTCGAATGTCATGATACAAAATTATAAATTAAAGTTCAAACATAAAAATGTAAAGTGTTTACAATCAGCCATTATTGATCATTGATCAATCTGAAAAGTGTGAACATTTTTCTGTGTGGAAGGAAAACAAGAAAATAGTGTTACATAATTATTTACATTGTGAAAGAGCCAAAACCTTTTTCTTGCAAATCGTAGAAGAATATCAGTGATTTTTTGGGTGTCCTTGCCTTGGAACGGAACTATCCTAAGCCATGAATGATTGACCAGGAACTGTGAGAAAGAAATAAGATAAATCACATGCAACTTGTTGCAATTTCTTTCCTTGGGAAAAAAGGGTAAAGTTTTCTTTTTAGGGAGAATCTCCTTTAGAGTTTGAAGGTGCATTGATAATTTTCAAGATAGATTTAGCCAAATATGTCATCTAGGTTTGAAGCTTTTAGGTAAAATGTTTGCTTCTTAAAATTTTGTTCAAAATTTAAGATGCACTCTCCTCCCTTAGGGAAGAGAAGGCCTATCAAACCTAACACTCTTATGCAACACTTCTTAAGTTCTTGTTGATGCATATTAGATGCGAAGTTTCAAAATAGGCATGGTTATATAAATTCTCATCTCATGACTATCATTGCATCAAATTAAGAATTTTTAATCCTTTATGGTCTAGACAAGAGAAGTATGGAGTAGTGTTCCAATGCTAAAGTCTTATTGTGAATCTCTTTGCTATGAGTGGTTCAAAAATGAGGAATCTGTCTTCTGCACCAAATGAGAAATATTCACAATATGTGCTAGGAAGGAATATAAGTCCATAAGATCGAGTATGCAAGAACTGAGAATTGAAAAATTGGCTTACATTTGACTTCCAAACACATAAATTTTCACACTTTTGATGTTCACACGTAAGTCAAAAAGTATATGTGTCGTAAGTTGTAAAGTATACACTTGAATACACGTAGCTCATATCTATTGAACCATGAATTTATAATTTGCAAATATGGACACCATCGATAAAAAATATTTGTATTAAGCAAATAGCCATGTACGCAAACATCAATGGGTGATCCCATAATAGTGGTTTACAATTTTTGGCCAAACTGGACACTAAACTATTATTTTTAACTAAATCTTCACATTCGGCACCTATAGCGCTAAATCGAGGAATTTGAAGATGGTGCAAACTAAAGTCTCATCAAATTTTGTCTGTAGATTCTAAAAATATTTTTTTCAAAATTTTTGGAATCAAATTGCACTTCTTTTTCCATCTCCCATGAAAAATAGATTTTTTTCAGAAAACAACATTTTTAAAAAGTGACGCACAACTATAATGCATAACTTTTTTTCCCCAAGGATAAAATTCTAATTCTTTCAAATTTAGATTTGTAACTCGATATCTAGTGCTTCCACTTGGTTAGATAGTTTTTTTATTGAATATTTTTTCCTTAATCAAGTTTCAAAGTCAAACGAATTACAATTCAGACAGCCGACCGATAATGTAACTTTTTTTGTATATGTCAAAATTTTATTTTATTTTTTTTGTTGGATCAAGGACTTCAATATCTAGTGCACTCATATTTTTCAATTTTTTTTTTGATAATCTTCTATTTTTCCACATGTGAAGAACAAAGAAATTCATTTTCGATGAAAAACCTATGTTTAATAAAACTTAAAAAATAAATACTTAACAAAACCAAACCATATTAAAATTATATTCATTGGATAGCTTGTTATGAGGAAAACCATAATCATTTGAAATAAATTTTAAATGAATTCATTTGATCCCCCAAAATCTAAATCAAAAGTGATTTTTTATCAGCATTTTGATAGGTGTAAAGGAGACGCATCTATAGGTATGGTTTAAAACTAGTGAGGTTCTATCTAAGGGGGTTTGATCTAAGGTGATTTGATCAAACCCTCTTCAATTGGAATCCTTAAAATGGAACTTTTTAAGGCTTAAATCATTATATTTTCTAAAAATATGTGATTTCAGCTAAAATTGTTCCTCTCGGGAATTGTAAACCACTATTATGACAACACCCCATTGATATATGTCGATATAAGTATAAAATATAGTTACAAAATAGCCATATAGGCTTACGAGAATGCCATATAGGCATACAATGTCAAATATATCAAAAAAAAAAAAGTACAAAATTGCCATGTAGGCATACAACAAAGGGCTATGTGCATTCAAAATTCATTTCTCTCCATGCTCTGGTTCAAATACAATTTTCTTTCCCTTTGCTGGGCGATCCGATGGCGATAATTTTGTCACCCATTTATGCTGTGCTCGAGGAGTGCTCTTGCTGCTCCTCCTAGTGTTTAGCTTATGGTGAAGTTTCAACTATTACAATAAGAAGTAAAGACATTAATATATAGAAATTACATTATAAAAATTAATATATTTAACAAAATAATCACTTACGGCCATCTCACGATCACTCTCCTCGATGGAAATATTTGCACACCGATGCTCAAGCATGCTCAAGCCCTGTATAAACCATCCAAATAGGAATTAAACTATGAATTAATAATGGTTTGATTTTTCACTAGAATTAGTTCATCTATAACAATGAATGTAAATTGAAATTTAGTAATTTGCCTCATACCTCCCCTATCAGAGCTATCGAGGATTGTATAGTGGAGGAAACACCAATATCCATTGCCCTCATAACGTTTGGCGGTGTTTCTGTCACCAACATCTGAAAATAAAACAATAAATTATTCAATCACAAAAAAATTACAATAGTGATCCATGTGATGACTTATAATGTATGAGATCTAATGAACAAAAATTTTGAGTACAAGTATTAAACAGATATATTTCTGATTATTAGTTATTGAATTTGAAGTAATGCTTTGAGTTTGAATGATGTGTAATGCAACGTAACCAACAATATGAATATAAACTACACAAATCTATTAAACTTAGAATTCATTACTTAAGTTCTCTTTAAATTATATATTACCTCCATGAACGTAAATCTACTAGCACTCAGAGGTGTTTCCTTGAAACCTCCAACAGTACCTTGTTCAACATCCAAAATCACATATTAAAATACCATTCGTAAGACAATGCTATTAACACATGTAATAAATTTATAATTGTTTACTAACTTTACATACCCCACCGATAGGTGTACTACAAAAATAAGTAGGTGGATGACTGGTGTATCCAGTCTCTACACTGTGACCCTGCAATTTTATTAAAATAGTAAAAATAAATTAGTTAATCTTGCATTTCACAATCAAAATTTAATAAATTAAATTCAATGAACATGCTGAATTTTACCTAAGTGTCAATGCCATATGCATCATGCAAAATGTCAGTCGTCCTCTTAGATGCATACGGATTAGGCTGCGTAGTAGCATATGGATCCTATGTAGCACCCTCCTAAGTGTTGGTAGGATCATACAAACAAGTCACCCCGCAAGATTGACACACATGGGTTTGAAGGCCACCACCTAAAGACTCCCCTGGATGGCGCTGTACAATAGGGCTAGTGTGATGGATGACACTCTGGGTCAAAGTTGTGATCGCCTGCAATGTCTCTATGTCGACACTCTCCTTCGCAACAATAGGCATCACAATCTTCTCACAAGGTAGCCTATCGAGAGGTCATCTCCCTTGCCGCATAGGATCCGGCTGTGCACCGGACCTATCTTGAGTTGACCCCCACCTCTCCCCTGGAACTCCCTCATATCAAAATAATTTGGGATTTGGTTCAATAAAAACTCACTGTATAGTTTCCTAATAAAATATTGGGGGACTTCACAATTATTGCACAATGGGTAATCAAAGACCATATACCATCTTTCATAAAAACGGTTCTTAATCTCTTGGTGGTGGCACCAATGAATAGGAAACCTCTTTGCATTGAGGGTAATATTTTGATTTGTTTTAGGGTCTATGAATAGAGAGCACAAATCACCTTTAGTAATTTTTAAATCTTTTACTTGTTTATATGATAATTTGTCTGCATAATATGCCCTAGTTGTCTGCCTCCTATCTTGCCATCCGGATATTTGTTGGGTGATTGCATCTACATTTTTTAACATGTCTTTCAATGAATTTGCTAGAAGCATTCTTTCTGTGGTTGAAGCATTTGGATCACTCAACCTACTGATAAGATCATCAAGTTGTTTTCTATTGTTCTCAATTTCACTCCTCAAATTTTCTTGAGTGCCAGGAGGGAATTGAGAGAATGGTGGGGGAGGTTGATTTTGTTAAGGATTTTGCTATTGAGGTTTTACCTCTTCTTCTTGTTGAGGATTTGCAGGATTTCCTACAAATTAAAAAAAAAAAATCAAATCTAACCTAAAACAAACAAAATCAATTTCAAACTAACAAATTCAAAATAAATAGCAAACAATACTTACCTCTTGCATCTCTTCATCGTCATGGCACCATATTTGCAAACAAAATCCAACTGTTCTTGATGAAATTTGTAGAAATCCTTCCTCCTAGAATGCGAGTGCGAAAGTGGGGATTTTTGGCCACGGGCAGAGCTGAGAAATAGTAAAGAGAAAATGATACACATTTGACTTTTTTTTTCTTTTAAAATCACATAACGCGAGCGCGTTATGTCTTTCCAATTTTTTTTCCCATTTGGCCACAAAAGTGCGACCAACTTCATGCACTTGCCCTGATGTATGATTTTTATGATAATTTTTTAATGAATATTTGATTTTTTAGTAATTTTCAAAGTGGACGCTTCCTAAAAAATAGAATTGTGGTCGTGCTACCCCTACAAATTTTGGAAACTAATTGATTTTTTTTTATTTAATATTTGTAGAATGGAGTCTAGTTTCTAAAAATGTAATTTATTTGAAATTTTGATGAATGGTTAAATTTATAATGAAAAAAACACCAAACACTGGTTTTTACCAAAAAAGAGACAAACAAAAGAAATTATAGATCAAAGTCTTAACATTATCAAAAGGTGAAAAAATTTGCATTGTTGGATATGTTAAAAGGTGCAGGGCAACTAAGAGGGGGGGTGAATGAGTTGTCACCAAATTTAAACTCAAAACTTCAACACTTATCAATTCCACAACCACACTATTTTATTATTAAGTATGAAAATGAAATACAGATAATAAAAAGAAAAATCAACACAAAGAACACCAAATTTTATGTGGAAAACCTAATGAGGGAAAAATCATAGTGAGGATTAACTCACAATATAAAGAGATAGCAAAACTGAATACAAAGGATCACTACCAAGGGCTCACTGCCTAGAAGAGGACTCACTATCTAGATACAAAGGCTAACTGCCTATATAAAGGAATCGCTATCCAATAGGGAGGCTCACTTCCTACTAATACAAAAGAAAACAAAAGATCCACCACAAAAATTTACACACATCTACAACCTTGATTAGAAGATTGCAGAAACCTTCAGCTCACTGCTTTCAGGAATCTAACACAATGAAGTATTGTTGCCTCAACTTACTTTCACACAACTCTACTCTTCACTTGTGGCTTACTTCATTACTTTGCATCATTCCATCCTTTGCAACTTGACTTGCATTTATACCATATTCAACCTTAGAAACTTTCTCCAAGGTCAACCACATACGATTCATTTCATAAATTCAAATTAGGTCGACAACTCAACATTCACACAATGGAAAGGAATGAGAGTGGACCAATTAAACACTTAACCAAGACCAAAAATAATGTCTCGAATCAACCAAACACTTAATTAAACTTAATTCTTCATATGAAGTGTAAACACCAGGTCAACCAAACCTAATGAAAACAAAAATGAACATTGAAGTACATGCTTCCTAGCAAGAAGATAACATGTGGATGATGTAACATGCTTCATCATGCATGGGAACACATCTCAGTTTCCTTCAGATACATTCACAACAAGTGTAACAACCTTTGAATAGAGAAATCCTTCCATCAGTCCATATAGAATGTGCAAACACATACAATTCTAAAACTCAACTTCTGGATCACCAAACCACAAACTACTTTTCCATAACCCAAAGAACACCATTACATGACATATTCTAGATTCCTTAAGACCTAAAGAAAAACAACAAAGGATTGTAGAGCAGAAACATTTCTCCTAGTCGATAGAAAGTCAACTCTGCTAGAATATTTTACACATCGGTGAACACAACTTTCACACTCCATCAAACTAGAAGCTACAAATCAGTATATATATCACCATCAGATCATCAAAAACAATCCTTTAGATCCACATAAGCATAGGATCAACACAAGAGAAATGTGAAGCACATTTTGAAGCACATTCTGAACACTTGCATAACTTTGACTTCTCTCTTTATTAATTTTCTCAAAAGTACTTGGAAACCCATCATTTCAGCACATCTGCAACATCATAAAGATAGCTCCATGTACTCACAAAATCTCAACAACATCTCAACTATACATGCACAATTTGCAACATACCAAACTATGTTGACATCAATGACAACATCAATGACAATACCACCAAACTTTCTCATACTTGCAACATGATAGATAAGAGAGAGCCTAACATTACCCAGGTGTTCAATTTTTTTGACATTGAAACACGTGAAATCCTAATGGTGAGCACAAACTTGATTATGTGAAATATTGTAGAATTTGCAAAAACATCTCTAGTCATTGGGAAGGCCCTACAAGCCTTTGGGCAAGGAAAATACCAAGCCCAAGGCTTGAGGATTCCTAAAGCAAGATATAACACGAGCACATTATAATGTGCTCGTGTTATATCTTAGTTTTGACATGGTTTTTGCGTTTGTACAAGACATGTCTTGCAAGACATAAAGTGAGGACGTTATAACATGCTCACATTATGTCTTTCTTTATGCTAAATGCTACTCAATTGAATTTATGTTTATATATTTGTATGTTTGTATACATACATGTATGCTTGTATGTCATGTATGTATGTATGTATGTATGTATGTATGTATCAATGCATGTATGTTTGCAAGATTGTATGTACATATGTACATGTATGCTTGTATGTATGTAAGTATGTATGTATTTATGTATGTATTTAGAGGGAGGAAGAATTTTAAGAGAGAGAGAGAGGGAGAGTTGTCTAGGTAGGGTGAGAGGGAGAGAGGGAGGGAGAGACCTAAAAGAGAGAGAGAGAGAGGTAGAGAGATAGTGAGAGAGAGGGAGAGGGGGTGTAAGGGAGATACTAAGAGAGATAGAGTGGGAGAGAAGGGGTTGGAGTGAGAGGGACTTATCAGGGATGGAGAGAAAGAGGGTGGAGAGAGGAATGGAGAGGGAGAGGGAGAAATGATAATTGGAAGAAGGAGGGAGAGGATATAGGTGAAGAGGGAGGAGAGGGAGGAGAGGAAGGAGGGTGGAGTGGAGAGGGAGAGGAGATGGAGGGGTGGATGTATATATATATATATATATCACCCAGGTGAAAGGCTGGTGAGGAGACACGAGCATATATGAGGGGTGGAGGACAACTGAGAGACAGGCAGACAGAGGAGTGGAGAGAGGGAGGATGGAGAAAGGGAGGAGGATAGAGAGAGATAGATATAGGGAGTGGGAGAGAGTGGTAGACTGGATGGAGTGAGAGGTGGAAAGAGGGAGAGGTAGATAGAGGAAATGAGAGTGGTGGTGGAGAGGAAGGGAGAGGTGAGAGGGATAAATGAGAGAAAGGGATAGGGAGGGTAGAAGGAAATGGAAGGGTAGCAGGGGTTTGGAGGGCATGGAAGGGACAGGAAGGAGGTCCAAATGACAGGGTAGGAGGGCATAGGGCTGAGGGTTTAGGCTCTAAGGGCTGAGAGTTAGGGACAAGGTCTCAAGGGCTGAGAACTGAGGGCTGGAAGGTTTAATGCATAAGAGGGCAGAGGCATCTAGGGCTTCATGGGTTTAAGGTTTAAGGGCTGAGGGCTGAGGGTTTGGCTGAGGTAGAGGATTGGAGGATATAGGGGTTGATGGATTAGGTTGAGGTTCCAATGTATAGGGTAGAGGTTATATGGGTTGAGGGT
>VDFB02000008.1:238542938-238620288 GCA_007258455.2 Sequoia sempervirens | reverse complement strand
AAATACACATGGAATACATTAACTATGGGATATACTTTGTCTGTTGAAGGTGTAGTTCTTGAACCTACCGATGTTAATGATGATTTTATATGGATTCTTGAAAATAATAAAGTATGTGGATGTTTAAGAATTTTATTGTCTTTAGAATTGCAATTTAGTCTTGAAACATGTAAATTTCCCAAAGATGTTTGGGACACACTAAAGGCACAAGGTAGTCTATGGTAAAATAGATAAAGTAAGAGGTTATCAAATCAACAATGAACTCATTATTCTTAATCCAAAAAGCTTTGATAATATCCAAGACTACATTACTTAGGTAAAATATCTAAGAACATAGCTCAAAGAATGTAATTTTGAGAAGGATATCTAGCTGATATATAATGCAATGAAAAACATAGGTCTTGAATATGGTGCTTTTATTTCTAGTTTTCATACTCATAAGTTGAATATGGGAGGGAACTATGTAATGCCTTCATTCAACACTTTCTTTGAAATAATTATGTATGAAAAAGACAAGCCAATCTCCATGGGGTTCATCAAGTCATCATAGTCTTCATCATTGTTGTTTGGAAAACCTAAAGAATAGCCCAAAGAACAACTCAAGTCTAATAAACCTACTAGGAAACAAAATAACTCCAATAAAAATCTCAAATAGAGCTAAATCAATCCTCCTTTGCTTCCAAAGCATATTATGATTCCTCTTCATCAAAGGGTAAGACCCAAAAGAAGGAAAGACCAACTTGTGCCTATTGCAAGAAGGACAATTATATTAAACAACAGTGTCATGGGAAAAAAATTGTTGAACTTACTCATCTTCTTAAGAAGAACAACATTAGTTTTCCTTCCTCCCATGAACAATAGTCTTCCACCCCTAATTCAAAATATGGGAAAGGGAAAGCCACAAATCTAGTTTCCTTAGCTGACTCTTCCAAACAATGGATTTTTTATTTTGGTGCTTCTCACCACATGGGCTCTAACATAGGACAATTTTCTTCCTTCAAATCATCTATAGTGGCGTATATCCTCATTGGCGATGACTCTACAATGGAATTCATTGGGAAGGGTTCAATAGAAACATGGAATGGTAAATTTGAAGATGTTCTTTATGTACCTGAACAAACAACCAACCTTCTTTCTATCTATCAAATCACCCATCATAGGAATGGTAGAAAGGTTGAGTTCTCTCTATATTCTATTTTCATTAGGGATCTTGTAGATAATTCTCTACTTGTATTTGGAAAGGTTGATCATTATTCTTGGCTTTATGCATTCTCACACTTTACAACTAATACACCTTCCACTACATTGCTCACACATTCATATTCAATGAGAAAATTGTAGCATGAGTGGTTTGGCCATCTCAATTACCACTATCTTCAATAGTTCAACATGAAATACATGGTCATAGATCTTCCATTAATCAAGTTTTTAGATGGTGTTTGTCATGGTTGTGAATTGGGAAAACATCCTGAGGATAAGTTTGAGAAAGGGAAAGCTTGGAGGGATTCAAAAGTACTTGATCTAATTCATAGTGATCTTGTGGATCTATTTATATTATTGTCCTTTATCAAGGCTCACTATGTACTCACATTAATTGATGATCTTTCATGGTTCACATGGGTTTACTTCCTTATCTAGAAAAGTGAATTCTTTGATTGGTTTCTCGAATTCAAGGCTCATGTAGAGAAATAGTTTGGAAAGTTTGTTAAGATTAATCACTTAGACAATCATAGATAATATGTGAACCAACACTTTGAGAAATGTTTCACTCTTGAAGGGATTTATCTTCAACACTCCATTCCTTAAACACCTCAAGGAAATGGTGTAGTTGAAAGGAAAAATAGATCCCTAAGGAGATGGTTGGTTGCATGATCCATGCTCATTCCCTTTCACCATAATATTGGGGTGAATCCATCAACTATGTTTCATAAATCCAAAATAGGGTTCCTCACAAGGCCTTGAAGGGCATCACTCCCTTTGAAGCCTAGTTTGGTCACAAGTCTATTGTGCAACATTTCAGAGTCTTTTGTTGTTCTACTTGAGCACACACACCTTTAGAAAAGGGCAGAGATTTAGAACCACAGAGTTGGCATTATGTCTTTGTTAGATATTCCTAATGATGTCAAAGGCTATAGGATTTTGAATCCTAACACCCATGAGCTCTTTATTGAGTGAAGTGTTCATTTTTAAGAAAGCTCTCCTAGCTCATCCTCCATTCATCTTCCTTTATTCATCATGGACTTAGATGACAATGATATAGAGGACTTTACCTTATCTTCTTCCATTCCTTGGGATAATCATGAGGTTCATCTTCCCCTTCACTAGGTGTCCCTTCAAAAATTAAGGATTTACCCCCCCACCCCCCTCAGCCATGCCTAAGTGGGATTGTTAGATTCTTCAATCTGCAAGCACTCTTGTTGGGGATCCTTTTGACACTAAGAGGAAACATTCACAACACTAGGAAATCCTACATTCTTGCATTGCTACAACTTTGGATCCATAGTCCTTCAAGGAAGATTTAGTTATTTCATAATGGGATTCAACTATGGAGGAAAAGTACAACTCCTTGATTTAGAACAACACTTGGGATCTTGTTCCACCTCCTAAGGGGAAAAAACTAGTTTAATGTAAGTGGATTTATCAAACCAAGTTTACAATAGATGGATCAGTTGACAAGTTCAAATCACAACTTGTGGAAAAAGGTTTGAATACATGGTATTGACCACGCCTAAACCTTTTCCCCCATCATAAAAATAAAATCCATTCAATTAACACTTGTCATTATAGTAGCTCAAGGTTGGGTTGTACATCAAATGAAGGTGAAGAGTGTCTTTCTTCATGGGGATCTATAGGAAGATAAATACATGGAGCAACCTCCATGTGATTTGTTTAGAATTCTTCTATGGTTTGTAGATTGTAGAAGTCTCTTTATGGACTCAAACATGTCCCCAAGGCTTGGTATGTGGTGCATGGGCACCTAACTTCATTTTGTAAATATGGTCAAATGTTGGATTTTTGGGTGTTTTGAGTCATGTTTGGTGTAATAAGGTCTATTTAGACCATTTTCAATGTAATAAGTCTCATGGGGTCGGTTTGGGTAAAAGTTGTTAAGTTTTTGCAAATGTTGCACAAGTTGCTATGCAACTTTACAATTTTGTCATGTTTTGGAAGTGGAACGATCATTTGGTTCAAAAAGTGGTTATGAACCATTGGTTTTGAGTTGGACAAGTTTAAATAGGCCTTGCAAACTTTGAGGCAAGGTTCTAAAGTTGTTTTTGAAGTTAAAACAATAAGTACTCTATTTTCTCTAATCTTTTATGCATTTTTTCTGCTACAACATTCTATATGGTTTCGTGATGAGTGATTATGAACTAAAGTGCATTGTATTCAATGGAGGCATGAACTATCTTTGTTTTTTATTTTATTTGAGTTGATTTCACAAAGTTTGAAGGTTTTTAGAGCCAAATTACTGAGAATGGTTTGAAAACCCTAGGTTAAGAGGGTTTGGTAGAAAAAATGGCATTTTAGACCATTCCACTAGTGAAATTCTCTACAAATCAGTGGAATGGAATTAGTTAGGGTATTTTTCAGTTTGGTAGTGATTGTAGATGTAGGGTATGGATTTAGGGCCATGTTTGTGCAAGCCCTAGCCTAATATCTCAATGTATTATGCTAGAATTAGTAGGTAGGAGTAGGGTTTTGAAGTTTGATGAATTGATGAATGTTTCTATTCATAAAAACTATTATTTTAGACCCCATATAATCTGTTTGAGGTAATTTAATGAAACTTTGTGGTATGGGGAAGGAAAATCATAAAGTTGCTTTGTAAAAGAGGCCTAATTAGGCTTAAGGGTAGCGTAGCAGTCCATTTTAGAAGGTGATGTTCTGAAACAAGTCTATGTAGAAATTGGATATGTCAAAGAAGGCCATAAAGGGTATCACGAATGAAAATTTATTTGTGGGTTTGAAATCTCTTTTGAAAGATATGAAGAAAATTCATTGTTTGATGTGCTACAAGGGAATATGAGGAAATTGTGAGACAATACCAAGTTAGGGTTTTCTAAGTGGAAAGATTGATCAAGGTTGGTTGAATTGTGATTAGTTAGAAAATTCCACCCTGCTCTGCATCAAATTGGCATCATAGCATAGGTTTAGATAATTTGAAGGAAATAGGTTGAAGTTTGAATAAGGAAAAGTTACAATTTGAAGAAGGAAAGATGCCTCCAAAGGGAAGTGCAGTCATTGCTAGGGAAATAATAATAATGGAGTCTTAAGAAGCTATTTTAGCTAGACTTGTAGCATTAGAAACAAACCAAAGAAGAGGTAAGGCCACTGAAGAGGAGAGTGACCGAGAGGAAGAGGAAGAGGGTGAGAATGAAAACCCTCAAAGAGGAGTCTAAGATGATGATGAGTTGGACCCTAATGAAAGAAGGATGGTTAAGATGTTGAAGGATGTCAAAGGAGAGACTACTGAGGTGAAAATGGAATTTACCATGTGTTTGCCTTCTACAATGATTCAACAACTAGGCCTTTACATCCATGATTTAGAGATTGGACGTCTAACTTGAATAGCTATTTCAATCATCATGAAGGTGAATTTAACTTGTCAACCCAGGGACGCAAACTTGAAATGGTTCAGCACATTATGTGCACTAAGAACCCAAAGTAGCCATTTTCATTCTACAGCTAGGAAAAATACGATGTTGAAAGTAAATTGCTTAGAAAGGAATAACATGAATGCTAACTATCAATCATCAATTACACCAAGCTGAAATGCATGATAGAAATGAAAATATGAGCAACAAATAGGGCATTACTCTATTTTATTTGGCTATAGGAACAATCACAAAATAGAATTCTAGTGGCTGCAGGAACAATTGGTGCCAAATTTTTAACTAATTACTAAACAACAAGTAATACTAAACTAATACTAAACTAAAGGACAAATTACTCACCAAGTGACCCCCTTGGATAAGTATCCTCTAAAAATAATGAGAACTCAGATGCTCGAACTCAAAATTTTATTTTATTCACTGTAAATCATGAGTACAAAAGAGTAATATATCTAGATTACTAAAAACTCAATAATGCAATTTCAATATCAAATAGCGCAACCTTCAGGGAAGGAGCATTAGATCCTTATTTATACTACTAACTACATAAGGCAGTCAACTCCATGAACTGGAAGGGCACCATTTAGGGAAAACAGAGAAAGTGGGGCAACGGTTATGCATGCATGGAATTCAGTCAAACATGCATGTCCAACCGCAGATTTAGTGTTGCAGTAACACGCATGTTTGCTAATCATCAATAATGACCACTACAAGGTGGTTACATTTGGTTTTCATGAGGAATTTCCTATTGTCGACCTCCTTTGACCTTTGAACGATTCCCTTGTTGGATGTTATGGCGCATGCCTAGCTAGTGGTGTCTTCCTCAATTTAGGATCCTCAAATTAAATCTGCATGACAATGTTAGTATGCACAATAATTGCATATTTGTAACCACATTAAGGAAAATTCATTAACCAAATGAAAAATTAATATAGACAATCCATTTAACATGCCATTTATCATTAAAGGTTTGCAAAAATAAGATTAAGCCCAATGTCTATAGTTTGAGAAAAATATCATAAAAGTATCAACACTTAATGTCAATGTCCATGATAACTTCAACAACTAGATCACAAATTCTACCCAAAAATGAGGCCATAAACTAGACTCATCACTCCCCCCAACCTAAGGTCTTGTTGGTCCTCCAACAGGGGAAGGGTTGTTCTTTTTCTTGGTCAATACTTTGAAATTTGCAACTGACAATTGTCCCACATCAGAGTGTGTTGTGTGTGAATCAAGATCCCCATAGAATCCTCCCAATATGTCCAATCTACTCCATCTCTATTTCTCTATAGCAATATCATATTGGTAGAACCTGAAGTTTGGTACATGCCACATTAGGATGGGTGGCTGAAAAGTTAGGGGAAGCCAAAATTGACCCTTTGTCCTACCAATGTGAATATATCTGTCAATCCTTTTAAGAGTTGTTGCATAGTTCTAGATGGAATGAGGCTCAATCTTCTTGAGATCATCAGTTAAGTTGTTCCATCTTTGTGAGAGGTATCTCTTCATGGTTTCCTCTTTTTCTTTTTCCTTTGCCTCATATTCACTATAAACTGCTTCTATCCAAGGAATAATCATGTTACCATAGCTCGGTCTCAAAAGAATTCTATGTCATTCCCTAAAAATATCCCCTGGATTCCTTGGTTCAACCCTAATGGGCAGAGGGATGTTAGACTCCAATTGCTTATAAGCCCCATATTGCTATCCCCAACTAATCTCATTTTGCACCTAAGACATAAATTCCCTTAATTGTACATCCCCAACATACAACAACGGATTCCAATCATGGTCTTGAGTTACAACATAATTATGCAAATAAAACTCACACAACAAATTCTTCATTTTAGGGGAAGCAATTCGATAAGAATTGAAAAATTCAATAGGGTCTCAATAGAAGGGTTCAAACCTGACAATTTCGCAAATCTAAAAGTGAGAGATATCTTCAAATGTAGAGCATAGACCCCTTGGAGGGGTCCCACATTCCAAAATAGGCATGGTGCACCAAAGCCGTGCTGCCATCATCCAATCTCTTCAGTGGCAAATTTTTGCATCTCTTTATCTCTGTACCCTCTCTCTTTTGAATTTCCTTCTTCAATCTACATTTTTCCTCCTTCCATTCCTCTTCTCTTCTTTGCATCTCTTTCCATAAATGCATGGAAACCTTGTGCATTGAAAAATTGTGGGGTTATGTATTCCTACCAGCATCTTCTCTGGCACTAATGCTAACTGCAAGGATTCAGGTTGTCCCATCAATTCTGGCTGCAGGGGTACTGATTGTTCTCCCAATTCGGGCTATTGTTGTAGGGAATCCTGCTCCTATTCTGGATTTTTCTACAGGATCTCTTGCTATAGGACCTCTTGCTGTAGGAAGTCTTGATTTTCCTCATACTCCTAATTTTCTACTTGTTCTGCAATATTGGCAAGATCAACCAATGTTATGTTTGTTGTTGCCTTAAATATATCCTCTTCCTTGACATTCTCCTGCCCCATTGGAGCTTCTATGTCCCCTTGTGATACTTCTCTAGACTTAGGGATTTCCTGCGGAGGAATACCAAAGGCTGGCCTAACTGGTCTTGCTTTCCTAGGAGGTCTCTCCTGTTTTTCTTTGGCTGCAGGATGGATAGTGTCAACCTTTCTCTTCTTAGAGCTTAGCACCTCTTTTTCTGTCAGTTGCCTTTTGGCCTTTCCTTTTCTCATTTCTACTTACCTCTTCTATTCCCTAGTTTTCATTAGAATTCCAAGTGGAACATCATTATCAGATTCAGGGGAAGAACTTTCTTTGTTTGAGTGCTTTGTCCTAGAAGAGCTAATTTCTATAGTTTCGTCTACTGCAGTAGGGTTTACACTCGAGCCTACGCCAGAGGTGGAAGCACCAAGAGTGGCTTCAATTGTGCTCAATCTCCTACTAGACCTAAGGGGTTGAGGTAAAACCCTTGGTTGCAAATGCTCAGGTCTAATTTAAGCAATTTTTATGAATTCTCCCCATGTCATTCCAAATACATCATGCAAAGACTTCTCAACTAGCAATTTAATCAGACAATGGTGGGAAACAAAATTGTCCCTAACTTTTTGGGTCTTGAACACCATGATTGAGAGAAGGTTGTATAACACGTTTGAAAAATTCATCCTTATTCAGTGCCCCATATGATTCAAAAGCTTGAAGTGCACATAATGCAAATTTGACTAGCGACCTTCACATGTGATGTATTTTATGACATAAAAAACTATCTACTTCCATGGCTCAGGTAGAGAAATTCTCTTCACACCCTGTTTATCTATGCTCAATGGAGGTTCATTCGGCTCTGTAAATTTGGCCCTAGCTGATCTGGCATCTCTAGAAGCAAGATAATTTTCATCATCAGCAAGTAACCCATTAACTTTTGCAATTATTTCTTTAGTTGCTATGACCTCCAGCCCTTTTACCGTGGCCTTCCCTTCAGAAAATGTCTAAGAAAACTTTAGTGCAATGTCTTCATTGAAATCATCTAGCTTCAAGAAGTAGTCAATCCACCTGTAGTTTCTAAATTTGGCCAGGAAGGGTGCATCCTGCAGTAATACATCATGCACCATGGGTTCATTTCAAATAAACCCACCTCCCATTGTCTTCAATCAAACAAAAACTATGTGGTTTCCTTCCTGCACTTCTTTCTGAAAATAAAATTCACCTTCCTGCAACACTTGCTAACTTTCCAATGCCAATGTTGACTGGATTTTCCTTTTCTAACTTGCCTTTTGTTTGCAATGCAACTTGAGATATGACAGGGTCAATAATGGCAAGGAATGAGTAATAAAGGAAAGCTATAATGAAGAGAAATGGCAGCAACAGTTGGTGTCACTTCACACATGTGAGCCATCCTCTCACTCAGATTTTAAATCAGCTCAATTTAAATTTTGATAATGTAGACCAACATGGACTAACACGTGGGAAAAATATTCACATCTTTTTCCTTCCCCCCCAACCTAAATTGGGCATGCATCCACACATGTGAAATGACGATTTGACGATGTAGGGAATATTTGCATGCTATGGTGAACATCCATACTAACATACAACAATTAAATGAATTCACTTAAAGAAAATTAAGATATAGCAATTAATGTGCACATACTTGAATGTGTGGAGGATTTGTTGCAAAGATCATGGAGAAAGTACCGCTCACCTTTTTAGGAAATAAGTTGGGAAATTAATGAAGATGGGATGGGATGAGGTGGAGTGGAATGAAGTAAAGTGATGGAAGAGAGAGAAGGGTGGAAAAAGATGGGTGGATGGGTGGATGGGTGAAGAAATGGACTCCCACAAAAGTGGAAGTCTTTATTATGACAAGTACATACCTTAATTAGCTAGAAGGAGGGACACTAGGTCCACTTCCTTTGGCTGTAGGAAGTTTAGATGTTGCATTCTGAGTGAATTGCTGCAGGAACTCCTCCTTGGAAGTTGGCTTGTGATACAGTCTGAGGCGATGACCATTGAAAAGCAACTTAAATCTGACTGGGTCAATAGTAATGAGTTGTACAACGCCATTAGGGAATACTTCAACAACCTCATATGGTCCTAGCCACCTTGTCTACAATTTTCCTGCATTGTCCTGATATCTTAAGTCATAGAGCAGGGCCCAATCTCCTGGTTTGAATTTCTTGTCCTTGATGAATTTTTCATGCCACTTGATTCTCTGATTCTGCACTACCTCTATGTGATGTAGGGCTGCTCTTCTCATCTCATCCAAAGCATTTAGCTACATGATTATTTCTCTCTATGCCTCAGAGATATCCATCCCCAAATCTACTACAGACCTAAGAGTCTTATATTCAAATTCAATGGGCATCATGGCTATCTTTCCATACAACAACTCAAATGGAGTGAAGCCTATAGTTTTTTTCTAGGTACTTCTATAGGCCCAAACAACTTCTGGTAATCTATTTTCCCAATCCTTTCTATGGATAGCTACTATTTTTGTCAAAATAGCTTCAATTTCTCTGTTGTTCACCTCAACTTGGCCATTAGCCTAGGGGTGATAAGGAGTAGACTTTTTGTGCCTTATGTTGTACTCATTAACTAGTGTTGCAACAAGGGTTGATGTGAATTGAGCTCCTTGATCAGTCACTATCTCTCTTGGAACTCCATATCTTGTGAAAATCTCCTCATAAAGAAATTCTACAACCTTGTTATCTCTTGCATGGTTCATGGCCTTACCTTCTACCCACTTTGTTACATAATCAGTGCATACCAAGATATAAGACTTACCATTTGATGGAGGGTCAATGGATCCTACATAATCCAATCCCCACTTGTCAAAGGGAGTAATTACTACTTGAGGATAAAGTGGCATCTCATTGGATTTGGTTGGCCTACCCATTCTTTGGCATTTGTCACATTTTCTTGTATACCTTCCTACATCCTTGTGGAGTGTTGGCCAACAATATCCTGTGTTCAAAATCTTCATTGTTGTCCTCTTGGCTACAAAATTTCCTCCACATGGTTCATTGTGAAATGCATGCAAAATGTCATATGTCTCATCTTCTCTCACACATCTCCTCATGACATGGTGGTCCAGTATAAAGCAAACATCCAACAATCAATGAGAAAGGAAAATATTTTTCAATGAGTGCCCTTCTCTTTTTTGGAGAGAAGTGAGGTGGAACTTTACCTGTGACCAGATAGTTAGCTATATCAGCATACCAGGATGTTTGTACACTAATGGAGAATAGATGCTCATCAGGAAAAGAGTCATTTATGGCCTAATTATCTTTTGATGTAGTCAACCTTGAAAGAAAATATGCAACAACATTGGCCTTCCCTTGCTTATCCACAATGGTTATATCAAACTCCTACATCAACAATAACCATCTTGCTAGTCTACCTATGATCAAAGGTTTATTCATGAGATACGACTACATGATCAATGTGCACAAAGATTTGGTAACCTATTATGTAATGCCTGAATTTGTTTAGGGCATAAATCACTACCAACTTTTCTTTTTCTATCACAGTATAGTTGAATTCAGCTCCTTGCTAATTTTTGTTGACAAAATAAATGGTATTTTCAATAGCTCCTTCTTTTTTTCCTAAGACTGCTCCTATGACATAATCTGATGCATCAGTATGGATGTGGAAAGGAATCTCACAATTAGGCCCTTTGAGTACAGGAGCATAAGTCAAAGCTACCTTTAAGTCAGAAAATGCCTTGTCACAAGCTTCTATCCACTGAAATTCAACATATTTAGTGAGAAGAGTATACAATGGTGCTGCTACCTTGCTGAAATCCTTGATGAAATGCCTATAATATCCTGCATGGCCCAAGAAACTCCTAACATCCCTCTATTTTGCAGGTGTGGGCAGTGTATCAATGGGTATTTTCCTAGTTTTAGCAATGATTATATCATAAACGTAAAACCCAAAGAAGTTATGAAACACAAAGAAAGCAAATAACAAGAAAGATTATACCAGATTCCTCGTTGAAGCTTCCATGATTCACCTTCATAGCACCTTCTAACTTGTTGATTGTTGCCCTCAGATCGAGTGTGTGAGCAATCTTTGACTATGCCAATGTCCTAAACAAGCTTTGAAGGATTTGATGACTATGCCTATGAATATGACAAATGACTATAATCCAATTAAAATAAGCTAAATGCAAAGTATGCAATTAATGTCTAAGCATAAATGTCTATAATAATGAAGTGGTGTGTTAGTCTAAAATGTGAGCAAAATTGACATTTTATAGAAAACGCAATTTTGGACAGACAAACGAGATTAAAAGCTGATGGAAGCCTAAAATCAAAGGTCAAGATTGTGTGTGACAACCCATAATTAGGGTTAGGGAAAGATTGTTAAATGAGTGGTTGAGATGTCATTTGAGAAAATCAAATCGATGGGTCGAGAATAAATGTGATAATTAGTCAAAAAGATAAAGATTTTCAAAAATCAAGAAGATAAAGATTGCTTGATTTGTAAGATTCGAAAAATCAAGAGGATAAAGGTTGAACTGAAAAACATATTTTGAAAATAAAAAAATTTCTCAATTACTTGATTTTTTGGAAGAAGATTACCATTTTGAATTTGATTAATTCAAAATATGGATTTTGTGTGATAGTAAATAATCAATTTTCAGATTATTCACTAAAATGAAGTGACAGTCAAGAATGTGATATCATTTTAAATAATTTCATTTATTTAAAATGAGGGAAATGTTAAATTTAGCAATTAAATAATTAAAGATAATTATTTAACTTAGAGGATTATGATCGATAATTAAATAAATTAATAAATTCATTTAATTATGATAATTAGTTACATATTAAATAAATAAATAAAATTCATTTATTTAATAATCGAGAAGACATAAATGAATAAAGGTAATTAAATAAATTAAGAAATTTATTTAATTGTAAGAAGATAATTTAGACCATTAGTGATGTATTGAATAAATAACTAAAATTTATTTATTTAATAATCATGAAGAACATATAAGAGACATGAATTAATTAAATAATAATGAATTATTTAATTAATAGTCAGAAGCGAACAAAGGACATAATTAAATGTCATAATTATGCTAGGACGAAAGATAAAAAATTAAGCTTGCAGGCCTAGGTCATTTTTAAGTGTCTATAGGCAGATTTGTGATCACCTCAATCTTTCAGGATCTACTTGAATTCCATTGTGGGAGATGTAGTGGACAAGAACTACACCTTCCTACATCATCATGAATTTCTTTTCACTATTTAAGGACAAGTTTTGGTCTTCACATCTCTATAGGACTCTCCTAAGATTTTTCAATGCTTGATTAAAATCAACACCATAAGTTGTAAAGTCATCCATATAAATTTCCATGCAATCATTAGAAATGTCTAAAAATATGCTAATAACTGCCCTCTGAAAAGTTGCAGGTGCATTGCATAAGCCAAATGGGAGTACCAAGTAGGCATAGGTCCCCCATGGATAGGTAAATTTGGTATTCTCTTGGTTCTCTGGTGCAATTTGGATCTAGTTGTAGCCATTGAATCCATCTAGAAAAGAAAAGTATTGCTTTCCTGCAAGTGTGTCCAAAACTTGATCAATGAAGGGCAAGGGAAAATGGTCCTTCTTAGTGGTAGCATTAAGTTCTCTGTAATCAACACAAACTCGCCATTTCCCTTCTTTCTTGGGAACAATCACTAATGGAGACACCCACTGGCTATCTGAAATGGGGTAAATAAATTCTACATCTAGCAATTTCTCCAGTTTCCCTTTTATAATTTCTCTTAGTATAGGGTTAATTCTTCTTTGTGGTTGCCTCACTGGGGTGCAATCATCTTTGATATAAATTATGTGTGTACAAATTTTAGGGTCGAATCCCTTCATATCATGATAATCCCATGCAAATGCATGTTGATGGTTCCTTAATAAGTTTTCCAATAACAATTGTTGTTCTTCACTCAGTTTTCTATTAACATTCAGATACTTTCCTTATGACACCTATACTTATGTAGTTAACTCTATCATAGCTGCTTCATTAACACATGGTACCTTTATTTCATATGGAAGCAATGTATAGGACATACTTGTTGCTGTAGGAAGTCTATATGCAGGAATAGTGGTTGCAGGAAGAGTGGCTGCAGGAAGAGTAGAAAGAAGGGTCTTAACTGGAGTAGCAAAATGAGAAGATGATGCTTCCTCCACTTCATGATGGTTCTGAATGATGTTAGCCAATACTTCATCCTCATCTTGAAGTTGCATGAGAGATTTTTCCTAACATTATAAGCTGCACCACATAATTAACTTTCTTGGCCTCTTCAAAAACATGTGGCCATACAAGATTATCCTCATCATGAGATGGCTAAGCAGGAGGATAAAGAACAAACTTTTTAGTGCCCTTCCCATCTAAAATGGTCATGTCACCCGACCGACATCCAATATATCCAATATATGAATTTGTAATTGCTAACCATGGCCTTCCGTGAATAATGGGATACCTGCCTAGTGTAGCCTTAGGAGAAACAATCATGAAGTTTGCCCAGTACTCCCAGGAGTCTAAAACTACCACAAAATCCTCCACTATACCATCAGGCTTAACAGTAGAACTATCAACAAGTTGCAGGAAAGTAGGAGTAGATCTCATGCTTGCAATGTTTAGTTGTTGTAGAATGTCCTTGGTCATTACATTTATTGCTGCCCCTAAATCAATCAGAGCATTCTTAATTTGGATCCCGTTTATAACAACTGCTACCACAAGACTACCTAGATCATTGTATTTGGGGATAGTCACTTTTCCAAGCATGATGTCAGCTAGTTGTCCCACCACATGAGCTGTAGTTGGGTCTTTCTTTTTCCTACTTGGCTTCTTGAGGCATGCTTCCTTTTTTGCCTTGTCATAGATTGGAACATCCTTTATGGCCTAAAATAGAGGGATTTGGAAACATATATGCTTCAGGTGATCCAAGATATCAAAATTTGTATCCTCTTTTTCTTCCTTCTTCTTGGAAACCTCCAATCTTTGAGGAAATGGTGGTTCTTGTTCAGTCTTCTTGACTTGGATTGGTTCAAGATTTTTAGGTGCACTTGGCTGAATGGGATTATTTAGAGGTTCTTCCTCCTCTTCCACAAGAAGCTCAGTTATAATGGGATTGGAAGGGGTTGGTAGAGTAGTTCTTGAATGCGAGTGGATGTCACTTACACTCACAACATATGCAAGGAATTGATTTGAATCGACAGAGTATGTAGGCTACTGTTATTTGGATTGGGTGTGGGCTGAGCTAGTAGCTAAGTAGGTTTAGGTGCATTTGAGCTTGAACTAGCAGGTGAAGGCATTATAGCAGGCCGTTAGGACTAAGAAGGTGGTTGCATGTAACTAGTTGTTTGGGTTGGCCATTGTTATCCTCCCCTCCATTGATTTGTTTGTTTCCAATTTCCTAGAGGTGGCTGCCAATGCCCTTGAGATTGTTGCCAATTCCCTTGAGGTTACTACCACTACGGTGGATAGTTTTGATGATTGGGCCAAGCATTTGGAGGGTTACTCCAAGGATGTGGGGGTTTCCATTGGTTACCAGATGAATAGGAATTGAAATATGGCCTAGCATAAGAGAGTGGATCTAGTAGCATACCTTGTCTTGGATCCCAAGGCCTCCTTTGTGCAACATAGTAGACTTGGTATTCTTTAATCTAGATTGGCTTGAACTTAGGTGCAATCTACTTTCCTTCAATATTGGCTAGCATCTTACATCTATAGTCCTTCTTCTTTTGTCTGCAATGGGGGAAATACTCTACCAACATTACCTCTACCTTCTCTTGCTTCTTCTTGGCTAGAAGTGTATCTAGCTAAGTAGATAGATTTTTTATAATGTCTTGTTTGAAGTCTTCTAGCAAATGAGTAATCTCCATTCTTGAAACTCCACCAGTAGTTGACTTTCCCATGAAAGATTGGTAAGCTCTCCCTTTCTTTGAATCTTCCCTAGAGTAGTTCTAGCATATTTTCTTGATAGATATCTCCTCCTCCCATCAGGTCCAAGACATCAGTGTAGTTGTCATTGATTCCTCTTAAGAATTTTTTTTTTAGTCTTCATTGAGTGTATGGTGTGGAGATTTTTGTAGGAAAAACAAAAACCTTGCAATATAATCTTCTAGGCTCTCATCTTCCTTTTGCTGCATCCTAAAAATGTCACCTCCTCTCATGTCACTTCCCCTGCAATATTCCTTGTATTTCTCAATGAATTGTCTTCATGTCTTCCTAAGTTTCCATAGTATCTCTTCCTAGGCTCATGAACCATCTCAATGTAGCTTCTTTCAGAGTGGTAGGAAATAGCTTAAGCCTATGGGCATCAGTGGTATAATCATAACTCTTGCAGAGTATGTCAAACACAAACAAAAAGGTATCAAGATCTTCTATGACAAGTCCATAAAACTTAGGGAGTGCTGAAGCAGGTATGTTTTTGATGTTGTCAACTTCATTCTGATGGGAAATAGGGAAAGGAAAATCCAGTTGGTTAGGTCTATTCCTATTTGCGTCACCCATGCCTGTGTGATGTAGTTCCAAAGCTAAGGGGTTCTCAAGCTGATTTTGGTCTTTAGAGGAGACTTTAGAGCTCATTAGATTAGGAAATGCATCAACAAAGGGGTGTGGATCTTCTTCTTCTTCTTCTTCTCTTGGAAAGTTTTGATATTCAACTAGCTGAAATGGATTAGGATTTTTAGGAAGGAATCTCTCATAAGCATCCCTTCTCATTCCTCTATGCATGCGGTATCAACTCACTATCAACCGAATCACACAAAGAATTAGTAAGGAATATGGGGGGTTGTCATTACTTCCTAAATGAGGGTATACTAAGAACAACTTCCAAAAACACTACAACAAGAAAATCTACCAATGACTCCAAAGAACTCCCTAGTTTGACACCATCCCTGATAATGATGCCAAAAATGTCTGCCTCTTACAATGATTCAACAACTAGGCCTTTACAACTGCGATTCAGAGATTGGAAATATAACATGAATAGCTATTTCAATCATCATGAAGGTGCATTTAACTTGTCAACCTAGGGACATGAACTTGAAATGGGTCAACACAATATGTGCACTAGGAACCCAAAGTAGCCATTTTCATTCTACAGCTAGGAAAAACATGATGTTGAAAGTAAATTGCTTAGAAAGGAATAACATGAATGCTAACCATCAATCAAAAATTACACCAAGCTAAAATGCATGAAAAAAATGAAAATCTGAGCAACAAACAGGGCATTACTCTGTCTGCTTTGGCTGTAGGAACAGTCACAAAATAGAATTCTAGTGGTTGTAGGAACAGTCAGTGCCAAATTTTTAACCAATTACTAAACAACAAGTAATAATAAACTAATGCTAAACTAAAGGAAAAATTACTCATCAAGTGGCCCCCCTTGGATAATTATCCTCTAAAACTAATGAGAACTTAGATGCTCGAACTCAGAACTTTATTTTATTCACCGTAAATCATGATTACAAAAGAGTAATATATCTAGATTACTGAAAAATCAAGAATGCAATTACAATATCAAATCGCGCAACCTTCAAGGAAGAAGCATCAACTCCTTATTTATTCTACCAACTAAACGGGGTAGTCAACTCCATGAACTAGAAGGACACCATTTAGGGAAAACAAAGAAAGTGGGGCGATGATTATGCATGCATGGAATCCAGTCAGACATGCATGTCCAACTGTAGATTTAGTGCTGCAGTAACGTGCACATTTTCTCAACATCAATAATGACCACTACAAGGAGAGTACATTCACTTTGCATGAGGAATCTCCTACCATCAACCTCCTTTGACCTTTGAACGATTCCCTTGTTGGACATTACGGTGCATGCCCAACTAGTGGTGTCTTCCTCAATTTAGCTTCCTCAAATTAAATGTACATGGCAATGTTAGTACGCACAATAATTACATATCTGTAACCACCTTAAGGAACATTCATTAACCACATGCAAAATTAATATAGATAGTCCATTTAACATGCCATTTATCATTAAAGGTTTGTAGAAATAAGATTAAGCCCAATGTCTATAGTTTGAAGAAAATATCATAAAAGTATCAACACATAATTTCAAATTCCATGATAACTTCAGCAACTAGATCACAAATTCTACCCAAAAATGAGACCATAAACTAGATTCATCACCATGTATGGTGGGAAAATGGATAGTGAATAAGTGTTGGATTTGATTGATGCACTAGACAATTATTTTGAATACAAGGAGGTAGAAGATGAGCAAAAGGTGAAGTTTGCAAAGAGTAAGTTGAAAGGCCTTGCCCTAACTTGGTTGAACTGTGTACATGAAGAGAGAGTGAAAAAGGGAAAAGAAAAAATAAATTCATGGGATAGGATGGTGTCTAAGGTTAAGAGTCAATTATTGCCTGGTGACCATGCAATTCAAACATTCAGGAAGTTGCAAAACCTAAAACAAAAGGAGATGGATGTCACGACCTACACAGATGAGTTTCACAAATTGAGCATTAGAGCAGGTCATGTTGAGGATGAAGTTGAGAAGATAGCAAGGTATATGAATGGATTAAGGTTTAATATCCAAGATGAATTGAGTCTTTCCACCCCTATAATGGTGGAAGAGTGTTTCCAATTGGTTGTTAGGATAAAAGAGAAGATGAAAAGAAGGAAAGAAAAACAAAGTAGAGGTAGAGGAAAGAACTTTATGGGAAGAGGGTCCTTTAGTGGAAGAGGACAATCACAAAAAAGCACAAGGAAAGTCAAGTAGCAATCAAGATCAAGGATCGAAGTTAAGAGGTGGTTTCAAAGGTAGAAGACCTAATGGTAGAGGTAGATTTGGAGGACAAGGTAGAGGTTTAAACACATTTTCAGGGAGATGCTATAAGTGCAATCAATTTGGCCATCAAAGCATGGAAGTGCCCAGAGAAACAACTTTCAACATCACATGGTGGTGAAAGAAGAACACAGTTGGTATAAGAGGAAGATTGTGAGAGTGTTAACTCTCCTTCTCAGCATGTTGCTCCAGAGGTTGGAGAAAATATGATGATGAGAAGAACACTCCTCAAGGTTCTTGTGGTGAAGGAGCCTCCACAAAGAAAGTCATTGTTCAAAACTACTTGCAAATCTCAAGGCAAAGTATATAAGGTTGTTGATTTCGGTTCAACTAATAATTTAGTTTCTTTGGAGATGGTTGAAAAAATAAAGATGAAATTGATCCCACACCCCACACCTTATAAGGTTTCTTGGTTGAATAAGGGTCAACAAGTCTTGGTCAATGAAAAAACATGGGTTGAGTTTAACATTGGGGGATATAAAGATAAAATCTTGTGTGACATCATCCCAATGGATGTATGTCATCTGTTGTTAGGAAGACCCTAGCAGTATGACAAAAAAGAAAAATATGATGGGAAAAAAATACATGTAATTGAAAAAGATGGAGGTTCATTTACTCTCAACCCTTTGAAATATGAAAATGTAGATACTCAGGTTGGTTCAAGTGTCATGTTGGTTGGGGAGAAATAATTCTTGAAAACCATGAAAGAGGAAGGTGGACAAGGGTATGCAATTATAATCAGACCCAAATCTGTTATGACAACAAAAAAACTTGAAGATGTGCCTAAGGAAGTTCAAACCTTGTTGAATAAGTATCAAGACATAGTTGTTGATGAGCTCCCTAGTTCTTTGCCACCTATAAGGGATGTGAGCCACCACATTGAATTTATACGAGGTGCAAACTTACCCAATAAGGCTGCATACAAAATGACTCCTCAACAAAATGAAGAGATAAGGAAACAAATACAATAATTGTTAGATAAGGGTCTCATAAGGGAAAGTTTAAGTCCATGTGCTATTCCTACTGTGTTGGCACCTAAAAAGGGTGGAGATTGGAGAATGTCCACCAATTCAAGGGAAATCAACAAAATCACTATAAGGTATAGGTTTCCAATACTTAGAATGGAGGATTTGATGGATTGTTTAGGAGGAGCTTATTACTTTTCAAAGATTGACCTTAAAAGTGACTATCATCATATTAGAATAAGAGAAGGGGATGAGTGGAAAAATTCTTTTAAAACTAATGAGGGGTTGTATGAGTGGATGGTAATGCCATTTGGGCTTTCAAATGCACCAAGCACTTTTATGAGACTAATGAATGAAGTTTTGAAGCCTTTCATAGGAAAATTTGTTGTTGTGTACTTGGATGACATTCTTGTGTTTAGCAAGACTAAAGAAGAACACTTGCAACATTTGGACATGGCATTGAAGAGGCTGAATAAAGAAAAGTTGATGATTAACTTGAAAAAGTGTGAATTCATGAAGGAGGAGTTGGTATACCTTGGTTTTTTGATTTAAAAAGGAACTTTGAAGATGGACCCCAACAAGGTAGAAGCAATTTTGAATTGGCCTACTCCAAATTCAGTTAGTGAGGTAAGAAGTTTCCATGGTCTTACTAGTTTTTACAGAAAATTTGTAAGAAATTTCAGTCATATTTGTTAGATCCTATCATTGATACAATCAAGGGTGATAAAAGGAAAAGATTTATGTGGTTTGATGAGGTAGAAAGAAGTTTTCAAATGTTGAAACAAAAGATAGCTCAACAACCCATATTAGCATTGTCTGATTTCAATAAGGTGTTTACAATAGAATGTGATGCAAGTGGGTATGCAATTGGTGCAGTCTTGAGTCAAGAGGGAAGACCTGTAGCATTTTTTAGTGAAAAGCTTAATGAGGCCAAGAAGAAGTATTATTCTTATGACTTAGAATTGTATGCAATGGTTCAAGCATTGAAAAAGTGGAGAAACTATCTCCTTCCAAAGGAATTTATTATTTTTACTGATAACCATGCTTTGAGTTTCTTGAACAGCCAAGAAAAACTAAGTCACATAAATGTGAAGTGTGTGGAGTACCTACAAAGCTATATTTTCAGCATAAAGCACAAAAAAGGACAGTCAAACAAGGTGGCAGATTCTTTAAGCAAAAGACAAATGTTGATACAAGAAATTCAACTTCAAAGTGTGGATATTGATTCCTTGAAAGGTATGTATGAAGGAGATGACAATTTCAAGGATGTGTATGCTTTTTGTAATCAGTTTGATGGTGCTTTCCATGAATAATATTCTAATTTCTTGTTACAATATGGCTTATTGTTTAAGGGTTCTCAGTTGTGTATTCCAAAATATTCTATGAGGACTAATTTTATTAAAGAGAAGCATTGTGGTAGCTTAGGGGTTCTTTTGGTGTAGATAAAACATTGGAGTAGGTAAGAAGGTATTACCATTGGCCAAAAATGAAAAGTGACATCAGAAAGTTTGTTGAGAATTGTGTAGTTTTTCAAAAAGCAAAGGGTTCAAGCACTAATGCAGGTGTTTACCAGCCTTTGTCAATTCCAAATCGGCCATGGGAATTGATTAGTATGGATTTTGTGTTGGGTTTACAAAAAATTCAAAGAGGGTTTGATAGTGTGTTTTTTGTTGATAGATTTAGAAAAATGGCTCATTTCATACCATGCAAATGTACAAATGATGCTTCTTATATTTCTAGGTTGTTTTTTAAGGAGGTAGTTAGAATTCCTAGATTACCATTGACAATTGTATCTGACAGAGATAGCAAGTTTGTAGGTCACTTTTGGAGGACTCTTTGGAAGAAATTAGGAACCAAATTGACCTTTAGCTCTGTCTATCATCCACAAAAAAATGGGCAGACTAAAGTTGTCAATAGGAGTCATGAAAACCTTCTTACATGTTTGAAAAAAGAGCATTCACAGCAATGGGATCTCATTCTTCCACAAGTTGAGTTTTCCTATAATGACTCTATCAATAGAAGTGTTGGAAAGATCCTATTTGAGATAGTCTTTGGATTGAAGCCAAGGGGAATGTTTTAGCTTAGATATTTGAGTGGTATGGAGAGAAGGAGTTCTGATGGTGAAGATTTTGTAGTTGCAATGAAGGATATACATCAACAAGTGAAAGAGTATCTTCAAAAGAGTGTGGAGAAGTATAAGCAACAAGTAGATTTGAAAAAGAGGGATGTCCAACTCAAAGTGGGAGACTTGGTTCTAGCACATTTGAGGAAATAAAGGCTACCAAAGGGGAAGTATACAAAGCTACAAATGAAAAATATTGGGCCATGCAGGGTGGTCCAGAAATTTGGTGCAAATGTCTATGAGATAGAACTCCCTCCTGGAGTGGATATCTCTCCAATCTTTAATGTTTCTAACCTTTATCCTTTCAAAGAATCTGTGTTTATAGGTGAAGATGTAGGTACACTAGAAGTTCAAGATGAAAATTTGGTCAAGGACCTACCACCAAGTCAATCTTTGAAGCTTGAGAGCATTTTGGACACAAAGAAAGTGAAGAGAACAAGGCATAAAGTGTACAATGAATATCTAGTCAAATGGAAAGGTATCCCTCATGAAGATGCAACATGGATGACAAAGGAAGACATTAAGAAACATGGCACAACAATCCAAGAGCAGATCTCAGGAGGAACTTCCCCAGGTGTATGGTATAGGGGCTCCTAACTTCATTTTGTAAATATGGTCAAATGTTGGATTTTTGGGTGTTTTGACTCAGGTTTGGTGTAATAAGGTCTATTTATACCATTTTCAATGTAATAAGTCTCATGGGGTCAGTTTGGGTAAAAGTTGTTAAGTTTTTACAAATGTTGCACAAGTTGCTATGCAACTTTGCAATTTTGTCATGTTTTGGAAGTGGAACGGTAATTTGGTTCAAAAATTGGTTATGAACCATTATTTTTGATTTGAAAAAGTTTAAATAGGCCTTGAAAACTTTGAGGCAAGGTTCTGAAGTTGTTTTTGAAGTTCAAACAATAAGAAGTGCTCTATTTTCTGCAATCTTTTATGCATTTTTGCTACTACAACATTTTGTACGGTTCCATACTAAGTGATTATGAACTAAAGTGAATTGTATTCTATGGAGGCATGAACTATATTTGTTTTTGATTTGATTTTAGTTTATTTCATAAATTTTGAAGGTTTTTAAAGCCAAATTACTGAGAACGGTTTGAAAACCCTAGGTTAAGAGGGTTTGGTAGAAAAAATGGCATTTTAGACCATTCCACTAGTGAAATTCTCTATAAATCGATGGAATGGAATTAGATAGGTTTTTTTTCAGTTTGGTAGTGATTGTAGATGGATGGGATGGAGTTAGGGCCCTGTTTGTGCAAGCCCTAGCCTAATATCTCAATGTATTAGGCTAGAATTGGTAGGTAGGAGTAGAGTTTTGAAGTTTGATGAATTGATGAATGTTTCTATTGGTAAAAAATGTTGTTTCAGACCCCATATGATTTTTTTGAGGTATTGGAATGAAAATTTGTGGTCTGGGGAAGGAAAATCATAAAGTTTCTTTGTAAAAGAGGCCTAATTAGGCTTAAGGGCAATGTAGCAATCCATTTTAGAAGGTGATGTTATGAAACCAATCTATGCACAAATTGGATATGTCAAAGAAGGTCATAAAGGGTATCAAGAATGACAATTTATTTGTGGGTTTGATATCTCTTTTGAAAGATATGAAGAAAATTCATTGTTTGATGTGTTACAAGGGAATATGAGGAAATTGTGAGACAACACCAAGTTAGGGTTTTCTAAGTGGAATGATTGATCAAGGCTGGTTGAATTGTGATTGGTTAGAAAAATCCACCCTACTCTGCATTAGTATGTGAAAATGAACTCCTTTCTTCTTTTTATTGGGTTCACTGAGTGCTATGATGGAACTCTCAAATGTTTTCCTTGGCCCCTAGTTTTTTTTTCCATTTTCTAATCTTATAAATAGTGTATTCCTTGCTAGGGCTTGTTTTAACATTTTTTAGGGTTTCTATTTATGAAAAAAACCTTCTAAAAACCCTAGCTCCAAAATATTCTTACACTTTTGTTTTAACTCATATTGACCATATGTTTTGATTGCTAGTCATTTAAGTGACAACTAATGTATTTAATCTCATGTATTGACCAAAACTGACAACCTAGGATGAACTGTTGATCCATTTCCTTTTATTTTTTGGTCAAATATTTTTCAAAAAATATTAAGTCTCAAAGACTTGAATGACCCATACCCCTTCATCCTCAAGTCATGTTCCTTTTAAAATAAATTTAAGTGCATGTGCTCAAATTAACCACTTAAGTTCCATAGACTCGGCCCACCTGAGACATGTGTCTTACCCACAATGCAACATATTCTACCTTAGCATCATGTTCTCTTTTTTCTAGTGCATATCCAAAATGCATTGGGCAGTATTGATAAAATTGAGACACATGTTGACACAGTATTGCATCGTTTTGCCTCAATGCATCACATTCTTATGAAGAGAGTGCACAATTAAAATGTGCTAGGTCAAGGTAAAAAAGGAGAGGATAGGTGGTTGTTTCTTATTGCATCGCTCTATCTCTTTAGATCATATTCTATAATATTGAGCATGAAGAAAAACTATGCTCAATGATGATCATTAGCCTTCAAACATGTGGCATCATATCACGCTCCCTCTTCGAAGTGTATTCTCATTCTTAAAGCATTAAACAAAACTATGCTAGGTATATTGCATCACAACAGGATAGGTGTCACCTCCTTATTTCATCACAAAGCTCCTTCAGAGAGTGTTTTGATATTCTTAGTGCATAATGAAGGTGAATTGAGCTATGGGTCATAACATGAGGACAAGTGTTCAAATTTCATTGTAGTGCCCAATTCCTTTGTAAATTTTTTTCTCTTGAGTAGCACAAATTCAAAGTGTGATGGGAGGATGAAATAAAAGGCAGAAACATGGCTTCATTTAATTGCATCGCATGATCTTTGTATAATGCATTTTTGGTCCTTTAAAGCAAATGTAAAGTGTAATCAGTTCTAAAAGGAAAGGGAAGGACGTGTGTCATCTTTAGGATTCAACACAAAGGTTCTTTACATCATATTTTATTAAAAGCTCTTCCAACTGGGAAATGTGACATGTGATAGTTATCAATCTTGTTTTAAAGCATTTGAATCAGCAATTAGTATTCAAATTAGAATGGCTAGTTGACGAATGATCTATTTCATATGCGTGAGCTATCATGTTGTAATTAAGGCATATCTACTACTTTTTGAAGGCCAATAAAACATTGAATTTCTTTATTACTTGTCACATTTGCAACCATAATAAAGGAACTTGGTGATTGAGGTCTGAGAAGGTGAAATTCAAGTGAAAAAGGGACCAAACTAAGTGGGTACTATGCATGTAATTGCAAAAATTCAAAATTAGAGAAGGAATTATTTTTAAAAGGATTTATAAGGTAATTTTTCAAATCCTCAAAAGAAAAAATTAAACCCGAGGATTTTGTAGAAGTTGGTATATAAACCCTAGTCACAATTAAACCCTAAAAATGAGTTAAACAAGTGCAAAATCTAAGGGTAAAAGGAGGTTTATGGAAAATGACCTCATGAAGCAACTCCCTAGTTCATAAAAAAGAGGAAAGCATGCTCAAGGGGCCAAGGTGGTTATAGAAAAATTACAAGATATGGCTGAGAAGATTGGGGATGTTGTCATTCCAATGCACGAGTGGACACTTTTTGAGTACACCTATAAAATGAGTCAGATGCCAAGACCAGTGGTTAATTTGTGGACTTCAAACCTAGGTAAAATCATAGTCCCAAATGTTTTTGTAATCGTGGACCTGGTCAAAGCATTGGAAATGTACTATGATGACTAAAATATAATTATTAGAAGCATGAAAGGATCACCTCTACTAGAGATTTCAAGGAAACAAATGTTTTTGTACTCGTGGACCCGGTCAAAGCATGAAAGGATCTCATTTTTCCAAGAGTATGAAAAAGATAAGAATAGTTATAGGTTTTTGTGGCTTTTCAAGCAAAAAATAAGGGATATTGAGAAGAAGCATTTGATATTTACTCCAAAGGAGGTGGAGCCTTTCAGCTATGATGAGTTTGAAGACTATTTTATCAAAAAATATTTTTCCCTATTCCAAGTCCTTAGAAAGGATTATGAGATAAGAATTCTTATTTTCATGATGATTTTGGCAAATGATATACAACATAGGGATGTCAATAGGACTTTTTATTATGTTTTATTTATTTTAGAAGGCATTCATAAGCAATTGATAGCTTTGAAGGACCCCAAGGCTAGTCTAAATTTCAAATAGTACTCATTATTGTTGTGCATGATCATGTTCAATGGGGAGAAGGCATGGAAATAAGTATTAGATTTGAGGACTCACAATGAGAAAGGAATGAAGTTTCCAGTTTAGTTGTGGAAACACATATGGGACCAAAATTACAATAATTCTAACTTCCCAACCTTTAAAAATGTTCTTACATTAAGTATACTAGACAATATGGGTTGTAATTCAGAAAGGAGGATTTATATGAACATCGTGAAGTTACTAAGGGAACTACAATACGATATTGAAATGGGGGTTGACCACAACTAGGGAGACTAGTATCTACATACCACCTACACAATATTCATAGTAAATGGCACCTCGGTGCAACCCCACTACCTACCAATTTACATATCAAATAGATTGGATTTTATCTAGATAATGTGGAAGTTGGATGAATCTAACAAGGATAGTTTTATATTAATGAAGAAGGGATCATTAATCCTTGTTTATATGAGGCTTTCCCATTTTGTTATCACTACTAAGGAAGGTGTAGATCATAGATTTGAATAATCTTGGAATGAAAGTACACCCTACAAGGAATTATGACCCTAAGGGGTTTATTAGAAAAGAAAGGGTTGAGAGAGGAAGATAACAATAGTATCATCATTTCCATATGTAGATGATGTGATTAGGAACCTAAATGTTGATAAAGAAGTGAAATAGAGAAAATAGGACTAGACATTTATAATGCAGACTGAAGAAAAAAGGATGAAAGTCAATTCTACATATGTCAGTCCATTTTCCCAATACACCAATACAATTGAAAAGGTGGAGAAAATGTTGGATGCATGCAAGGGTGGGACCTTCTTGAGTTTTATGAGACTCACTGAAGAAGAGGTTGAGAAGATGGAATTTGAGTAACCAATTCAACATCAAGCCTTATCAGTTGATTCATCAACCCCTGTAGCCTCCATCCGACCTATGCAAGTACATGATCAACCTTTGGTTGAGTATTTTGTTTAGCCTGAAGGTAGAGATACAATGTAAGAGGAGTGTTTTGAGCATGTACCTAGAGATGAGGAAGTTAATAAATTCTTCCCATCTCCTCAAGTCAATCAAGAAGGTGAGGAGAAAGTGTCTGTGAGTAGAAAAATAACAAAGTTCTATGATGAGCAGACTATTACTGATGATGTGAGGTATAAGGATTGAAATGAATCCATGGATTATGACACTTTTGTTCAAAAAAATAATTCAAGGAGTTCATCATCAAATTTAAGAAAAATGAACTGAGGGAAAAGATTGAAAAGGGTAAAGAAAGAGTTGATCCATCAATACATGAATAGATTACTGAAAAGGTAATTCAATAGATGGATTATGAAACATCAAATATCACTCCTATAGAGGGAAAGAGAAGGGTAAGAGAGAGTGACATTATAAGATGTTTTCAGGTTGGAATTTGACCTCTACAATAGCCCTTGACACCATTAGAAATCAAGATGAGCAAGCCTTCACTTCAGAAGAGCAAGAAGATCAATTCTACTTTGGGTCAAGCTTCAACACCAAATTGCAAACATTGGAAATATGGGAAATAGACCCCACAACTAATAAGCCAAAGTTAGTCAAGAAAATAGGAGATATCAAAGTAAGTGTGATAATCAAAAGGAAATTTGACACCACTACAAAATAAGTAGCTAGGTTGGTGGTGCACTCAACAATGTTTAGTGCATATATTGCTAAAAGGGTGGAAGAATCTTATGATTCCTTACATAAGAAGTATGTGAAGTCAAAATATGAATACAATAAAGTGGTTGCAAGACTACCACTACCATAGCTTTCCATCCCTCAAATTGTAGCCCCTTCATCTTCATCAGAGCAATTTTTAGCACATGATAGAGAGACTTTGTCTCTAAGAATAAAACAACTAAAAGAGTTGAAGTAGAGTAAATAAAATGAGAAGAAACCAAATGAGGAAGTAACTAAAATAGCCACTAATATGATTGATGACCTTTTAGGTCATAGAATTTCATGTGTTTTACATAAGATTCAGGGAGCATGGATAGCCTTTGATGAGTTGAATAAAGCTTATGCTAAACACCAAGAAGTTCAAAAAATATTTTAGAAGGTGTTGAGCAAATGGAGCCTTAAGGATAATGCTATAAAGAGATAATAAAAGTGATAAAGTTTAATGTAGATGTCGAAAAGAATTTTCCTCAAATTATGGAAAGAATTGAGTCATTAGGGGATACCTCTGCCTTTCAAACAAAATTAGATATCTAGTTTAACACTAAATTGAAAATGTTTGAAGGTACAGAGAAAGGCATAATGCCTAAGATTAGATGAAGCGGGATTAATAAAGCCTTTGGATAAGTGGAAGGCTAAGTTTGTTGGCATTCTTCCTTCTCTGCCATCATTTATCTAAAAGGATGGAAAACCTGAGTTGGCTCTCCTTAATAACTCAATTAATGATTTATTTATAATGGAGAACAAATTAGATAGTTTTGCAAAAGAAGCTAGAGCAATCACATATAATAGATACCATGCACTTAACAACAAGGTACAAAAAATTCTAGATTTTAACTAGCCATCTAAGGAGGAATTTAATTCATGGCTTAAAAAATATGTGGAATAAGCCATTTTCTATTATTTTCTAGTTCTTTTGTAGTGGTGGAGCCTTTTTTTGTCTCTTGTGGCCTAGCTAGTATCTCCCATACATTTTTAAGGATAAAGAGGGTGATAAAATATGCAAGAAGCACTTGTACAACCACCATATTCTTTGAGCACATTTTGGAATCAACAAGGATCTTCTACAAGTGCACATGCAACTACTTTTTTCTTTAGTAATATGTGTTTGTTCTTTCATGAGGAAGTTGTACTTGTATTTTTTAGTTTGATCCTAGGTGAATAGAATTTTAAAATTTAAATGTGACATTTTTCCAGAGGCTTGAAGCTTGTTTGCTCCCTTGTTCCATAAAAGAGAATTCAGGGCCTTTTTTCGTAGGATCTTGGAGAAATTTTGTATGCAGAGAATTTTGTGATTAATCTTTTATTTTTGATCTAGGATTTGTGAAAAGGGATTTTGATTTAATTATTAATTTTTGTATAACAAAACTAGCTTCATTTTCTGAATATACTATGGTAAATTCAAAGCCAATTATCTCCTACATGTATACCTTGTTTCATTTATGAATAACATTATATTCTTATGGTTGAATATCTCTTGTATGGATTTCTATCAAGTAGTGAATTAAATATTCTATATAAGAGATGTTGAATGTCTTGGGTGTTTATAGGTATTTGTAAGTAGAATTGGTTGTGAATTTTATAGGGTTGTAGTGTAATGCATTGTTATGATGCTTGATTGAAACTCAGTCAATTATTGTTATTCAAAGTTTTAGTTATATTTGTCTTGAGTTCATTGCCTAGGTTTAAGGAACTAGTCTATTGAATGTGTTTGAATACATCTCCATGGTCATAAATTTCAAAAATGAGTTTATGTTATGTAGTAATTTATTGTATAATCTTATTTCCATGTTATCAAGCACTCTATACATAAAAATATCAAGGATCTATCCAATCATAGTGTTTTATTTGTAATTCTTGGCTAAATAGTGAGAACATATCTATTTAACACAATATATAAAGAAAATGGTAAGGAATCTCAAGTGATTTTGTATAGGATCACCCTCCTAGTTCTTATAGAGCCTAAAGTGTAGAGGAAAATATTTCTCTATCTTTTCCTATTCAATGGAAAATCCCTTAAGGAAATCAATCATTTAAATTGGCTATTCTTTAGATTTTCTTGAGATTTGGTTGGGAAAATTAAAACACTAACAAATTGGTGACTCCGATGGGGACTAACTCATAAAAAATTGGTTGAAAATTATCCTGCTGGAGAATTATAAGAGTTTCAAATATTGGTAAAGCTAAAGATTGATAATTGTGGATTTTACTTTTCCCATTTGAGCCACCAATAGATTGATGACTTTTTTGGGGAATAACCCATAAAATGTTGGTTGAAAGTGTGAATGCTTGGTCTAGACCTGCTTAAACATGAACAAACAATCAAATATTAGTCATTAAACAAGTCATAAACTAGTAGTCCCCATGAAATTCATTCAAACAAAATGAACAAGAAAGTAAAGTAAAAAATCCAATGAAAGTCAACGAAATCTTATTCAAAATTCTCAAACCAACATCCCATGGGGGAATTGGTGCTGATTTGATGTGGAAAGTAGCCCTTTCCCAATTCCTTGAAAAGCTTTGATGATGGATGTGTGATTCTTGATAAAAAATTCCAATAACCTAGCTATGGATGAAAAATTATATGATAACTTGGATAAAAATGGATGAAATTGTATGAAATCTATAGATAATAACTTTGCATGAAGTTGTGGATGATTGTGGATTCAAATGAGCATAGTGATATTACATGGATTGTGGATGCTAAATCACATAGAGGAGGCCTCTATTTATAATGGAGAAGGATTGAAGAATAAGGAATAGGAAGAATGTGGGATTAAACTTGAACTAATGGCACCAGCCAATTTTGGTCAATAAGCAAAGGCCAATGAAGAGTGGAGCACATTTTGAAACAATGTGCGTTAAAACGCATGTAGGTGGAATTTTGAAATCATGGATGGTCTTCTGTGCAAGAGCTTGTAAGAGGAGCTAGCCAAGCTGGCTCAAGAAAAAGACATGTGCATTCTCAATGTTGGAGTGACGTAAAATTCCTTTAGGGAGGGTGGAGGCCTCAAAATTGGTGGAAACACATGCCACATTTATAAATCGAAAAATAGAAATTAATGAATCAAATAAACTACTCTTATGTGCAAGTTGCAAAAAGCTAGAGGAATGGAGTAATTAGTATTAGGAGTTACTCACGCACAAATTTAATTGTGGTGGATATTTTGATTTGACATTTGATTTAGATATATAGATTTATCAAACTCAAATGAGAGTGATATAGAGATTAGGGACCCCACCAAATGTCCAATTCAAATTGAAGAATTAGACAGATTCAATCAAACAATGCAAATGGATTTCATTCTATCAAAGAGGATATTACTCAACTCAAATAAAAGCTTCATTTAATTAAAAGAAGTAAACATTAAGATTTTAACTAAAATAAAAGCTTCCATTACACTCAAAACGAGGTGCAATTGTGGGATTTAATTAAATAAGGTTGATTTATTTAATTAAAAGAGGAAAATTGAGGAATTAACTAAATAAATATTATTAAATTAATTGGTTAGTAAAGAAGTGATTAATGAAGAATTGAAGTTACTGAATCAGAATCGAGTGCATGATATCAATCAGGATAATTTGAACATCTACATTTTTCCCCTCTTTGAAGCAATGTACCTGTTGCATTGGTTCAAAGAATAACCTTATTGAGATCAAAAAATTTAAAAAATTTCTAATTTTTTTGGATGCCCACCATTATTCTCGAATGAAAAGTACCGTATTAATCGCAGAGTAGATTAAAAATTCAATTTCAGTGGCTCCATCCACGACAAAGAGGTTAAAGCATTTAGTTTCTTAGCTCCGAATGTTTGATGTAGACAAATTTGGCCGATGTAGATAGTTCCCATCGGCCAATACAGAGGAGAAAGATGCAGCAAAGAGCATGGTAGCCCCATGTATATTTTGGATACATATTACACACACTTGATACTTGGATAGAAATTTTAGTAAAGATAGAATAATAAGAAGAATAAGATGGATAGAAGTAGAAGAATAAGATGGATGAACCCTTGAGTTTGAGACGATGCAAGATTCCAACAAGTCCATGAGTCATTAAGACTTTATTAGATATGATGATGAGTGATGATGATGTTTTTCTTATCAGGAATTGGGATTTTAAAAGGGCTTTCATCTTATATTTGATAACACACATATATACGATGCATCAAGGTATAAAGAATCAGGATGGCATTGTACCTAGTGTGACAAACTTTGACTTGACAATCAGATAGGAGTATTCTTATTCACACCTAACATACAGAAACCTTGCTAGGATGCACTTCAGAATTTCAAACATATTAGACCAAAACATGGAAAGGTATAACCTATCAATGTAATAGTCAACAAGCTACCCAAAACACCTTCCATACATAACTAACAAAGCAAGTATTCACCAAGTTATATTACAAGAATTTCCAACAAGCACAACAGAAAAAAGATAATGATCAATGCCCCATTCCTTTCTCTCTAAATAATTTTGATTAGACATCATTAAGAGGTCATTGGAATAAGTGCAATAAGATAAATCAAAAGAAAAGATCATGTACACAAACAAATCAATATTCTTCATATCTCTAGCCAAAGGGATGTGTTTTGAGGATAAGAATTTGAAGTGATTACTAAAGATAATGCCCATTGTAGGAAGGATGCATCCTAGGACATGTTAGTGGATGGTGGAAAGTTGATAGGTTTTTTGAAAGGCTATTGATATAAGGTCGATTGACATGTTTGCAAATGATCAAGAGTTTGATTATTCATTTAAAAGTTTGTTGTTTCGATTTTGATTTTGCGTTTGAAGTTTGCTTTTACTGATTGTTGCGGTTATTTTCTATTTGTATTGCCAAAGGGTGAGTGTGACGATTTGTTTATTATGCATGAGATTATTGCAGGTGAAAGCGAAATGGGACAGATGGATTTTTTCAAATATTTGGATGTTTTTGATGTTTTAAAATGTTTTGAGGTTGTTTTTTGGTTTTTTTCGAGATGTTTTATGAATGTTTTGATTTTCAAATTTTCCAATGTTTTTGGTGTTTTCTGATATTTATGAATGTTTTTGGATTTTGATATGATTTGGATGTTTTTGGATTTTCACATGATTTTGATGATATGGATATGTGTGATGAAATCAATGCTTTATTTTGGGATTTCTTTTAAAACCAAACTAAGGTTGATTGATCAGATCAATGGACTAATGATGAAAACTTTGTTGAGGATACACAACAATGCAATGATAGTGTTAAGAAACACAAGGATTGGGAAGGATATCCCAAGATGATGAGGGATTTATTGGATTTGATTGATCAATATTTTGAAGCTTGGTTTGGAAAAAAAGTTTTTTGAATGATTTGATGTGATGTTGAAGTAAAAATTAGATGCAACTGATACTGATTGTTTGGATTGATGTTCAATGAAAGATAAAGCTTGATAAGGAACATCTTCTCGTCAAAATGTGTCATGGGCTAGTGATTTGGAATTTTTTCTCACAAGTGCTTTGACCAATTTGATTTTATGTTTGCCAATGTTCAGATCACCACATATGATTATCCTGATTGATATCGTGCACTCAATTATGATTCACTAACTTCAATTCTTCCTTAATCACTTGTTTACTAACCAATTAATTTAATAATCTTTATTTAGTTAATTCCTCAATTTTCCTCTTTTAATTAAATAAATCAACCTTATTTAATTAAATCCTAATTCCTCTTTTAATTAAATAAATCAACTTTATTTAGTTAAATCCTAATGTTCCTCTTTTAATTAAATAAAATTTATTTAATTAAATCCTAAGTCATCTCTTTTAATCAAATAAATCAATTGTATTTGATTAAATCTAATGTTCTTCATTTAATTGAATAAATCAAATTTATTTATTTAAATCCCTAATCTCACAACTGTAGACACATAAAATATACCGATTGATCTCATGCACCTAATCTTGATTTACTAACACCAGTTCATCCTAAATCATCTCCTTTACTAATCATTTAATTAAATAATCTCTATTTAATTAATTTCATCACATTTCGTCTCTTAATTAAATAAATCAAATTTATCTGATTAAGTCATCATCTCCTATTAATTAAATAAATCACTTTGTTTAATTAATCCTATTATCCCTCTTTTAATTAAATAATTCAGTTTATTTAATTAGGCTCTAAAGTCACCTCCCTTAAATTAAATAAATTAATCTTTATTTGATTTAATCTAACATAGTCCTCTTTAATTAAATAAATCAAAATTTATTTAAATAATTCTAAAATCATTATTCCTCTCATTTTGATTTAAATTAATCCAAAAATATAAATCAAATTGTCAAATCAGCTAATCTCCATTTAAATTAATCAAATCTTGATTAATCCTAATCTTAATCACTCAAATCCTCTAGGTTTTGCAACTTGCTCATGAAAATCAATTTAATTAATTTATAAATCTTTTTTTTTCATTCAAAAAGGCATCAAAGGATGGAATATTCCTCAAATTTGAAATCTCCCCCTAAAAGTACTTGTCCATCCAACAAGGCATTAAAGGCCTCTTACATGTCCTTTTCTTGAGCCAAGTGGCATTTAATTCATTTTCCATCTCCCTCGAACATGTCATTTCTCCAATTTTGAAATTCCACCTAATAGTATTAATGTGCACATTCATCCAAATGTGCTCCACCTTTGTCCACTATTATGTTGACAAGTGGCATTGTGCTATTGGTTGGTGTTTGATCCCACATTCATCCATTTTTCCTCATCCTCCATCATTCTCTTCTATAAATAAAAGGCTCTCTTATTGATTTTGGATCCACAATCTTAGGAAATTTCATCCACAACTTATGCAAAGTTATCATTTTCATGTTTTGAATCAAGTTCATCCATTTTCATCCATTTTCATAATTCCATAGCTAGGTTATGGAGAAATTTCATCAAGGAGTATCAAATCGTCACCATTGATCATCAAGCTTGCAAGGAATTGGGAAAGGGCCATTTTCCACATCAAAATGGCACCAATTCTCCCACGGGATTGAGAGTTTGATCATTTAAATAGGATTTAATAGCTTTTTTATTGTGTTCTTCACTTATTTCTTGTTTTCATGTTTCAAATTAATTTCATGGGGAATGTTGTTTCTAACTTACATATTGAACTAATTTTTTGTTTGTTCTTTGTGTTTGTGCAAGTCTAGGATCACCATTCACATTTTGGTGCTAGGAGGGATGATTTGAAGAAATTAACACATTTTTTCACCAAATTCTGCTATTTTTAAAAATTTTGTGTGTCTACAAGAAGTTGCACCGTTAACAGGTCGAACTCCGCCGCTATCAGTCCAGTGACGCTATCAAAATGCAAACTGCATTGCTCGAGTCATTCTCCTTAGGGTCCTAGCCAACTCAAACTACAAATTCTATCACTTTACAAAACAGAGCCACAATCGAGCTCACTGCCCCTCCACAGAGTGCCGCTCGTCTCACCAGAGCGCTGCTGACACTCTCCAAACTACACCGCCATCATGAATTGCACCACTACGGTGGGGTAAAAGGTAGTTTTCAAATTTTTTCAACACGTGTTGTTTTTCATTTTGATCACCTTAAATTCTAATTGGTTTTTGGCCTCTATTTTCTGTAGTTTAACTAGTTTTGTAGGTTGGAGTGATCAAAAGGGGAAGGAGGAAATGAAAGAAAGCATTCTTATGGCATCATCATTCTATTGTATCAAGTGTTTTTTAACACTTTGGGGAGCAATTATAATCCCACTTCAAAGGACTTTGTCACTTTCAAGCTTTTTAGGACTCAATAAATTTTTTTTGGGCTTAAAAAGAACAAAACAAAGGGATTAAAAAGAACCTTAGGAACTTACTAAATATTGTTTTGGGGTTTTAAAATTGAATAAGAAAATATCACACTTCAATTTTGGTGCTTAAAAAGAATCCATTCTTGCTTTGAAGGTTAAAATGAACATGTGCCTTTTATGTTTTGTAATCTCTTTCGAAAGTAATATCATTTAAAAGGCGTATACACTTCTCTTGCGCCTCACGATGATATTGAGAATCAAAAGTATTTTGGTGATATTAAGTTGTACAAGTGATTGCCTCCACACTTCAATTTGGATTCTTAAAATTGAACAAAGCTTGCTAGTGTGAGTGGAGTATATCACGTGTGTTCTCTCTTTGTTCATGTAAACAAAGATTGATCGAGCTACAAATGTGCTTGCTCACTTTTGTTTACCCATAGAGGGGCCTGCCTAAAAGACACATCCGAAAGGAGAACTCGAAGGCGACTCCAACCAGTTTTTCACTCGGGCCAATATATAAAAGGATAAGACTAAATTGTCAAGTCCAATGGTATGTAGGCCTTTGTTGTACGGTGTCTTTCAGAATGGGGTACTACCTTAAAAAGTATAAGAGCCCCTAGTAGGATTGATTAAAGCCTTTAGTGGCTTGCGGGACTCTCATAAGGTGTCATGTCCCTGATCACCCTTACTAAGAACCAAATTGTTTAGAAGCCCAAATCCTTATCTATTTGTTGGTGTAAGAACGGTTGTTTTGAAGTTGCCCCACATTTTTGCAGTTCTTGGTAGAGATGAGAAGTATGCCATGGGATTTTCATGGGTACTAAAGCTTGGCTGACCTACAAAATTGAGTGTTGTGGAGGGAAGCCAATGTGGTCAAGCTTTTAATCATCTGCCAAGAATAAGTGCAGCTGGATTTATCTAAGTGGGGATTCAACAAATATTTTCTCTTGACTATCCATAGGGTTGTGCATGTTCTTGGAATCCAAACACTTTGCTTGGATCTAAAACATTGGAAAACAAACATTCAACCATGATCATCAAATTTGAAACCCTTTAGAGGAAGCAAATACCTTTGACAAAATTCAAGTGTTATTGCTTTCCCTAAGGATTCTATCCTTAGAGGATTCTAAGCATTTGAATTTACATCACAATTTTCTCTCAGTAAAGTCAATATTAAGAGACTATTTCCTTGATTTCCTTGATTTCCACATAATGGACTTTGTAGGATGGGAAGAAATTGAGACATTAGACATTTAGTTTGAAAATCTAATCAAGAAAGTGTTTGTGGTAAAAGGAACTAATTAAGAAAAGATAAGAAACAATTGGATCCCACACATGTGCTCTTCCAAATTATTTCCCGAAAGATCAAAATCTGAAAACCAAAGTCCAAAGGTCTTAGTCAAAAAGCTTGCACGAAACGTTTGTCTATGCTTTAAAAATTTAGAGAAAGATTGACCTTCAAATTTTACAAATGCGCATCAAGGAACAATCGAAATTTGTATTCATTTTACTATTGTGAAAATCCAAGTCTCTTTCAAAGGTTTGAGTATCTCACATAGGAAGTATTAGCATGTTCTTCAACACCTCGGTCTAGTAAACAAAGTCTCTCTAAGTATTTTAGGATCAAAATCAAAACACCTTCATCCATCCCTTAAACATCAAAATCAAAATCATCTCACAAACAACTCTTGGAAATCTTGAAAAAATCCTTCATGCTAGACTTTGGGAAAATCCTCTTGAGATAAAAAATCAAAACAATTCCAAATCATCTTGTTTGACTAGGTGTGTGTAGATGAATCCTTCTTTGTACACTTAGTCAAATTATCATCTTGTGGAAAAGTTTACTCTAGGAAAACATCCAACCTCTTAGAGTTTATGAGTTCATTATCCAAACCAAATCCAATCAAAATCCAATCAAATCAAATCCAAATCAAAATCCAAAATCAAATCAAAACATCAAAACCAAAGTCCTAAAGTTTAGCATCCACTTCAAGGTTTCCTAAGAGTTCCAATCATTCATCAATCATCCATCTTTCATTATCACCATCAGTATCCTTTTTGATCCTTAATATCTTAGACTTTCTTTTTTGTACCTAAAGTTTGGATCAATCCAAGGAATTAAAGGTTCACCTCCCATTCTTGAAAATTGATCCTCATTTTATGGTCCAAACTAGATCTCAACACAAGAAGAACATGGAAACAAACAAAGAAACATCCACTTCGAGTGACTTGAGTCAAACCACTCCTGAAATGAATCCCATTGGGTCTAGCAATCCCACGCTCAATCTTCCTCCACTTCCACAAGATTCTCAAGAAGAAGGTGGTCAAGTGGAAGACACCACCAACAATGATTTAGGGATGACTCAAGATGAGATTATTGAAATGGTCCAAAATTCTGAGACTCACAAAATTGTTAATGCCATGATGAAACTCAATCCCTCACAATACATGCTAGAATTGGAAAAATAAGGGGATAAACTCCCTTTGAACTGAGAAATCTTGTGGATAAATCTCTCAGGATTATGCCTCCAGTCTCATCCAAACCTCCATTTCAAAGCATCACTCAAAGCATCCCCCAAATCACATCATCCATTGCTCCAACTCAACCAATTGTCAACAAGGGGAGCTCATTTCTTCATGCACTACAAACACACCGCCTTGTGAACAACCAAGATTTGGATGTGAATACCATATTGGGTCAATCCATCCTATTGAATATGCTACACCCATACATTCTGCTCACCTTTCATGACCCCAATAACCCATCCTCTTTTCATGCAACACTGAAATATCCTCTCAACACACAAACCTCTCTCCCTATGACTTCGCAAGGAGAAGGTGGGCTATTTGGATAAGGGGAATATTTGAGCCCTTGTCATCATCATTTCTTCAAGGGAAGACACCACCCATTTTTACACCACTTCCACCTTTTCCGTTAACATCCACACCAATCCTCGGGTTTAGGGCTCCCCCTTTACCAACCATCAATCAACAAAATCAAAGAAATCCCCTAATCATAAATCAAAAAATTGTACCAAATCTACTGATCTTTCCATTGATATCACAACAACAAGTGACAACCATCCAACCAAACCCAAACAATCACTGCACCATCCATAAACGTGGTCTCTCAAGGACCAAGCATATCAATCGCACCATCCACTACACAAATCCCTATCATCAATACAATGACACCCCTCATCACAACAAAAAAACCATCCCAAATCTGCCACCACCACCGCTACCAAGACCAAGTGTGGCCAACCAATATAGCATCATGTTGCAAGTAGCTGAACAAGCCTATCAGAAGGCACTTTAGTAGTTCCAAGCTCAACAAGTGCAAAACATGCAAGTTGCATAATAAGCTGCTCAACAAGTGCAAGTAGCTCAAGCCACACAACAAGCACAACAAGAACAACAGGCTGCCCAAGGTCAATATTTGTTGCAATAAAAACAAGCCACCCAAGCTACACAAACAACTCAAGAATATCAAGCTACACAAGCCGCACAAGTTGCACAGTTTGCCCAGGCTGTACAAGTTTCCCAACAAGCATAGGCTCAATCTCAAGCCCAATATCAAGCTTAGCAAGCACAAGTGTAAGCTCAATACCAGACACAACTACAAGAAGCTCAACATAAAGCATATTAGCAAGCCCTACAATAGTACCAAGCACAACAAGAAGCAACCCAATTACTAGCCCAACAAAAAGTGTTGTTGGAACAACAATAGCAAGACCAGCAGCAAGCATTGTTGGCATAACAACAACAAGACCAACAACAAGCATTTTTGGCACAATAGAAAATGTAGGAATATCAACAAGCCTTGATCACATAGTAGAGCTTGCAACAAAATCCCACCAACACATCCAACACTCCACCTATCACTCAAAAAAATCCGCTACTTCAAAACACATTCACTCCACCTCTTGATCCGCAAAATGATGTGATGACACAAATCAAGTTTCTCTCACAACAAGTGCTAGATCTTCATTTAGGGAAAACAACAAAGACACCAAGAAATCTATGCCCCTATTCATTTGATAGGAGCCTTGCAATGGTACCATTCCCAAAGGGCTTTGAAATCCTTAAATTCGAGAAATATTGTGGGATGGGAAACCCTAAAGATCACATCAAAGAATTCCAAGTACATTGCATAGAGGTCACATATAATGATACATATCTGATGCAGCTATTCCCTCAAAGTTTGGTTGGTTATGCCATGGAATGGTTCTCTTTCCTTCGTCCTACATAAATTTTTTTCAAGAGATTATAGATGCATTCATAAAAAAATATGCATTCAATATAGGTATGGATGTCAGTCTAGAGAAACTATCTTCTCTTAAACAAGCTAAGGGGGAATCATTCAATTCCTTCTTGCAACAATGGCGATCCAAGGCCAATAGGAGCAAATGGGCCATGCCAGAGGAACAAAAAATTTGCACTATCATTGCTAATCTTGAGAAAACATTGTCATTCCATCTCAAGATGTAATGTATCACCGAATACAACCATTTGATCCCCAAGGTGCTCAATATCGAATGAGCCCTTATTGCACAAGGGGAGACACTCACATATCTATAACATCAAGACAACCACCCATCCACTAGCTATAACGAAAAACCTTGCACGTGGGCGAAGAAAAAAATGTCACTAATGATGTTGTGGTTGATGCCAAGGTCATAATCAATGCTCCAAGACAAAACACCCAAACATACCAACAACCACAAGGAAAAAATTGAAACAACACTTAAGACAACACAATATCACAACAACCACCCAATAATCAAGTCAACAACCTAAATAATCAAGGGGGACCACCCTTGTGAAACAAATACCCCCCCAAGCGAAAGTACACAGCCCTTGGGGAACCAATTGAATTGGTCATGAAGAAACTGGTAAACAAAAATCTCATCAAAATTGCCACTTATGAGACCTATCTTGAACCCCAAGTGAAACCACCATGGTACAATGAAAATCACCTTTGTGATTTTTATAAAATCAAGGGGCACACTAGTGCTAGTTGCATGAGGTTGAAAAATATGATCCAAGACCTCATCAATGACAAGGTCATAAACATTGAACAACCAACTAGAAATCAGGACCTAAAAATATACACTAATCCGATGCCAGATCATAACAAAGGGAACAACCATGGAAAGACCAAATATGCTAATGTGAACCACGTGTACAATCATGTTGTTGCATCACTAGATGAAATGGTCACTATAATTAATATCAAAGGAGCCAAAGATGATTGTGGAGTCACCACAGGTGGTGGCAAAGTCACTATTGCTGGACCATCCCAGCCACCTAGAGCATCCACCTCAAATATGAGATTCATTCCTAATAGCTACAATGTCCTAGATTAGTTGAAAATAACCCCTGCTCATATCTCCATCATGGAGTTGTTGAAGATATCACCTATACATAGAAAAATCCTAGAGGAAGCATTGGCTTCATCCACCATCTCCACTGATCTAGATGTTGACCAGTTCCAAGCTATGGTCAAGCACATCACCACCCCAAGTCTCCTCACATTCTTTGATCAGTAATTCCCCACCCAACCTTCTCATAATCAAGCACTCCACCTTGAGGTCTTGGTGCATAAAAACAAAGTCAAAAGGGTCTTGGTGGATGGGGGTGCAGGCCTAAATATCTATTCCCTCAAACTAATAAAGAATATGGGATTCTTAGAGGATGCCATTGAAAAGGGTAAGGGCATCACAATCAGAGCATATGGTGATCAAGAAAGAGTGTCTCAGGGCACTATCCAACTCCCTATTCAAGTAGGGCCAACCATTATGGAAACCACATGCTAGGTTCTTGACCTTGATTTACCTTATAATATCCTCGTAGGGCATCCATGGATCCATGGGATGCAAGCTATCACATCAACCCTCCATCAGTGCATCAAATTCCCATATCAAAATCAAGAGGCCATGGTTTATGGTGATCTTTAACCCTTTGCTTAATGCAAGAATTTGGAAGCAAAATACTATAAAATCCCCCAAGTACTGAAGAACGATGAAGGCCCTACAAATCTATATGTAGACCCAACTACTTTAGCCTCCACTTTTGAGACAAAGACACCCACCATTCTTGATATCTCTCAAATCAAGGTCATTATCCAAGACAATGGGTGTGGAGATTATAGAATGAAGAAAAGTGATTTTGTAATAGGAGAGTTACCTTAATCTCCTAGGTCTCATAAGAAAACCCAACCAGTTGAAACATCATCCCAAACCTTTAGAGTAGACCCTTCTAGATTCAGATTTTGGGGAGATCTAAGTCAGGAAGTGGTGGATGAAAAAGACATCAAACTTGTTATACCAAGATGAAAGGCCTGCACCTGATCTTCCTATTGTCCTCTAACAACAATTTAACAACTAAACCCTTATAGTTGTGATTCAGAGATTGGACATCTAAACTGAATAGCCATTTCAATCATCATGAAGGTGCATTTAACTTTTCAACCCAGGGACATGAACTTGAAATGGGTCAACACAGTATGTGAACTAAGGATCCAAAGTAGCCATTTTCATTCTATAGCTAAGAAAGGAACAATGCTGGAAGTAAATTGATTGGAAAGGAATAACATAAATGCTAAGCATCAACCAACAACTATACTAAGCTAAAATACATGACAAAAATGAAAATCCAAGAAAACAAAAAGGAAACTACTCTCTCTGCTTTGGTTGTAGGAACAGTCACATAATGGAATTCTAGTGGCTGTAGGAACAGTCACATAATGGAATTCTAGTGGTTGTAGGAACAGTTAGTGCTAGATTCTTAACTAATTACTGAACATAAAATAATAACTAAACTAAACTAAACCAAAGGACAGAATGCTCACCAAGTGGCCCCCCCCTTGGATGAGTATCCTCTAAAACTAATGTAAACTCAGATGCATAGACTTTTAACTTCATTTTATTCATTGGAAAACATGAGTACAATAGAGAAGTATAACTATATTACTAAAAAATAAGAATGCAAGTACATCATCAGATTGTACAACCTCTTGAGAAGGAGTATCTGGGTCTTATTTATAGGAAAAGAAGCTACTAACTAATCACCTAGCAAGGCAGTCAACTCCAATAGATTAGGAGGATGCCACTTTAGGGAAAGCATGAAAAGTGGAGAGGCAGTTATGCATGCGTGGAATCTGGTCAAGCATGCTGCCTTAATGCGGATTCAGTAGAACAATAACACCTATATTCACTCAACAGTAATAAAGACCATTTACAAGGTGGTTACAACTTTGATTTAAATGAGTAATCTCTCGTTGTTGAGAGTCTTCCCTCTATTGACCTTTGAATGACCACCTGGTTGACCATTACAATGAATGACCAGCTGTCAAAGTCTTCCTCCATTTCACAGGCCTCTAACCATATCTGCATGGAAATATTAGTATGCACAATAATTGAATATTTGTAACTATCTTAAAGAACATTCATTAATCCACATGTAGAATTAACACAGATAGTCCATATAACATGTCAATGTCATTAAAGATTTACAAAAATAAAATTAAGCCCAATGTCTATGGTTTTGAGGAAATATCAACATTCAAACATCAAGGTCCATGAAAATTTGAGAAAATAGATCATAAATTCTACCAAATTTAGACCATAAAATAGACTCATCACTCCCCCCCAACCTAAGGTTTTGTTGGTCCTCTAGTAGGGGAAGGGTTGTTCTTCTGCTTAGTCAATGCTTTGAAATTTGCAACTCCAACTGTCCTACATCAGTGCTTGTTGTGCATGAATTAGGATCCCAATAGAATCCTTATTGTCTATCCAATCTATTTCATCTCTGTCTCTCTGCAGCAATATCATAGTGGTAGTACCTAAAATTTGGCATGGGCCACATCAGGATGGGTGGCTGAAAATTCAATGGAAGCCAAAATCATCCCTTTGTCCTTCCAATCTATATGTATTTGTCAATTCTTTTAAGTACTACAACATATTTCTATATAGAGTGGGGCTTAGCTTGTTTTAGATCATCAATTAGGTTGTTCTGTATTTGTGATAGGTATCTCTTCACAATTTACTCTTTTTATTTTGCCACCACCCATATTCACTGTAAACTACTTCTATCCAAGACATGATCCTATTACCATAGCTAGGTCTGAAAATAATTTTGTTCCAATCCATATAAATGTCCCCTAGGTTTCTTGATTTAGCCCTGATGGGCATAGGGATGTTGGATTCCATTTTCCTATAAGCCCCGTATTGTTGTCCCCAACTAACCTCATTCTATACGTAGGACATAAATTCCCTTAATTATGCAAATAAAATTTGCACAACAAATTCTTCATCTCAGGGGAAGCAATCTGATAAGCATTGAAAAATTCAATAGGAGTCTCAATGGAAGGGTTCAAACCTAAGACAATCCTTACCAGCTAAAAAGAAAGATATTTCTCCTTCAAATGCAGAGCATAGACCCTTGGAGGGGTCCTACATTCTACTATCTAGGGTACCAAGGCTGTCACATTGTCCACCTTCTTCTTTAAAGTAGCAATTTTTGCATCCTTTCCTTCAATCTCCTCATTTCTCTTGAATTTCTTTCTTGAGCCTGCATTTCTCCTCTTTCCATTCTTCCTCCTTCCTTTGTATCTCTTTCCATAAGTTCTTAATTGTTGTGTGTACTATAAAATCAAGGGGGTTATGTATTCCTACCAACATTTTTCCTGGCACTGATGCTTGCTCTTCATATAGTACCAGTTGGAAGGATTCAAGTTGTTTAGTCAATTCTAGCTGTAGGGGTACTGATTGTTCTCATAATTCTGGCTGCAAGGCCTCTTGTTCCTATTCTTACTCAAGCTTCAGGAACTCTTGCTACAGGAACTCCTAATTTTCCTCATACCCTTGATTCTCAACTTGTTCTGCAATATCAGCAAGATCTACCAATGTTATGTTTGTTGCTTTCTCAAATATGTCCTCTTCCTCGACATTCACCTACCCCATTGGAGCTTCTATGTCCCCCTGTGATGTTTCTCTAGGATTAGGGCTTTCCTACAGAGGCATATCAAAGGCTGGTCTGGCTGGTCTTGATTTTATGGGAGGGCTTTCATGTTTTTCTTTGGCTAGAGGATGAATAGTGTCAGCCTTCCACTTCTTAGAGCTTGGTACTTCTTTTTCTACCGGATTCCTTTTAGCTTTTCCTTTTCTTATTTATGCTTCTCTCTTATGTGGCCTAGTTCTGATTAGGATGCCAAGAGGAACATCATCATCAAAATATGGAGAGGAACTTTCTTTGTCTGAGTGTTCTGTCTCAGAAGAACTAATCTTTATGGTTTGTTCTGTTGCAGGAGGTTTTACACTAGGGCCTGTGCCAAAGGTTGAAGCACCAAGAGTGGCTTCAGTCATGCTGAATCTCCTACTAGACCTATGAGGTTGAGGTAAAACCCTAGGTCACAAATACTCTAGTCTAATTTGATCAATATTTATGAATTCTTCCCAAGTCATCTCAAACACATCGTACAAAGAATTCTCAACTAACAATTTGATCAAACAATGGTGGGAAACAGAATTGTCCCTACCTTTCTAAGTCTCAGTTTCCATGATTGAAAGAAGGTAGTATAGCATGTTCGACACATTCATCCTCCTCCCATGCTTCATGTGATTCAAGAATTTGAAGTGCACAAAATGTAGATTCGATTGGCGACCTTCACAAGTGATATATTTTATAACATAAAAAACTATTTGCTTCCATGGCTTAGGCAAAGAGGTTCTCTTCACACCTTGTTTGTCCACGCTCAATGGAGGGTCACCAAGTTCTGTAAATTCAGCCCTAGTTGACTTGGCATCTCTGGAAGTAGGGTAATTTTCACCATCGGCAGGCAACCCTGTAACTTTTTCAATCCTTTCTTCAATTGCCATGACCTCCAACCCTTTTATTGTGGCCTTTCCTTTAGACAATTTATGGGAAAATTCTAATACAATGTCTTCATTAAAACCATTAAGCTTTAGGAAGTAGTCTAACCAACCATAGTTTTTGAATTCAGCCTGTGAAAGTGCAACCTATAGTAATACATGATGAACCATGGGTTCATTTTGAATTCACCCACCTCCCATTGTCTGCAGTTAACAATCACTCTGCAAAGTTTTCCTTCCTGAAACACTGCTAAATTTCCAATGCCAATGTCATCTGAATTTTCCCTTTCTGTTTTACCTTTTGGTGACTTAATATTATGATAGGATCAATAGTGGCAGTAAAGGAGTAATAAAGGAAGGTTATGATGGAGAAAAATGGTGGTGATGGTTGGTGTCACCTCACACATATGAGCCATCATCTCATTCAGAATTCAAATTGGCTCGATTTAAACTTTGCTAATGTAGACTAGCATGGACTGACACGTGAGAAAAGCATTCACATCTTCACCCCACCAACCTAAATTTTAGCATTTGTCCTCACATGTGAGGTGGTAATGATGATTTGACAGGGATAGGGAATAATGACATGCTATGGTGAGCGTCCATATTAATTCACAATAATTAAATAAATGCACTAAAGACAATTAAAATATAGCAATTAATTCACACATACCTCGATTCATGGAAGATTCATTGCAAAGATTGTGGAGAAATTATTGGTTGCCATTTAAGAAATAATTTGAGAAATTAATGAAAATGAGGTGGAATGAGGTGAAGTGGAATGAAGTGAAGTAATGGAAGAGAGAGAAAGGTGGAGATGGATGGGAGGATGGGTGGATGGGTGAAGAAGTGGAATCCCACAAAAGTGGAAGTCTTTATTATGACAAGGTACATACCTTAGTTAGCTAGAAGGAGGGACACTAGGTCCACTTCCCTCAACTGTAGGAAGCTTGGGTGTTACATGCTAAGTGAATTGCTACAAGAAATCCTCTTTGGAAGTTGGCCTGCGATACAATCTGAGGCGATGACCATTGACATGCAACTTGAATCTGACAAGGTCAATGGTAGTGAGCTAAACAACACCATTGAGGGAGACTTCAACAACCTCATATGGTCCTAGCCACCTTGTCTACAATTTTCCTACATTATCTTAATATCGTGAGTCATAGAGCAGTGCCCAGTCGCCTAGCTGGAATTTCTTGTCATTGATGAATTTGTCATGCCACCTTATTCTCTAATTTTGCACTACCTCTCTGTGATGCAAGGTTTCTCTCTTCATCTCATCCAAAGCATTTAGTTGTATGATTCTTTCTCTTTGTTTCTCAAAGATATCCATCCCCAAGTCTACTGCAATCCTAAGAGTCTTATGTTCAAATCCAATGGGCATCATAGCTGTCTTTCCATACAACAACTCAAAAGGAGTGAAGCCTGTAGTTGATTTCTAGGTTGTCCAATAGGCCCAGAAAACTTCTGGCAGCCTATTTTCCCAATCCTTTTTATGAACAACCACTATTTTGGTAAAAATGGCTTCAATCTCTTAGTTGGTCACCTCAACTTGTCCATTGGTCTGAGGGTGATAAGTAGTGGACTTCCGTGTCTTATGTTGTACTCATTGAATAGTGTTGCAAAAAGAGTTGATGTGAATTGAGCCCCTTGATTAGCCACTATCTCTCTTGGAACTCCATATCTTGTGAAAATCACCTCATAAAGATTTTTTGCAACCTTGTTATCTCTTGCATGCTTCATGGCTTTAACTTCTACCCACTTTGTTACATAATCAGTGCATACCAAGATATAAGACTTACCATTTGATGGAGGGTCAATGGGTCCTACAAAATCTAGTCCCCACTTTTCAAATGGAGTGATTACTACCTGAGGGGAAAAGTGGCATATCGTCAAACTTGGTTGGCCTACCCATCCTCTGACATCTATCACACTTTCTCGTATATCTCCCTGCATCCTTGTGGAGTGTTGGCCAGTAATATCCAATGTTTAAAATCTTCATTGCTATCCTGTTGGCTGCAAAATTTCCTCCACATGGTTCATTGTGGCATGCATGCAAAATATCATATGTTTCATCTTCTCTCACACATCTCCTCATGATATGGTCTAGCCCAGTGTAAAAAAAACATCCTGCAATCCATGAAAAAGGAAATGATTTTTCAATGAGCACCCTTCTCTCTTTTGGAGAGAAGTGGGGAGGAACTCTCCCTGTGACCAAATAGGTAGCTATGTCAACATACCAGGGTGTTTTCACATGGATGGAAAATAAGTGCTCATTAGGAAAAGAGACATCTATGACTTGATTTCCTTCTGATGTCATCAACCTTGAAAAAAAATCTGCAACAACATTGGCCTTCCCTAGTTTATCTACAATGGTTATGTCAAAATCCTGCATCAACAATAACCATCTTTATAGCCTACTTGTGATAAGGGGTTTATTCATGAGGTATCTAATGGTTGTATGATCAATTTGCACACAAATTTGATAGCCTGTTATGTAGTGCCTAAATTTGTTCAAGGAATAGATCATTGCCAACATTTCTTTTTCTATCACTGTATAGTTGAATTCAACTCCTTGCAAGTTTTTGTTGAAAAAATAAATATAATTTTCAACAGATCCTTTCTATCCTAGGACAGCTCCTATAACATAGTTTGATGCATTTGTATGGAAGTGAAAAGGAAGCTCCCAATTAGGTCCTTTGAGTATAGGAGAATGAGTCAAAGTTTCCTTTAAATCAGAAAAATGCTTTGTCACAGTCTTCTATCCATTGAAATTCAACATCTTTGGTGAGAAGGGCATACAATAGTGCTGCTATTTTGCTAAAATCCTTGATGAACTGCCTATAGTAGCTTGCATGTCCCAAGAAACTCCTAACATTTTTTTTTTCTAGGGATAGGAAGATTGGTGATCACCTCAATCTTTGCAGGGTCTACTTGAATTCCTTTGTGAGAGATGTATTGGCCAAGAACTACACCTTCCTACATAATTATAAACACTTTTCACTATTTAGAGATAGATTGTGATCTTCACATCTCTATAGGACTCTCCTAATATTCTCCAATGCTTCATTGAAATCAACACCATAGGTGGTGAAATCATCCATATAAATTTCCATGCAATCATGAGAAATATATGAAAATATGCTAACGAATGCCCTATGAAAAGTTTCAAGTGCATTGCATAAGCCAAATGGAAGTACTAAGTAGGCATAGGTTCCCCATGGGAAGGTAAAGGTGGTCTTCTCTTGGTCCTCTGGTGCAATTTGGATCTGGTTATAGCCACTGAAGCCATCTAGAAAAGAAAAGTATTGTTTTCCTACAAGTGAGTCCAAAACTTGATCTATGAAGGGTAAGGGAAAATGGTCCTTTTTGGTGGTAGCATTTAGTTCCCTTTAATCAACACAAACTTGCCACTTCCCTCCCTTTTTGGGAATAATCGCCAATGGAGACACCCACTGGCTATCTAATATGGGGTAGATAAATCCTACATCTAGCAATTTTTGTAGTTCTCCTTTTACAATTTATCTTAGTGCAGGGTTAATTCTTCTTTGTGGTTGTCTCGCTAGGGTGCCATCATCTCTGATGTAAATTATATGAGTGCAAAGCTTAGGGTCCAATCCCTTCATATCATAATAGTCCCACAAAAATTCTTGTTGGTGGGTCTTTAGTAAGGTTGTCAATGATAATTGCTATTCTTCACTCAATTTTTTGTTGATGTGTAGGTGTTTTCCTTCTGCCACTTGCACTTGTGTATTTATCTCTATCATGGATGCTTCACTAATCCTTGGTATTTTGAGTTCACATGACAATAATGTATGAGACATACCTGTTGTTATAGGAAGTTTGGCTACAGGAAGAGCGACTGCAGGAAGAGCAGACAAAAGTGTCTTGATTGGAATAACAGAATGAGAAGATGATGCTTCCTCCACTTCACAATGATTTTGAATGATGTTAGCCAATACTTCATCTTCATCTTGAAGCTGCATGAAGGAGATTTTTCCTAACATCATAAGCTTCACCACAAAATTGATTTCCTCGGCCTCTTCACCAACATGTGGCCATATATAATTATCTAGATCATGGGATGGCTGAGTAGGAGGGTAGAGAATAAGCTTTTTGGTGCTCTTTCCATAAGAAATGGTCATGTCTCCTATCCTACATCCAATATATGCATTTTTTGTTGCTAACCATGGTCTTCCTAGAATGATAGGGTACCCGCTGAGTGTGGTTTTATGAGAAAGAATCATGAAATCTATTGGGTACTCCCATGAGTCTAGAGTTACCACAAGGTTCTCTACTACACCATCAGGTTTAATGGTTGAATTATCAGCAAGATGCAGGATAGTAGGAGTAGATCTCATGCTTGCAACATTTAGTTTTTGTAGGATATCCTTGGTCATTAAATTTATTGTTGCTCCTAGGTCAATCAACACATTCTTTATCTAGATCCCATTTATAGCAACTCCTACCATAGGACTCCCTAGGTCATTATATTTGGGAACAGTCACTTTCCCAAGCATGATTTCAGCTAGCTGTCCCACCACATGAACTGTAGTGGGGTCTTTCTTCTTCCTTCCTAGCTTCTTAAGGCATGCTTCCTTAATTTCCTTTCCATATATTGAAACATATTTTATGGCTTGAAATAGAGGCATTTGGACACATATATGCTTCAGCTGATCCAAGATGTCAAAGGTTGTGTCCTCCTTTTCTTCCTTTTTCTTGGCAACTTCCAATCTCTGAGGAAATGGTGGTTCTTGCTCAATCTGCTTGACTGGGACTGGTTCAAAATTTTTAGGTGCACTTGGCTGAATGGGATCATTCAAAGGTTCCTCTTCCTCTTCCAAAGGAAGCTTAGTAATAATGGGCATGGAATGGGCTAGTAAAGTAGTTCTTGAATGCAAGTGGATGTCACTCACACTCACAACATATGGAGAGAATTGATTTGAATCAACAAAGTATACCGGCTGCTGTTGTGGTTTGTTATTTGGGTTAGGTGTGGGCTGAGCTGGTAGTTAAGTAGGTTTATGTGGATTTGAGCTTGGATTATTAGGGGGAGGCATTATAGCAGGTTGTTGGGGTTGAGAAGGTGGCTGCATGTAGCTATTTGTCTGGTTTTGCCATTTTTGTCCTCCCCTCCATTGATTTGTGTCCTGCCAATTTTATAGGGGTGGCTGCCAATTTCCCTGAGGTCGTTGCCATTGGGGTGGAGATTTTTGGTGATTAGGATAGGTATTTGAGTGTTTACTCCAAGGTTGTGGTGGATATCCTTCATAATTGGATGGATATGGGGGATGCCATTGGTTACCAAATGAATAGAAATTCAAATATGACCCAACAAAAGATAGTGAATCTGGTGGCATACCTTGTCTTGGAGCCCATGGCCTCCTTTGTGCAACATAATAGACTTGATCTTCATCAACCTGGATTGGATTGAAATTGGGTGCAATCTACTTACTATCAATATTAGATACCATCTTGCATCTTCAGTTCTTCTTCCTTTGTTTGCAGTGAGGGAAATATTCTACCAACATTGCCTATGCCTCCTCTTGTTTCTTCTTGGCTTGAAGTGTATCCAGCTGAGTAGCTAGATTGTTTATAATGTCTTTCTTGAAGTCTGCCAGCAAATGAGTAATCTCCATTCTTGAAACTCCACTGGTAGATGGCTTACCCATAGAAGATTGGTAAGCTCTCCCTTTCTTTGAAGCTGCCCTAGAGTAGTTCTGACATATCCTCTTGATATCCTCCCAAGGAACTTGGGAGATATCTCCTCCTCCTAGCAAGTCTAAGGCATCAATGCAGCTATCATTAATTCCTCTCAGGAAAAGAAACTTTTGTGAGTCTTCATTGAGTGTATGGTGTGGAGATTTCTATAGGAAAAAAAAAACCTTGCAATGTAATCCTCCAGGCTCTCATCTTCCTTTTGCCACATCCTAAAAATATCATCTCCTCTCATGTCATTGCCTCTACAATACTCGTATTTCTCAAGGAATTTTGTCTTCATGTCATCCCATGTCTCCATAGTATTTCTTCCTAGGTTCATGAACCATCTTAATTCAACTTCTTTCAAAGTGGTAGGAAATAGCTTAAGCCTATGGACATCGATGGTATAGTCATAATTCCTACATAATATGTCAAACTCAAACAAGAAAGTATCAGGATCTTCTGTGACAAGTCCATAGAACTTAGAAAGGATTGAAGAAAGGATATTTGTGAGGTTGTCTACTTCATTTTGATGATCAATGGGGAAAGGAAAAGCCAGTTAGTTATGTTTGTTTCTATTTGCATCACCCATACCTTCCTGATGTAGTTCCAAAGCAAAGGGGTTCTTAATCAGGTTTTGATATTTAGAGGAAACTTCAGAGCTTTTCAGATCAGGAAATGCATCAAAAAGGGGTGTGGATCTTATTCTTTTTCTTCTCTTGGTAGGTTCTGATATTCAACTAGTTGGAATGGATTAGGATTGTTAGGAAGGAATCTCCCATGAGCATCTCTCCTTCCTCTATGCATGCACGGTATTAAATCACTATCAACCAACTCACACAAAGAATTGGAAAAAGAATAGTGGATCATTACTTTCCTAAATGATGGGTATACTAAGAACAAATTTCAGAAATACTACAACAAGAAAAACTTTTAATGACACCAAAGAACTCCCTAGTTTGACACCATCCCTAACAACGGTGCCAAAATGTTGGCCTCCACCAATGATTTAATAACTAAGCCCTTACAACTGTGATTTAGAGATTGGATATCTAAACTAAATATCCATTTCAATCATCATGAAGGTGCATTTAACTTGTCAACCCAGGGATGTGAACTTGAAATGGGTTAGCATAGTATGTGCACTAAGGATCCAAAGTAGCCATTTTTATTCTACAACAAAGAAAGACACAATGCTGGAAGTAAATTGATTGGAAAGGAATAAAATAAATGTTGAGCATCAACCAAAAACTATACTAAGCTGAAATGCATGACATAAATGAAAATATGAGCAAACAAATAGGAAACTACTTTGTTTGCTTTGGCTGCAAGAACAGTCATAGAATGGAATTCTAGTGGTTGCAAGAACAGTTAGTGCTAGATTCTTAACTAATTACTAAACAAAAAATAATAACTAAACTAAACTAAACCAAAGGATGGAATTATCACCAAGTGGGAACCCTTGGATGAGTATCCTCTAAAACTAATGTAAAATCAGATGCATAGACTTATAACTTCATTTTATTCATTAGAAAATATGAGTACAATAGAGCAGTATAGTTGTATTACTAAAAAATAAGAATGCAAGTACATCATCAGATCACACAACCCCTTGAGAAGGAGCATATAGGTCTTATTTATAGGAAAATAAGCTACTAACTAATTACCTAGCAAGTCGGTCAACTCCAATGGATTAGGAGGATGCCACTTTAGGGAAAGCATGAAAAGTGGAGAGGTGGTTATGCATGTGCAAAATCTGGTCAAGCATGTTGCCTTAACATAGATTTAGCACAATAGTAATGCCTATATTCACTCAACAACAATAAAGACCATTTACAAGGTGGTTACAACTTTGATTTAAATGAGGAATCTCCCACCATCAAGAGTGTTCCCTCCATTGACCTTCAAATGACCACCTTGTTGACCATTATAGCAAATGACCAACTGTTAGAGTCTTCCTCCATTTTGTAGGCCTCTAATCATATCTTCATAGCAATATTAGTACGTACAATAATTGCATATCTGTAACTATCTTAAAGAACATTCATTAATCCACATGTAGAATTAACAGAGATAGTCCATATAACATGTCAATATCATTAAAGATTTGGAGAAATAAAATTAGGCCCAATGTCTATGGTTTTGAGGAAATATCAACATTCCAACATCAAGGTCCATGACAACTTCAACAAATAGATCATAAATTCTACCAAAATTAAACCATAAACTAGACTCATCACTTCCCATGAATGATAGCAACAAAGGATTACAAATGAAGCTTGGTATGGGCTATAATAGAACAAGAAACTTGGACAAACTGATAATGGTCTTCTAGTACCTCTCATTCTAGAGAAGTGTATGAGAAACCTTGGCCTGATATGTATCCCTCCGAAGGTGATCATACTTGGAAAAGGTGCCTCGGTTAGAAAGGTCAAGACTCCCCCTCATCTATCAGTATCTACCCTTCAATTACCGATATCCATAGGTCGAGTCATAGACAACTTTACCTTTGACATAACTAATGTGTGTAGTAGTGATGAGGATCCTATAACAGACTTACCTATTCTTTTCAAGGATTCCTCCCTTCTCATGATTAGTACCCTGAATTTTGAGTCAGACCATCAAACCCATGAAATAAACTTAGTCTATCCCCAACTCATCGATTACGACCAATGAGGACCACCAATTTTGGACACATTAAAAAACAATGAGGCACTCTCAAAATTCATTGGATTGTGGAATACAATACCATATAGAGATCACAAAGATGGATTTCACATCATACTGGACACACATGCCTATTACTCAGAAATGATTGAATCCTTCAGTCACAAAATTGAAAATCTAAGAATAATCTCTAGGTCTTTGAGTGAAAACCACACTGTGGCACTCTCTGACCCGGAAACAATAAAAATAAAGGGCACATCCAATGGTGAAAACCTCTCAGAGGTGCCAGAGGATGAAGGATTCAATCTTCCTCTTAGTTCCATTCATCAAGAGAAGTTAGCGGTCTTAGCAGAAACATGCAATTTGGTCAACTTGGGAATAGAAGAAATGCCACATATAACCTTCTACAAAAAATTACTTATGATAGAAGAGCAAGGACTCCTAGCTGCATTCCTAAAAGAAAGAAAGAAAAAAATTGCATGGACCTATGCCGGCATGCTAGGCCTTGATCTAGAAATTATGGTCCACCACCTAGTTGCATATCCCGAAGCAAAGCCAATAAGAGAAAAGCTAAGGAAGATGCACCCCTAGGTAGCATTGTTGGTCAAAATGGAATTACAGAAGCTCCTAGATGCAGGGTTCATATGATCAATAGATTATCCATAGTGGGTCTCCAATCTTGTACATGTTTCAAAGCCCATTGGGGGCATCTGCATCTGCACAAACTTTAGAGACCTCAACAAAGCATGTCCCAAGGATGATTTCCTACTCACAAATAATGATATGATTGTGGATATGAAGAAAGGACATGAGATGCTATCGTTAATGGACAAATTCTCAGGATACGACTAGATCATGATAGCAAAAGACGACCAACACAAAAAGGCTTTCACTTGTCCATGGGGGACATATTGCTGGAATATGATGCCATTTGGGCTAAAAAATGTGAGAGCTACCTATCAAAGCACCATGAAACTAATATTTCATGATATGATCCACAAAACTGTGGAAGATTATGTGAATGACATATTGGCTAAGTCAAAGAAACATCAGGATCACATAGCAGCGTTGAGCTCCATTTTTGACAGGTTAGAAAAGTACAAGGTCCGACTAAATCCAAAGAAGTGTGTCTTTGGGGTACAATCATGCAAGCTCCTAGGGTACATTGTATCCATGAGAGGAATCAACATAGACCCCACTAAAGTCAAATCAATCCTTGATATGGAGGCACCGAAAACATTGAAATAGCTAAGAGGCCTACAAGGAAGACTCTAGTCCATCCATCGATTCATAGCGCAACTAGCAAAAAAGGATGTCCCATACTATCATCTACTCCACAAGGGGGTAGCATATAGATGGGCTAAGAAATGTGACCAACCCTTCAAAAAGATCAAGGAGTACTTACTCACACTGCCAATTCTCATGCTGCTAATTCGGGGCAAACCCTTGATCTTATATATATCAGCAATGACAACAACTCTCAATGCTCTCTTAGCACAACATGATGAAAATGGAAAAGAGAGAGCTATCTATTATATCAGAAGAAATATGGTGGGACATGATTTGAACTACACATCCATTGAGAAAGCTTGCTTGGCAGTCATGTTTGCAGTGCAAAAATTTAGGCATTACATGCTAGCACATCAAATAAAGCTCATTGCAAAGATAGACCCCCTTAAGTACCTGCTTTCTAAAGAAATGCTTATAGGGAGGACAAGTAAGTGGGTTATGATCCTGATAGAGCATGAAATTTGATGTAGGAGCATCCTTGGTTCTTGGCAATCTTGCATCAACCAAAAATATTTTCGTTTAGTTTTTGTTCTTGTTTAGTTCTTGTTCAGTTCAAGTTGGTGGATCTGTCATATTTTCTCACCAGGCCTTGTGGATCTACATTTTCATCATGGACATGTTCATTTTCCTTATTCCAAGATTTAAGTGTGATTGGATCTTTTTTTGGCAAGTTATTACTTCCAGATTTGATGGCAGTTTCTTGAACCGACACTGGAATAATTTTCAAGCCTAACGGTTAGTTTGATCACTCGTGGATCTTTCTCGTAACTTGTGGATCCTTACGGTGTGTTTTGAATCATTATATGGAGTGTTCCTCAACCTCAATTTAGGTCCACACTTCATCCTATGCATTCACCAATGAGTAATTCAAATTTGAGGCTGACCTATTCATGCGCACATTACATTTTCTTTCATTGGAGATTGTAATGATCTTTGGCCGACACGAATGATCCTAGATCTCAAAATGTGATATAAATCATTGTAATAGATCATTAGGAAGGTAGATTGGAGAAAGATAGGCTTTGATAGGAAGGATTTCAGCTTGCATTAAGGAGCATATAGGAATATTGTATTTGAACATGTTGTATTAGGCCTGTGAGCCAAATCTGTAAGCTCGGATGTTGCTGACTGATTGTAATTGGGATTTTTTTTAATGAGAATGTTTGAATTTGCATATTGCTCCATATTCCATATTACTTCTATTGTGTTACTCTTGTTGCACAGTCTAGATTGTTCTCTTTGAGGACCCTCCTATCGTGGCTGCACTAGATTGGTATCAGAGTGAGATTCAATCTGTGAGAGATTGCCAGAATTCGCGGAGTCCTATTGAAGATTTTTTGTGGGGTGGCAGACTAAGAATCCGACCTATAGCTACATAGGACTTGTGTAAAGATGGTGGGAAGTAGAAATGTTAGAGGAAATGGATCATGTGGAAATTCAGACCCAACTTTAATGGAGATGTTGAGAGGAATTGCTGCCATATTAGATGTAGTTGAAATCGCCCAAAGAAGAGGTTGACCAGTTGATGATGTGAGTGATGAAGAGATAGAAGTACGTGAAGAAAGAGGAAGAGAAGATCAACCTATCCTGGATCAAGGAGAAGAAAGGCTCATAAGAGTCCTAACTAGAGAAAATACTAAGCCACATTTCAATCCACTGGATTATAATGGTAAGTTGGATTTGGATGAATTTCTTGATTGGATAACAAAGATGGAAAAGTATTTTGATTTTGAAGGCACTGCTGAAGATAAGAAAGTAAAATTTTCTTGTACAAAGTTGAAAGGAGATGCATCCCTTTGGTGGGAAAATTTGCAGACAGATAGGCAAACAAGAGGAAAAGAAAAGATAAAATCATGGGATCAGATGGTGAATAAGTTGAAGAAAAATTTTATGCTTGCAAACTATCAGATCAGTTTGTTCTAGAAGTTGCAAAATTTGAAGGAGTGTAGTATGATAGAGTATACTGAGGAGTTCTACAAGTTGAATAACAAATTTGGAAATTCAGAGGATGAGATCGAGCAAGTATCCAGATATGTGAATGGATTGAGGTCGTCTATAAGTTTAAGAAAAAAATTATGCTTGCAAGTGGCATTGTGCTATTGGTTGAAGACAAATTTTATCCACTCACATGTTGACAAGTGGCATTGTGCTATTGGTTGGTGTTTGATCCCACATTCATCCATTTTTCCTCATCCTCCATCATTCTCTTCTATAAATAGAAGGCTCTCTTTTTGATTTTGGATCCACAATCTTAGGCATTTTCATCCACAAGTTGTGCAAAGTTATCATCTTCATGTTTTGAATCAAGTTCATCCATTTTCATAATTCCATAGCTAGGTTATGGAGAAATTTCATCAAGGAGCATCAAATCTTCACCATTGATCATCAAGCTTGCAAGGAATTGGGAAAGGGCCATTTTCCACATCAAAATGGCACCAATTCCCCCATTGGATTGAGAGTTTGATCATTTAAATAGGATTTAATAACTTTTTTATTGTGTTCTTCACTTATTTCTTATTTTCATGTTTCAAATTATTTTCATGGGGAATATTATTTCTAACTTGCATATTGGACTAATTATGTGTTTGTTCTTTGTGTTTGTGCAGGTCTAGGATCACCATTCACATTTTGGCGCTAAATGGAGGGCTGATTTGAAGAAATTAACACATTTTTTCACCAAATTCTGTTGTTTTTTTTAAATTTTGTGTGTGTACAAGAAGTTGCACTGCTGACAAGTCAAACTCTACCACTATCAGTCCAACGATGTTATTTAGCGATGCTATCAAACTATAAACTGTGCCACTTGAGTCATTCTCCTTAGGGTCTCGAACAACTCAAACTACAAAGTCTACCACTTTGCAAAACAACCCCACAATTGTACTCATTGCCCCTCCACAGAGCGCCACTGACAGTCTCCAAACTACACCACCATCATGAATTGTGCCGCTGGGGTGGGCTAAAAGGAATTTTTCAAAATTTTTCAACATGTGTTGTTTTTCATTTTGATCACCTTAACTTCTAATTAGTTTTTGGCCTCTGTTTTCTATAGTTTAACCAATTTTGTAGGTTGGAGTGATCAAAAGGGGAAGGAAGAAACGAAAGCAAGGCTTCTTATGGCATCATCATTCTATTGTATCAAGTGTTTTTGAACACTTTGGGGAGAAATTATAATCTCACTTCTAAGGACTTTTTCACTTTCAAGCTTTTTAGGACTCAATAATTTTCATTTGGGCTTAAAAAGAACAAAACAAAGGGATTAAAAAGAACCTTAGGAACTTACTAAAGTTTTTTTGGGGGTTTTAAAATTGAACAAGAAAATCTCACACTTCAATTTCTGTGCTAAAAAAGAATCCATTCTTGCTTTGAAGGTTAAAATGAACATGTGTCTTTTATGTTTTGTAATCTCTTTTCCAAAGTAATATCATTTAAAAGGTGCATGTGCTTCTCTTGTGCCTCACGACGATCTTGAGAATCAAAAGTATTTTGGTGATATTAAGTTGTATAAGTGATTTCCTCCACACTTCAATTTGGATTCTTAAAATTGAACAAAGCTTGCTAGTGTGAGTGGAGTATATCGTGTGTGTTCTCTCTTTGTTCACGTAAACAAAGATCGATCAAACTACGGATGTGCTTGCTCACTTTTGTTTACCCTTAGAGGGGCCTGCCTAAGAGATACATCTGAAAGGAGAACTCAAAGGCAACTCCAACCGATTTTTTGATCGGGCTGATATATAAAAGGATAAGTGTAAATTGTCAAGTCCAATGGTATGTAGGCCTTAGCCATACAATGTCTTTCAAAATGGGGTACTACCTTAAAAAGTATAAGAGCCCCTAGTAGGATTGATTAAAACCTTTAGTGGCTTGTTGGACACTCACAAGGTGCCATGTCCCTGATCACCCTTACTAAGAACCAATTTGTTTAGAAGCCAAAATCCTTATCTATTTTTTGGTGCAAGAATGGTTGTTCTGAAGCCGCCCCACATTTTTGAGGTTCTTGGTAGAGATGAGAAGTAATCCATGGGAGTTTCATGGGTACTAAAGCTTGGCTGACCCATAGAAGTGAGTGCCATGGAGGGGAGCTAATGTGGTCAAGCTTTTAATCATCTGCCAAAAATAAGTGCAGCTGGATTTATCCAAGTGGGGATTCAACAAATATTGTATCTTAACTATCCACAGGGTTGTGCATTTTATTGGAATAGAAACACTTTGCTTGGATCTAAAACATTGGAAAAAAAATATTCAACCATGATCATCAAATTTCAAACCCTTTAGAGGAAGCAAATACCTAAAAATTCAAGTGTTATTGCTTGCCCTAAGGATCCTATCCTTAGAGGATTCTAAGCATTTGAATTTACATCACAATTTTTTCTCACTAAAGTCAATATTAAGAGACTATTTCCTTAATTTCCTTGATTTCCACATAATGGACTTTGTGGGATGAGAAGAAATTGGGACATTAGACACTTAGTTTGAAAATCTAATCAAGAAAGTGTTTGTGGTAAAAATAAATCATTAAGGAAAGATAAGAAACAATTGGACCCCACACATGTCCTCTTCCAAATGATTTCCTAAAAGATCAAAATCCAAAAACCAAAGTCCAAAGGTCTTAGTAAAAAATCTCGCAAGAAACGTTTGTCTATGCTTTACGAATTTAGAGAAAGATTGACCTTCAACTTTTACAAACATGCATGAAGGAACAATCCAAATTTGTATTCATTTTACTATTATCAAAATCCAAGTCTCTTTTAAAGGTTTTAGTATCTCACATATGAAGTATTAGCATGTTCTTCAACACCTTGGTCTCGTAAAAAAAGTCTCTCTAAGTCTTTTAGGATCAAAAGAAAAAACACCTTCAACCATCCCTTAAACATCAAATTGAAAATCATCTCACAAACAACTCTTGGAAATCTTAAAAAAATCCTCTTGAAATCAAAAATAAAAAGAAATCCAAATCATCATGTTTGACTAGGTGTGTGTAGATGAATCCTTCTTTGCACACTTAGTCAAATTATCATCTTGTGGAAAAGTTTAATCTAGGACAACATCCAACCTCTTAGAGTTTATGAGTTCATTATCCAAACCAAATCCAATCAAAATCAAATCAAATCAAATCAAATCAAATCAAATCCAAATCAAAATCCAAAATCAAATAAAAACATCAAAACCAAAGTCCTAAATTTTAGCATCCTCTTCAAGGTTTCCTAAGAGTTCCAATCATTCATCAATCATCCATCTTTCATTATCACCATCACTATCATTTTTGATCCTTAATATCTTAGAATTTATTTTTTGTACCTAAAGTTTGGATCAATCCAAGGAATTAAAGGTTTGGCTCCCATTCCTGAAAATTGATCCTCATTTTATGGTTTAAACTACATCTCAACACAAGAAGAACATGCAAATGGACAAAGAAACATCCACTTTGAGTAACTTGATTCAAATGCTCCCAAAATGAATCCAATTGGGTCTAGCAATCCCATGCTCCATCTTCCTCCGCTTCCACAAGATTCTCAAGAAGAAGGTGGCCAAATGGAAGACATCAACAATAATGTTTTAGGGATGACTCAAGATGAGATTGTTGAAATGGTTGAAAATCCTGAGACTCAAAAAATTGTTAATGCCATGATGAAACTCAATCCCTCACAATACATGCTATAATTGGCCAAAGAAGGGGCTAAACTCCCTTTAGACAATTAATGCCATGTGAATGGTGATCCTATACCTACACAAACAATGTTTTAGGGATGACTCAAGATGAAATTATTGAAATGGTCCAAAAACCCGAGACTCACAAAAATTTTAATGCCATGATGAAACTCAATCCCTCAAAATACATGCTAGAATTAGCCAAAGAAGGGGATAAACTCCCTTTCGACAATTAATGCCATGTGAATGGTGATCCTAGACTTGCACAAACACAAAGAACAAACACATAATTAGTCCAATATGCAAGTTAGAAATAACATTCCCCATGAAATTCATTTGAAACATGAAAATAAGAAACAAGTGAAGAACACAATACAAAAAATATTAAATCCTATTTAAATGATAAAACTCTTAATCCCATGGGGGAATTGGTGCCATTTTGATGTGGAAAATGGCCCTTTCCCAATTCCTTGCAAGCTTGATGATCAATGGTGAAGATTTGATGCTCCTTGATGAAATTTCTCCATAACCTAGCTATGGAATTATGAAAATGGATGAACTTGATTCAAAACATGAAGATGATAACTTTGCACAACTTGTGGATGAAAATTCCTAAGATTGTGGATCCAAAATCAATAAGAGAGCCTTATATTTATTGAAGATAATGATGGAGGATGAGGCAAAATGGATGAATGTGGGATCAAACACCAACCAATAGCACAATGCCACTTTTCAACATGTGAGTGGACAAAGGTGGAGCACATTTGGATGAATGTGCACATTAATGCTATTATGTGGTTGGAGAAATGAGATGTTGGAGGGAGGTGAAAAGTGAATTAAATGTCACTTGGCTCAAGAAAAGGACATGTAAGAGGCCTTTAATGCCTTGTTAGATGGACAAGTACTTTTGGGGGGATGTTTAAAATTTGAGGAATATTCCATCCTTTGATGCCTTTTTGAATGAAAAAGGAAGATTTATAAATTAATTAAATTGATTTTCATGAACAGGTTGCAAAAGCTAGAGGATTTGAGTGATTAAGATTAGGATAAATTAGGATTTGATTAATGTAAATGTAGATTAGCTGATTTGACAATTTGATTTAGATTTTTGGATTAATTTAAATCAAAATGAGAGGAATAATGATTTTAGACTTAATTAAATAAAGTTTGATTTATTTAATTAAAGAGGATTATGTTATATTAAATCAAATAAATATTTATTTATTTAATTTAAGGGAGGTGAATTTAGAGCCTAATTAAATAAAGTGAATTATTTAATTAAAAGAGGGATAATAGGATTAATTAAACAAAGTGATTTATTTAATTAATAGGAGATGATGAATTAATCAGATAAATTTGATTTGTTTAATTAAGAGATGAAATGTGATGAATTTAATTAAATAGAGATTATTTAATTAAATCATTAGTAAAGGAGATGATTTAGGATGAACTGGTCTTAGTAAATCAGGAGGTGCATGAGATCAATTGGTATATTTTACATGTCTACACCAACTATTCTCTCATTTGATTTAAATAAATTTAAATATCTAAATCAAATGTCAAATCAAACTAATCTCATCTAAGTTAATCCTCCATTCCTCTAGCTTTTGCAACTTGAACATATAAATTAATTTATTTGATTTATTAATTCCTCTATTTTCATTCAACTATGACATTCTCAGAATATTCCACCAATTTGGAATCTCCCTCCCAAAGGACTTTTTCCATGGAAAATGTCATTAAAGGCTCGTACATGTCCTTTTCTTGAGCCAACTTGGCATTAACTCGTCTTACAACTCTTCTTGCACAAGCCATCTTTTGAATTTCAAATTCCACCTACATGCATTTAACATGCACATTGTTCGAAAAGTGCTCCACTCTCCTTCGTTAGCATGTTGACAAGTGGCAAATTCCATTAGTTCAAGTTTAATCCCACATTATTCATGTTCCTTATTCTTCAACTCTTCTCCATTATAAATAAGGGCCTTCTCTATTTGATTTGGCATCCACAATCCATGTAAGATCACTATGCTCATTTGAATCCAGAATCATCCGTAATTTCAAGCAAGGTTACTATCTATAGATTTGAGCAAGTTCATCCACATTTTCATCCAAGTTTTCATAGATTTCATCATCCATAGCTAGGTTATTGATAATTTTCATCAAGGAGCACACATTCATCATCAAGCTTGTCAAGGGATTGGGAAAGAGCTTCCTTCCACATCAAAGAAGCACCAACTCCCCCATGGGATGCTAGTTTGAGCATTTGAATAAGATTAATTAGCTTTCATTTAATCATTTTACTTTGTTTCTTGTTCATTGTGTTTGAATGAATTTCATGAGGAATGTTTTTTTAGACTTGTTTATTGACTAATGTTTGATTGTTTGTTCATGTTTGAGAAGGTCTAGACCAAGCATTCATAGAAAGTTATCTTATTGAAGAATTATAAGAGTTTCAAATCTTGGTAAACCAAGAGATTTATAATTTTGGATTGTACTTTTCCCATCCAATCCACCAATAGATTGTAAAATTTGTTGGGAAGAAATAAACTATTAAGTTCACAAATCTATAGTCTCTAGTCATATTTTATATATTTGTGAGAAATACCTTTCTATTGTTTCAAATAATATTGATTGCTTCTTCCATTACAAATTTCTCTAAGAAAAGATCTATAGATCTCATTTCCAATAAGTGGGTATCAACTCTGAAAGTCTCCTTACCAGTGTAAGTGAAAGGAAAAGTGAAAAAAAGATATATCAAGAAGCAATGGACAATAGAAGATCTTTGTATAAAGATCATCCTAAGAAGAGGTTAGAAATATAACTCCCTCCAAAAAGACAAGCCTAGAAATAAAAGGATTCAAGTGATCTAGTTCCTCCTCATTCTACTAACAATTCTTCTAAATATAATGTGAGTAATGTAACTAAATTACCTATTATATTTGTAGCCCCTAGTGTCCCTGTGTTGAGTGTGGAGAATATAAAGAATAGAGAACTCTCAAAAAGTTTAACAACACATCAATTTTCATGGAGAATGCTAGAAAAGAAATGGAACAACACCAAAGCCATTATTATTTGAGAAAAATCATATATAACCAATCTCATAATCCCAATGTTTTTGAACCAATTTCTCAAGCATAAAAACTATTTTCAAGACCCCCTCTTCAAGAGAAAGCTCATTTCTCATATAGGAATCCTGTCTTGTTAGATTTTTCCATAGATAAACCCTAATTTGTCCCAATTAATTTAGAATATGAAGATACACTCGAATATGAAGATGAGTTTTTGAAAGAAGATTACCTACAAGAAAAATTAAATAAGCTTGAAGAAATGAAAATTAGTGATGCTATGAAGTTAAGAGATGAAATGAAAGAGAAAATTAAAAGCATGAAATTTTCTTACCATTATAGTAATGTCTTTACCTCAATGACATCGAATCAAGTACAAAAAATAGTAATAACATGAATTTCCCACATGGAAAATATCATGCAAACACATGGACCAATCTGGCAATTGTTAGAACACTACTAGCTAACTCACAACCCAATGTTGTATCTTGAGATTCAAATAAAGAAAAAATTCTTCAAAATACAAATGCTACCATAGAAATAGTATCTAATGTAGGTTCTTCATCTCAAAAAGTACCTACCTCTAAAAAACTTGACCAAGAAGAGTCTAAATTACATGAGGATGTTGAGTATCTCAGAGCATAATTAGAGAGGTTGGAAAAGATAAGGAAAAGATAAGGGTTAGAGATGACATGCAAAGAAGGATAGAATTATTAAAAGCATCTTATGCATTTGATAATTCTTTTGCTTTTTGTTGTAATTCTAAAATCCCACCTACTATTTATAATCAAAGTTTCCTAATGATTGATCCCATAACATTAACTTCACAACAATTTTTTTCCCAAGTGTCTCATATACAAATAGGCCCTCAAGTAGATCAGAGCATGCCTCAACCCAACTCACATCCACAAGTTAGTGTTCCACCAAAAAATTTGGGAGGTTATGGACAATATGGAAATTACCAAAAATATAATCCCAATGTGAGTGTTGAGCTGGGTTGAAAAAATACAAACCCACAAGGAGGCCAAAATATTGTTGGTCAACAAACTAATGCTTATGGAAATCCTTAGATAAACCTTGTTACAGGGAATTGTCTTGCAAGAAGGCCTTTGAATTTGGAAAGATACATGCAAGTGGATTTCAATGGCATCCCTAGATACCCTAACCCTATCCCCAATGAGATAAGATATTTATATTCTCATGAAATAATGCAACTTCAAGTGAAGATCACCTAATATATTTTTGAATTTGATTGATGAATTTGAAGTAGAGGATGAAGATTTTTATGCAATTTCTGATAGATGATGCTAAGGGTTGGTAAATAAGCCTACCTTAGTCTAGTATTGGGTCTTGGGATGAATTTAAAAGGGTGTTTAGAAAGTAATGTGGTGAGAAAAATGATCCCAGATTTATAATCAATGAATTCACTAGCATTACCAAAGGAAATGATGAGTTGGTCTATGATTTCAATACCAAGTTCATTAAAGTCATGAATAAAATTCCATAATACATGAGGCCTAGTGAATCTATGTGTCTAGTATTGTATTGTAATGCTTATGATCCTAAAATGTGATATTAGTTGAGGGATGAAGATCCTCAATCTTTAAGAGATTCTTTTACAATTGCATTGCATATTGAGAACACCATAAAATCATCTAGGAAGGTTAGCAAGAGAGATGATGTGAAGATTTTGTGGAATCCCAAAGGACACACATCTAAGGTATTTCCTCCTGAGGATAAGTTGGATAAGGTTATGAATGTACTAAAGTATTTGAGCTACAAGGTAGCCAAAAAATGAGAAAGGTTTGTCTCATGATAAGCTTTCTTATCAAAGAAAAAATGCAAACCTAAATTGTATGATCAACCTTATAATACAAACTGGCATGTAATGGTAAAATAGTATAGAATAATTCAAGGATAGTGTCAATTAAGGAAAATACCGATCCTCTCAGGAAGAATAATACAAATTTTATTGAAGAAAATCCTTGGTGTTTAGTTTATCAATTAACCCACTCTCCACTTCAATTCATGGTGGCACAATCTCTAGAAGAAAAACAAGAACCTTGTGATGATTGTGACAATACTCAAATTGAAGATCAAGAGGTAAACATGATGTCTCATAGATTTTCTCTAAATTTTGATAAATATTCTTCTGATGAGGGATGTGCAAAATTTGGTGTTGATGACAAAATATGCAATTCAAATGCAAACCATCCACAAGTATTTTCTAAAGATGAAGAGAAAGATAGTATAAATACTCTTAATGTTGAAACATCAGGCTCTAATGTCAGACTTAGAAAACCTTTTGAAGAAGAGATAATATCTCTAATAGTTGTTGAAATTTCTCGAGTTAAGAGGAATTACAACTTGAGAAACAAAGTGGTAAATAATGATCAAGGTAAAGCTAGCAACATATTTATCAAAGAAAATACTAGTGATAAGAAGGATCAACATTCATACAAATAGAAGGATAATTCTAAAGTAACACCTGACACACCTTATAGAGAGCACAATTATGAAAATCTTGAAGTTCAGGTTGTTTCTCCACTTATCAAAGAAAAATATCAGAAGATGAAGGTTGAACCAGAAAAGAAGAATGTTGAATGTATCCAAGGAGGTAAATCTGATGATAAGCAAGAAAAGAAGACTAATGAACAAATTGTTATAACTTTTGATATCCCAAAATACAATGTTGTTGACATGATCTAGATACTATCACAAGTTGATGAGGATCCAAGAAAACAAAGAGAAGGAAGTTACCCTTATCAATGGTGCAACTACAACCTCTAATGAGAAGAAGATGATTGCCCCACCTAAAAAGGGTGAAGTGAAATTAAAATTATTTGAACTTGAGTCAATGAACAATAAAGTACCTAAAGTATTTTTGGGTGCCACTCTAACTACTTGCCATAATCAAATGGACCCATTTTATGTAACCCTCAAAATGAATGACAAGTTGGTTGGAAATAACATGATTGATTTTAGAGCTTCTACCAATGTCATGCCTTTAGTTATTATGCAAGAACTAGGGTTACATATACATAGAGCATTTAGAAAATGATTTGCTATTGAATCAAGAGAAGTCCAAGTTATTGGAATTATAAAAGATGCACATTTTAAGCTTGATGCATATCCCGAGAAATATTACACAATGAATATAACTGTGGTAGACATTCTAGCTCTGTATGGGATGTTGTTGTCTAGAAAGTAGTCAACACTAATTGGAGGAAGTATGCAGTTAGTTTTTTCATATGTTGTGATTCCTATTAATGGTAGGGATTTGAAATTGGATAGAAAAAATAGATCCTCCTACCTTATAGAATATTTACAACCATCAGATCAATTACACTTTCTTGATGTGGACATGGACAACTTTAGAGTTGTGAAACCACAAGTAGAAGAAAAGACTACACCTACAACTAAGGAATTAGAAATACAAGCTCAAGAAGATGGCCTTTAGACCATGTACTATGATGGTGCATGTTCAAAGGAAGGATCCGGTGCAAGGCTGATCCTTATATCACCAAATGGTAAGTATTACAAATATTCATTTTCCTTAAAATTTTAATGCACTAATAATGTTGCAGAATATAAAGCTTTATTGCTAGGACTGAATATGGAAATCAAACACAAGATTAAGAAACTTAGAGTCTTTGGAGACTCTAAATTGGTGGTATCCCAAATTAGAGTTAAGTATGAGTCCAAACACAAAATAATGAAACAATATAAGGTTGATGTTTGGGATACAATAGAGATGTTTGATGCTTTTCCATTGAATAGGTTGAGAGAGCTAAAAATGCAATGAAATATTTTCTCGCCAATATTTTTTTAAGTCTATATGATATTAAATTTTTGGTATCTCTAAGGTAGAGGTATAGATAAGGCCATGAGTCCCAAACAATATTCAAAACTGGTAGGCATTTAACAATGATTTTGACTTGCTAAAGTTTTTGCATTGCACTGATGAATACCAAAGCCAAGAAATATATTTTCAAGGAATTTTGGAGATTGTGGATTGGAAAGAAACTATCTTTGGGAATGAAATAATTCAATACAAAAAAAATAAAATCTCAAAGGGTTTAGTCACCTTAGAATTGTTTTTGACAACTCTAATAAAAATAATACTAAACCAACAATTCTACATGAGCAAGACTTGGAGGAAATAAACTTAGGGATTGAGAATGCACCTAAGGAGGTTTATATTGGAAAGAAGTTAAGCCCTAATATTATAATGATGCTTGTTTCCCTGATCAAGAAATAAAAGCATGTATTTTCATGGTCTTATGATTACCTTAAATCATAGAGAAGACCTCTTTAACATGAAATTCCTCTCAGTCCAGATGCTAAACGATTCAAGTTGAAGAAAAGACCAATAAATCCTACAATAGCACCCAAGATGTAACAATAATTAATGAAAATCATGGATGGAGGAATTATCAAGCCAATCAAGTGCTCTACATGGGTTTCAAACTTAGTGTTAGTGGTGCAGAAGCACCTTGTCCAATTTAAGCCTCCATGAGGCCAATTTGTGAAGTTTGAGTTAGTTAGGTGATATAAGCTTGTAATAAGGCCATTTAGACCATTTTTAACATGTTTGAGTCTATTTTAGGTCCTAGGAGTTCTTGGTTGGGTCATTTTTCAATTATGGTTAAAAGTTGTCAATTCTTGCAAAATTGTGATATTGAAAAGTTGCAAAAATGCAAGAATGGGAATATGAAGAGTCAAGATCATGTAGAAGTTGATTAGTTAGTTGGGAAGTTAGAAATGGTTTTAATATGATAAATATGTAATGCCAATTCGAATTTGGGGGTTGGAGATGGTTGGAAATTGTGAAGAAGAAGAAACCCTCATTTTTATGCATTATTTCTGAATTTTTCTCATGTTGCAGAATGTTCTCTTGGTTTTTATAGATTGTATCTTTAATATAATGATCTAAAATTGGTTGGAGAATTTAGTAATGAGAATATACTTTCGTTTTCAATTTTTCTTGTCAATTTTTATTGAGATTTGTAAAAGCTATGTCATTTTTGGTACAGGCTGTCTTGAATGACTGATTTTTTCTGTGACAGACTGAAAGAAACACATGGTACAGATTGGTAATGTACAATAATGGTCTGAAAAAAATGAGAAATGATGAATAAATGAGTATAGTTTCATTTCCTATTTGCTTTATCTAATTTCATTAATATTTTCAAGAGTTATGACATTTTTGGTGAGAGTAGGTCTGTGATAAAACTAGGGTATCCAACAAGCATTAAGAAAACTATATTTTTGTATCATGCCATCCAAAAAGGCTCAAAATTGGTGAGATTATTCTTTACATTGCTGCACAAGGTTACTACAAATGGATTTGAATTATTTGGTCATTTGGGAAAGATATGGAGGTTTTTTGTGTGTCTTTTCATAGTAAATATTGTCATAACCCTTGATGAAATGAGGGTTTAACAAAATAATGCATTGTTGAGTTGTTTGATGTAATGATCATTTGTATGCCATCAATAGGCATGGTGGGTAGGAAAAAAAGTTGAAAGTTTTGTGATTGAAGAGTTGTTTGAAACTACTCTATTTGTGATGGTTGAAGGTTTTGAACCCTGGCTCTGCATCAGTTAGTGAGGAAGAAGAATGGAGATATCAAATTATGTGTGGATTTTAGAAATCTAAACATATCTTCATTAAAAGATAACTACCCATTTTCAAACATGGAGGAAATGTTGCAGAAAGTGATTGGCTATGAATTTCTATAAATTATGGATGGTTTCTTAGGATACAACTAGGTCAAGGTTAAAGAATCAAAGTAGTAAAAGACTACTTTTATAACACCATGGGGAATATATGTGTATGTGAGAATGCCTTTTGGCCTAAAAAATTTAGGTGCTACTTTTTAGAGAGCAATGGATGTGGTATTCTTTGATTTTATAGATATATTCATGGTGGTTTATCAAGATGATTTGACAACTTATTCAAAGAAAGAGGAAGACCATTGCATGCATTTAGAGAAGATATTTGCAAGAGCTTTAGAGTATGGGATTTCCTTGAACCCTAAGAAGTGGGTATTTTGTGTGACTAAAGGAAAGCTTTTAGGTCACATTGCCTCAAAAGATGGAGTAAGGATAAACCTAGAAATATTTGTAGCAATTGATAGAATACCCCAACCTAGAATTGTCAGGGGTATACAATCATTCTTTGGTAAAATTAATTTTATGAGGAGATTTGTGACCAATTTTACTGAAAATCACTAGGCCCATTAAAAATGTCGAAGAAAGGAGAGTCTATCACATGAAACTAAAAAATTGTCAAAGAATTTCAAAGTATAAAAGAGGCTATAAAAAGATGCTATAAAAGATGCTCTTGTGTTGAAGTCTCCCGACTTCTCAAATCCTTTTCAATTGCTTTCATTTGCTTAATTCCATACCATAGCTCTTGTTCTATTGCAAAAAAATAATGATGGTTTTGAGTAGCCAATATCTTTCTTCAACAAATAATTACAAGTTGTTAAGCTCAATATGACATGACAAAAAATTAGGCATATGCATTGGCAAAAGTTTTTAAAAACTTTAGATCTTGCTTGGTCGGAGCTAAAATTGTAGCATATGTCCCAACTACTTCAGTAAAGGATATATTCACTCAGCAAGAGGTAACTGTTAGAAGATGTAGGTGGATCAACATAATTCATGAATTTAATATTGAAATCTAGATTACCAAATTGGTTAGAGGGAAAGGACTAGAAAAAATTATGGCCAAGGAAAACCTTGAAGTTAATCAAGTCAATAATGTTGAGATGGATGTAGCAATCCCAAAATGTGAAATGAAATTGTCACCTTGGTATAAAGACATTGTGTTCTACTTGCAGAGTATGTCTTATCCAAAACATACAATTGATAATAAAAAACGGAAATTAAAGTTACAAGCCAACAAAGATGTAATAAAAAGTAATGAAATTTTGTGGAGAAACCAAGAAGGAATATTTCTCAAGTGTGTAGATGAGGAGCAAGCATTTGAGATTCTAAATGAAATGCATAATGGAGTATATGGAGGTCACTACATGGAAAATACTACAAATCACAAAGTCTTGAGAGTTGGTTATTGGTGTCCTACTATTTTTAAATATGCTCATAAATTGGTTAGAATTTGTGATGCATACTAGAGGTTCTCAAGGAAGTTGAAGTTCTCTAGTAACTTACCTTTGAGACCAATATCTGTGGAAGCTCTTTTTCAACAGCGGGGAATTGATTTTATAGGAGAGATTTGTAAAATGTCAAGTGCTTGACATAGTTTGATTTCTGTAGCCACTAATTACTTCACCAAATGGATAGAATCCATCCCAACTAGAAAAGCTACTAGAAAATTTATAATAGACTTTTTGATCAGAGAATAATCTAACTAGATTTGGAGTGCTATAGAAAATAGTTTCTGACAATGAAATGTGCTATAGATTTGAAGAGTTTACAATTTTTTTCTCTCAATATGGGATAACACTTTCCTATTTATCCCATATCATCCCCAGGGAAATGGTCAAGCATAATCTAGTAACAATATTTTACTAAAAATCATAAAAAGGATGAATGAAAAGAATAATAAAGCATGGGATTCCAAACTCAAACAAGCTTTGTGGGTTGATAAAGTGACATTGAAAAAGGATAAGGTTAATCTTCTTTTGAATTGGTTTATGGCTTGGATGCAAGAATTCCTACTAATAATCTATTGTATTTATAAAAATTTATCCAAGAGTATGATGAAGACACATCTAATGCAATGGGTAATAGGATCAACCAGTTTACACAATTGGATGAAACAAGAAGAATGTCACAACAAAAAAAATTCAAGTTAAAAAAACAAGTCAAGAATTTGTTTGAAAAGAAAGCAACTGAAATAAAGTTTTAGGTGGGTGATATGGTCCTCTCATAGAATGCAAGATCACAAAAAAAGAGAAAAATAGAAAGTTGGATGCTCTTTGGCTTGGACCCTATCTCATTAGCAACACCCATATTCAGGACTTATACTTTTACAAAAAATAATTGGTAAATTTTTGGAATTACCAGTGCATGGACACTTCTTGAAATCATATTTCTCTTTAAATATGTTCATTTCCATGCACAATGTATTTTATGTATATTTTATAGTCTTTCTATTTTAGTTTTCTCCCTAGTTTTGGTTTTTTCTTTCTCTGCTTTGCTCTATAGTCTACTTTGCTAGAGTAACCGAGATCTTTCCTTGTTCTTGATGAACAACCATCCCCAATAGGAGCTGCTAATGGAGCTCTCAAAAATTTTCCTTGGCCCCTATTTTTTTCTCCCATTATGAGCTTTTGAATGGTATATTCCTTGCTAGGGCTTGCTTTAACCTTGTTTAGGGTTTCTATTTATGCAAAAATGCAACATACACCCTTGATTTTTTTTAAACTCACTATTTTTTGATTGTTTGTTGTTGTTGTTGTTGTGTTTTGTGTATGTTTCTAATGTGTTTTCAAGATATATAACAACATACGGTAGATTGCAAATATAAAGAGAAACTATAAAATAACAATGTCATTCATAATATATAACATCACAAAGTAAGAAAAATAGTTTTAGATTGAAATCATATTAATTACAATATTTCATCAAACCTGACAAATGGAGTTTCAAACCTAGTACAAATCTTACAACTGCAGAAAATCAACATTTGATCCTCCAAAATCCTCATAGAAGATATGCCACAAACCTCCTTGATTTTGAATGCCCTTAAACAATAACTTAAGTGTTGATAAGAGACTGAAAGAGAGGTTTATACATTAGCAAACCTCTAACAATGATGCTCAGGAAGGACGACCTCCTAGAGAGGGTGACTTACTTTTAAAAATAAAGCCTCCACAAAAACCCATGAACAATGCCTAGAAAGATGGGACCTAGGCTTGATAAATGCAACACCCAAGTACCCAGAAAGATATGAGCTACAAGTAGATTTGACCTTCATCGACTATAAAAATCATAGATTCCAAAAATTTTGATAAAGTATATCAGACCTCGGAAATCACTCCAAAATACCTACTAATAACCTCCAAAATGATTCAAACTCCAAACCACAATCACATCAACAAACCAAAATCAAAAGACCACAAAAATATTCATTTTTCATCACCAAAACTCAAAAAATCAAACCTTTTTTGAAGCACAATGTGATCCCTAGATGGAACCACTCAATTCTAGCTAGGGTGGATGTTTCACCACAAAACTAGCTCAATACAACAAGGGTTTTCATCATCAACACACCACCAAAGTACTATGGAGTAATTCTAATAGCATCTTGTTAAGTTTTCAATTCAAATATGAGAAAATGAGAGTCCAAATGAAACTTTATAAAGAGTAAGAGGGAAATTAGGGAAACTTTAGGTTTAAAACACTTTTCGTTCCAATTCCAATGCTATTTTCATGAACCTTTAAAAATTTTAATAATTAAAAACACCTTATATCTCCCTTGGGCATCAAAATCCTCATAAGGAAACTATTTTTCTTTTGTTTCCTTCTAAAACAATTTAATGTTATAACATTAGGCTCCAAGGGGTCTTTTATGATGACCACCAACCCCTTCACTTAAGTTATAAAGTTATTTTATAAAAATAACTTAAGTGATTGATAAAAGGTAAATATTAAATAATCTAACGTTAGACTCTCCAATGCCACCTTAGGAAAAACAATGTTGAAGCAATATGGGCTTGGGACCAGTTACTTGAAATAAACTTACTATAAATAACAACTGCTAAAAATAGTAAGTACTCACCAAAACATAAATTGGCACAAAATTGAAGTTCACTAAGATGCCTTGTGGCTTACTATAAATAGTAAGCACTATATAGTGGCCACTGCTATAAATAGAAAGTCCTACCAAAAACCAATACTGAGCCCAATGTCCTGAATCAACTCCAAATAGCCTATGGAAACTCTAGAATAGGCTAATGGACAATCCCACTACTCAAGTGTGAGAAGGGATATTATAAAAAACCCTTCTAAAACCCTAGCTCCAAAATATCCTTACACTTTTGTTTAAAACTCATATTAATCATCTGTTCTAGTTTCCATTCATTTAAGTGACAACTGATGTGTTTAATCTTATGTATTAACCATCCATAATGATCTAGGATTACCTATTGATCCATTTCCCTATATTATTTGGTCAAACATGTTTCAAAAAATCTTAAGTCTCAAATTCTTGAACAACCTCATATGCCTTCATCCCCTAGGTATGTTCCTTTTAAAACAACTTTAAATGCATGCTCAAATTAATCACTTAAGTTCCAAAGACTAGGCCTACCTGAGACATGTGTCTTACCCACAGTGCATCACATTTTTCCTTCTCATCACGTTCTCATTTTTCTAGCACATAGCCAAAATGCATTAGGTAGTACTGATAAAAGTGAGACACATGTTGGCACAATATTATAGTGTATTGCCTTAGTGCATTGCATTCTTATGAATATATCACATAATAAAAATGTGCTAGGTCGAGGTAAACAAGGAGAGGAAAATGTTGGGATTAGGGTGTCTCAACCTTTGAGTCCTAGCATTTATTTATTATTTTATGATGTATTTATTTATATTATAATGTTTAATTTCCTACCCAAGTTGATGTCACTTTGTGGAACCTGTCAGTGATGTGGCATCCTACATGGCAAGTGACATGTATAATTTGTAAGCTAAATTAGTGGAGGTAAGCATCCACTTTGTATGACCTAGATTTGTGCCTAAATTGGTGGAATTTGTCATAAGTTACTATATAATCAGCTATGACAACTTGCTATGTCAGTTTATGACTGATTATAATGGTGGAAGAGTCAAGAATGAAAATTTTCCACTTAACTATGACAAGTGGGACCCGTGTGATGGGGGACCCTACACATGCAAGGTATTTGCATGCATTCAAGCTCATTGCATGTGCATCAGTGGATAATTTTATATAATAGGGGCTAATTATGGAAGATTGTCATAATTATGTAATTATTATGATGGCATGCCATAATGAACTTATGCTCACACCTTGGGTGTGGAAATTGGTTATGGAAAGTTTTGCACACCCTATTTCATGTTGGGAGGTTATAAATACTTGTAGATAGTATATTTTTATGGTGACAAGTTTGAAGAAGCTTACATGCTATTATGCTACTAGAATTACTCCAAATTCTTTTCATAATGTGAAGAATCTTGATAATTGCTCTTGATATTGTATTGTAACTGACATTGTTGCTAATAATACAAGTTGATCCATGTGATTTGGAGTATGATTTTTTCCTGAAAGGGTTTTCCCATGTAAACATTATCTTATAGTTTGCATTTTTATTTATGTTGTTCAATTTTTAAATGTGCATCTTTTGATAAGTTCTAACTGTAAAAGGTGTTAAAAGAAATTTGTGTAACTCTCTCCTACTTATCTTAGTGTAGGAATCTACTTCCACATACCCATATTCCTTTTAGTTTGTGTTAGAGTCTGACCTACTTTGATTTTGTTGTTGGGTTTGAAGGGTTTTTTAAGCTAATCTTTGTTTCAGTGGGAGTTTTGTAGAGGGGTATTTTGTGACCTTATTGTAGGAAAAATATGGTAAGCACATCTAGAAGAATCAAGATGGAGAAGTTTAACAATGAAAACTTTGAACTTTGGAAAAAGAAAATGGAGGATATGCTCATAGACAAAGATTTGTGGTCTACAATATTCAGAACCAAACCAACTACAACAACCCAGGTAGATTAGGGTCATATAGATAGGAAAGCCAAGGGTTTGATAAAACTTTGTTTGGTTGATTCTTTCCTCCCGAACATCCATGAGGAGAAATCTATAAAAGACCTTTGGAAGAAACTTGGAGATGTTTATCAAGCTAAATCCTTGGTAAAAAGTTTGTTATTGAGAAAGAAACTATACTCTCTAAAGATGGAAGATGGAGGATCTATGGAAGATCACCTGAATGCATTCAATACACTGAAAGCTCAATTAGGTTCCTTTGGAGATAAGATCGATGAACATGATTATTGCATGCTCCTATTGTGTTCATTGTTAGACTCATGGGACCACCTTGTAATGGCTATTAGAAGCACAACCATCAGTTTCAAGATGGATGAGGTAGTGTCTTCACTATTATCTAAAGAGATGGAGAAAAATTCTTCTGAGATGGCTAAGGAGGCCCTTGTTGTTCATGGTAGATCAAAGGAGAAAAGAAAAAAGAAGGACAAGAAATTAAATTCAAAATCTCTAGGGAAATCTAAGTCTCTTGGAAAGTCCAAGGTGAAGTGTTGGAACTATGACAAAACTAGTCATATCAAAAAAGAGTGCAAGGAAGAGAAGAAGAAAGGAAAACACAATTTCTTTGATTCTGAACCTAACAAATCCTCTCAATATGATGCATATGCATTTAGTACAGCCTTGGCAACCCATGCATCAGAATATGTGAGGTTGATAAACTTAGGTGCTTCTTTCCACATGACCTCTCACAAAGGTTGGTTTTCAAAGAATGAATAATACGATGGTGGGAAGGTGTATCTAGGTGATGAATCTCACCTAAATATCATTGGACATGGAAGAATCAAAATAAAATTCCTTAATGGAAGAGTGCAGTGGATTGATGGTGACTTTCATATCCTAGGTTTGGCACAAAACCTACTTTTTTGAGTAAACTAAATGATACATGAGTGCAAGTTATTTTATTTGGTAGAGGAAATAATATGACAAGAGTAGCTATGGTTTTGGATAAGGGTGTTTGGATTGGCACCTTGTACAAGTTGGATGCATACATATCTCAGTGTAATATTTCTTTTGATACACCAAAGAAGAGACCTTTGTATTCTTCATCATCACTATCAAATCATGCAGAGAAGAAGTATATTGCAACTACGTCTGATGATCGTGCATTTTGGGTACCTAAGGTTGCTAAATCATTGAAGATGAAGCTTCTTGTAGAGAATACAATGATATGTCACCAAAAAATTGGTCACATTGGTGAGAAGGGTCGTAGAGCCCTATAAAATAAGAGCCTTATTGAAGGCCTTAATGATTGTAATCTCAAGTTCAACTTTTGCGAACATTGTGTTTATGGAAAAATAACATGTTTATTTTTACTCTAGTTCTCATAAGTCTTCCAAGGTTTTTGGACTATGTTCATGCAAATGTGTTTGGTCATGTGAGTATTCCTTCATTTTCAAAATATGTATATTTTGTTTCTTTCATAGATGATTACAATAGGACATTTTTTTATTTTCTCAGAAGTAAAGTTAAAGTTAAGGAGTTTAAAGCCTTGGTAGAAAATTAGACTAGTAGAAAGATTAAGTGTTTGAGGAATGACAATGGAAATAAGTTTTGTTTGGTAGATTTCAACAAGTTTTCTAAAGAGCATGGGATTGAGAGATATAATACAACTTCATACACCCCACAACAAAATAGAGTTTCATACAGGAGAAACAAAACATTGATGGAGAGGGCTAGGAGTATGCTGAGTGGTGTTGGCCTTGAGCAAAAGTTATCTGATCAATGTATCTCCTATATCAGTGCTTTTTGAAAAGACACCCATGGAGACATGATCTAGTAAAATCCTTCATTAAGACATATCAAAGTATTTGGTTGTGAAGCCTACACTCATGTTCTAATTGAGATGAGGTCTAAGTTGGAGAAAAAGGTGGTTAAGTGTATTTTCATTGGCTATGGTGTTGATGTAAAGGGGTACAAGCTTTGGGATCTAGAGGCCCAAAAGGTTCTCTATAGTAGAAGTGTAATTTTTAGAGAGATGAAACCTTCCACTATTGAGCTATAGCCAGAGATAGAGGAGAAAGAGAAGGAGGTAGTTCAAGTTCCACCTACTCTGATGAAAGGTGAACTAGACACTCTTGCTAGACCTAATGATGAAGAGAGATTGAGAAGATCTTAAAGTTCTAAAGAAGAAACTCAACCTCAAGAATTGAGGAGGTCTACATGTGTTAGGTGGCAACCAGAAAGGTTTAGTTATTCATTATTGGATTCTAGTCACATTTTTTCTTTAATTTCCAACTCTAATGATCCTAGGACTATTAGAGAGGCTATGGGTATGAGTGATGCAAACTCCTAGATGAAATCCATGAATGAAGAAATGGCTGCATTGAAGAAAAGTAAGAGTTAGGATCTGGTACCCTTACCTGATGGACATAAACCTATTGGTTGTAAATGGGTGTTCAAGAATAATTTTGGTCTTAATGGTAGTGTTGAGAAGAACAAGGCATGGTTGATCACTAAGGGGTATTCTCAGGTGGAGGGAATTGAATATGGTGATATATTCTCTCTTTTTGTGAAGCTGACATCTATTTGATTCCCATTATCACTTACAACAACATACGATTTGGAAGTGGAATAGATGGATGTGAAGACAAAATTCCTTCATAGTGATTTAGAGGAAGAGATTCACATGTCACATCCAGATTATTTTTTGTCA
>VDFB02000008.1:238351645-238542838 GCA_007258455.2 Sequoia sempervirens | reverse complement strand
GGTTTAACAAAATAATGCATTGTTGAGTTGTTTGATGTAATGATCATTTGTATGCCATCAATAGGCATGGTGGGTAGGAAAAAAAGTTGAAAGTTTTGTGATTGAAGAGTTGTTTGAAACTACTCTATTTGTGATGGTTGAAGGTTTTGAACCCTGGCTCTGCATCAGTTAGTGAGGAAGAAGAATGGAGATATCAAATTATGTGTGGATTTTAGAAATCTAAACATATCTTCATTAAAAGATAACTACCCATTTTCAAACATGGAGGAAATGTTGCAGAAAGTGATTGGCTATGAATTTCTATAAATTATGGATGGTTTCTTAGGATACAACTAGGTCAAGGTTAAAGAATCAAAGTAGTAAAAGACTACTTTTATAACACCATGGGGAATATATGTGTATGTGAGAATGCCTTTTGGCCTAAAAAATTTAGGTGCTACTTTTTAGAGAGCAATGGATGTGGTATTCTTTGATTTTATAGATATATTCATGGTGGTTTATCAAGATGATTTGACAACTTATTCAAAGAAAGAGGAAGACCATTGCATGCATTTAGAGAAGATATTTGCAAGAGCTTTAGAGTATGGGATTTCCTTGAACCCTAAGAAGTGGGTATTTTGTGTGACTAAAGGAAAGCTTTTAGGTCACATTGCCTCAAAAGATGGAGTAAGGATAAACCTAGAAATATTTGTAGCAATTGATAGAATACCCCAACCTAGAATTGTCAGGGGTATACAATCATTCTTTGGTAAAATTAATTTTATGAGGAGATTTGTGACCAATTTTACTGAAAATCACTAGGCCCATTAAAAATGTCGAAGAAAGGAGAGTCTATCACATGAAACTAAAAAATTGTCAAAGAATTTCAAAGTATAAAAGAGGCTATAAAAAGATGCTATAAAAGATGCTCTTGTGTTGAAGTCTCCCGACTTCTCAAATCCTTTTCAATTGCTTTCATTTGCTTAATTCCATACCATAGCTCTTGTTCTATTGCAAAAAAATAATGATGGTTTTGAGTAGCCAATATCTTTCTTCAACAAATAATTACAAGTTGTTAAGCTCAATATGACATGACAAAAAATTAGGCATATGCATTGGCAAAAGTTTTTAAAAACTTTAGATCTTGCTTGGTCGGAGCTAAAATTGTAGCATATGTCCCAACTACTTCAGTAAAGGATATATTCACTCAGCAAGAGGTAACTGTTAGAAGATGTAGGTGGATCAACATAATTCATGAATTTAATATTGAAATCTAGATTACCAAATTGGTTAGAGGGAAAGGACTAGAAAAAATTATGGCCAAGGAAAACCTTGAAGTTAATCAAGTCAATAATGTTGAGATGGATGTAGCAATCCCAAAATGTGAAATGAAATTGTCACCTTGGTATAAAGACATTGTGTTCTACTTGCAGAGTATGTCTTATCCAAAACATACAATTGATAATAAAAAAAGGAAATTAAAGTTACAAGCCAACAAAGATGTAATAAAAAATAATGAACTTTTGTGGAGAAACCATGAAGGAATATTTCTCAAGTGTGTAGATGAGGAGCAAGCATCTGAGATTCTAAATGAAATGCATAATGGAGTATATGGAGGTCACTACATGGAAAATAATACAAATCACAAAGTATTGAGAGTTGGTTATTGGTGTCCTAGTATTTTTAAAGATGCTCATAAATTGGTTAGAATTTGTGATGCATACCAAAGGTTCTCAAGGAAGTTGAAGTTCTCTAGTAACTTACCATTGAGACCAATATCTGTGGAAGCTCCTTTTCAACAGCGGGGAATTGATTTTATAGGAGAGATTTGTAAAATGTCAAGTGATTGACATAGTTTGATTCCTGTAGCCACTGATTACTTCACCAAATGGATAGAATCCATCCCAACTAGAAAAGCTACTAGAAAATTTATAATAGAATTTTTGATCAGACAATAATCTAACTAGATTTGGAGTGCTATAGAAAATAGTTTCTGACAATGAAATGTGCTATAGATTTAAAGAGTTTACAATTTTTTTCTCTCGGTATGGGATAACACTTTCCTATTTATCCCATATCATCCCCAGGGAAATGGTCAAGCATAATCTAGTAACAATATTTTACTAAAAATCATAAAAAGGATGAATGAAAAGAATAATAAAGCATGGGATTCCAAACTCAAACAAGCTTTGTGGGTTGATAAAGTGACAATGAAAAGGATAAGGTTAATCTTCTTTTGAATTGGTTTATGGCTTGGACGCAAGAATTCTTACTAATAATCTATTGTATTTATACAAATTTATCCAAGAGTATGATGAAGACACCTCTAACGCAATGGGTAATAGGATCAACCAGTTTACACAATTGGATGAAACAAGAAGAATGTCACAACAAAAAAATTTCAAGTTAAAAAAATAAGTCAAGAATTTGTTTGAAAAGAAAGCAACTAAAATAACGTTTTAGGTGGGTGATATGGTCCTCTCATAGAATGAGAGAGCACAAAAAAAGGGAAAACATAGAAAGTTGGATGCTCTTTGGCTTGGACCCTATCTCATTAGCAACACCCATATTGAGGACTCATACTTTTTACAAAAAATAATTGGTAAATTTTTGGAATTACCAGTGCATGGACACTTCTTGAAATCATATTTCTCTTTAAATATGTTGTTTTCCATGCACAATGTATTTTATGTATATTTTATAGTCTTTCTTTTTTAGTTTTCTCCCTAGTTTTGGTTTTTTCTTTCTCTGCTTTGCTCTATGGTCTGCTTTTCTAGAGTAACTAAGATCTTTCCTTGTTCTTGATGAACAAGCATCCCCAATAGGAGCCGCTAATGGAGCTCTCAAAAATTTTCCTTGGCCCCTAGTTTTTTCTCCCATTATGAGCTTTTGAATGGTGTATTCCTTGCTAGGGCTTGCTTTAACCTTGTTTAGGGTTTCTATTTATGCAAAAATGCAACATACACCCTTGATTTTTTTTAAACTCACTATTTTTTGATTGTTTGTTGTTGTTGTTGTTGTTGTTGTTATGTTTTGTGTATGTTTCTAATGTGTTTTCAAGATATATAACAACATGTGGTAGATTGCAAATATAAAGAGAAACTATAAAATAACAATGTCATTCATAATATATAACATCACAAAGTAAGAAAATAGTTTTAGATTGAAATCATATTAATTACAATATTTCATCAAACCTGACAAATGGAGTTTCAAACCTAGTACAAATCTTACAACTACAAAAAATCAACACTTGATCCTCTAAAATCCTCATAGAAGATATGCCACAAACCTCCTTGATTTTGAATGCCCCTAAACAATAACTTAAGTGTTGATAAGAGACTGAAAGAGAGGTTTATACATTAGCAAACCTCTAACAATGATGCTTAGGAAGGATGACCTCCTAGAGAGGGCGACTTACTTTTAAAAATAAAGCCTCCACAAAAACCCATGAACAATGCCTAGAAAGATGGCACCTAGGCTTGATAAATGCAACACCTAAGTACCCAGAAAGATATGTCAATCACCAAAGGAGCTACAAATAGATTTGACCTTCATCGAGCATAAAAATCATAGTTTCCAAAACTTTTGATAAAGTATATTAGACCTCAGAAATCACTCCAAAATACCTACTAATAACCTCCAAAATGATTCAAACTCCAAACCACAATCACACCAACAAACCAAAATCAAAAGACCACAAAAATATTCATTTTTCATCACCCAAAACTCAAAAAATCAAACCTTTTTTGAAGCACAATGTGATCCCTAGATGGAACCACTCAATTCTAGCTAGGGTGGATGTTTCACCACAAAACTAGCTCAATACAACAAGGGTTTTCATCCTCAACACACCACCAAAGTACTATGGAGTAATTCTAATAGCATCTTGTTAAATTTTCAATTCAAATATGAGCAAATGAGAGTCCAAATGAAACTTTATAAAGAGTAAGAGGGAAATTAGGGAAACTTTAGGTTTAAAACATTTTTTGTTCCAATTCCAATGCTGTTTTCATGAACCTTTAAAAATTTTAATAATTAAAAACACCTTATATCTCCCTTGGGCATCAAAATCCTCATAAGGAAACTATTTTTCTTTTGTTTCCTTCTAAAACAATTTTATGTTATAACATTAGGCTCCAAGGGGCCTTTTATGATGACCACCAACCCCTTCACTTAAGTTATAAAGTTATTTTATAAAAATAACTTAAGTGATTGATAAAAGGTAAATATTAAATAATCTAACGTTAGACTCTCCAATGCCACCTTAGGAAAAACAATGTTGAAGCAATATGGGCTTGGGACCAGTTACCTGAAATAAACTTGTATACACCTTTAAATGGTCACATCACATTGTCTGGTAATTAATTAAATATTTTAAATATTTAATTAAAATCTTCGAATTCTATCTGCGTATAAATAAATTTAAATAATTTATTTATATTTCTTCCATATTTTGATTAAATAAATAAATTTTATTTAATCATCTTTTCGTATTCATTTCTTAATTAATTAAATAAACATTACGATTTATTTATATTAATTATCATATAATCTTAGTTTGAATATCTTATTCAAATAAAGATTAAAATATTATTCTTCTTCTAAATATCATTTACAATTAAATATTCCAAAATATTTAATTATTTCCTCTAATCCAATTTAAATATTCGTTCTTAAAATCATTTCAAATTCCTCTAATTCGATTCATATATCTATTTATAATTAAATATTTCATAAAATATTTAATTAATTCTTCTAAATATTTCATATTCTTCTAAAGTCACATCATAATTAAATATTACAAAATATTTAATTAAATCTTCCATAGTATAAAATCAAAAATCAAATTCATTAAATAAAATTAAATAAATTTATTTATTTATTTAATTTGGGATTTATCTTCAACTCCCGGGAAGCAAACGGTTAAAACAGAAAATTAATTTTCTCTGTTTCTGTGCAGGCTTGTTCCCGTGGGTTGAAGACAGGAATCCATCCTTCTCTCCAACCTCTCAACCTCTCCCATTTTCTTCTCAACTTCTTCATCTTTCACCATTCAAACCTACCAGACAATCTCATAGCCGTAGATTCTTGCCAGCCGGGATTGTGCCTACAAAAATCTATAAATACAACTGCTGGGAGCTCCAAATGATATAGAAGTTTTTAGCAGAGAAACTATAGTCAAATAGTTCTTAAGCATCCATAGCATAAGCCTTTTTAGCATTCACTTTCATTTTATTTCATAGCATAGTAGCATATCATGATATATTTCATTCACAACCCCTGTGCATAATCTACAGCCCCTGTTCATATCCGTTAACAATTTCACTCCACCAGCATATAGAATAGTAGTTTTCATTTGTATACTCATTCTACAGTAGCCATTTGGAGGAGCTTACATCAAATCTGAGAGCAGCAACTTCAAATTCCTGGAGATAGAGGAAAATGGAACGGCTCTGAAGAAATCTTGCTTATTTGAATTTATTTAAATTTCTTTAGATTAAGGTTTCATTTAGTGTTTTGTTTTCAATTAGATTAACACAAATTAAACAATACACATTTTTGGCGCCCACCGTGGGGCTCTTGCCCCCTTTTTAATGTTTTATTTGCAGTTTCTTTTGACAGGTTACAGGTAAAAACAGCGGAATAACATGGACAACACGTTTTGGGAATGTCATCTCCAGTTTAGCGCATCTGAAGTCTTTTGCAGCACCCGTGATCATCTTTGCGGCGCCCATAATACTTATTGCAGCGCCCATGATCAGTTTTGCAGTGCTCATAATCCATTTTGCAACGCCCATAATACTTATTGCAGCGCCCGTAATCATTTTTGCAGCACCTTTAATCTCTGTTGCAATGCAATTTTTTTTTAAGGCCGTATATTCTGTAATCTGTAACTGTAGATTAGTCTAACTGATTCTGACGCAGCCGCAGACAGTTAATAATTTCTAAGCATAAAATTAACCAATCCTAGGGTAGTCATTTAAGCATAAAATTAACCAATCCTAGGGTAGTCATTTAAGGATAAAAAAAGAACCAATCCTAGGGTAGTCATCTAGGGTAAAATGAAGCAATCCTAGGGTAGGCACTTCATCTTTTATTTTGGGCTTAAAATGAATTTTCTTTTTATGTGAAGCAAAATCTTCACTTAGTTTAGAAAATTTTCATTTGGTGCTTAAAAACTAAACCTTTGTTTGCTTTGCTTCAACAGTGATAGGCCTATGCTCTCCCCTTAACTGGGTGATCAAAATGCCAAACTCACCTATTTCCTTTTATGCATTTTACAGCTTTATTAAAACCTTGTAGAGAGCCTGCTCTTGTGGGAAAAAGTACTCACCCAAGAGGAACAACTCAAGTGGGTTCAAGCCAAAGCCAGGCTATTCCACCCCACTCTAAAATTTAAAGCAAAATTGGGGAAACCCTCTTTTGACGGTAGTGTGCATTGATAACCATCCCCAAAGCCTTTGTTCTGAAGGTAGGGAGGGCTCTCGAGGGAGTCTATCATTTTCCGCACTGAACGGAAACCCTTACTACGAACCTAGTGTAGTATCTTACTAAGTCAGTTTCCGAACATCGTTTCAATCACAGTGCAGGGGAGGGAAGAATCTACCCCCAAGATACTCACCATATAACTGCCAAGGATTGTTTGCTCAGGGGATCCGGTATCCACTTCTGTCACTCTGAGTACGCACCTGGAAAAGACAAAAACATGGGTGCCCTTTCGGGGGTGACATGGCTGTGTGAGTCGACGTAGTTCTAAGATGTGGGCTGTTGATTGCTATGATGACCTACTTGAGAACTAAGAGTGAGTCTATTTGAAGTGCTTGTCATGTGGAAAACCTGTTAAAACACTTTTTGAGAAACATTTTGGTCATACACTTCTTGTTTAGCATAGGGCTTAAAACAACTATTCTACAACTTGCTTGATGTGTTTTCAATACATTAATTCAGTAAAGATCATCTAAAACTCACAATTACATTGATCACACTTATCATTTTTCAAGACTAGGATCAAATCTCAAAGTGCATCTTTTCAAACAAGTTTTGATTATTGATTCAACTTCCCCAATAGGATTCTGATATCCTTTCATCTTGGAAGCCACAATCAAGAGTTAGAAACATTATTTGATCATATCATAAGATTTTCATCTTATCAGATCAAGACATTATCATTTTTGCACTTATAAACCTATGATCTAAGTCTAAAAGAACATTTCAAAAGTATATGCCTATTGTCCAGTTTACAACATGGGTGATAGGGAACAAAATCTTTTTCATAGGTTTCATACTGGGAATAGTTCAAATAATGAGATAACCAATGAAATGATTCAAGAAGTTGAACAGGATCCACAGTTTCACATAATTTTGGACAAGATGTTAGAGCGAGATAAAGAAGGCTACTTTCTTTTCTTAGCAAACCAAGGTGCCAAATTGCCCTCTAACGACAATATGGAGAAAATTAAGGAAGATCCTGAAAAGACTAAAACTCCATTAAATGATCTTAGTAGTTTTCCCCAACAAACAAGAGCACTCCAAAGGAAAATCAAGGAAATACAAGGGGGCACAACTATGAAGTCCTTTGACGGAAATATGAATGTAACCTCTTCTCCTCCCAAAGCAACATCATCCAAATTCAATGTTTTTGAATTTTTGCAAAGGTTACATAAGAAGCCCAAATCTAAGCCATCAAATAAAATTGACCATTCCTGTCATGTCATGCATTTATCTTCATCCCCCATAATTCCAAATGAACCTCACGATTCTTTCACCCAAGACAATGATTCCATTCAATCATCTTCTTCTATCATATCCTTTACACCCAATGATTCATTTCAATCTACACATCTTGATCAAAACATTCTACAAACTCTTCCTATCTTTGGTCAAGATCCTATCTCTCAAGAACCATATGATGATCCCCTCCTTTCATTATTCATTCATGATAATCCTCTTCCATCTCAAGAACAAAATGTTCTTCCAAGTTCTTCGTCCACTTCATCTAATCAATCCATACCATCCCAAGATTCTATTGCATCCCAAGAGCATGATATTTCTTCCATCCTATCTAATGATGTCTTACCAATTGATGATCAAGATATGATTTCTACAAAATTTCATGATTCCCTTCCTCATCAAGATCAATATAATCTTTCATTCAAGGATACCCTTTCATCCCATGAAGATGATTATCCTCCTCATGATCAAGATATTCCTTTCATACCATTTCATAATCCTTTTCCAAGTCAAGATCAAAACACCCCATCATCCCCATGTCAAGAGCCTATTACACCTATTCACGTTATCCATGAACCCCACACCTATAAATTGGGATCCTCCTCCTTTATCCATTCTGGTTTACTTCCAAAACCTATCTTCTCATCCATATCATATCCTCTTCACAATGGACTCGCATCTTGTTTCACAAACAATACATATCCCATTGGTAAACGAATGTGTGAAATTATGAATTACAAAGGAAAAGGTTTAGGTCTTCATGAGCAAGGTATCCTAGAACCCCTTTCTGTCCAAGCACATCCATATTCTCATGGCCTTGGTTATACACCTCATACTCAACCTAGGTATCCTAGTCCATCAAACTCTCCATCCATCCTAGTCCTTATCCTAGTCCATCAAACTCTCCATCCATCCTAGGTCCTTATCCTAGTCCAATAAAAACACCATCTATCCTAGGTCCTTATCCTAGTCCAATAAAAACACCATCTATCCTAGGTCCTTATCCTAGTTCATCAAACCATTCATCTATCCTTGGTCCTTATCATTCCAACCTTAGCTCATCAATCCTTTCATCCATATTAGGGTCCCACATTTCTCCATCTCCTATTCTTCAAGAACAACAAAAACACACATCCTTGATCCACTTTCAAAATTCTTCCTTCATTAACTCATCCATCATACCTCCATATCATTCACCTCAATCCACCCCTCCCATTGCTCTTGGAAGCAATTTGGATGCCAAATATGAAAAGCTTCTATATCAAAATCCACATGTATCAAAGGATCAACATGTCTCCTCGAAGAGTCATGCAAAAATAAAAGAAAATTTGATCCAAAAAATCAAAAAGCAATTTTCAAAGGCCACAAAGGCCCATCAAAGAAAAAGCAATTTTCAAAGGCCACAAAGGCCCATCAAAGCAAAGGCAATTTCCAAAGGTCACAAAGGCCCATCAAAGCAAAAGGGAAATTTTCAAAGACCACAAAGGTCCATAAATCAAAAAGAAAAATGTCAACGGCCACAAAGGTCCACAAAGAAAAACTCAAAGTCAAAATTCATGTGGATTCCTAAAAGTCTCATAGAAGAAATAAAATCTAAATTCGCATCCAAATTTGCTAATCCAAAAGTTTCCTCCAATTTTCCATCTAATAACCTATCACCTTCCAAATCCATTTTTCCTCCATCACTCCACCGCCCTTGAAGGTGTGTGTCAAATGTTGATCTTTCCAACTTTTCCATCTATCCATCAACAGGTCTTCCAAACTCCTATCCATTATCCAACATTCACCCCCCATCATTCTTCTTTAATCCAAACTTTTGCATAAGTCCTTAGATTCTTCCATCATATCATTAATCTGCCAACATTTAGGATTCTAATTCCCATTACCATGGTTTATTAGAGGGATATTTGGTTGTGAAACTTGATGCTTAAGCCCTTCCTCCATCTCCCTATCATTCATATCATATCTTCCATATTCCTCTTGCACTCTACACTTAGGGGCAAGTTTCATCCATCTTATCATTTATGGTCATTATCCTTTCTATGCCCATTCCTTACATTTCCACCTTTGATCTTGACAAGGTTAAGGATCTTCTTGAACAGCATACATCTTATCCTATTCACTTCATCCAAATCTTCCATACCATATCCTTTGTCATGCATCTTCTCTTATATTGTGGGGAATCTTGTTTCTTCAATTGGTCATCACATTCCATCTTAAAAGTCCTGAAAAAGTCAAAAAAATCAAAAAAATCTTGAAAAAGTGCAATAAAAACAAGTAGTGAAAACCTGGCAAACAGGCGTTACTTGTAATCAAAATGGGCTCCTCCATTTATTAGTTTATGTCTTGTTTTCACTTTCAGTATCATCCATCTGCATCTTTCATTTGTATATATCTTTCATTTGTCCATATCATATAGTGGGAATCTTTAGGTTTCATCATGGCTTGATGAAATTTGTACATATCTTTTATCTTTAGGTTGTGTTTACACTGGGGACAAAACACAGAAACATACAAGAGAGGGGTAACGAGCTTTCAGAATATCACAAACAGACAAATAACAGTTTGACCAAACACAACAAACATTGTCGTATCAAATCAACCACAACATGTTTATTCAACATTGCCAATGGAAATCAAAACAACATGATCCAAACAAATATTGAAGTGAGAATATCAATGATGATAACCAAATTGGATGATCTTAATCTGAATAAATGTTTGAAATACTTTAAGCAGGATTTGAATGGTTGTTTGATTTTCTATCATATCTTTGGAGCGATTCGATGATGTACTGAACTAGAAAAGCAAGGAAGGAGTATGATTTTTCTTTGTCTGTTGTTTCCGAGGAAATCATTAGTACTCTGCAAATTGGTCGCGAGACATGCTCTACTATGTATCATGGATGACATTTCGGAATTTGCATGGGAAAAGGGTTAACTCTTGCCTGTTTATGCAAGCAATACTCAGGTCATCTCGGTTCAATTATACCTAGATGCTTGTATTAACTTGCTATATTAAAAATCATGAAAGCAATACTCAGGTCATCACTGGTGCTAACATACCCTTTGATGCTTGTATTAACTTTCAACATTTCAAAGCTCTATGATACAAAAAGCACAAATAAGCTCTCCAAATGGCAATATTGTACGAATATCCTACATGGTTAGTATAGATTGCATACATGTTAAAATCTGCATTTTGCATTTATAGATTTTCCTAAAAGCTGGCAAAGTATACAATGTCTCAATAAAAAAATCAAAGCTGATCACATGAAAACACTATGAGGTGCTACCCCTAGATGTTGTTGGTCTCACACCACCTGCTCCTACATCAGAAGATCAAATCATTATTCAAATCAAAATGGATCATCAAATCAATCAAATCAATCAAATCAGAATACATGATTCGACTGTTTGTTTTCAACAACTTTGAAAGCAAATTTATCAAATCTACTGTTTGTTTTCAACAACTTTGAAAGCAAATTAATCAACATTATGTTTGTTTTTAACAACTTTAGAAGCAAACATATCAATCAAACTATTTGTTTTTCATCATCATGGAAAACAAATTTATCAAATCCTGTTTGTTTTTAACAACTTTAGAAGCAAACTTATCAAATCATTTGTTCTTCATCATCATGAAAAGCAAATTTATCAAATCTACTGTTTATTTTTAACGACCTTAGAAGCAAACCTGTCAACAACTATTTGTTTTTAACAACTTTAAAAGCAAATTTCTCAACTACTATTTGTTTTCCAACAACCTTGGGAACAAATTTATTAGACAAACATCATAAATCAGGGCATCTCAATACACAAAATTGGGGCATTTTAACATATTTTAACATAGCAGGGGCAATTTCTTCATCAATTTTTCATTTCATATCTTTTCGGGTCAATTTTCTTCATATCATTAGTTTCAAACGATGAATCGACATCTTCAAAAATCATAAAAATCATAAAAATCGAAAAATTTCACAAAAATCGATAAAAATCAAAAAATTCATAAAAAAATTCAAAATATTATCGATTCATCGTTTGCGGGGGCATTTACCTATCGATAAACCTGACAGTCAACATTTGGGGCAAAATTCAAAATTCTTTGAAGCAATGCGTAAAACACATCACTTCAAAGAGGGGCAAAATGTATACACCTTAAAATGGTCACATCACATTGTCTGGTAATTAATTGAATATTTTAAATATTTAATTAAAATCTTTGAATTCTATCTGCGTATAAATAAATTTAAATAATTTATTTATATTTCTTCCATATTTTGATTAAATAAATAAAGTTTATTTAATCATCTTTTCGTATTCATTTCTTAATTAATTAAATAAACATTACGATTTATTTATATTAATTATCATATAATCTTAGTTTGAATATCTTATTCAAATAAAGATTAAAATATTATTCTTCTTCTAAATATCATTTACAATTAAATATTCCAAAATATTTAATTATTTCCTCTAATCCAATTTAAATATTCATTCTTAAAATCATTTCAAATTCCTCTAATTCGATTCATATATCTATTTATAATTAAATATTTCATAAAATATTTAATTAATTCTTCTAAATATTTCATATTCTTCTAAAGTCAAATCATAATTAAATATTACAAAATATTTAATTAAATCTTCCATAGTATAAAATCAAAAATCAAATTCATTAAATAAAATTAAATAAATTTATTTATTTAATTAATTTGGGATTTATCTTCAACTCCTGGGAAGCAAACGGTTAAAACAGAAAATTAATTTTCTCTGTTTCTGTGCAGGCTTGTTCCCATGGGTTGAAGACAGGAATCCATCCTTCTCTCCAACCTCTCAACCTCTCCCATTTTCTTCTCAACTTCTTCATCTTTCACCATTCAAACCTACCAGACAATCTCATAGCCATAGATTCTTGCCAGATGGGATTGTGCCTACAAAAATCTATAAATACAACTGCTGGGAGCTCCAAATGATATAGAAGTTTTTAGCAGAGAAACTATAGTCAAATAGTTCTTAAGCATCCATAGCATAAGCCTTTTTAGCATTCACTTTCATTTTATTTCATAGCATAGTAGCATATCATGATATATTTCATTCACAACCCCTGTGCATAATCTATAGCCCTTGTTCATATCCGTTAACAATTTCACTCCACCAGCATATAGAATAGTAGTTTTCATTTGTATACTCGTTCTACAGTAGCCATTTGGATGAGCTTACATCAAATCTGAGAGTAGCAACTTCAAATTCCTGGAGATAGAGGAAAATGGAACGACTTTGAAGAAATCTTGCTTATTTGAATTTATTTAAATTTCTTTAGATTAAGGTTTCATTTAGTGTTTTGTTTTCAATTAGATTAACATAAATAAACATAACACAAAACTTACTATAAATAGCAACTGTTAAAACTAGTAAGTACTCACCAAAACATAAATTGGCACAAAATTGAAGTTCACTAAGATGCCTTATGGCTTACTATAAATAGTAAGCACTATATAGTGGCCACTGCTATAAATAGAAAGTCCTACCAAAAACCAATACTGAGCCCAATGTCCCGAATCAACTCCAAATAGCCTATGGAAACTCTAGAATAGGCTAATGGACAATCCCACTACTCAAGTGTGAGAAGGGGATATTATAAAAAACCCTTCTAAAACCCTAGCTCCAAAATATCCTTACACTTTTGTTTTAAACTCATATTAATCATCTATTCTAGTTTCCATTCATTTAAGTGACAACTGATGTGTTTAATCTTATGTATTAACCATCCATAATTATCTAGGATTACCGGTTGATCTATTTCCCTATATTATTTGGTAAAACATGTTTCAAAAAATCTTAAGTCTCAAATTCTTGAACAACCTCATATGCCTTCATCCCCTAGGTATGTTCCTTTTAAAACAACTTTAAATGCATGCTCAAATTAATCACTTAAGTTCCAAAGACTAGGCCTACCTGAGGCATGTGTCTTACCCACAGTGCATCACATTTTTCCTTCTCATCACATTCTCATTTTTCTAGCACATAGCCAAAATGCATTAGGCAGTACTGATAAAAGTGAGACACATGTTGGCACAATATTATAGTGTATTGCCTTAGTGCATTGCATTCTTATGAATATATCACATAATAAAAATGTGCTAGGTTGAGGCAAACAAGGAGAGGAAAATGTTGGGATTAGGGTGTCTCAACCTTTGAGTCCTAGCATTTATTTATTATTTTATGATGTATTTATTTATATTATAATGTTTAATTTCCTACCCAAGTTGATGTCACTTTGTGGAACCTGTTAGTGATCTGGCATCCTACATGGCAAGTGACATGTATAATTTGTAAGCTAAATTTGTGGAGGTAAGCATCCACTTTGTATGACCTAGATTTGTGCCTAAATTGGTGGAATTTGTCATAAGTTACTATATAATCAGCTATGACAACTTGCTATGTCAGTTTATGACTAATTATAATGGTGGAAGAGTCAAGAATGAAAATTTTCCAGTTAACTATGACAAGTGGGACCCGTGTGATGAGGGACCCTACACATGCAAGGTATTTGCATGCATTCAAGCTCATTGCATGTGCATCAGTGGCTAAGTTTATATAATAGGGGCTAATTATGGAAGATTGTCATAATTATGTAATTATTATGATGGCATGCCATAATGAACTTATGCTCACACCTTGGGTGTGGAAATTGGTTATGGAAAGTTTTGAGCACCCTGTTTCATGTTGGGAGGTTATAAATACTTGTAGATAGTATATTTTGATGGTGACAAGTTTGAAGAAGCTTACATGCTATTATGCTACTAGAACTACTCCAAATTCTTTTCATAATGTGAAGAATCTTGATAATTGCTCTTGATATTGTATTGTAACTAACAATGTTGCTAATAATACAAGTTGAGCCATGTGATTTGGAGTATGATTTTTTCCTGAAAGGGTTTTCCCATGTAAAAATTATCTTATAGTTTGCATTGTTATTTATGTTGTTCAATTTTTGAATGTGCATCTTTTGATAAGTTCTAACTATAAAAGGTGTTAAAAGAAATTTTTGTAACTCTCTCCTACTTATCTTAGTGTAGGAATCTACTTCCACATACCCATATTCCTTTTAGTTTGTGTTAGAGTTTGACCTACTTTGATTTTGTTGTTGGGTTTGAAGGGTTTTTTAAGCTAATCTTTGTTTCAGTGGGAGTTTTGTAGAGGGGTATTTTGTGACCTTATTGTAGGAAAAATATGGCAAGCACATATGGAAGAATCAAGATGGAGAAGTTTAACAAAGAAAACTTTGAATTTTGGAAAAATAAAATGGAGGATATGCTCATAGACAAAGATTTGTGGTCTACAATATTCAGAATCAAACCAACTACAACAACCCAGGTAGATTAGGGTCATATATAGGAAAGCCAAGGGTTTGATAAAACTTTGTTTGGTTGATTCTTTCTTCCCAAACATCCATGAGGAGAAATCTATAAAAGAACTTTGGAAGAAACTTGGAGATGTTTATCAGGCTAAATCCTTGGTAAAAAGTTTGTTATCGAGAAAGAAACTATACTCTCTAAAGATGGAAGATGGAGGATCTATGGAAGATCACCTGAATGCATTCAATACACTGAAAGCTCAATTAGGTTCCATTGGAGATAAGATCGATGAACATGATTATTGCATGCTCCTGTTGTGTTCATTTCTAGACTCATGGGACCACCTTGTAATGGTTATTAGAAGCACAACCATCAGTTTCAAGATGGATGAGGTAGTGTCTTCACTATTATCTAAAGAGATGGAGAAAAATTATTCTGAGATGGCTAAGGAGGCCCTTGTTGTTCATGGTAGATCAAAGGAGAAAGGAAAAAAGAAGGACAAGAAATTGAATTCAAAATCTCTAGGGAGATCTAAGTCTCTTGGAAAGTCCAAGGTGAAGTGTTGGAACTATGACAAAACTAGTCATATCAAAAAAGAGTGCAAGGAAGAGAAGAAAGGAAAAAACAATTTCTTTGATTCTAAACCTAACAAATCCTCTCAATATGATGCATATGCATTTAGTACAGCATTGGAAACCCATGCATCAGAATATGTGAGGTTGATAAACTTAGGTGCTTCTTTCCACATGACCTCTCACAAAGGTTGGTTTTCAAAGCATGAATAATACGATGGTGGGAAGGTGTATCTAGATGATGAATCTCACCTAAATATCTTTGGACATGGAAGAATCAAAATCAAATTCCCTAATGGAAGAGTGAAGTGGATTGATTTTGTCTTTCATATCCCAGGTTTGGCACAAAACCTACTTTTTGAGTAAATTGAATGATACGGAGTGCAAGTTATTTTATTTGGTAGAGGAAGTAATATGATGAGAGTAGCTATGGTTTTGCATAAGGGTGTTCAGTTGGCACCTTGTACAAGTTGGAAGCATACATATCTTAGTGTAATAGTTATTTTGATACACCAAAGAAGAGACCTTTGTATTCTTCGTCATCACTATCAAATCATGCAGAGAAGAAGTATATTGCAACTACATCTGATGATCATGCATTTTGGGTACCTAAGGGTGCTCAATCATTGAAGATGAAGCTTCTTGTAGAGAATACAATGATATGTCACCAAAAAATTGGTCACATTGGTGAGAAGGGTCTTAGAGACCTATAAAATAAGACCCTTATTGAAGGCCTTAATGATTGTAATCTCAAGTTTGACTTTTGTGAACATTGTGTTTATAGAAAAATAACATGTTTATTTTTACTCTAGTTCTCATAAGTCTTCCAAGGTTTTTGGACTATGTTCATGCAAATGTATTTGGTCATGTGAGTATTCCTTCATTTTCAAAATATGTATATTTTGTTTCTTTCATAGATGATTACAATAGGACATTTGTTTATTTTCTCAGAAGTAAAGGTAAAGTTAAGGAGTTTAAAGCCTTGGTAGAAAATTAGACTAGTAGAAAGATTAAGTTTTTGAGGAATGACAATGGAAATGAATTTTGTTTGGTAGATTTCAACAAGTTTTCTAAAGAGCATGGGATTGAGAGATATAATACAGCTTCATACACCCCACAACAAAATAGAGTTTCATACAAGAGAAAATAAACATTGATGGAGAGGGCTAGGAGTATGCTGAGTGGTGTTGGCCTTGAGAAAAAGTTATCTGATCAATGTATCTCCTATAACAGTGCTTTTTGAAAAGACACCCATGGAGGCATGATTTGGTAAAATCCTTCATTAAGACATATCAAAGTATTTGGTTGTGAAGCCTACACTCATGTTCTAATTGAGATGAGGTCTAAGTTGGAGAAAAAGGAGGTTAAGTGTATTTTCATTGGCTATGGTGTTGATGTGAAGGGGTACAAGCTTTGGGATCTAGAGGCCCAAAAGGTTCTCTATAGTAGAAGCGTAATTTATAGAGAGATGAAACCTTCCACTATTGAGCTATAGCCAGAGATGGAGGAGAAAGAGAAGGAGGTAGTTCAAGTTCCACCTACTCTGATGAAAGGTGAACTAGACACTCCTGCTAGACCTAATAATGAGGAGAGATTTTGAAGATCTGAAAGTTCTAAAGAAGAAACTCAACCTCAAGAATTGAGGAGGTCTACATGTGTTAGGTGGCAACCAGAAAGGTTTAGTTATTCATTATTGGATTCTAGTTGCATTTTTTCTTTAATTTCCAACTCTAATGATCCTAGGACTATTAGAGAGGCTATGGGTATGAGTGATGCAAACTCCTAGATGAAATCCATGAATGAAGAAATGGCTGCATTGAAGAAAAGTAAGAGTTGGGATCCGGTACCCTTACCTGATGGACATAAACCCATTGGTTGTAAATGGGTGTTCAAGAATAATTTTGGTCTTAATGGTAGTGTTGAGAAGAACAAGGTATGGTTAATCACTAAGGGGTATTCTTAGGTGGAGGGAATTGAATATGGTGAGATATTCTCTCTTTTTGTGAAGTTGGCATCTATTTGATTCTTGTTATCACTTACAACAACATGCGATTTGGAAGTGGAACAGATGGATGTGAAGACAACATTCCTTCACAGTGATTTAGAGGAAGAGATTTACATGTCACATCCAGAGCATTTTTTTTGTCAAAGGTAAGGAAAAATTGGTTTGCAAACAAAATTATTATCTGTATGGTTTGAAATAGTCTCCTAAAATGTGGTACCAAAATTTTGATACCTATGTGTTGTCATTTAGATTTCTAAGATCTAAATCTGACAATTGTGTGTATTATAAATCTGACAATGGTTGCATTCTCATTATTGTTTTATACATAGATGAAATGTTGTTTTTGGGAATGGTAAAAGTATGATTTCAAATTTGAAGTCTCAATTGTCGACATAGTTTGAGATTTAAGATATAGGTGCAGCTAGTTATATTTTGGGGATGGAGATCATGAGAGACAGAGCTACCCAAAAGCTTTGGTGTGAACTCAATGTTGGATAGATTCAACATGGAAGATTGTAAATAGTTAGTTGTTCCAGTGATGTAGGGGATAAAAATTTATGTGAATGATTATAAAAAATATCCTAATGAGATGGAACACATGATGAGAGTACCATATGCAAGTGTTTTTGGCATTTTAATGTATGCTATGGTCTATATGAGGACAAAAATTACCCAAGTAGTGGGAGTCCTTAGTCAATTTATGGTTGATCTTGGACGAGTACAATGGGATACAATAAAGAGAGTGTTTAGGTACTTGTAGGGTACTTCCAAGTATGCCCTATGTTTTCATGGTTATCCTACTGGATCATGGAATTCTATGAGTATTCATGGATATATGGATTTAGATTGGGTAAGTGACATTAACAACAAAAGATCCACAAGTGGTTATGTACTTATGATGTTTGGCGGTGCTATTAATTGGATGAGTAAGTGACAAGTTGTAGTCACTTTGTCCACAAGAGAAGAAGAGTACATGAAAGATACTCATGCTTGTAAGGAATCCATTTAGCTTAAGATATTGTGTTTTGATATTGCTTTATATGTAGGACAAATTACTATCTATTGTGGCAGTTAGATTTCCATTTTTTAGAAAAGAATCCCACCTTCCATGCCAGAACAAATTACATTGATGTTCAATATCATTTTTTTCATGATATGGTAGAAGATGGAAAGGTGAACTTGGATAAGGTTGACACTTTGGTGAATTTTTTAGATGCACTCAAAAAATTGGTGAGCACAGAGAAGTTTAGATGGCGTTCTAATTCCATGAGCCTTAAGGCCCTGAGCAAATGATTTCATATGACTCTTGACAAGTCTTCAACAAGTGGGGGAATGTTGGGATTACGGTTTCTTAACCTTTGATTCCTAACATTTATTTATTATTTTGTGATGTGTTTATTTATATTATACTACTTAATTGGCTACCCAAATTGATATCACTTTATGGGACCTACCAGTGATATGATATCCTACATAGCAAGTGACATGTACACTTTGTAAGATAAATTAGTGGAGGTAGGCATCCACTTTGGAGGACCTAGATTTATGCCTAAATTTGTGGCATTTATCATAAGTTACTATGTAATAGGATATGCCAACTTTCTATTTCAGTCTATGACTAATTATGATGGTGGAAGAGTCAACAATGACAAATTTATAGTTAACTATGATAGGTGGGACCCATGTGATGAGGGTACCTACACATGAAAGGTATTTGCATGCATGTAGGCTCATTGTATGTGTAGTGGTGGCCAATTTTATGGAACAAGGGCTAATTATGGAAGATTATCATAATTATGAGTTCTGATTATGATGACATGTCATAATGAACTCATGTACACACCTTGGGAATGGGAATTTGTTATGAAATTTTTTGGGAAACTTGTTTCATGTTGAGAGGTTATAAATACTTGAAAACTTAGTGCATTTTTATGGTGACAAGTTTGAAGTATCTTACATGTCGTTATACTATCGTAATTACTCTAGATTCTTGTCATAACATGTAGAATCCTAAGCATTGCTCTTGAGATTGTATTATAAATGAATTTTTTTCTGATAATATAAGTTTAGACATGTGATTTAGAGTGTGAGTTTTTTTATCAAAAGGGTTTTCCCATGTAAACATTGTCTTATGGTTTGCATTGTTGTTTAATTTTTGAATGTACATCTTCTGATATTATAACTATAAAAGGTGTTAAAAATAATTTTTAGTAACTCTCCCCTACTTATATTACTGTAAGAAGCTACTTCTACATACCCGACTTCCTTTTAGATAGGTTGTGGTTTATTGTTACATCACTCTATCTCTGATTCTATAATATTGAGTGCAAGGCGAAATTACACTTGGTGATGCTCATTAGCCTCCAAAGATGTGGAATCATATCGTGCTCCCTCTTTGAAGTGCGTTATCTTTCTTAAAGAAAAAAAAATCATTGGGTATATTATGTCATGATGAGACAAGTTTCACCTCCTTATTTCATCATAAAGCTCCTACAAAGCACATTTTCACATTATCAGTGCATAGTGAAAGTGCGTTGAGCTATGGGTCATAACATGAGGAAAAGTGTCCAAATTTTATTACAGAACTCAATTCCTTTGTAGCATATTTTATCCTAGACAATGAAAATGCAAAGTGCGATGGGTATATGACATCAAAGCTCGATAGATGGTTTCATTTGATTGCATCAGATGATCTCTATATAGCACATTTTTGGTCATTTAGTGCAAAATGAAAAGTGTGATCAGTTCTAAAAGGAAAGGGGAGGATGTGTGTATTCTTAAGGGTTTGACAAAAAGGTTATTTACATCCCATATTCTAAAAATATCTTTCAAATGGAAAATTCATTGGGCAATAGTTGTCAATATTGTTTCAACTCATTTGAATCAATGATCAAAATTCAAACTGAAACAACTAGTCAAAAAATGATTCGTTTCATACATGTGAGTCATAATGCTACAATTAAGGCATATCTAATACTTTTTGAAGGAAAATTAAAAATTGAATATCTTTATTTGTTACCAAATTTGTAACCAGACTCAAGGAATCTAGTGAACGAAGCTCTCATAAGGAAAAATTCAAGCAAAGAAAACTAGGGTTTCATCCAAATTCCTGGGTAAGTGACCTATTATGCCTATAATTGTAAAATTTATGTAAATTAGAGAAGGATTTTTTTCGACAAGGGTTTATAGGGTTGTTAGGGTAATTTTTTTGAATCCTCAAAAGAAAATATAAAACCCTAGGAGTTTTAGAAGTTAGTATATAAACGCTCATCACAATTAAACCCTAAAAATGAGTGAAACAAGTGAAAAATCTAAGGGTATAAGGAGGTTTATGGAAGATGACCTCATGAAGCAACTCCTTGGTTTATAAAAAGAGGAAAGCATGCTCAAGGGACCAGGGTGCTTATAGAAAAATTATAAGATATGGCTGAGAAGATTGGGGATATTGTCATCCCAATACATGGGTGCACTTTTGAGTACACCTATAAAAGGAGTTAGATGCCAAGGCCAATGTTGAAATTATGGACTTCAAACCTAGGTAAAATGGTATCCCCAAATATCTTTGTAAATGTGGAATCAATCAAAGCATTGGCAAGGTGCTATGATGACCAAAATATAATGATTAGAATCTTAAAAGGATCACCTCTACTAGATATTTAAAGGAAACAAATCATTGATGAATTTAGCTTAAACATTTTTTCTAGTGTCACAATTGATTTTATCTTATTATGATGAGAGTATGAAAAATATAATCACAATTATAGGGTGTTGTGGCTTTCGAAGCACATAAGAAGGGCTACTTAGAAGAAGCATGTGAGATTCACTCCAAAGGAGGTGGAGCCTTTAAGCTATGATGAGTTTGAAAATAATTTTATCAACACATATTTTTCCCTATTCAAGGTCCTTGTAAAGGATTTTGAGATAAGAATTCTTATTTTCATGATGATGTTGGTAACTGGTATACAACACAGGGATGCCAATAGGAGTTTTGATTATGTTTCATTTATTATAGAACACATTCATAAGCAATTGATAGTTTAAAGGACCCCAAGGCTGGTCTATATTTTAGATGGTACTCATTATTGTTGCACATGATTATGTTCATTGGGGAGAAGGCATGAAAATAGGTATTATATTTGAGGAATCATGATGAGAAAGGAACAAAGTTTCCAGTTCAGTTGTGTCCACATACATGGGACCAACATTGCAATAATTCTATTTTCTCGACCTTTGAAAATGTTCTTGCATTAAGTATACTAGATAATTTGGGTTGTAAGATAGAAAGAAGGATTTCCATGAACATCATGAAGTTACTAAGGCCACTACAATATGATCATAAAATGGGGGTTGATCATAATTAGGGAGACTAATATCTACATACCAACTCCACAATACCTGGAGTATATTGGTGCAACCCCACTGCCTACGAATCTATATATCAAATATATTGACTTTATGGAGATAATGTGGAAATTGGATGTATCTAACAAGGATAATTTAAGATTAATGAAGAATTTATAATTCATCCCTAGTTATATGAGGTTTTCCCATTTTTTGTCGCTACTAAGGAAGGTTTAGAGAAATTTACCACAAATGTGAACAATCTTGGAATGAAAATACACCTTGCAAGGAATTGTGACCCTAAGGGGTTTATTAGAAAAGAAAGGGTGGAGAGAGGAATATAATAGTATTATCATCATTTCCATATGTCAGATGATGTGATTAGAAACCTAAAGACTGATGAAGAAGTGAAACAGAGAAAATAGGACTAGACATTTATAATGGAAACTAAAGAAATAAGGATGAAATCCAATTTTGCATATACCAATCCATTTTCCCAATACACCAACCCCATTTAAAAGATGGAGAAAATGTTGGCTACATATAAGGATGAGACATTCTTTAATTTGATGAGATTAACTGAAGAATATTCTAGGAAGATAGATTTTGAGCAACCAATTCAACAACAAGCCCTACCAGCTAAGTCATCAACCCCTTCATCCTCCAACCAACCTATGCATGTACATAATCAACCTTTGGTTGAGTATTATAAATAGCCTAAAGAAAGAGATACAATGGATGAGGATTTCACTAAGCATGTCCCTAGAGATGAGGAAGTTAACAAGTATTTCCCATCTCCTCAAGTCAATCAATAAGGTGAGGAGAAAGTACCTATTAGCAAGAAAATTATAGAGTTCTATGATGAGAAAAAATTCTTGATGATGTGAGGTAAAATGCTTGAAATGAATTCATGGATGATGATAATTTTGTTCAAACAAATGAATTCAAGGAGTTCATCATCAAATTTAATAAAAATTAACTAAGGGAAAATATTGAAAAGGATAAAGGAGTTAATCCTTCAACACATGAAGAGATTACTCAAAAGGTACATCAAGAGATAGATTATGACACAAAAATATCACTCCTATAGAGGGAAGGATAATGGTAAAATAAGGTGGCATTATTTTGTTTCTAGGTTGGAATTTGACCTCTACAATAGCCCTTGACACCTTTAGAAATTAGGATGAGCAAGCCTTCACTTTATAAGAGTGAGTAGATCAAGTCTACTTTAAGCCAGGCTTTAGCCCCAACTTGTATACATTGGAAATATGAGAAATGTCCTCCACAACTAATAAGCCAAAGGTAGTCAAGACAGTGAGAGATATCACCAGAAGTGAGATAATCAAAAGGACATATAACACCACTATAAAGAAAGCAATTAGGTTGTTGGTGTACACAACAATATTTAATGTAGATATTTTTGAAAGGGAAAAAATCTTATGATGCCTTACATAAGAAGTATGTGAAGTTCCAAGATGAATACAATAAAGTGGTTACAAGACTACCACCTCCACATCTTGCCATCCCTCAAACTACAACTCCTTCATCTTCATCAAATAAATTTTTAGCTCAGGATAGAGAGACTTTATCTCTAAGAATAAAAAAATTGAAAGAAGAGATGAGGTAGATTAAAGACAACGAGAAGAAATAAAAGGATAAAGTGAATAAAATAGCCACTGATATGATTGATGACCTTTTAGGTCATAGACATTCATGTGTTTTATATAAGATTGAGGGAGCATGGATAGCCTTTGATGGGATGAATAAATCTTATGCTAAACACCAATAAGTTTAGAAAAAATTTTAGGAGGTGTTGAGAGAATGGAGCCTTAGGGCTTCTAATGTAGATTCCCCAAAGAATTTGCCTCAAATTCTAGAAAGTATTGAGTTATTAGGGGATATCTCTATCTTTCAAACAAAATTAGATATCTAGTTTAAGGGTAAATTAAAAATGTTTAAAGGTATGAAAAAGGTAAATAGCCTAAGATTATGGATGAAGAAGGATTAATAAATCCTTTGGATAAGTCAAAGGTTGATTTTGTTGGAATTGATCCTTCTCTGGCATCATTTATCTAGAAGGATGAGAAACTTGAGTTGGCTCTCCTTAATAACTCAATTGATGATTTATTCGTATTGGATACCAACGTAGATAGTTTTGTAAAATAAACCTGAGCAATCACAGATGCCAAATACTATGCACATAACAACAAGGTGAAAAAATTCTAGCTTTTAATTAGCCATAGGAGGAATTTAATTCATGACTTGAAAAATATGTGGAATATGCCACTTTCTATTATTTTCTAGCTCTTATGTAGTTGTGGGTTCTTTTTTGTCTCTTATGGCCTAGTCAACATATCCCAAGAATTTTGAAGGATAAAGACGGTAATGAAGCACATAGTAGGTACTTGTACAACCACCTTCTTCTTCAAGCACATTTTGGAATCAATGGGGATATTCTACAATTACACATGTAATTGCTTTTGTCTTTAGTAGTGTGTGTTTGTTCTTTCACGAGGTAGTTGTACTTGTATTTTTGGCTTGGTCCTAGGTGGATATAATTTTCAAATGTAAAAGTGACATTTTTTCCATAGGCCTAAAGCTTTTTTGCTCCTTTATTAGTGCAGGAGCACCTTGTGCTTCAAATAGGCAAAAATATAAAATTTGTATTTTCATCAGGAAGGCATTGTAAAAAGGTCATGAGAAGACCTATTCTAATGTATTTGAGTCCCTAAATAGGTATCTAGGAGTTAATTAAGCAAATTGGCAAAAATGTTGTTAAAAATCTAAAAGTTGTCAATAAAGCAAAAAATGCAAAAGTGCAAAAAATTAGAAGATGAAGAGTCTTTGTGGGAAAATTGAAGGGATAGGTCAGTAAAAGAAGTTGTAAAGGCACTTATTGGTTGGGAAACATCTATAAAATCTTGTAGATGGTGAGAAAAAGATCATTCTTTGTATTCTAGAAGATTTACTATCAATAAAAGTGCCCTATTAGTAATGTGCAGAGTTTTATTTCTGTTGTTCATCAATTTGCATAGTCTGTGTAGAAGTTTTAGGTTCTAACCCTTATTGTTATTGATAGATAAGTTAGTTATCCTTCCTTCAAATCCATATAGGAGGGATTTGGTTGTGTAGAACATTTGTTTGAGAGAATTCTCTATAGTTCGGGCAGAAACCCTTAAAACGAGGGTTTTGAGAGTTAATTAAGCAAATGATCACTACTCCACCGAATTAGGCTTTGTCGATCAGTGGAGTAGATTGAATTAGGATTTTTTAAGGTTTGAACATGTGTGCAGGTATAGGGGAAACAATAATGCAATGAATGAGTTGCTATTATAGGGGGAATTTGAAAGGTTTTCATACATTAATTTTTGCTATAGTCAAGGGTTTGAAGATTTATCAATTGTAGAGGTTTGAAATGTTTTATAGAGCATATTCAGACATAAGCAAACATGTTTCAAGTAGTGGCTGAGCATAAGGTAGTTTGGAATAAATATTTCCTTCAAACCCTCATTCTTTGGGGATTGTTAATGCTTTAGACAAGGGTTTACTGTTTGTTTGTATTTGGTGGAAGTTTCCTTTATTAAAGGTTCATGATTTGTGTGTTTTTAAACCTATTCAAAGACATTTTATGGTTATTTAGTGATTTGGAGTTGAATAGATGGTTTTTTCTTTGAAAATCTAACCTAATTTGAAGCAATTAGGCATGGACAGTCAATTGTTCTATGTTATCTTCCAAAAAAAATTGATATACTATTGAGGTATGTTTACAAATGAAATATTGGGTCCCTAATAATTTCCATTTCCTAAAGTGAAGCAAGGAGGGATTGATGGTATACCCGTTTTAAGGGTTTTGCAATGCTAGTAGAATATTGGTATTTACATGCAAGAAACTGAGATTCTATGCATACAGTGATAAAAGTGATTGGTTTTGTTTGGAAACTACTTAAATAATGCTATAAAAGATGTTTCAATGATTTTGGAAAGGTATAGGGACTAATTTTGTTGATTTGATTTTTTTCGTTAATATGGAACTATGATGCAATATTGGTGTCTTAAGTGCATGAATTTGAAAGTATAACAAAATAGAGAAATGAGGCAATATGTTTGGTTTATTTCTAACAAAAGATGATTTTTTAAGATGTTTTATGAGGTAAATAGAGGTTGTGGACCTTAATGATGTCTTTGTACCTTGAGTTTCTTGAGGATTGTTGGAGTAAGTTGAATGAGTTGAATGAATTGATGAAGTTGGAGTTTTTTTATTAGATTTTTGTTTTAAATTAGTCAAATTGATGTTGGTAAAGTTATATTTGAATATGATAAGGGTCATTAGTACTCATTTTGTGATTGTGGTGGTTGGTAACCTTAAGAATGGCAAGTGAAATTGATGGATTTTGCTGAAAAGATAGAGGAATTTTGGGTGATTGTTTAATTTGATCTTCTCAATTGTTGCTTGGGTCAGAAGTACCCCTAATGTTGGTTGTTTTTGGTAGATGCTCTAAATCAATTGGTATCAGAGCTAGCTAATTCTAAGGATTTGTTGAATTGGTAGTTTGCTAAAGTTGGTTGCAACTGCTTGATCCATCTAAGCCACAAAGAGAGTTTGGTGGTTGTGTGTTGGTGCAGGTTAAGAGAGAACCTAATTGTTGGTTTCCAAGAGAATAGAGAGAGAAAAGAGAAGACATCTAGGTGGGGCAAAGAAGTTTGTTGAGTTTGTGTGGTGAGGTAGTAAAGAAAGATGTATACCTGACTAAAGAAGCACTTGAGTTTGCAGCCTAAAGAGTACTCCACTGATGGGAGTAGATGAAAATATGATTGGTCAGAGAAGGTCAAGGATGGATTGTGAAAGAAAAGGAAAGATGGCCTTGAAAAGAAAAGTGGAAGGAAAGTCCTGTGTCCTTTTGAAAGAGAAGAATGATTGTGAACTTGATGAGCAGAGGAAGAGAAAGAAAAAAGCAAAGATAAAGTGAGGACAAGTGAAGATAGATGAAGACAAGTAAAAGATTCAAGAGATAGAGAGAGGAAGTAGTCCAAGACAAATTTGAATTTTATTTGCAAATGAAAGAACAATACAATATGTTTCCAAGGGACTTGGAAAGTTTTTGTTGGTTGGTTGTATGGTGCAAGAGCACCTTGTGCTTCAAATAGGAAAAATTATAAAATTTGTATTTTCATCAGGAAGGCATTGTAAAAAGGTCATGAGAAGGCTTATTATAATGTATCTGAGTCCTTAAATAGGTCTTTAGGAGTTAATTAAGTAAATTGGAAAAAATGTTGCTAAAAATGTAAAAGTTGTTTATAAAGCAAAAAATGCAAAAAGTGCAAAAAATTAGAAGATGGAGAGTCTTTATGGGAAAATTGAAGGGATAGGTCAGTAAAAGAAGTTGTAAAGGAAGTTATTGGTTGGGAAACATCTATAAAATCTTGTAAAAGGTGAGCAAAAGATCATTCTTTGTATTCTTGAAGATTTTCTATGAATAAAAGTACCCTGTTAGTAATTTGCATAGTTTTCTTTCTGTTGTTCATCCATTTGCACAGTTAGCCTTCCTTTAAATCCATCTAGGAGGTTTTTAGTTGTGTAGAACATTTGTTTGAGTGAATTCTTTATAGTTTGGTCAGAAACCCTTAAAACAAGGGTTTTGAGAGTCAATTAAGCAAATGATCACTACTCCACATAATTAGGCTTTGTAGATTTGGTGGAATAGATTGAATTAGGATGTTTTAAGGTTTGAACATGTGTGAAGGTACAGGGGAAACAAGAATACAATGAATGAGTTGTTGTTATAGGGGGGAATTTGAAAGGTTTCCATACATTAATTGTTGCTATAGTCAAGGGTTTGAAGATATATTAGTTGCAGAGATTTGGAAATGTTTTCTAGAGCATATTTAGACATAAAAAAAATGTTTCAAGCAGTGGTAGAGCATAAGGTGGTTTGAAATAATCATTTCCTTCAAACCCTCATTCTTTGGGGATTGTTAATGCTTTAGACAAGGGTTTACTGTTTGTTTGTATTGGTGGACATTTCCTTCATTAAAGGTTGATGATTTGTGTGTTTTTCAACCTGTTCAAAGACTGTTTATGGTTATTTAGTGATTTGAAGTTGAATACATGATGTTTTCTTTGAAAATATGACCTAATTTGAAGCAATTAGTCATGGACAGTCAATTGTTCTATGGTATCTTCCAAAACAAGTTGATCTACTATTGATGTATGTTTACAAATGCAATATTGGGTCCCTAATAATGTCCATTTCCTAAAGTGAAGCAAGGTGGTCTTGATGGCATAAAACGGGTTTTTGCAGTGCTAGTAGAATATTGGTATTTACATGCAAGAAACTGAGATTCTATGCATACAGTGATAAAAGTGATTGGTTTTGTTTGGAAACTACTTAAATAATGTTGTCAAAGATGTTTCAATGATTTTGGAAAGGTCTAGGGACTAAACTTGTTGATTTGATATTTTGGTTAATATGGAACTATGATGCAATATTGGTGTCTTAAGTGCATGAATCTGAAAGTCTAACAAAACAAAGAAATGAGGCAATATGTTTGGTTTATTTGTGACAAAAGATGATGTTTTAAGATGTTTTATGAGGTCAATAAAGGTTGTGGACCTTAATGATTTTTTTGTACTTTGAGTTTCTTGAGGATTGTTGGAGTAAGTTGGATGAGTTGAATGAATTGATGAAGTCAAAGTTGTCTAATCATGTTTTTGTTTTAAATTTATCAAATTGATGTTGGTAAAGGTATATTTGAATCTGATAAAGTTCAGTGGTACTTATTTGGTGATTGTAGTGGTTGGTAACCTTAAGAATGGCAAGTGAAATTGATGGATTTTGATGAAAAGATAAATAAATTTTGGGTGATTGTTTAATTTGATCTTCTCAGTTATTGCTTGGGTCAGAAGTAACCCTGATGTTGGTTGTTTTTAGTAGATTCTCTACATAACTTATTCTATAAAAGGGAATTCAAGGCCTTTTTTAGAGGATCTTGGAGAAATTTCATTTGTAGAAAAAATTGTGACTAAGCTTTTGCTTTTGGTATAGGTTTTTTAAAGAGGGATTTTGATGTAATTGTTAAATTTTGTATAACAGTACTAGCTTCATTTTCTAAATATACAATAAAAAATTAAAATCCAATAATATCCTACATGTATACCTCATTTCATTTATGAATAAAATTAGCTCAAGGATCATTTTGTTCATGTCTGGAAGATTTCTTATATGGATTTCTCTAAAGTAGTGAATTAAATATGCTATATAAGAAATGTTGGATTTATTGAGTGTTTGCATGGATTTATAAGTAGAATTGGTTATAAATTTTATAGGGTAGTAGTGTAATACATTGTTACAAAGCTTGATTGAAACTAGGTCAATTACTGTTATTCAAATTTTTAGTTATATCTGTCTTGACTTCATTGCCTAGGTTTAAGGCACTATTTTGTTGAATGTATCTAAATGCATATCCATGGTAATAAATTTCAAAAATTAATTTCCCTTACTACAATAATTTATTGTATAATCTTATTTCTATGTTCTCAAACACTAAATACATAGAAATCTCAAGGATCTATCCTGTCATTGTGTTTTATTTATAATTCTTGGCTAAATAGTGAGAATATATATTTTTAACACAATATCTGAAGATAATGGAAAGGAATCTCAAGTGACATTGTATAGGATCACCCTCCTAGGTCTCGCAGAGCCTAAAGTGTAGATAAAAAGGTTTCTCTATCTTTTCCTACTTTTTGGCCAATCCCTTAAGGTAATCAATCATTTGAATTAGCTATTCTTTAGGTTGTCTTGAGAACTGGTTGGGAAAATTAAAACACCAACATGAAATTTAGATCTAAATACCTACATTCTTTGGAAAGATGAATCTCACTTGATTCTTATTGTAACTTAGGGGAAAATTTAGGTTAGCATTATAAAGCATAAACAAACTAAACCCTAGCTAAACAATGAAGAACAATGGAAGAAAATAATATAAAAACAAAGAAAAATCGCACCAAGTCTTCATGCCCTCCATGAATCACCTTCATTGCACCTTCTCCTTTATTTGCAATATTATGTTTTCCCTCAGATTTTTGATCATCAACCTATGACTATGACTATGTCCTAAGCAAAAATTGAAGGATTCTATTCGAAAGCTAAAAATGCAAGTATGCAAGTGTTAGATAAGCCTAAAGTATGTAGAAAATAGCCAAACATGAAAATGTCTGAAGCATGAAGTGTGTCAAATGAGGCTAAAATTCCCTTTTTATAGAGAAGCCAATTTTAGATGAATGGCCAAGATTGAAAGTTGACAAATTCCCTAAGATCAAAGGTTGCAATTAAATGTGATAACCAACAATTAGGGTTAGGGAAACATTAGGGTGAAATTTGAAATGAGGGGCTGAGATTTGATTTTAAAATCAAATCAATGGACAAAAATGCATGTGACGAGGAAATATTGGGCATGAAAAAAATAAAAAGCTAGAGAATCAAATAATAATTTAAAATTATTTGATTTAAAGACTGAGTTGACCTTTTGAATAAAAAATTAATTTAATTCAAAAGTGGTGGGACCATGTGACAATAAATAATTATTTTAAATTATTTACTTTGAGGGAGAAAATAGAAAGTGGAACAATTTTAAATAAATGATTTTATTTAAAATTAGAAAAAGTCAAGATGGATAATAATTAAATAAATTATAAGAGGACATAAGAAATTAATGACGTATTTAAATAAATAAATAAAGTTATTTATTTAAATAATCAGGAAGGAATAGTGGGAAAATAATAATTAAATAAATTTAGGAATTTATTTAATTATAGAGGGACATAAGAAATTAGCGACATATTTAAATAAAGTAAATATAATTTATTAATTTAAATATCAGGAAGAATAAAAGACATGAATTAATTAAATAATTGAGAAGTATTTAATTAATGGTCGAATTTGGACCATAGGACATAATTAAATAATTTAATTATGTTAAGAAGAAATATGGAGAAAATAAAGTTCGTAGGCCTAGGTCAATTTTATGTGTCTACATTTTTCCTCTTTTTTCATAATGGAGTTTATTGCATTGTGACAAAGAAAATCTATTTCAGAATATGCCCAAGTGAAGGTACAAAGTATCTATGCCCCTCAAGAAAATTTGAAAATTTTAGCCCGGCGCTAGAAAAATTTGGAATGTGTTATGATAAGTCAATGTGATGACCAGAAAAATAGTGGCATGATTGGTTTCAGATTTCAACATGTTTAAGGAAGTCAACATGGTAGTCAACGATGGTCAAATGAGCCTCCAGTATTAACCCCTTCAACAAAATCCTAAAATTCACCCTATAAATAGACTTGAATTGGGTGAAAAATTAATTCATTTTCACATTTACTTTTTGAAAATTCAGAGTTCAGAGAGAGAGGAGACTGTGCAAAGGTGGTGATTCTAGTGACCGAGCATAGTGGATTTCAAGTGTGGACTTTTGACAACTAGACAACGCAGAGCCACTAGTATGTACCCTATGCTCGCTTTGTGATTTTTTCAATTTTTGTGCATTTTTAGGCATTAAATTTAGGGTTTTAGATTTGTCATGACACATCTCCATTCACGAAATATGCAACTGCATTCGCATCACATGCATTTGATGTGTCATGATGCAAATGTAGGGGTCGAGCTAGGTCTAGGTTTATAATGATGCATTCACAGGCCGATGAGACACAATCATCGAATCGCTGCGCAAGTGTTAGGTTTTGCAACACAATCCCCAAATAGAAGCACAAATGTGGGACGATGTGATGCAAGTGTTTTACAATGACACAACTAATGGAGGAAGTGACACAAGTGATGTAGTGTGATGCAAACGTTGGATGAAATGACACATTTGAGTTGGCGCAGCGCATGTGAAAGGAAAAACAACACAATTGACATTGACTAGGGTTGATTGAGTTTAGGCTCAGTTTCTATGTACTTTTGATTAGATAGATGATAATGATGATGTTCAATGATGTCCTAACTCCCGTTTCTACATGTACATAAACAATTACCAACTATTTATATTCGGGAGTTCATACCAATGACATGCATTTTGGGATCAACTACAGGATAGGGAGAGTAGGAAATTGATGCAATTAGGACTATACTATGTTACCTATATGCCCATTACTCAGGAAAATAGGGGTCTTCTGACAACACTAGCAGAGAGGTGGCACTCAGAGACTTTCTCATTTCACATGCCAATGGGAGAGGCTACTATGAATCTTGAGGATGTTTACACAATTCTTCACATTTTGATCAAAGGAGAGTGAGTGGTGTACAATCCGTGATAAGGACTCCAAGATATGATAGAGCTTATGAGCCTGGTGATGTTGTGCAGCTAGGAATTGATGGGTATGAGACTAGGTGGGAGTTTATGGTCGAGCACTATGCTTGATGGGATGTGATGCTATGCACCTTGATTGTCGGTGTGTTGATTCTTGATCGTTGTGGTCATGTTTTTCTATCTGATGGGGAGATGTGCTCATCAGGATGAGGTGAGAAAAACCTATGTTTGCATGGGGACCATGTTTACTTGGCATGCTATATCATTAGTTGCACGAGGTGGCCTACAGGGAGGCGAGCAATATTAGCTGTGGGACTACATTATTGATGATCTAGGCATGGGAGCAAATTCCCGTCTTTTGACCACCAGTTTAGAGACTACAAATTTTTGAGGGTATGCCTTATGTTTACTTGTATGCAGGCGCATTGTCACAGACTAGAGTTGGAGACACAGGATTCTAGTGCCATCACATTGACACATTGATGGGATTTGTTTGGAGACCATATAGAGATTATGCACAGTGGCTAGGAGAGGATGATCATCTTTCTTTTTGCTGATAGTTTAGATACTTGATTGGATGTATGGTTTAGTCATAACTGATTAGTGAGATGTACCTACCCCAGCGGGTACTACGTCAGAGTAGCAGGGTCTCCTAGTAGGCACTGCGGAGTATGCCAGGTCTTCATGGGAGATAGTGTGGGGGCTAGCCATATTAGTGGCATTAGCAAAGCAACAAGTGGATGGATTGGTTGCACAACAATGGGCCTGGGGCGTGGGTCCAGTAGATGTAGGGACTACATCATATTATTATGCATGGTGGTAGACACATAGGCCACTTCCTTTGATAGATCCTGGTAAGCTAGCGCTAGTTGATTGGAGATCAGTGATACCACGGGTGTGTCGAGGAGGATGAGGAAACATGGATGGTGGTAAGGGGAGAGGTAGAGATGGAGGCCAAGGAGAGGAGGGGATGATGAATGGGATGGGGGAGATGGTGGAGGTGGTAGGAGGAGGCAAGGATGAGACTGCGGGCGATGATAGCCCTGGAGAGTGCGGCAACAGGCCGAGAAAGTGCCACTAGCATCGATCCAAGAGGAGGGCAAGGAGGAGGAGAGAGAGGAGGAGGGTAGGGAGGAGGCTGAGTAGACAGAGGGGGAGATCAAACATGAGGATGGTAGGGCTGAGGCAGAGCATCTAGAGGTTAGAGTAGAGGTAGAGTAGCCAGAGGGTCATCAACTAGAGGGAGAGGTGTCGAGGGAGGAGGATGAATTCCTAGGTGATCAAGCACTGGATATCGATAGAGAGGAGGATGAGGAGATAGATATCAACAGAGAGCATGACATTGATAAGGCAGAGAGACAAATTTGAGAGTGGATGGTAGATGGGGAGGATGATGTAGCTAGGAGGCCACCACTGCCCTGAGATGTGACAGTGGAATAGAGGTTGGCAGACATGTAGAGCAGATTGGATGAGTCCTCAACATAGATCAGGACCTTGGAGGAAGAGTTAGAGGTTATGAGGGTGGATCAAGATCAAGTTGTGATTAGGCAGCAGGAGGCACAAAGATGGTGCTTAGATTTTGAACAATTATGTGTTGGACCAGTGGGAGAGATCACTAGGGATTTGGATAGGGTGAGTGCGAGCCAAGGATAGTAAAGATGCTTTATGAGAGGGCAGTGCCGGTGGAGTAGCATGATCCTAGTTTTTACTGGTCTTGGACTGGGATAGGTAGTGGCAGTAGCAAGAGTCATTGCAGCCACAACCAAAGCAGTGTGGGTGGATCTACATCATCAGGGTAGTCTTCAAGACATAGGTCACACCAGAGTCACATGCACTCATCAACGAACAGATCTAGTCATAGTCATGGATCAGTATCATTAGGATATAGGTCACATCACAATGAACCACCCTATCACTGATCCATGAGCCTCACAAACCTAGCTTGCCATGTCTTCACAGATACCATCAGTTCCAGTCATAGAGCATCATTCACCCTGTTCTTCACCTCAAGGGGATGAGGAGAGCACTATTTAGGGCATTTGTTATTGTTATCTTGTCATTATGTTGAGACATTTGATACATTGACCATCAAGCCTATGATCTCTATTTTTGGGATTCATCAAGACTCGTGACATGATTTTGAGATATATATATATATATGTGCAGGATCATCATGGAAAAAATAGGCCCTTAAGTGGCGAAAAATTCAGAAAAATCAGAATTAGGAAACTTGACATAAAAATTTGAATAAGTTATCTATATTATTTCAAAAATATGTAAGAATAGAATTTGTAGCAAATTGAATTTAGTTTCTAAACTACTAGGTTTATTTAAAAAAAAAAATCTATTTGGTGAAAATTTGAAATTTCAATGTAGTAGTACTTAAATTTTAGGGGAAAAATAAGAAGTAGATGTCTTTCTGACCACCCTAACCACAATAAAATGATAATATTTTTATATAATCTTTTATATATAAGTAGAGGACTCATGCCCTGATGTGATTCATATTTTTTTGTAATTTTTGAAGTAAATAATTAATTATGAATTTTTTATTACAACTTTCAAAAAATATTAAAAATCATATGTCTGACCACCTTAACTTGGTCAAAACTTCATGAAATTCATTTTTTTTTAATCTTATAGTATGCAAAGCATAGAATGTGAAACATGTTTCAAATTCGAAAAATGTGATACCGTTTGAAAGCTATAGATATTTTCCAATCAACCTATCAATTAGGACTTTAGTCGTAATTGAAATAGAAAATGAATAATAATCATTTATTAAATTCAAAGTAAAGCATAATTTATAGTGGTGGAAAGCTGAAAATCTCCTTTAAAACCCTTTTTGTTTCATCAATTTTGGGTAAAGAAAAGGTCATCAACCATATACCCTACACATACCCATCATATCGCCACTTTTTGGCCCATCATGATCCTTCACATACCCATATATATATATGATGCAGTTTTGGCATGGACTATGTTGTGTTATGTGATGATGTGTTATGATTTTATTATGTTCATATGTGATGATTCCTATGGTGATGCATTTATGATGGTTATTTATGATGGGATGCCATGATGATACTACTTTATGTATGATGGTTATATGATGATGATGATGATGTTCTATATGTGTGCTTAATGTGTTATATGTGATGTCATGTTTATGATTATGGATGCATTGATGTATGATTATGTATTTATGGATAATGCAATATATGGTGATTTATGTTATGATCCTAAATGTGTATGCATTAATGATATGGATGATGTATGAAAATGGTTAATGCACTTATATGTTATGTAAATGCAAATGAATTGACGCAAATGATGTAGGTATGCTAATGATCTGAATGCACATATGTGAATGGATTTATGTAAATGCAATGTCTATATGTGAGCATGTATGAAATTATATTTTTGTATGTCATAGGATATCATCAGGAGGCAGAAGAAGAGGAATGACCAGATAGGAGATGGATGTTAGTGCGGAGAAAGAATCCTTCAAAATATTGCCAAAGAACTAATAGGTGTTTCTCTAATCATCATTGGGTGGATTATTGTAATGGCCAACAAACATCATGATATGGCATCAATCAATGGTATGCAAGGTCGTACCATCACATAGAACAAGCAGTCACGTACAAGGATGATCATGACTCATACTAGGAGTTCAATTACCCTAGTCTTTTTGTCAGAACCAACCAAAAGCAATAAAGACAAGCCATAAAATGTTGTTGCTCCTCTAAATCCTGATGCCAGGACATCCTCGAGGAACTAGCAACATGACTATTTGAAAAAGAGAAGACAAGACAATCATCATGATACGTCGTTGCTCCTCTAAATCATGTTGTCAGGAAATCCTCGAGGAACTAGTAGCATGATGAAAAATCAAAAGGATAAATAGGACAAGAAAAGATAGTGTTTTCCAAATTCTTTTCCAAGTGTGTTTGAATGTAAAGTGTTTTGATGTCGAGACGTAAGGTTTTGTTGATGTCTAGGTTTGTGTGTGACGAATGCTAGATAATTCCAAATTCAAGGACATACCCTAAATGATGTCGATGTCAAGAGGATCGATGCTCAAATGTTGAGAGGATCCCTCAAAATGCTAGATGACAATGATGATGCTTCAGAAAGAAATATCCTAAAGCACACATTAGTGACAAGAGTTGTTCTTCAGGACACATCTAAAGAATAACCAAGAGTTGACAGGTTGACTTGTTATGATAGTTTAACGAAAGTTGACTAGATGACTGGAATAATTGCATGCCAGTGTTGACATACCAATGTAATTGAAATGTCGATTAAGTAATTTCCAAAGTTTATTTAAGAGTTGTCTAATTTAGGATGGACAAGAACTCGTTTGATTTGAAGATATCTAACATGTGTGATAGTGCAATGAACCCTAATGGACTGACCTAGTGTGGCCTCGGGGGCTCTTCAATTGATGGCCTTGCCTATTTCATACACTCAGAGACCTCATAGTTCGACATGACCAATGGATTTGTCTTGTTGACCAAAGATTGATTCATGATTTTATTTGGACAAACCTAAAAGGACTTGACCTACTATCTCGGGAGCTCAAAAAATGAGCCTTGTCTACGTAGCAAATTTGTAGAGACAATGTAGTTTGACAATTACAAGGACTAACTAACATGACTAACTTGATGAACTATGACTTTTTTTTGGGATTTTTGACATTTTTTTTTTTTTTTGGATTTCTACAAGACATTTTATGATTTTTTTTGTCTTTGTTCATGAAATTCTATAATTTTTATGGATTTTTCCAAGAATTTTTATGATTTTTTATGGATTTTTTTAGGACTCTTCGATTGACGGCACCATGTGCGATACCCCCTACAGTTAGGTGATAAAGGATTTCCCCCAGTCAGGTTGTGGACTAGCCAAGTTAAAATAGATGGAAAAGGATGTGCTCGAGGTGAAACATGGATGGTATGCAAGACTTGCTATCAACCATTGTCAGCCATGGAAAGAAGTTGCAGGATGTCATGACAAGTGTCGTGAGGGTGTTGAAAATTTGTGTATTTATTATGGACAAAGGTAGATGGAGAAGCAAAGAATGACTACACATGATACTTGTTTGCCAGGTTTTCACCATGGTATTTATCCAAAGCACCACTGAAGTGGTTTTCACTATTGGACAAATTATTTCTCTTTACTATTTTTGATATTTTTTCTTTTTTTTGGTGTCACCAAGACGCCTGTTTGCCAAGTTTTCATCAGGGTGATGATTTTTTGTATTTTTCTGGTTTTCAGCCCAACTGTTTGATGCTATGTTGTAGAATTTACAGAGATGCAAACTATTGATGAGTTTTGTCAATTGTTCACTGTCTAGAGTAGCTAGTTGGTAAGCTCAATAACTAAATGCAGCAGTGATGAAGTAAGGGCCCAACCAATTAGGCTCAAACTTGTTGGGTTTCTCTCGGTTTGATTGATTCTTAGGAATCTACATTAAGACCAAGTCACCAATGTCAAACTTTCAATCCATGAATCTCTTGTTATAACTACGATAAAGGAAATTCTGATATGCTTGTAGATGATTCAAGGCATTTTTTCTTTGTTCTTCTAACATTTCCAGCTCATGCAGTCATGACTTATGGTACTCTTCATCATCGATCAAGCCTTTCATGGAGACTTTGAGAGAGGGAATTTTGACCTTGATGAGCAAGATGACTTTAGCTCCAAAGACTAAGGCAAAGAGTGTGGCTCTAGTAGGTGTGTGGATGCTTGTACGATAAGCCCACAGAGCAGGGTTAAGTTGTAAATGACAATCATGACCAACATCATTAATGGTCTTCTTAAGAATTTTGATAATTATTTTACTAGACACCTCAGCTTGATCATTTCCTTGCTAGTAATATGGCGTGGAGAAATGGTGTTGAATGTAGAAGCATTCATAAAGCTCATGGGCGTCTTGATTTTTGAAAGGATACCCATTGTCTATGATGATGGACTATGGAACACCATACTGGAAAATGATGTAGTTGAGGATGAATTTGGAAATCTGCTTGTCGGTTATGTATGTAAGTGAGATGGCTTCGATCCATTTGGTGAAATACTCAGTGGCGGTGATAATGAATTTATGGCCATTGGAGGAGGTGGGATGGATTTTTCCCACGAGGTCGAATCCCAATTGTGTGAAGGGTCAGGGAAAAGTAATGGGCCAAAGTTCCTATGTTGGTGCATGAATCAAATCACTGTGTATTTGACATTGGTGACATGTTCTTACAAACTCAAGTGCATCTTTTTCCATAGTCGGCCAATAATACCCAAGTCTCATGATCTTCTTAGCTAAGGTTGGGCCACTCAAATGAGATCCACATATACCCTCATGTACCTCACATAAGTTTTTTCATGCTTCATTAGTGTCAAGACATTAAAGAAGGGTAATGTCAAAGTTGGAGTTGTATAAGGTGTCACTGATGATGGTGTAGCAGGCGGATTTGCAGATAAAGGATTTGCATTGATTATTGGAGAGGTTTGAGGGGGTGTCTAGGACTAGAGGTAGTCATAGATGTCTTGATACCAAGGTGAGTTGGGACCAACAAGCTCACAAACCATTTCTAACTTAGGAATGTCATATGAAAGAACCAATAGTTGCTCCACTAAGAATTTGAATTGCAACATGTTGTTGGGAATGTCTAACAGAGATCCAATCGTAGCCATTGCATCTACTACCTTGTTTTTTTCCCTTGGAATTTGTTCAAAATCAAGTATGTGGAAATATGACTGAAAGATATCGACCATGCATTTGTAAGGCAACAACTTTTCATCCTTGGTGTCATATTCATCATTGACCTAGTTAATGACCAGCTGAGAATCTCCAAAGACTAGAAGTATTTTAATTTTCCATTTGATATCCATTCAGAGTCCTGTGACAAGTGCCTCATATTCTTCAACATTTTTTGTACATGGGAAAGCAATTTAGAATGACTTAGGAATGGAGTCCCCTTGTGGTGTGATAAACAATATACTTGCTCCTGAGCCATGACCAATATGAGATCCGTCAAAATATAGCTTCCAAGGTGATTTAGGCTCTGCTTGAAAGATGGACTCGGTAGGGAAATCTACTACCAAAGGGTTATTTCCTTATACGGGTGCATCTACAAGTTGATCAGCTATTACCTATCCTATAATAGATTTTCGTTCCACATACTGTATGTCATACTCACTCAGTATCATAACCCATTTTTCCAACCGACCTGTCAATGCTACTCTACTAAGGAGATACTTCAATGGATCAATCTTTGCTACTAGTTGTGTCTTGTGGTTCAACATGTAATGTCTTAACTTCTGGGCGGTGAAGACCACTACAAGATAGGCATGTTTGACAGGTGTGTAGTAGAGTTCATATCCGACCAATGTATGATTGATGTAGTATATAGCCCTTTCTTTCTCATCATGATCATTTTTTTTCAAGCAATGCTCCCAGTGTTGAAGTGGTTGTAGAAATATATAGAATCAAAGGTTCTCCCTCAATGGTCAAAATTGAGACAGGTGGTGTCAATAGATTTTCTTTAATCTATTGGAATGTCATTTGACACTTTTCAGTCCATATAAAGGGGATGCCCTTGCACAACATATATTAGAACAGTTGACATTTGTTTGCTAGTTGTACAATGAAGCATCGAATGGACTGTAGTTTTCTTTGCAATGTTCTTAGCTCATTGATTCCCTTTGGTGGAGGCATGTCTAGGATTGATTTCACTTTGGCGAGATCAACTTCAATGCCTTTGCAAGAAACTATATACCCCAAATTTTTTCCTAAAGTTACATCAAAGACACATTTCTTAGGGTTCAAGGGGACTTTTTATTCTTCCAACCTTTTGAAAATTTTGTCTAGCACATTAAGATGATTGCTACATGTCAAAGATTTTTCAAAAATTTTATCCACATAGTCTTCCATTAAAGTGTGCATGAGGTCATGAAATATTGTTTTCATTGCTCGTTGATATTTGGTACCTACATTCTTGAGACAAAAAGGCATGACATTCCAACAGTATGTACCCTAGGGATGAGTAAATGTTGTTTTGTGTTGATCTTCTAGGGAAATCTAAATCTGGTTGTAACCTGAGAAACCATCCATGATGGAAAACATCTCATACCCTTTTGTAAGATCCATAATGATGTCTATGTTTGGAAGCAGAAAGTCATCTTTTGGGCATGCCTTGTTCAGATCATGGAAGTCTATACAAATGTGTATTTGACCATTTGGCTTAGTGACCGACATAATATTTGAAATCCATTCAACATAGTCTATTGATCTTATGAACCTTGTGTCTAACAACTTCTTGAGCTCAACTTTGACTAACAAGGAAATTTATGGGTGCATCTTTCGTAACTTTTTCTTGACTGATTTAGCATCTGCAAGTAAGGAAAAATGGTGCAAAACTAGTGCTAGATCCAATCCTGGCATATTGGCATAGGACCATGCAAAGTTAATCTTACGTTCTGAGAGGAACTTTTGGAATTTAGGTTTTTCTTCTTCTGTCAATGATGCGGAAAAGAGAACCATTTTGGGATCCTTTGGTGTGGCTATATTAACTTCTATGGTTTCCTCAATGAGCATTGCCAATTTTTCCTGTGTAACGGGAAGAAAGTCCCATCCTCCTATTGGTTATTTTTTACTACTAACTAGGTTTATCTTCTAATCTACCTATGGAACTCCCAATTCTAATCAAAGGCAGCTCGAAGGACCTGGACCAACTGACAAGGACTTTAAAAGCCTCCTACACTTCAGGCTCTACAAGACCCGAGAGGGGAATCCCTTAATGTGTTTACAACCCCTGCACCATTATCATAAACAACATTAATAATAATAGATAATCCCACTTAATAGCTCAACACAATAGGATAATATCGAATAGAATTGGCTATTCTTTGACAATATCAACTATATGGAGGATGGGATGACTACAACATAATCCATAATATAAAATAGTCATTGATTTGCAATTTGTAGCAAGCTCTAGGAAAAGAAAAACAAATAATGAATCAAACGAATGAGTGCAACTTAGATCAGTGCCATATATCCATTGCATGAGTCAAATTTATAAGCATTTAAAGGTTTATAATAGATGTAATACATGACATATAAGGTCCCTGACAATATTGCATTACAATTTCATCAATATGTATTCTAACCCAATACTACTTATCAAATCCTTATACGAAACATATCTACCTATAATCCCATTAAAGCATTTTAATTAATTCCTTGAATTAAAGCTAAAATAGAATCATACACACCACAACAGTGAGATGAATGAAACAACCCTTAGTTATTATATTCAAAGTTCAAATATGCACATACAATGGAGAGACATGAGCTTGAATTTATCATTTCAATTCAAATGCTAATACTGTTATGCAACATCAAATCCCCATCTCAAAACCTATTATAGAATGACTCAGAACCTGAATTGCATTTTTCTCTAAAACCATTGGATTTTACAATCTGCTCTACAACTTCACCTAGACTCAATCAAAATTATCTAACTTGCTAACTCGTACTTCTAGCCTTGAAATCCTTCTTATAGAAAATGAAGGAGCAGACAAGCCTCAGGCCATAAAGTACACATGTCACCAACCAATTGGAGCACCTAATGATATTCCAAAAATTATTACAACTGCAATCATCCTGGAGCATATTCTTGTTCATCATGTCGACAGAGGACGGTTGATGCAATAACTAAAAACCACAAGAAACCCACACCGAGAATGCCATCAACACAAAACTGGAACCGTTGTAACTACAGCATTAGATTTGCCACCTGTCAATAGTCCACTCTTTTTACTCTTCATCATTCAAATACTTAGCTACCCATTTCTGGTATTCTTCATCAGTCAGCCAGCTAAAATTAATTACCTCCTTTACCTTTGTACTATAAGGCATGTATTTTACGGCTACCTAATTTGTGTCTCTTTCAAAATATTCTAAAAATAAGCTGGTACTAATAATCTTATCCATACAACTCACCAACAAATCATAATCTGAGTCATCACAAATTACTTTAATCTGATTATTGATGACCTTACTTGCTTGATCCTGTCATTATTGGAGTGTTCTGATTTTCCCCTGCTCATAAATTATATCAGGTAACAATGTGTTACCCCAATCATTGAAATTATTCACCAACTCCCTAATCTTCCTACTTAAATCATCTCGTAAGGTCTGAAAACCTTGCAATGATTTTACTAATGCATGAGTAGGCTTCAATGATTGGGGCCTATCATTTATATCAAACCTTGAGGATTTATTCATGATATCCAGATCATTGGCCCTAGGGATCCAATTTTCAATTATTGGTATCACTATCTCCTGATCCCTATCAATATTCTTTATTGCTTCCAACATCAATGAATACAAAGAATGTATAGATAGCAATTTACTATTTACCCTTTCATTTAAGTGCTCTAAAATAGTAGTAACAATCTCCTTTTCCTTCAAAAGAAATCCCTCCTCTTACCTTTGTTGATGTCTGTAATTCATCAATTTTCTATATGAGCTACTTATTCTTTGGATCAACAGAGCACTCTGTTTCTTCATCAATTTGTTCTATAGGAGGGGTGAGAGCAGGATTTTGAATGGGAGACCCTGGTGTGGAAACATTTGGAGAAGCAAGAGGCATTGACCCTGCTGTGGGAGGTAATGTACTAGTTCCTAGCATTGGATGTTTCCCCAATCTGTCTATACCTGAACCTTTCCACTTCAGTTTGCAACTCAACATTCCTCTATTGCATTTTACTATATTCTTCAATCAAAATGTTATACTTCTCCACTAAGCTCTTCCTTTCAGCCTCCTCCCTCTTAGCAGTCTTTTGGGCCAATTTGGCCACATTCATAGTTAAATTAGTGGCCTTAGTGGTTGAAGTCTTTGCTGCTCTCTTTATTATTAATTCTCCTCTAAAATTTGGATTAATATCAACAATATCTGGTTTTCTCCCTTGTGGATCCAATTCCCAAATTGCCAAGGTCTCATATCATTCACTGATGGCAGAGTTTTGCAATGCTGCCTTAACTTCTTCCTCAGAATCTTGAAAAGGATTCTTGGACTTCATAATAGCATTAAAAGCTACTGCATCTACAATATCCCACTCAAGAAAAATCAATACACCAGTCTGACTCACCAGTTGTCTTCCTTCCTCAGGAGTGATGTTCTTGAACTCTTCCATTAGTTCAAATTTTACTTCTTCATCATTCTCCTGGTCTGACCTATCAGGCCTTAGTTCCCTTCTCTCCCTGCATTTATCTTGATACTCTTCAAATTTCATTGTCCATGCCAATTGCAAGAATACATGAGTTTTTACAAATGTATTGTCATCTAAGAACTCCTTGCATGCTTCCATTCTTGCATCTTGTACACTTTTACCTTTCAAGTGATCCCATAATAGTGGTTTACAATTTTTGGCCAAACTGGACACTGAAATTATCATTTTTAACTAAATCTTCACATTTGGGCACCTATAGCAGCTAAACTGTGAAGAGTTTGAAGATGGTGCAAACTAGAGTCTCATCAAATTTTGTCTTTAGATTCTAAAAATATTTTTTTCAAAATTTTTGGAATCAAATTGCACTTTTTTTCCATCTCCCACGAAAATTGATTTTTTTCAGAAAACAACATTTTTAAAAAGTGACGCACACCGTATAACGCATAACTTTTTTTTCCATGAAGGATAAAATTCTAATTATTTCAAATTTAGATTTGTAACTCTGATATCTCGTGCTTCCACTTAGTTAGATAGTTTTTTATTGAATATTTTTTCCTTAATCAAGTTTCAAAGTGAAACAAATTACAATTCAGACACAACGTGACAGTATAACGCGTAACTTTTTTTGTATATGTCAAAATTTAATTTTGTTTTTTTGTTGGATCAAGGACTTTAATATCTGGTGCACTCATATTTTTCAATATTTTTTTTTGATAATCTTCTATTTTTCCACATGTGAAGAACAAAGAAATTCATTTTGATGAAAAACCTATGTTTAATAAAACTTAAAAACAAATACATAACAAAACCAAAACATATTAAAATTATATTCATTGAATAGCTTGTTCTGAGGAATACCATAATCATTTGAAATAAATTTTAAATGAATTCATTTGATCCCCCAAAAGCTAAATCAAAAGTGATTTTTTATCAGCATTTTGATAGGTGTAAAGGAGATGCATTTATAGGTATGGTTTAAAACTAGGTTCTATCCAAGGGGGTTTGATCTAAGGTGATTTGATCAAACCCTCTTCAATTGGAATCCTTAAAATGGAACTTTTTAAGGCTTAAATCATTATATTTTCTAAAAATATGTGATTTCAGCTAAAATCTGTTCCTCTCAGGAATTGTAAACCACTATTATGACAGCACTTATCCAAATCGGATAAAACCAATTTAGCTGGTCTAGGAGGGGAAGGAATATCAACCTGCATGTCCTGATCAATAACAATAATTTCATCTGTCAGATTCTCATGTGGGTGATCAATTATTTGCCTCTTAGGGCTTGGATCAGATGATGGTGATGAGGGACTGTCTTCTGGTGACGATTTTAAATCAATGATCTTGACTACCCCAGGCACTTTGAATTTTGGACCTAGTCGTGGAGGCACCTTCATTATTTGCTTCCCCTTTTTGTCTACTTCTTCCTCATCACTGCTACTATCCCTTTTTCTTCTATAGATGGGCCACTTTTATGTAGGCTGGCATACTAGCCCTGTTTCAATTGGCCTAGCACTTTGTTCTTGCATACCCAGACTTAACCTTAAATTTATCTTTTTGGTTCTCAAGGTGTCCATAATCTCCTTGAAGTTCTTCATTAGAAAATCAATTTTATTATGGTATGGATTGAATTCCATTAGTGGATCATACTTCAGATCCATTTCATGTACAACATCTAATAGATTCCTATAAGCTATCCATTTCTCCTTGTTCAACTCCTACTTATTTAGATCAAATTCATTTCTGATTAGGCCCTTGGGGAAGTTGAACTCATGTGCAAAATTTTTAGCTTTTATTATTTGTTTGAAAAGAGAAAAGAAACCCTCAGGATCATGTTGTCACCTTGGACCACATCTCAAATGGTAATCAACAAAGAATTTTTTAAAATGTGTCCAACCTCCCTTTGAAAATGCAAAATCAGACACCACTGTATAATTAGGGAAGAATGTTCCCTTCCCCCTTCTAGTGAGGTTATCTTCATGAATACAACCTATCTGCCACATAAATTCTGCAAACCCTACTCTTGGTGGCACATTGTATGGAAGTATGTGAGGGGCTCCCTGAAATCCATATACTCTCAAGACAGTGCTGACTAGGTATGGAATAATGTCACCTCAGTTATGGTAAACCCTCAGTTCTAGCTTCCTTCCCTTTGGCCTAAGGAAATCATGTAATTCCTCAGGGATCCTAGGTACATTCACCATCAATCTAGCCCTTAATCTAGAAGCAAAATAGTTATCAAATTGCACATAACTATTGCTTTCCTTATTATAGGATGAATCTGTAGCCCATATCTGTATTGGCAATCTTTTTCCATCAACTAATTTCCTTAATTTCATCTTCTCAGAAAATAAATCAGCATTCCTAAATAGAAACATATGCATCAGCATAGAATACCAAAAGAATTAAGTACCAGTATCATTTTTTTGCAGCTTCAATAGCCCTTCATCTATCCTCTCAGCCAAGAAAGAAGAAAAGTCAGATGTCATAGAGAAGTTAGGGTGTTGTATTTGCACCCCCATGAACATGTACGCAATAGGCATTACCGCACCAGGACTGAAACCCTAAATTTGACATAATGAATAGAAAGTGGCCAAGAAAGGTTTTGTAAAACAATTCGATCTGAAAGGTTCCTGATCACTGGGGCTGATATGAAATTGTGAACCTCCTGCCCTAACCAGATGAGGTTGAAGCAACTTAGCCCTAAAAAGAGATTTTAGCTTTGCATACTCCTACTTCATTTCCTCAAGATTGATAGGAACCAAGTTTTCACTTGGCTCACTCAAATCAAAAATCTATTGGATATCATCTTTGTTAATTTCTAATAGCACCCCTCCATCATTATCCCTAATTACCCATTTGATGGGGTCATATCTTATGGCCACTTCCCTAAGTAAGTCCACATTTGGTACAACAAGCTTCCCCATGTCATACATCCATCCATTTGAAAAAGGGTGAGGAAAATTCCTCTGTCCATACCAATAAGTGGAACCCTTGCATCAACAATGTTGGAACAATTACACACTAATCCCTCCCCTAGGATTTTCCCTCACATCAACACTACACCTTTCTTTCTATCATTCATTGATAATGATAATTGATCCAAGAAATCATCGTATATGTTTCTTTTCAAATATTCAATGTGGCCAGAGTGCTACTTGGGTGGCGCCATCTTAGACAAACTAGGGCTTTGTTACAATGTTACACTTCAAGTAGCTAGGACTAAGCAAAGATAGGAAATTACAGAATAAAATACTGCAATTCCTCACAGTATATGATTAAACTATAGCCCTAATACATTTATCAATAAGCTCAATGACAAGCATAACAAACCCCCTTCCCAAATTTAGGTGCAAAATGACTGGGAGGCACAGAAAATAAACTTACGGCTCTTTTTGCATTAACTCCAAATTTTGGCTATAGCTGCTCACAATTTCACCCTCGGCTCTGAAACTATTTTTTATGAAATAATTGGATGTCTTGTGATACAAATAAAACAAGAAAAAATCATTTTATGTTGATAAAATTTTGCCAGTAGATGTCTCATCTGCCATTAAAGCTCATTCATAGGCTGTACGAATGGCTCCAACCATATTTGATATAGATTTAAATTTGAGTCGTTGATCCTGTAGTTTGATCAAATCATTGATGGCCACCTTCAAAATAGGCTAACATAATCTCCAACAGGGCAATAAGGGGCCCACCATGCCATACGCTACAAAGGAAAACCATGTGGCATATGCTTGTGATATAGCAATCCTTCGATTCACCATCACGAGATAGCGGGCAACTGTTGATCTTTCTCATCAAAGATCCTACTCCTTCAAAAATGGTTTCCGTCCTTTTCGTTAATTGTTGAGCAACTTTTCCCTCAAAATTATAACATCCACGTTGAAATAAAGCATGTGCATCTCACAAGCACTTTAGTAATATGCCCCTTAGTACATTTAAAACCAGCTAATGCTTCCTTCTCTCCTTAGGCCTCATTGGATGAGACACTTGGCAGATGCCCATGATATCACGATCCCATAATTCCTAATCATGGGATGGCAGGTGCCGTTGATCTTGAAAAGACAACACATCAATTTTCACACAGACTTCATCCTTTAGAAAGGGCGCGTGGTGCCCACCTGTGATTTTGTGATCCTTCAATTCCTGATCATGGGATGGTGGGCACCATTGATATCTGTAGGAAATAGATCAATAGCATTGCTAATTAAACCCTCTGCAAAATAAAACATTTATTAAAAGGGCAAGGGGACACCACTAGGTGAACAGAAAACAACAACATAAGTTGTTTTAAAATGACAAAGCACAGGATCAGCCTAGACTTAGGGAAAATAATAACCTACGGAAGTCAAAAAATTTAAAAACCAAAGGGGCCAACGTCTAGATGAAACAATGGGGCACAAGATGTTCTAAAACCCCTCTAAACAGGTAACAGCGAAAAAGAACCCGACCAAGGCATACCACAAAAAAGAGAGGATTTAAGATGAAGACAAGGCTAAAACCCTAGCCCTTAGAAAATTTCCAACACCATGAAAGACCAGTGACATAAGGGAAGTCATGAGTGACTAACAAGGAGAAATTTTTTTAAAACTCCATCACCTCCATCCTTGGGAACCTCAAAGATGTTTTCACCCTTGGATATGTCCTTTATTTTTACTTTTGTATTGTCAGAAGGTGCCTTGTGGTTTTCACCCAAAGACATCTTTTTTTGTTTTATTTTTATTATTTTTGTGACTAGAGGATTGTATAGCCTCCCCGAAGTATGCTACATAATATATATCAATAGCGAATCTGGATTTATCATCCCCACTTGGTATTCCTTCACAGATTCCCATGAATTTTGAAATTTCCTCGTCATTATGAAAAATTTCCATAGCAGGCGGACCTTGTTGATCCCAGTTAATGAGTTGTGGGTAACAAGGGAAATACCATCATCAATGTTGGCGAATGGTGGGAATGATGTAGAAAGCATGCAAACTGATGCAAAAAGGGTAAAGATGGAATTTTTGTCCTCAAATTCCCATTTGGATTCTATCCAATAGTCATCTTCACTTAATTTAGGAAAATCAGACTCATTGGAAAAATAAGGGACAAATCAATCAGAATCACAGTCGATATTGTTAGATGTCTAGACAAACAAGTCAAAATGATGATCAATAGGGTCAGATGGCCGGATAGGCGAGTCAGGATGATGGTCAATGGGATCAAATGATGGTTAAGGTTTTTCATCATCACGAGGCCAAAAGTGTCTTACCCATTCTTCTATTTTCAATGGGACTTTAGGAGGATTTTTAGGGAATCCGAATTTCAACATTTGTTTGAATCTTTCATTAAAAGAGAGATTGCTAGGTTCTAGAAACATGTCATCAAGGCAATAGTCACTTAAGGATCTTTGAGAACCAAATTCCCACTCATGTGAGTTAGTTTCGGTAAGGGAATCTTCAATTGTCTCAACACATTTAGAAGCATTCATGCTCTCACCTAGAAGTACATTGGTGCGTGGATCCTCAGTTTTGAAAGGCCCAAACCCTAGCCCTAGATACTTTAGTCTTATAGAAGGCATTATAGGTTCCCTTCTATTGGCAAGAGACACTACAATTTTTTGCTGGTGTTGTCATTCATGGAAACCCTAGTCCATTTTTGGATCCACATGTCATCATTTGCTCATACCGACAGGAAAATTGGAGTTAGTCAAGGAAGAATAGAGCATCCAACAGTTTTGTGTTCTTCAATTCAATTGCAGATTTTCTGTTGTTATTTTGAGTTGTGGATCTCATGGGAGGCTTATTAGTGAATTTCTTGTGTTTTCCAAAAATCTCAGTGCTTCGTATCAAGTTTTGTGTAAGTTTGGAGATCTGGTTGGCTATATTTTTGTTCATTAGTGTTTTGTGGCCGACCTAGTTGATAACGAGTCGCAGATATTCAAGGAGCATTTGTTCAACTATTTTTTTGTTCAATCATCTTGATTTAGGTTTGAGCTAAGTTTTGGCCGACAGTTGTGGATGTGCATTGAATATAACTCACGATTTGAGCTGATAGTTGTAAATATTCTTAAGTTCTATTGGAGTTGACATATTGCGATTACATTTCTAGTTGTGGATATATATAAATGATCAACTATATAATTTTGATATGCATGTATGATGTGTCGATGTATGTTGTGAATATCAGAAGGGTGATTGAGAGATTTTATGCATATTTTCACTTGTGCATAAATATTTTATGGTGCGATTCAGAGCCGAACAAAGCATAAGTACATAATTAGTCAGAAGGAAAAAAGATCGACTACTGAGCCTAACCAGAACTGTAATCAAGCATTTGTAGATGTTACTCTCTCAGCTCATTCTCTTGGATCTAATCCAAATTATTGTAAGGCAGTGTGCCTTTCTATTTTGAGCAGTGAGTTTGAATGCAAGTGCATTCCCATATTGTAAACTTATTTTTGAGTATACTCAAATCATATTGTGGATTGGCCATCCACTATGGTTTTTCCCCTAACAGGGTTTCCACGTAAAAATCCTTGTGTTATGTTGTTGTGGTTGTTTACTTTTTGTTTCTGCATATTTTTCTTGGTTGAATATTTTAAGTGGGTTAAAGATCAGAAGAATAAAGTTAATTTTTATAGAACACTGATTCACCCCCCCTCTCAGTGTTGCTTGTTTCCAACAATTGGTATCAGAGCTAGTTCCTTGAAAGAAGTCTAATAGCTTGGGGAGATCTTGGAAAGTGTTTTCAATGGATACAAGTAGTCTTCAAGAACAACTATTGGTGGTCCTGGATGATCTTGACTAGTCAAAATATACGAACCGAGAACTGTAGGAAAGTCTTGAGAATGTAGAGAAACTCATCCAGTCATTGAAAGAAAAAATCAATGAATCAAGGGAGAAAATAAAGGAATTGTGTGATCGGCTTAAGCAGAAGACCAAAAGCATGGAAGATGAACAAATGAGTCATGCCTTGAAAGAGAAAACAAAAGAGTGTGAAAATTTTTCTAGAGAAAATGCTGCCCTGAAGTGTGAGATGGAATCTATCATTATGAAAATGTCCAAGGAAATTGAAGATAGAAAGAAGAATGAATAAAATATTGCTCAATCCTTGAAAGGAAAATCTAAACAATGCAACCAATTGGACAATGAATTGGAACAATCTAAAAACAATGAGGAAGTTCTTGAAAAATAGCTTGATGATCTCAGAGATGAACTTACTGCTACAAATGAGTACAAGGAGAAATTCAAAGCTAGCTCAACCAAGCTTGATGAATTGATTAAAGGATAGAGGACTAATGGTGACAAGAGAGGTCTTGGATATGAGGCAGGTGAAAGTTCCAGATTTGGACAAAGGAACTCTAGACAAAGGAATTCAGGAAAGGAAGATTCAAGCAAGGAAATTAGATGAATGGAGCTAGAAGGAATTCGGTAAGACAACCAAATGCTCAGAGATTCAATGGTTATTGTTTTACTTGCAATAAATTTGGCCATATGGCTTCTCAATGTAGAAGTAGGATGAATTCAAGTGGACCATCATTCTCAGGTCAATGCTTTAATTGTAATAAGTTTGGCCATAAGTTGAATGAGTGCAAAAATGTGATGAACAAATTTCATAGAGATATCAGATGCTATACATGCAATAGACTTGGGAATATTACTAACCAATGCAGGTCAAGGAAAAATCAGTGGAACAGTTGGTCTGAATAGAGGAATGTTGTGTGTTACAACTACATAAAATTTGGCCATACTACTAGATTATGTTGGAGCATAAGAGGTCTGAGAAAACATAATATGCAACAAGATGTCAAGGGAAAAGGTAAAGTCACTGCATATGTGATCATGAGGAAAATGTAGAAGAAGTGGGTGAAAAAGAATCCCTTTGTTGAAGGAAATGTTCCAAGACTAGAATTTTCCTCTGGTAATTCCTCCGAATTAGTTTTAGGCCTTTTGGCCTAGGCGGAGTAGTCAAGAAAATTTCTTAACCCCCTACTAGTAACTGACATTGGAATGTGGATAGGTCCAATAAGTGCCTAGATGCTTTTCATATGTTGTTGAACCAATTGGAGAAGGTATTATACAATATTGGAGATCCAGAGGAGAATTATCTGTCTCAGTGCATGGAAACAGGGTAACCTGATGAACCAGGGTCAAAGCATTTATTGAGACAAAAAGGGTTAGTTGTGCGAATGATAAAAATCCATTTTTATCTTTCATTTTTCACTTTTCATTTTGGAAAAAAGAAGTTTGGAGATCCTTGGAGCAAACTTTGTTGAGCTCAAGTGTGAAGAAGATTTAGCGACCAAACTCCAATCTGACGAAAATGTATTTATCAAAAAAAATTGTGAATTTGTGAATTTGCAAAATTGCCACTCCATTCGTAGTAGAAGTCAAGGATAGATCCCATTGTAAGTTCAAGTGGCATCCTTATAAGGTTGTTGAGACTGAGCCCCTCGGTGCATTTTCATCTGTACCATATGGATTTTTGCATATTGAAGACATTATGGCTTATATTCATGCTAACATTGAAGAGTTAGGAACCTCACAATTGATGAATTTGTATTCCAACCATATAATTGGAGAGGACTTCACTGTTAAGCTAGAATACCAAACCTTGGAGGAGAAGAAGTTCACGCAGTTTGAGAAATTCCCCATATTTGAGGAAAGTGAATCGGTTCAATATATTTTGAGCTGTGTTCATGCCGAATTCATGTGGTTAAATATACCCTTCAAGACTACGAAAGAGGCTATAAGTGTTGTCACTAGTCTAAATTATTTCGGTGGTCTGCCAATCTTGAAATCTGTAAAGAATCAAACGATTACTGATAAAATAGGTGCAACATTTGATAGAAGGGAAATGACAATCAAAGATATTGTTGAAGTGGATGTGAAATTTGCATCAATGGTCATTGGCTACAAGGTTTACCACTCCAATCGGGATAATTCAGTATCTAGTACAACCATTTATGTAGCCTATCAGATGGTAAAGGAAAATGCAGATTATAACTTATGTGAGCTGCTTAGAAGTCAACTGATGGAGAATTTGAATAAGATTAAGGACAAGAATAACACCTTTAAATATGATAATTTTCTACTGTGTCTATTCTTTTATTTCATGAATGAGATTTCAGGTGTTGGGAAAGTTCATTGGAAAACGAATCAACGTGTAGCTATCCAAATAAGAGATATATTATTTGGAAGTGGTGATAGACAGACCAGAAATACTACCCTTTGGGGGCACTTCAAAAAAAATTAGAATATGATGCAGGCAAGAGAAAAAATCCCTACTTCAATTGTGGAAAAGTACAAAGATACAATCTGTTTCATGGTGGATATTGATCAATTCCTAATGGAAGCTGTTGAACCCATAATGGTATGGATCATGCCTATGGGATATGAAATTGAGGAGAAAATCTTGGAGATGTATGCAGAACATTTGTTGAGAAAACCTCTTGATTAGGAAGAAGAGAGGTTCAAAACTTATGCAAAAAAGAGCATGGAAGTCCATGCTCAGTTGAAGAAGCCTAAAATAATCAGAAAAGTAAGGAAAGAAGTGGAAGTGTTTGCAGAAAACATGGGAATACCTATAGAAAAATTGAAAGAAGCCAGAAGGAAGAGAGAAGAAGCAAAAGCTGAAAAAGGGAAAGAACCCAAAACTGAAATTGTTAGTCCGACAACACCCTCTTCCCATACTAGATCAACAAGGAGTTCTCCTATAGCTAAGCTTGTGCAAACTCAAGATAAGGCTTTTGGTAAGAGGAAGAAGAACAAGAGAACAAGAACCTATGAAGCCATATCAGAAAGTGAGGAGACTGATACAAATGAATATGTGATAGAAATGAAGGCTACCGACACTCAGGCTACAAAGCTAACCAAGAAAAAATATTCTGGTGAAGAAGGAAAGGGAAGGAAGAAGGAAATAATTGACAAACTAGGTATGACAGTTGAGGAAGTTGAAAATGCTACTGTCAAGGATGGAAACATCAAGCCTCTCTACAAATTATATGAAACTTTTGACAAATCAGGTCAAAGAATTCTTGAAGAGGCAACAATAAAACATCTAAACATTTTCAATAAAGTTCTTGTTGAAATTATGTTTGGTTTACCCAAGAGTTTGTATGATATTTTGGAGGCAAGAAGAGTAACTACTAGAACAAAATAATAGCATATGAGAAAGAGAATTCTTGCAGACTTATTTCTAAAAATATCTATTGAGGAGATGAATTTACTCCTGAACAAAGCCAAAAGGGAATTCAAAAGCCAAATAAGGGTAAACAAACTTATGACCGGTGAAACTAATGTTGTTGTTGAGGAAACCAAGAAAATCCTAGAAGCATTTCTATCAAGAAATAAGATCAATGTTGAAGAAGTGAATGCTGAAGAAGTTGCATCTGATCCGATAAATGAAGTGAATATAAATGAGGAGAATGTGAATGTATCTGATCCTCCAAAATTTGAGGATTTTCCTGATATGAATAATACAGAAGTACCTATGGAGACTGAAGCTCCTAAGGTTGTTTTAGCTGAGGAAAAGGAGATGCCCTATGAAGAAGTTGAAGCTCTTAAAGGATATTAAGAAACGGTCTCTGAAGGACCAGAATTTGAAGGAGAAAAAGTTCAAGTTAAAGATATTCCAGTGGAAGCAAGAGACACTATTGAGGTAGTGAAGAAATCTCTGGTGAAACAACAAGAAGAATTTGATCTTGAATTGGTTGAAGGCCTGATCAATCTATCAACCTTGTCCTGAATTCAAATAATGAAGGTCACATCATTTTCTCAAGCTAAGGACAATGAGAAGATTCTAAAGTCTCACATTGAGGATAGTGAATTATTAAGTCTTGCATCTGGAGTTCTAAAGAAATTTTTTTTGACTCATGTGAAGGATTCATTCGTTCATCCTCCGGTGAACTAAAGAATCTCATAAATTCTGTAAGTACTCATTTTGAATCTCTTGAAAAATTGGCCATGGATAAAGTGCAAAAAGAGTTTAATGGAAAAAGATTTAGTTGGTTGAAGGAAGTGATTGCAAAATATAAAAATTTGTTAGCCACCTATATGAAGAATATTCAAGGTTTTATATCTAAAGGTGGAAAATAATATAAGTCATGTTTGGTCTTGTCCAAGTTTACTGAAGTTAATGAGAAAAAGGTGAAGGATCTTGAAAATCAGTTGGCTACCATTTCTGATGCTTTTGATCCATTAGTTGATGGTGTTGCTTAGGAAGAAGGTCAAGTAATATCTCTACTTGACAAAATAAGTACTAAAGAATGAAAATGACAGGATTATTGGGAGAGGATGTGAACTTAGGGGACTAATTGGTCCAAAGATTGAATTAATGATGAGTGCATTGAAAGAAGCCAAAGATGCTATGGTAGTTAGTGACCCACTGAATCTTGAATTTGCAGAAGCTCAATGTTATTTAATGTGTGGTCACATAACAATTCTGGAGAGTCTTAAAAAGGTTTTCAATGAAAATTTAAGAGTGTTGAAGCAAGATTTTGCAGATGTATTCAAATTTGTGTAAGTTACAAGTTCATGCCTGTATAGTTTTGAAGTTTTGTTTCCCCAATTTTTTCCATTGATGTCAAAGGGGGAGAGGTGTACAGTGAAAAATGTATATTCATTCTAGGGGGATTTTCTTTTCTAAGTTGAGATTGGAGATTCTTTTTGAAGTTTTGTGGCAATGCAATTCATGTTGGTTTTGATCTGACACTTAGTCATTTTTCACTGAGTGTTGCCATCAATGCCAAAGGGGGAGATTGTTGGCAAGAGAAACTGCAAATGTTTTGTGGAATTTTCACTGATGGAAACCCTAGTTTTTGTTTGGATCTGCACGTCATCATTCGCTCATATCAACAGGAAAATTGAAGTCAGTCAAGGAAGAATAGATCATCCGACAGTTTTGTGTTCTTCGATTCACTTGCAGATTTTCTATTGTTAATTTGAGTTGTGGATCTCATGGGAGGCTTATCAGTGCATTTCTTATGTTTTCCAAAAATCTTAGTGCCTAGTATCAAGTTTTGTGTAAGTTTGGAGATCTGGTTGGTTATCTTTTTTCTTCATCAGTGTTTTGTGGTCGACCCAGTTGATAAAGAGTCGTAGATATTCGAGGAGTGTATGTTCAATTGTTTTTGTGTTTGATCATCTTTAGTTAGGTCTGAGCTAAGTTTTGTCCATCTGTTGTAGATTTGCATTGAATATAACTCATGATTTTAGCTGACAGTTCTAAATATTCTTAAGTTCTATTGGAGCTGACATATTGCGATTTAATTGCTAGTTGTGAATATATATAAATGATCAACAATAATATTTTGATATGCATGTATGATGTGTCAATGTATGTTGCGGATATCAAAAGGGTGATTGAGTGATTTTAAGCATAGTTTCGCTTGCGCATAAATATTTTTTGGTGTGAGTCAGAGCTGAATAGAGCATAAGTGCAAAATCAGTCAGAAGGATAGAAGATCGACTATTGAGCCTAACCAGAACTGTAATCAAGCATTTGTAGATGGTACTCTCTCAGGTCATTCTCTTGGATCCAATCCAAATCAATGTAAGGCAGTGTTCCTTTCTATTTTGAGCAGTGAACTCTAGGCAGTGAGCCTAAATGCAAGTGCATTCCCATATTGTAAACTTCTTTTTGAGTATACTCAGATCATATTGTGGATTGGCCATCCACTGTGGTTTTTCCCCTAACAGGGTTTCCATGTAAAAATCCTTGTGTTATGGTGTTGTGGTTGTTAACTTTTTGTTTCTACATATTTCTCTTGGTTGAATATTTTAAGTGGGTTAAAGATCAAAATAATAAAGTTAATTTTTGTAGAACACTGATTCACCCCCCTCTCAGTGTTGCTTGTTTCCAACACCTTCTTCCCGTCTTGTCTTTACCAAGGTCACTAGTTTCGTCATAGCATTTTGCCTTCATCATTTCATAGCCTTTGCCATATTGTTGCACTAGTAATGGAGGTAGGTCTTCTATCTCTTTGTAAATCTAGCCTGATATATCATCAATGTCTTCTTTGTTCAGTTCTCCCCATTTTGTAAAATTCATTGTTGGAGGAACCTTAAAAATCTCTTTGGGCTCTATTTTGAAACAAGTCATACCATCAGCTTTTGGAGACTTGGGTATTTTAGTGATATAATAGGTTGTGTTCAATTTGTATTCTTCACAACCTTGGTCCTGGATCTTGATATTAGAATCATTCTTCGGGATGGAAGGAGATGGTGTGGTGGAAGACGAAGCTGACGTGGATGGTTTGGTGAGTGTAGTGTTGGTTATTTTTTAGAACCAAACTTAATCTCAGTCCTTACCTATGAATTTTCCACAACTCAATCATTAGTAAGGTTGAGGATTGACCAACACTTAAGTAAAGTAATTAGTACTTCACTTCTTCTCTTCGGGCTTTATGAAACCTAGGAGGGTAATCCTATGCATGCTCATAATATCTCACATTAGGTCAAGAAAATTTCCTCACATAGATGCACTTCCTCAAGAAAATCACCTCATCAAAGGCTTGGCAGACCTTAGGTGGAAGTGTTATTCATTTTTGGGAATGTGTTCATATCTTGGAAGTTGGGGAAGTGTAATTTAGAATATGTTATGAAGTTGTCTTCATCTTGAATCTTAGGCCAAATTTGTTACTAGATCAGTTGACCACGGGATAAACTAATAAAGCAACCAGTGCCATATCTAAGGGAAAACAAAGTCATAACTTACAATCAATTGGTAATACAATTATGATTGAACATAAGAAATTAAAGGACTATTAGTATGCCACTTTGTAACATCTAACTCATTGTATTTCAAAATATTGCTTCCTTACCAAATCCTATATTACTTTCTCACAAACTAATGGGATTATTTTAGTATTTAATCAACTCATTGAACTAAAGCATAAAACAAGCTCATTCATTTAGTGCAAATGATAGAAGACAAATGAAATCATAATTAACTTCATTCATAACTTGGAAGAAAAATACATAGGAGAGAAACATTTTAGAAATAATATTATCCTTCATTTATGATATTACTTTGTAAAACCATATTTAAGATCTTCATACAATATAACTTTCACCCTAAAATTTCTTCTAATATATCTACTAAAGTATCTATTTACATTCTAGTTTCTCTGAGAGCATAGCATTCACCTTGACCTATTATGGACTCAAAAATCTAAACTCTCTTAACATCAACCATGAAATCCCCTTTATAAACAAGGGGGAAACAAGCACCCAGCTGAAATACAATTTCATTTTCATTTTAGTTCATTTCAAAAACCTAATTCCAGTTGTTTCCTTGAAGAAATCCCTAGGCGGTTTCTTACGCAATCATTTGAGAACAGGGGAGGAAAAAAATCAGAAAACATGTGCAGGATACCATTAGTCGCTATCACAGCATTCATTGTTGAAACAAAAAAAATCCATATCATATCAAACAGAGGACTTCCACATCAACATGGAAGAGAAAAATACAAACCACAAAAACATGAAAACAAATACCTCCTATGCAGAGACCATGATGTCATAAAAAAAAAACAAGATGGTGACCCTATTCAGAGTTGTCGGCATTAGAAAATGCCCAACTACTCCTTGTCCTCAATGAAATTGGGGGATAATCACCATGTCGTTGTCAGAGCTCCCATATGGCACCAAAGAATGGAGGTACTGGCCATATCCTAAATCAGTATCACCTTCAACATCTGAAGGAGTATCAAAAATCACAATAGAAGAATTGTGTTTGCCTAGGCAGGCCGTATGACTTTTCTCTTTTTTCTAGGCCTTCTTCACTGGTTGAGCCAGTTCCTTGCCTTTGAACTTGACCACTTCTGTCGAAAGGGTTATGTTTCTCAAGTTGTACGTACTCTGCACAATTGATTTCTTCTTATGACCTCTAGCCCTCCTTTTACCCTTTGAAACCTTAGGATAATTCTAGGCTTCTTACTTAGTTATATCCTCATGATACTCAAATACATTGAGTCAGCTAGACCTTCTAACAGGCTGAATTGTCAAACCAGTTTTCCCCATTCTCAGAACAAGCAAAATTTAATAATTTAAAATAGAGCTACAGGGAGACACACTTACAATTGAGACAATTGTAACCAACCTATCAGAGAAATTCCTAACCAGACTAGAGAACCCAACTTGAAACCAACCTACTCAGGACAAGAATATTCAACTCAAAAAAATAAATAGCCTCTCACTTCTCTTCACACTTCACCCTAGATTCACTGTAGACTAGAAAGATGGTGAAAATGAACAACGATCAACTTGCATTAAATAGACAATTGAAGCATGTAGAATTAATGATTCAAGAACTCCTTGTGCGAGTGAATTGATAACTTAACAGTTCAACTTTGAATCTGGGCCATTGATCTTAGAACAATTAAAATTTCATCTAAGGTGGCCATGAGCATCATTTTTTGACCATTAGCAACTTGCTCCTAGATAAAATGATGTTATCTCAAATGTTGCCACGTTCTTCTCTAACCTTGATTATGTTGGAACTGTTAAATTCTGATGTTTTTACATATTGATCATGCTCATGAATTTCCATATTTTCCCCATATTTTCCCCATCAAATCATCTATGTCTGCATTTTTCGCATTCTTGTTCATATAGGCTTATGATGGTCGGGGATTCCCCAACCCATGTTGCATTTTCTGCTTGCATGAGTCTATGTTGCCTATCGACAAGACTCATTTGATGTCACAGTGATTAAAGTTTTCATGCAGGCAGCATTCGGTGGGACTTTGTCATTATCTCGGCCATAGAGGAAAATATTATTGGTGAGAATGTTATCTTCGGGCTGAGGTCTCACTGAATACTTCATGTCTTATCGACCCACATTTGGAAAAGGCATATCGGCGAAAGAAATCATTTTTGAAAGGATGTCATGGCGATCTCCATATGTCTTACCGACTTACGCACAAATGTTCACTTCGGCATAAGTGTTGTATTCAGTATGTTGTCTCATCGAAGATTTTTGTCTCACCGACTAATGCATTGAAAGTCTCATCGGCAAGAGTTGCGGTGTCGATATATGGTCATAGAAAAGTGTATGTGTCTCACCAATGGAGTACTAAAGTTTTATTTGAAATAGCTTTCAGTGAGAGGTTGGCTATGTCTTGGCAATCAAGTGTGGACTTGGGATGTTTCGGTATGACTTAGTGGTTTCTTTGGGACCTCTCCCTGATTTTGAAATGTCTCAGCGAAAGCAATTGGGAGATGCTTCTCGGTGTGAATTTTCTCTTGTCTCAACGAATCAGGGTGGATAAAGGTAACTTTAGGTAAAACATGGAGTATTATATATGAGGTCTCCTCGATGCCAGTATGTTACAGCGACTCAAGGTGAATGAAGATTCTCGGTGAAACATGGAATGATCTGTGTGATGTCTCTCCAATATCACAAGGCTAAAGCGACAGTGAATAAAACAAAGGTGCATCTCAGTGTAAGGATACTTCTTGACTTCGGCGTAGCGAATAGATGGTCATGGCAAAAGCGAATAACACAAAGAACTGAGGAACATGGGCAAACAGCAATAAACGTTATAATTTCCTTCGACATACTTTCTAGGTGTCTCAACGACTGTTCCATTGGCATTTAACAGAGACTCAAATGTTGTGGTTGACATGTAAATGCTTAATTTCAGTTGCAGGCCGACATGGAATTTTCCCAATCTCTATGGTGGGCCAACATGAATTTGAAGCGATATGTTTCCTGTGCTGGCATATAAATATGCACTCCTGATTGTAATTGAATCATCATATTTTAGATTAGAGGCAGTAGGTAGAGATGGATATAGTAGAATAAATTTCTCAGAATAGAGGCTATGTTGCATGTTTTCAAATGGCAATTCCAATGAAATTCAGTTTGTGTGGTGGTTTATTTTTGGTGTCAATTGTCTGTTGAGTTTATTGAAAAGTATTGCTAAGTTGTCTCCAAGTTGATTCTTTCTGGTTGTTTAAATTGATATAACGAGCTTATTTTTAGTTTATCAGTGCACATTTGATGTATCTGTGTGCTTAATTAACTGGTTCTCTCAAGAAGAGATTAAATCCTTTTAGTTGATCATAGTAATCAGGGAGATTCATTTGGATTATTAAAGTAGAGCTTAGTAGTCATAATCTTGCATGTTTATACAAGTTATAAATAGATCATATGCCAGCAATTTTATTTTCTACCAGAATAAGTTGCCCACTTCTGTTTCATTTGACTCCGCATACCCAATAAGGCACTGGTCTCTACAATTTCATCATTTGGATTCATTCAGTTTCTTTACATCTGTTTTACATTTGTTAATTGAGCACTTTAGGTTTTAGATCAGAAGATTGTTATTGCTATCAAATTTGAATTCGTTTGTTCACTTCCATCTGCCATTGTAGACAAATTATTGCAAGAAGAATAATCATAAGTTAAGTCTGCTTCATTTAGAAAGGTACACCCGCCTAGGTTTAGCGGCACCTAAAGAGTAGAAGGTTGAGCTCTCTTGAACTTGTCTGTTACCCTAAAGCGTATCAAGAGATTGGCAGCCTCTTAAGGCATTCCGCCTGCATATTTGAGAGCTAACAGATTAATCATATGCAATGTGACAATTAGTATGTATTGCCAACCTAATCCATGCTTTTTCATTAATATCGGTGAAGTACAAAAGACTAGTTTGTTTTCTAGAGAGAATATTTCCTTATACATATCATCACTCATCACTGATCTTCCCCAAATTTTAGGATACAATCAATGATGAAATTATTTATGCGATGATGTTTAGTCTGTTGGATCATCCTATTTTAAAACTACATCAATGATTCTTTAATCCTTTCACTACTTTCCTTTTTGCTTTATGCGAAATCCTCAAGATCCTTTCACGTTGCATGTTCCATCAATAGTCATCTCCTATTGCAGATGCATCTCTTCCTTCATCGGCCTCACTGGTGATGTAAACATTCCTGCAATGAAATATCAACCCTTGGTTCTACAGTCTGTCCTTTGATCACATCAATCCTTCCATTGTGCATCACTAATTCGAACTTTGCACCTAGGCTTTTATCAACGATGAGAGATGTAGTGAAGGCATCAAATTTAGATACGTACACCTGCATGAAAATCAATGGTACAAAAGACATCACACATAACATCTGATCATATTAGTGAAAGAAACCTTTCAGAGAATACCATCGCTCATCGCTAATTTGGGACTTAAGCTTTGAAATGAATCTGTGATGAGCGATAAAACACAAGGCCGTCACTCATCACTAATTCTCCTCATACAGTTTGCAAGCAATTAGCGATGAGAGGTTTTACATAGTTACAATATGTATCATGTATCACTAATGTGGAACTTAGCATTTAAAACATATCCATGATCATGTGATGCAAAGGAAATTTCATCATATCACTCATCACTGATCCTAAATTTATCATTTTATGACTATTCGTGATGAGTGATAAGAAACAAAAGTCAGGGCATCGCTTATTGCTATTACAAATTTGAAGGCTCAAAAGCCATTAGCGATAAGCAAACCCTCAAGGAACATTGCTCATCATGCATTCTATTGAAGAGCTTTGCCAGTTATCTACGATGAGTGATATCAAAGAAAACACCAATTCATTGCTCGTCGCCAATTCAAAATATGTACTTCTGAAGAAATCAACGATGAGCGATAAAGTAAGATGGCCATTAGGACTTAAGTGGAAACTTTAAGCATGTGCACTTAAGTTATTCTAATGAAGGAGACCCCCTAGGATGACACAAGAATAATAGGCTTGAGAAATTCTAAGTCATGAAATGCAAAGGATGTAAAGTCCAAAAGGCCCTCTACTTAACCTTATAATATGGGAAATTCAGACCTAGGCCAGAGGGACCGGTCACTTGACAACAATGATAGACATAAGAATTTTTAAAATGACCAGAAATAGGAAAATATGTAGTCAACGTCCAAATAGAATGTTGCAAACAGTTATTATAAATAAAACCCTAAACCCCATATAAGAACCCTACAAACAAATGTAACAAAGGTTTGAGATGGAATAAAAAAAATTAGGGTTCAATATGGGCACTCCAAATTTTTTACAAATTTGAAGGTACCAACTGTGGCTCTTTCTGGGGATGTATGCCCTCTACAGGCATATCAGGAATTTAGATCTCTGGGAGAGTAGACCGAGTGCTAGAAATATTGGGTGATAGAGTCTTTATTAAAACCTTTAACTTTGCATGATGGCCCTAGGCCACCAAATGAAAAAGGGCAGTCAATTCTTACCTCTTTCAAACACCAATATGTTAAAAGAGTTGATCTCTCTGAATCCATACTTTCCTTTGTCACACCACATCAACAAGAGTGACTTCATTCTTGTAAAAACATGGGTCAAGATGCCTTTGAATTTAACTTTACTATCACATGGCAAACAAATGACATAGGTTGCATCATTGCCACTCATTCCATTTTCTGATTCTATGGCAAGTGAAAAATGTGAGGATAGTGATCAAGACCATCTAAAAACACAACCTCATCCCATTTACCAATTCCCTCACAATGATTAGGCTCAAAGAAGAATCATCCTTAAGAAATAGTGTGCAATCCTTCTATGTGTCAAGCAAAGAGTGCTCACACATTTGAAACTCCTTCAAATGATTTGCATCACTGTTAAGTGTATCATCATCCCAACAACATAGCTCAATGATATTACCATATGTCTCAATGTCCTAAAAAGGGTATGTGCAAGATCATGATGGGCTAAAAATTGGCAATATGATGGGTATGTGGCTGGTGACTATTTTCTTACCCAAGATTGATGAAACGAAAAGGGTTTTTAAAGGAGATTCTCAGCTTTCCACTGATATAAATTATGCTTTACTTTGAATTTAATAAGCAATTATTATTCATTTTCTATTCAAATTATGACTAAAGTCCTCTTTGATAGGCCGATTGAAAAGCATCTATAGCTTTCAAACAGTATCACATTTTTAGAATTGAAAACATGTGTCACATTTTATGCTTTGCATACTATAGGATTAAAAAAAGAAAAATTGAATTTCATGAAGTTTTGACCAAGTTAATGTGGTAAGACATACGGGTTTTTATACTTTTAAAAAAATTGTAATAAAAAATTCATAATTAATTATTTACTTGGAAAAAAATATGCATCACATTGGGGCATGAGTCCTCTACTTATATCTAAAATATTATAATTTTTTTTTTCATTTTATTGTGGTTAGGGTGGTCAAACAGACACATACTTCTTACTTTTTCCCTAAAATTTAAGTACCATTGCATTAAAATTTCAAAATTTCACCAAATAGATTTTTTGTTTTTTTAAACAAACCTAGTAGTTTGGAAACTACATCCAATTTGCTATAGATTCTATTCTTACATATTTTTGAAATAATATAGATAACTTATTCAAATTTTTATGTCAAGTTGCCTAACTTTGATTTTTATGCATTTTTTGCCATTTAAGGGCCTATTTTTTCCATGATGATCCTGCACATACCCAAAACAAGATTCACTAAAACTCATAATACCTTCATCCACATTCAAATCATAACATTCAAACAATGCATCAACATCCCAAATAGTGTTTCCCACTTCAAGCTCATGTAAAATACTGTCAGCATTAGTAGTGTTATCACACACAAAAGTCTCATGAGCAGGCTTCGATGACTCATAATTTACCTCTACAACAAATTCCTCATAATGACTGTTTAAAACACATTCACTGTTGCAAGAAGTATCATATTCAACATCACCTCTTGTTGCATCAACATGACAATATGAAGCATACTGCTTATGAGGAAATCTATGAGTTGTAGATCTAGAAAAGAGATCCTCATATGCATCCATGTGATTGACACAATCACGTTCTTCAAGTGCAAACTCATCATAAAGAGGTTCATTAGCTATACTAATATTTGTCACTACATTTTCAATTTCATTTACAACTACATCTATGCCATCATCATGCAAACACTCAGTGATAACTTCAAAGTCAGTAAAAGGAGTAAAAGAAGGTAAAGCATCAAACCAATCAGGAGTTCCATGTTCATCATTATCAACATATGCATACTCCTCATAACCAACTACTTGAACTGATGCATTCAAAAAATATCTTGCATGCATATCTCCTTCTTTCTTCATACTGCTACAACAACCAATAGTGCTACATTCTTCACTGTCAAACTGAAAACCATCAATGGTTTCTTCATTGCAACTACTTGTGGTTGATTTCTCCAAATGAAATCCATTGCACTCCTTGTCATTTGCATTATAGCATTGTTGATCACATATTTCTTCTTCAAAAATTTTGTCCAACTTATATCCATCATCTTGTTCTTTTGAGGTTTCAAAAAAATTCTCTTCATTTTCTTTATTTAAACACTTTCCACTCAGAGAAATCAATTCTACCTCTTCCTTTTGAGAAGAAACACCATCACTGGGGCTGAAAATAGAATTGTAATGTCTCTAATCATCTGGACAAGAATGCATTTCAGTTGGTTGTAAACTTCCATTTACAACACCACTGTTCACATCATGAAGACATGAAACTTCAAAATCACCATGCTCTTCAACTATATATTCAAAATCCATAGAAGAGAAAATACTTTCAGTATCATCTACATCATTGTATCCCTCATCTAATATAGAAAATTTTCTCTCTATTTCTGTATTTTCAGAGTAAATAGAAGAACTTCAGATGTTTCATCTCTCTTCATGACCATTATGGCTGCAATCTTCATCTAGGTTTATTTCTTTTGTAGGTTGTTCAAAAAAAACTTCCTCATCACCAAAAAATGCATCATTCTTTTCTTCTACTATACCATATGCATCTATTGGACTGAGTCTTGAAAAATTACCATCACATAATTGAGTTAGGAGAATACTTCCATATTTATCTATCATTTCCTCAATTACTGAAAGCCATTGATATATGCATTTAAGATTAGGGGGCTTCAAATGAGCTGGCATAGTACTCAAACCTGGCTTACAATTCTCACAAAACAAATCAATTCAAAATAACTCATCTGGTCTTTCTAATTATGGTAGAGAAAGTAGAAATTTCATGAATCTATCATGAAAATCATAGATGGATTCATCCTCAAACCTTTCTATATCACACAATGCATCAATATATGACACAGGTTCAACCTTATTTTCAGAATTCTCTTCATATACTTCTTAGGTATACAAATTTATTTCTTCAATCAAGCATTCATTGTCTATTGACTCTTCTTCAAAATAATCAATGAAATGCATTATGAGCTCATGCCATGAATCTATGAAATGCATTAGTAAACTAGAGAACCAATATTCAACATCATTTTCTAAATTTCTTACAAAAAACTTGATGATGACATCTTTCTCTACTATTTGATAGTTTTCCATTACATTAAGAAAAATGTGTACATGTTGTGATGTTGATTCTTCAGAACCTCCTCTAAACTTAGGAAAGCATTCATTAGTTCTTCTTGGGGTAGAATGTGGGTAACCTTGGATTTGACTAAAATCTAGAGGGTCATATCTTTCACTAGTGAACAACTTTCTTTGAGGACATGGTTGTGTTCTAGGCATAACATTACAACTTATAGAGGGAGAACTAGGACATAAATACATCTTTGCAAATAGAAACTTATTCCCTCTACAAGTATTCAATTCAATATCCCTTTTTAGAATATTCTACTTTCTCATTTCCCTTTCTACTAGTATCTTGAAATACTGAATAAGGGACAATATTAACTAGAACTTTTTATTGAAAACCTTTATATAGAGATATTACAATAGAAAAATACACGAGAACTGCCGCAACCAACTCTTCGATGATGTAGAAACTTATGTAGAGTCACCACCTCTTTGAAAGGGGAAAATATCAATTAGTAGAAAGCTTCTTCTAAGATCTAGGTATTTTATGAGTTCTCTCCATGAGTAGAGCACCAGACTTAAAAAATATACCAAAAACATTGTAGCAATCTCCTTCAAGTATGTAGGTCCTTAGATCATTTTGACCCAAAAATATAGATCAACAAACTAATTGACTCTTTTGAACTGATTCCCTAGCTAAGTCACCAATCTGTTGTGACTCAGATGGGAAAATAAGAGTCCACAATTTTGAATCTCGGGTTACAAAGTGTTTTGAAACTTTAATGACTCTTAAGGCTAGATGATCTTTTATTAGATATTCTCTCAAGTTACTCCCTAGTTGAGTCACCAATGTGTTGGTTCCCAAATCAATAGATGCAATGGGTCCTAAAGAGTAGCCACTCTATCATATTTAGACTCAATGGGTTGATGTGGCCAACGGACAAGATTCAGTCAAAGAGACTAAAATCTTCTACATTGCTAGCTCTGTTAAACTAGGGAGGGTAATCCCAATCAGTATATTTATAGATACTTATGTGCAAAAGTACCAAATACACTGTAAACAGATGGTTCTCCTTGAATTATTTGAATGACACAATACCCTAAAGGTTTGGCTAACCTTCATAGTAGTCTTTAATTCAAACCTAAGAGATGTAGAGTATTAAATTCTACACACAAACAAACTAAGATTGATATTTGATTTAAAAGATGATCAACTGCAACATTAACCAACAAATGTAACATGAATAGCACACTTAGATCAATGCCTCATCCTTGCAACAAAGTCAACTCAAAACTATACATAATCTGATAACAATTTTGATACCTGACAATATATGAAGCTCTGAAATGTTGCATTACAATGTTTCAACATTGTGTTTTAACCTTTACTTCTTACTAGCATCATAGCACTCAATTCAATACAAACTTACAACCATATTCAAGAACCTACATTAATTCTTTGAATTAATAAACAATAATAGAGCCACACATCTATCTGAAATTGATAGAGACAAATAAGACATCCTTGATTGTATTATTCATAATCTGTAAAACCAGTACACAGGAGACTAAAATAGTATCAAACTTGAAATATTCAACATTATTTTGCTAGTATTGTAATAAAACTTACATAAATATTGATAGACTCAGACCCTAAAACTTCACTTTAAAATGATCTGCATTCACATTATAGTGTTCTATGTGATTAATTACAAAACAACCTCCTAAAAATGAGGCCAAAAAATAGCACTTAAGGAGAAAGAAACCCTAAGTGGAGATCAGAAGAAGACATTTGGAAAATTTAGGTTTGTTGATCTGCAACTGCCTTTGCTTGTTGAAGACTCTTCAACTTTCTCTCATATTCACGCCTCATGCTTGACTTTCCCTTTGATTCATGCATCTTGTGTTTTCCCTGTAACAAAAAATATTCCCTTTCAAGAAGACTCATCATTTTCTCTTTACCCACGTTGAAAAATACCTTACTGTAGAAGATACCCACTTTCTACTCGTAGCTAAAAAATCTCTCAAGTGAGAGCCCTCATTTTTCACTCCTGACTGCAAAAAAACCCCTTGGCTATAAAATATCCATTTTACCTATGTATTTATCATTTAATGATATTCACCACTCCAAACCTCTATTTTTACTTGGAAAACCATTCAAATTATTTTAACGGGCTATGAAAATCACATTACCCATGCACCTTTACCTCCAACAAAGAAAGCAATTTTCTCGTGAGTTCATAATGCCCAGTAACTACCATCACGCATCGCTTATAAGATGAGGAAAAATAAAATAAATTAGCAATACACAATGTTCATTATGTTCCTAGCAATACAAAGCTTTTCACATTTTCTTTATTGCCCATCATTTTACGAAATTTTACCTTTTTACATCAATGAGAGCTTTAGTTTTATTTTCTATCAGGAAAAATAAAAAAATATTTACTTGGGCCCATGCTTTTAACTTCAACAATTTAATGTTTCTGAGGGCTTTAATTTTTCACTTTATCAGGTAATAAAATAATTACCCGTGCCTCATATCTCACCTTCATTTGCCTAGCAACAAATAAAATTTATTTGTGAAATCCTTTTTAAAATTCCCCCTTAGCTACTAAAGTTTATCAGGCATTACAATTTAACTGTTTTATCTCCTCTCCTTCAATCAAATATTTTTCATATAACTTAATTCATGGCCCTGCATATCGCACTTCACTGATGCAGAAGAAAATGAAAATACATATTAGCGATGTGCAATAGGGCATTGCTCCATCGCACATCTCTGATTTATTTGGGAAAAGCAGAATATAATAGCGATGGGAGAAATATCAAGAAGATAACCATCACACATCACTCATGAGATGAGGAGAAATAAAACACATTAGCGATAGGCGATATTCACTTTTGTTCACTAGAATCCTCTGTTCTCTATTCTGCAACTTCACCATGAAATTTAATGGCAACAAGCAAATGCCTACACTAGTCAATATGCAACTATGTCCTCATGAAATTATTCTCAATGCTTGAAGAAACATTTGGAGACACCAAAATATCTCACATTTCCAATATGCAAAAGGAAAAGTATTAAATACGTGATAGGCGATGGAGAGAAAACAACATCACTCCATCACAGATTTGATGAGAGAAAGAGCTTCAAACCAAAGATGAGCGATGAGTTTTGTGTGCAGATGCGAAACCATGAAAGTCGTGTCTAACCAATCAGAAGCAAGAATTAAACTTGCTTGTCCTCTAAAAAATTTGAAATAAATTTCATATTTTCCCTAAATGCATCCTTTACAAATGCACAATATTTAAAATATTCACAATATTTTAAATACTAACACTTGAATCTTTAGACAAATTGTGAATTTTAATTACACCTACAACCCATTTGTAGAAAATTCATTTCGGGAAAATGGGGACACCTGGAGTTGAGAGTTTTTGCGTGCGGACATAATCAATTATTTAGAGAAAACCCATCTCAAACTTTTCCCATCCATCAAAAAACACGCACCTCCTTTTTAAACTAGCCCCTGGGACATGTTCGCCACACCCGAAGTATATTAAAATAATGTATCAAATGACCTCCACTCTTGATGAAAATGGAGCTATAGAGGTTTGAGACCAAAAATATAGGGTTTTCATTAGAATTGCAAAATTTGACACTTTCTAAAACACCATTTTTGGTCTTGATGCTCTCAAAAAATGATTAAATAACCCATCATAACTTATTCTGGGAGCCTAAAACTGAGTAGGCATGTAGAAATTTGACCCAAGAATATAGTGCAACAAACAGATTGACAAAAAGGATCATGAGGTGAAAGATATTAATAAAAAAAATCTCACTCAGGCATTTCTGCAACTACACATGTTTAACACCAATCAGGGCTCTCAAAGTCACCACTTTGAAAAAATATCAAAACAAGTTCTGGGGGGCTGCCACTGAAAACATAAGCTCATCTAGGTACATTGAGTATGTGTGCATAAGGTATTTTCTTCAGTCATTATTCTTCATGAGATATTAGGGATCAAAGTTGACCACCTTGAAACATTGTCAGAAATGCAGATGTAAAACTGAACAAACTGCATCTGCTTTTGATCTCGAAAAAATAGCAAATCTGATCCTAAGACTCTGAAATCGGATAGGGGAGTACATGAATGTAGGGAGAATGGAGATAAATAATCCATTTTTCATGAAAATCATCTAGTTGCAAAATATAAGCTCGAACAGCAGGCCACTTCGCAGAACTAGGAGTTCACAAACAGTAAAAAAAGGTGTCAAAACCTTCAAGCTTTGCTTTTCAAAACCCTATCAAACTAATCATGGGAAGCTGAAAATTGACATTGACATTCACATATATCCCATGAGTGTGTCCAAAAATAGGTTTTGTACGAAAATAAAAAGGCTTGAAATTGTGACCCTCCAAAGTAGGTCACTTGGGCAGATTTTTTAGGGGCATTTTTGAGTGCAAAAGCTAAATTTTCAATATGGGCACTTCAAATTTGAAAATTTGAAGGTGCCAACATATTGATGGGTCAATGTATTTGGAGGAAGTGGATTTTTAAGCTTCACGGTTAATTGGCACCAGGTGTTCTGAAATACCTCTCAAATTGGTGCAATACTGGAATGGATCAGGATCTCCAGGTATGGTAATTTCAGTGCCATTGAAAGGAAACTTCAAGAATTGGTGGTAAGTGGATGGTACAAATTTTGAGGCATTTATTCAAGGTCAGCCAAGTAAAATGTTGTATGGTAGCTCAAGATCTAGGACCTCACATGTATTTGCAATGACCGGCCCACACGAATAGGAAGTGTGATAATGCCCCTAGAGGAACATTCTTCATCATCATATGCCTTTATGACAATGATTTTGGTAGCATCCAAACAAGCATCATAGAAGCCTTGTGCTTTGACCAGTTTTAGGGAGCATATATTCAATCCTGCTCCACCATCTAGTAAGACTCATCTAACCTTATGTTTATGGATGAAAACTTTGATATGTAGTGCATCACTGTGAGATGGCTTAGATGAAGAATAGTCTTGGTATAAAAAGGTAATGTGATGGGGAGTGGTCAAGTATCCCACCATGGCTTCTAATTGGTTGACATCAATGTCATTAGGGATAGAAGACTCTTGTAAGGTTTTATCAATTACAACTTTCTATGAGGGAGAGATGCATAGCAGCTCGAGTATGGAGATTTGAGTGGGTGTTTTTCCCAATTTGTCAATAATATTAAATTGTCCTTTGGGTTGTGACTATTTGACAGATGGACCAGGTATTTTGATCTTTGGTTATCTAGCAGGAGGACCAACTATTGTAACCTTGCCTCTACGGGCGGTGAAATTGCACTCCAGAGTCTTCTTAATGGTGATAGTATTGACATGTTCATCAGCAGCTCAGAGGTGATTAATTATGGGTCCACAGGAATAGTCAAAGGCGGTGTGAGTTTAATTGGCACAATTGCTATTATTCTTTGGATCTAACATAGAGGGATTATTTGAACCATGATCCTGCAGTGGATTTTTATGAATTGTATGGTCCGAATTTGAAGCAAATTGTTGTCCATCTAGTTCAATGGTACAATTTTCAATAAGCTCCTGGTGGTAGTCACAAAATGCATTATTGTCCCACCATGATGGCTTGAACTACCTAGGGTCATATGGTTTAGGGTCCTGTAAGGTGGTGTACGTGCATCTCTTTGGAAATTGTCTGGTTTGACGTGGTTGCCCTTGGTTTTGATTGTTTTGGATGGAATTTGTGGTAGGTTTCGGTGTGGTCAATGGTGTGTTTTGTGGTTGAGCTCCTTTGAGAGTGATTGCATGACTATCATGTTTACTGCTTTAGCATCAACAACATCATCATTGGAGATATGTTTTTTTTTACCCAATATTTTCTTTTGTCAATAGGTGGGTTTTCATTTGTGTTCTTGTTGCCATATTTAAGTTATCCTTTGTCAATAAGGGATTTTTCAAGTTAGAATCATTTTTCAACGAGGTCTGTGAAAGTGGTGCAACAATGAACTTGTATATTGTATCTCAATGGGACAACCATATTTTGGAAAAACATGTTTAGCTTTTCTTTTTTCTGGTATCTCGACAGGGCATCAACTTACTAGACTCTGCCATCTTTGGAAAAATGGGATGAATGTCTTGCTAGTGTCTTCTTGAGTAAGCATGCATAAATTGGAAATGGTAACGTCGGTGTCGATGCTATAGGCATAATTTTGTACAAATTTATCAACAAGTTCTTCGCATGACTTTATTCCTTTGGGAAAGGTAACAAACCATTCAAGTGTGGGACCCTTGAGACTTCTAGAGAATAGTCTCATAAGATAACTATGCTCATATGAAACATCCACGCAATTGGTTGTAAATTCTCTTATGTGCTCAAGGGGATTAGTTTTGCCTTTGTACTTGGTGAAGTTGGGTACCATATATCTTGGAGGGAATTGTGGCATGTAAAAACTCGTGTCAAATGGGTATGGTCATAAGTTGTATGATGTGTGGGTCTTTTTGTGGGACAAATGCATGTTCTTCATTTGTTTTTGCAAGGTCGCGAGTTGAGCTATGAGTGCATCAATTATAGTGTTGTTTGTGGCATCACACATGCTGATAATAGGTATTCAATGAGTTCCCACTTGTTGTGATGATGTGTTATTATTTGGGATGTATTGTTGTGGAATGTATGATGTGTTTTGGTTTGGAATTTGTTGGTATTGAGAATTTTGATTATGAATATGTTGTTGTGTATGGATGTGTGATGTGTATGTAGGAATGTGTACTCCAACAATGTTGGTCTATATTTGAGGAATATGTTGTCCTTGAGTGTTTTGATGCCCAAATGGAGTCATGTGTTGTGTTATTTGATTTTCTTGTCCAAATTGGTAAATGTGGCCATGTGGAATATTGATGTTTTTCCTTTGGGCAATATTGGTGTTGGTATTGATTTGTGATGAAGTATTAACATTTGGTTGAGGTCTTGGAATGGTAATTCATTGTTTGTTCCCATGGCATTAGTTGATGATTTCATTCCCATAACACTAGATGAAGCTCCAAATAAAATGTTTTATGAATTTGTCCCCATTGTATTGGTTGAAGATCCAAAGTTAGCCCCAATAGTTTGTGAAGGAATTGTTGATATTTGCGGGATAGCTTGTGATGTGGCTTGTGCTATAGTTGATGTTCCTGTAATGGTTGTTGTGTTGACCGTGTTAAGGTATTTTGAGTGGAGGTGCCATTAGAGGTAGCATTGATGGTGTTCGTTGCACTTTGTGTGGTGCCACCAATAAATGTATTGTTTGCATTAAATGTTGGGGTTGATTGGTGTTGGAGGTATTGCTTGCATTATTGTTTGCATTATGATCAGGAGAGGCTACCCTTAAGTTGTTAATGTTGAAACCTCATGGTAATTTGGCCCCTTGGTCTAAAAGCATGGCTAGGTATCTCTCTGAATCTTGTAAGATTAATTCCTCCACAAAGGAAGCCACATTGGTATTTTGGGCGACAGCTTCCAAGTCTTCCATGAATACATGTCCATTTTCGTCTCTACATATAAATTGTCCAAAGGGATTGCATGAGGAAGATGCCATGTTCATGTCACTAAAAAGGTTGATGAAAGGTGCCCCCATGTTTGTGTTTAAGTTCATGTCATTAGAAAAGTTGTAGGGGTTGGTGTTTTGTCCAAAAGGGTCCATTTGTCTTCTTTTCCTTTGGAGCCTAGTCTCAACCATATAAGGATTTACTCAAATGAGGGAGGATGATAATGACAACTAAATCTATGAATGAGGATGATATGACACTATGTTTTTGGGTTTTTGGAATAAGGAATGCAATAATGAAAATGTGATAATGTTGTCTAAAGGGATGTCAAATGCAAAGTGAAAATGAGGATTAAAATGAATGGTATGACACTATGTTTTTGTATTTTTTGGAATAAGGGATACAAAATGAGGACTAAAATAAATGGTGGAAGACTAAATTGTTTTAAGAGATGAAAATGCAAAGGTCTAAGGTGCAATTAATTTTGGATGGAATTTTAGGAAAGGTTTACTTAACCACTCAAAGCATGGTCAATGTCTCAATTTGGATTATCAAAGGACTTTTTGGTAGAATTAAATGAAAGGACAAGATGACAAAGTGAGGTTTCCTAACTAGACTTATGAGTTGGAAAGGTATCAAAAAAGGACAATGACTAAAGAAAATGATTTTGACTTAGTCCAATGATAACCTACTCTTGAAGGAAAATATTTTACAAGGTATGACAAGTTTTCCTATTCCAAAGTCTGCAAATATGAGGACCGAAGGACTTGTTTATCCTAAAAATGATGATGGATCCTAAGATGCACTAAAAATTTGTAAAGGTGGACCTATGGTAAAATACAAGCTAAAAGATGCAAATATGAGAGGCTTGAGCAATTCCTTTTCTGATTTTGAATAGAGACCATTGGAAAAATATGTTTGAAAACAATTTGAAAAGATTTGGTCTTGGGTTTGGACAATAACAATGTTTTTCTAAATGATAGCAAATTGCATCATTTTAGGTAACAAATGCATTGCAGGGGATTAAATGTGTCTCAATTTCAACAAATACGTTGTTTCAGGTCATAGATATGGTTCATAAAATCAATTGCATTTTTTTGGAAAGAAAATGTATTGTGTTACAATCAGATGCATTGTTTCAGTTAGCAAATGTGGTTTAGCAGAATGATTGCAGTTTACAGGGTCTTAGATGTAGTTTTGAATGTCGCATGTGTTGCATAGGGTAGCAAATGTGTTGCAGAGTGAATGAAAGTTTGGTTTCTTTGCAATTTTGGAAAAAAATTAGGATTGTTTCAGTTTGAGTGTGTTTTTCAAGATCTATGAAGGATGTTTATTTTTTCATTGTTTTAGAAAACACTTGGAAAACACATGGTTTTGTATTTGAAATTTTAAAACAAGCACAATCATAGGTTTGGTAAGGACTATATTCACTGGATTCCACATGGGTTTCCCCAGCCGCACTTATTCTTAGTGCGTGACTTAGAATCTTGGCCACACTGGCTCCCCCTTACATTGAACTCACTTCTTAGTTCAACCAAGCTTTGACCCCTCATAAATCTCCCATGACAAGCTCTTCACCTCTACTAAGAACCATGAGAATGTGGATGTCTTGGCAATGATCGTTGCTGCACCAGTGAATAGAAAGGGTTTTTGGCAACTACACAAAAGGTTTTTAGTTCGGGCACCCATTCAAGTGGCCACACATGAGGCAATATTAGCTCTGATAAGGAGGAATCCTAGCTTGCAGAGGTTACGCTCCAAAGGGTTTATGGGGATTCACTTGTCTGTGTGACACATCCGCACTCGTAATCCTAAGTTTTCCATTAGGATTCACATTTGTATACTGGTCGGGAGTAACTCGGCTAAAGAGCTTCATAGTCGGTTTGAGTCACCTTGGGGTGAGTACTTTTTCCCACCAAGGAAGGTCCAATTCCTAGAGTTAATAATAGTTTCTCTTGCACTGAGGATCACACAAGTGCGCAAGGGGAGAGAATACTTCTATTATTGAATCGGGGTTACACAAACTAAAAACACTTTTTCATTTTTAATGTCCAAATTGAAATGTGAAGATGGTAAAGGAACATCTAAGAGTTTTTATTTCTCAGGATCACACAAAGTGCAAGAGAATTGCATACACACTCAAAAGCTATCACTACACCACAAGACACAAAAAAAACTTTTTCATTTTAAACCCAACTTAATGTGAGACAAACAATGTTCATTTTAAGCCAATGTCATGAAAATGCATGTAAATTTTAGCCTTTATGAGTTTCAATACAAGATTGTGTTCATTTTAAGCCCATGAGTGAATATGCATGCTCATTTTAAACCCATGAAATGTGAATGCAAGTTGTAGATTGTTTGTTTGTTTGATTTAGGATTGTAAAAGAATTAGAAAATCATCAACAAAAAAAGGTTAGACTCCTTTTCCAACTTGCCACATACTGTAAACAACAGATTAGTAACCCTAAAAATATCTAACCTACTAAACATAAAAGAAAATATGGAAATTATGTCAAAAACTTGAAAATAAAATTTTAGCAGGCAGATGCATCGTTCTGCACCATAAATAAGTTACAACATCGAAAGAAAAATTTACCAGATAGATGTGTCATTCTACATAGCAGATGCATTGCAACAGAGTAGATGCATCATTTGGGTTATCATATGTGTCTTAGAAATGTGAATGCATCATTATGTAGGGTGAATGCATCGCAACACAATGATTGCGGCTCAAAAAGTTGCAAATGTGGTGTTCTATACCTATACTTGTAAATCATGAAAAAGCCACATGAAAATATGCAAAAAAGAGTGTTTTGGCATCGGGTTCACCAATGTAACTTAGGGGAAAATTTAGGTTACCATTATAAAGCATAAACAAACTAAACCCTAGCTAAACAATGAAGAACAATGGAAGAAAATAACATAAAAAATAACAATCTCACCAAGTTTTCATGCCCTCCATGAATCACCTTCATTGCACCTTCTCCATTTGCTGCAATATTATGTTTTCCCTTAGATTTTTGATGAGCAACCTATGACTATGACTATGTCCTAAGCAAACATTGAAGGATTATATTCAATAGATACAAATGCAAGAGTGCAAGTGTGAGATAATCCTAAAGTATGCAAAAAATAGCCAAGCATGATAATGTCTGAAGCATGAAGTCAAGAGCATGAAGTGTGTCAAATGAGGCTAAAATTTTCTTTTTATAGAGAAGCCAATTTTAGATGAATATCCAAGATTGAAAGTTGACAGATGCCCTAAGATCAAAGGCTGCAATTAAATGTGACAACCAACAATTAGGGTTAAGGAAACATAAGGGTGAAATTTGAAATGAAAGGCTAAGATTTGATTTTAGAAAAATGAAATCAATGGACAAAAATGCATGCGACAAGAGAAAATATTGGGCACAAAAAAAGAAAAAGATAGAGAATAAAATAATAATTTAAAATTATTTGATTCAAAGACTAAGTTGACTTTTTGAATTAAAAATTAATTTAATTCAAAAGTGGTGGGACCATGTGACAGTAAATAATTATTTTAAATTATTTACTTAGAGGGAGAAAATAGAAAGTGGAACAATTTTAAATAAATGATTTTATTTAAAATTAGAAAAAGCCAAGATGGATAATTTAATTAAATAAATTATAGGAATTTATTTAATTATAAGAGGACATAAGAAATTAATGACACATTTAAATAAATAAATAAAGTTTATTTATTTAACTAATTAGGAAGGAATAGCGGGGAAATAATAATTAAATAAATTTATGAATTTATTTAATTATAGAGGGACATAAGAAATTAGCAACATATTTAAATAAAATAAATATAATTTATTTATTTAAATGGTCAGGAAGAATAAAAGACATGAATTGATTAAATAATTGAGAATTATTTAGTTAATGGTCGAATTTGGACCATAAGACATAATTAAATATTTAGTTACGTTAAGAAGAAATATGGAGAAAATAAAGTTTGCAGGCCTAGGTCAATTTTACGTGTCTACACTTATTCTCTATGTTGATGACTTGATTCTTATCAGGAGTACCTCATCTATCAATGATAGTATCAAATATGATTTGCGTACTTGGTTTTCCATGACAAACTTGGGCTCATTGCATTACTTTCTTGGAATTGATATCACTTATTCCTATTCCAAGATTACTCATTCTCAACCTAAGTATTCTCTTGATCTACTTGCTCACTTTCTGATGTAATGCAAGGGTCCAAAAACTCTCAAACCATCTCAACTTGACTCAACACAACCAATTCTTGCTTGCTCTTAGAACTAGGACTCATCCTTCCTTCACAAAACCCTTGTTTCAAAACACCCAAACTGAGATCTAGGAAATAATCCTCTTTTTGATTCCTCAAAACACTTCAAACAACATTAGAATGACTGACTCAAACCAAATCCCAACTTAAAAACCTCAAATATTAAAAATTTCAAAATAAACTGACCTAACAACTACTAGGCCCATTTAGGCCACATACACAAAACATCTCCAAACTCCAAGCCCATTTTCCTTTGTGGATGCCACAAACATGTTCGAAAATGCCTGCACAAATCAATAACCATCTCCCATACCATGTTCATGTTATTTTATCAAACACCTATCTTAAACCCTCATTTCTGACTCCACAATAAGATTGTCCCCAATCTGGCCAAATAGGACAATCAACAAATAGTGGACCCAAACTTGTAATTTCACCAAACCCTAATAGGAAATGGATCCAAATACACCTAATAAACCTTTTTAAATGATAATTTCCCAAGAATAACACACACCACGATCAAAAAAATTTAAAACCTCACTATACATTGGTTTTCCAAACCTTTTCCCCATTTTATAGACCTAGGGCATCATAGAATCAACCCAAAACCTTAACCACAGACTTTGCAACCTTAAAAATATGATATAATACATTCAAATTCCTCTATACACTAATTTTCAAGTGATTTTAACACTGATAATTTGAGAAACTCAATTTTCAGTGCTCACTATTACCCTAGAATAGGGTTTTTACCCACCTAGAGAAATCTGTCTATAACTTTCACAAAACTAAATGGTTTTTAATGAAACAAAATGAATATTAAAGAGGATTCATAGGGATAACACTTAAAATGGAGGAGGAGAGGTTTCATGCATATAATATGGTTGTACAATGGCCTGAAATCAAAAAAATATTGGTAAATAATTAAAAAATAGATAATTACATTGAATTTCTTCCTCATACATCATCCCCCTACCTTCCTTGAAGGTTGTGAGGATTCAAAATGCCTTTATAAAGAAAATCCAATTTCCCAAACTAAATTTCTAACTACTTGAATCTTCACATTCCTTCATTTTGCAATTTGTTGCATTTTTACAATTTTTCTATGACAACATTTTGTCAAATTTTTCAACTTTTTACCATTTAGACCCAATGAATCCAAAATGACTATCTAGGACCTATTGCATGCTTTATGTGGATAGTTAGACCTTATTACATCATTATGTTATTAATACTAAATCAAAAACATAAAGTTTCCTCATGGAGGCATGTTCTTGCAAGGGTGCTCCTACACCATAGTTTGGTATCAGAGCTCAGAAAGGTTTGGGTAGAGAAAGAGTATGGTGTTTTTGTTTGTGTTTGTGTGTTTGTGCAATTTTAGGAAGGAACTTGATGGCCAAGATACTAGGTAGAGGAAAAGTGAAGGGACCTAGGTGAGGCAAAGTGAAGAGGAAGCAAGGAGAGAATTTCTTGAGTAAATAGAAGATGGATTTGTTGAGAAGGCACTTGCAGGTAGCAAAGTCACACAAGAAAGCAGAAAAAGAGAGGAAGAGAAAATAGATGAGAAACATAGAGAAAGAGGTAGTAGAACTGAAGCAAGATATATAAAGAGTAGAATTGGAGTTCCAAATGGAGATGGAGTAGTTGCTCAAACAAGCACAAAGTTGGAATTTGACAATGAAAAAGAAAGTTGTATGGCCCATTAAGAAGATAGTCAAAAGGAGAAGACAAATGAAGATAATATAGGAAGAAGAAGAATTTGAAGATGTAGAAGAATAATTTATGATAGATAGATGAAGATCACATGGACATGGTAGCCACTTCAAGACTTCAAGAAGTTGTGATAACAAAGGTGAAGGATGAATTAATTTTGGAGGGAAATGATGAATCCATCTTGAAAACACAAAAAGAGTTGAAGATACATGTTGTAGAGACAATATACCACTCCTTTGTTGTGATAATGCTTTTGATGAGGAATAAACTGATGGAAAATATGCAAAATATGGAAGGAGGACAAAGAGTTGAGATTGAGATTGTGACATATTAGGGCATGAAGGAGCAGATTCATAGAGACAAGACAAGGTGGAAAAAAGTTGGCATAGACCAGCTAAAACCAAAGGTGAAGATGAAATAAGTAGGGAAAAGAAGACCATGAGGAGGAGCATTAATGATGAAGGTTTGTTACATTCAATCCAAGAGTATTTGGAGTTTTCATTTGGCTGGGAGTATGGTGCAGGAGCACCCTTGCAAGAACATGCCTCCATGAGGAAACTTTAGGTTTTTGATTTAGTATTGATAATATCATGATGTAATAAGGTATAAATGGCTACATAAATCTTGTAATAGGTCCTAGATAGTCATTTTGGAGCCATTGGGTCTAAATGGTAAGAAGTTACAAAAATTGACAGAATGTTGTCATAACAAAATTGTAAAAATGCAACAAATTGCAAAATGAAGGAATGTGAAGAGTCAAGTAGTAATAAAGTTAGGTTGGGTCATTTTATTTTCTTTCTAAAGTAATTTTTAAGCCTCACAAACTTTGAGGAAGGCAGGGGGATGATGTATGAGGAAGAAATTCAATGTAATTCTCTATTTTTTTTTGTTATTTATCAACATTTTTCTGATTTCAAGCCATTGTACAACCATATTCTATGAATGAAACCTCTCCTCCTCAATTTTAAGTGATATACCTATGAATCCTCTTTAATATTCATTTTTTTTCTTTAAAAATCATTTAGTTTTGTGAAAATTATAGACATACTTCTCTAGGTGGGTAAAAACCCTATTCTAAGGTAACAGCGAGCACTCAAAATTGAGTTTCTCAAATTCTCACTGTTAAAATATCTTGAAAATTGGTATATACAGGGGTTTTATTGTATTATATCAGATTTTCAAGTTTGTAGAGTTTGTGGTTAAGGTTTTTGGATGATTCTATGATGCCCTAGGTCTGTAAAATGGGGAAAAGGTTTGGAAAACTAGTGTACAGTGAGGTTTTTTAAAGTTTTGATTGTGGTGTGTGTTATTCTTGGGAAGTTATCATTTAAAAAGGTTTATTAGGTGTATTTGGATCCCTCTCCTATCATGGTTTGGTGAAATTACAAGTTTGGGTCCATTATTTGTTGACTGTCATGTTTGGGCAGATTGGGGATAGTCCTATTGTGGAGTCAGAAATGAGGGTTTAAAATAGGTGTTTGATAAAACAACATGAACAAGGTATGGGAGATGGTTTAATTGGTTTGTACAAGAATTTTTTAACATGTTTGTGGCATTCACAAAGGAAAATGGGCTTGGAGTTTGGAGATGTTTTGTGTATGTGGTATAAATGGGCCTAGTTGTTGTTAGGTTAGTCTACTTTGAAAGTTATCATGTTTGAGGTGTTTAAGTTGGGATTGGGTTTGAGTCAGTCATTCTAATGTTTTTTTGAAGTGTTTTGAGGAATAAACAAGAGGATTATTTCCTTGATCTTAGATTGTTATGTTTTGAAACAAGGGTTTTGTGATGGAAGGATGAGTCCTAGTTGTAAGAGAAAGCAAGAATTGGTTGTGTTGAGTCAAGTTGAGATGGTTTGAGAGTTTTGGGGACCCTAAATTGCATCACTTTTAGATGGATAATTTCAAGTCTACACACACTCCCTTTCTATCTTGAGTCAATCTTGAGGATAAGTGTTCCACTACACATATTGATGCCAATTTGTATTGTCAATGTTGAACACACCGAAATACTACGAGAGGGGTTGAATCAGTATGCTTCAAAATTCAATCCCAATTAATAAATTTTAAAGAAAAGTTATACCATTTAAGTATGCACCTACTCAATCAAAGATGAAAGAAGATAAGAATCAACACAAGAACAAAAATGACACCAAGTTTATGTGGAAAACCCCATAGGTTAAAACCATGGTGAGAAATGCTACTAGGAGCTATTGTCCTAATCCAACCTCACAAGTAAATAATAATTTACGAATTTTATTTAGGGATAAAACCAAATAAATATACTAATCCTTGTTTATACAACTTTTTTTTAGTGGCTGAAAATTGAGGAAACTACTACTCCCTAATTGAAAGTTCAAGAATAACTAAAATATTATTGAATTTATGGCTTTAACCACTAATAGTCATCAATTCTACACATTAAGTTTGTAGCTGATCTTGTCACACTCTTCTCATGTACTCACACATCTTCACACACATCCATTATTATCGTCACATATTTTATCTTCTATATATATCATTTGCACTCTTGTAAAATACAAATTTATTCGGGAATTAACAAGAAATTATGAAACTTGTAGTATGTTGACCTACACCTTCAATGGTAGTATACAAAAATGATAAAACATTATTTAAATTTCTCCTAGATGAGTTAGCATGACTCATACAACATATACAAACACTTCTTAGAATCCACTCAATCTTGAACTAGTGGCACACATCACCAACATACCCTAGTTAGCCTCAACAACATAACTTCATAAACTAACTTGAAACAACTGTACAATACTTGAAACAAGAAATATCTTCATGTGCTTCATACCTCAAAAAATATGAGACATGTGAAGTGTCTACACAAACTCATACCACTGATCTACAATATTTTGCTGGCACAAGTAATCAATCATAAGTTTTGTTGACGATTAGGAATCCAAAACCAACTATAACACTCTATCACTTGAAAAATAAACTCATGGAGCACCAAATTACTGGATTCTTCAACATAGCATGTATTTGATATCATTGAGCATATCCTCAAAAATAGTCCAAATCTTTACATCTGGAGGAATCTGGAGCATTCCAACAAGCTTTCATAATCACTTTGCTTTGTCATAGCATAGACCAAAACTATGGCATTTGTAACTTTCATTGTAGAGGGTATAATGACATGAAACCATGGATATAAAAACTATATAACTTTATCAACTTAACTTCATAACCAAAAGACTAAATATTACTTTGCAGAAGGATGTAGACCAAAACATTGTCTCATTTCCTTAGGGTATATACTGAGAAAGTTTTGGACACAAATTTGGCAGCTTATTATTGAGTGTGGTACACAAAAAATAGCAAGATATCATTGTAGACATATTAAAAACATATTAAGACGTGTGCCCACCTCCGCATTATACTTAGGCAACAAAATAATCCATACACTTCAACATGCTGATTTGCACCATTTAGATATCTCTACAAATCAACTATTTCTATAGCATATACAATCTTTAACACATTTTTGACATCAATGACAACCAATATTATCAAGATGCAACAATATTCCTCTTTATCATTGATGGAAAAACCAAAAATATGTGCACAAACACTCCCCTTAGATGCACAATTCTCTCTCCCCCTTTGACATCAAGGGAAATAGGCAAACAAATATTCTTTGTACATACAAATATTATAAACTCCCCCTTAATATATACAACTTTTACTCCCTCTAGGATGTCATAAAAAATATCTTCATATCTACTGATTGTTCTACTTTGCATATGTACATAGAAAAAATAAATATATCTTACATAAAAAATAAACACAACTCACTTGAATGACAAAATGTTCTTGTAGATGGACTTGAGTTGAACGAAACTGATATCTTCCAAAGAAGATGGTGCCTTTTATTTATGAACCATAACATTAGCTTCTGTCAAAAGTCCAGTAATTGAATCCAACCTTAAGCTCACTACTCTCAATTGTTTCACTAGACCTTTGAACTACTCCTTTGATCTTATAGTTGTTGTATTTGGGACTGAAATATTTCCACTTGTTCCCTTATGACACCATCATTGACTTGTATAGGATCATATATTGTAGCCACATTATTTATCTACATTTCAATGGTATTAATTTGACCCTTTATACTCTTTGTTGTTGTTGTCCACTTCAAATAGAAAACATATAAAACTTTGGCTTCCTCCAAGCATTTATGAATATCTTTGATACATGATTACAATCTGGACAATGTGTTTTTATATTTCCCAGAGGCATCATTCAATCTCTTTTCATTGATCTTTGATTTTTCCTACTTGTCCAGATGAGATAAGTAAGTCTCAAAAGACTCCATTAATTTATTCATCTATTTTGTAGGGGGAAATGATGTATCTCTTTTTTCTTTAGACAATTTTTCTTCCAATTTCTTCATTGCCTCTTCCAATATATCAACACTCTTTGTTAGAGTAAAAGGTATTTCCTAATTATTTATTTATTTAATTATTAGGTCCATTTTCCTCTAATTACTTAAAATTACTTAGGTCATGTTATTTTTGTCTTATACCATATAATTGTTGAAATGAACAAGACAACTTAGAGGGGGGTGAATCAGTTTTAGTAAATTAAACCTTCAAAACCCTCAATAGTAAATAGATCCACAAGCATTCATTAAACCCTTATTTTTTTAGAATGATTAAATATGAAATGTAGTTAACATAAGCTGAAATCACAACACCATACACATGAGAATACAAAATTTACGTGGAAATCCCAATAAGGGAAAAACCACAGTGAGGATTAGCTCATAATAGAAGTAATAGAAAAATCAGTACAAAGGGGCTCACTACCAAAATATGACACACTATCCAAAGAGGCTCATAGCTAGGGCTCATTGTGACATAAAGAATACAAGAAGATAGATGAAGAATGTTTCATAGAGAAACACTTCTCAATGCAATGAGGAGTCCACCATAATTTCTCGCACACTTTCACAGTCCCACATGGAATATTTTGGATGCCTTCAGTTCACTTCCTTCAGGAACCCTAACATGAGGTTCACAATGCTCTTCTCAAATTCACATCTCACACACTTTACTCGCATCACTCTTCTCATCTATCTTGCTTCTTACTCTTTCACCCTCTCTTGCATCAACACCATATTTATATCAAGTTCTAGCTCAAAAACTTTCTCCAATGTCAACCACTAGTCATTATACATTCAAATTTGAAAATAGGTTTTTACCCAAAAATTCCCATGGTGTAGAGGAATAAAGAGTGACCTATAAGAATCCTTAATTAGGAACCAAATAGATCCCAACACACTTCAACACACTTCCAAAAACCTTGCATGTAGTGTTAAACACAAGTTCAACCAACACCCATGCAAAACACCATAGACATTAATTACATGCTTCCTTAGATCAAGCCAAAAGTTCTAGAAAGCATAATTCACTTGAGCTTAATCTAGAAAAATCCATGAACTACTTAATATTTATCAAATACTTCAAACAAGCTTCACATCAACAACTACTTTAACTCAGGACAACTAATAACCCTTGTTTGCATACTGATAAATGAAACTTACACTATATTGCACCAAATTAAATAAAAACTTGACCATAGAAAGATAAAAGCATTATAAGAACTTCCCAAAACCACACAACCTGAATCCAAATAGTATAGAAATGTGAAGCAAATAAATTTCTCCCAGACAATAGAAAACATCATTGAACAATTGGTTCACACATTGGTGAAAATATCTTGCACTGTACAATGATCCAGACACCCAAATTCTAAATATAGCAACCTTTTTCAACCTTGAATAACATATAAGATCCACGTACACATAACATCAACATAGAAAGAATGTGAAGCACAACATAGTTTACTCTATTAAATTTTCTCAAAAGAACTTGGAAAGAAAGTACTAGAACCAACATCTCATCTCATTACTTCATTCAAACTCATCTTCAGACTTCTACAAAAAAATAATAGCTCCATGTAATCACAACACTTCGTCAAGGTCTCAACTACACATGCACAACCTATTTTCCTCTTTTCACAATTTTCTCAATATCTGAAACATCTTCATCCCATAGTTGACATCAATGACAACACCAGTCTACAGACTTCCCATTGAAATAAATGACAACACCATCATTCTTGCAAAAATATCCCCCTTTGTCATTGATGGAAACACAAGATGTGAAAAGCCACCAAAGATCACACAATAGTTTTGAGCACTCTCTCATGATCCTCTCCCCTTGAGTGGATAAATTATTATTTTTCACATGATTTTCTCTCCCTGAGTAAGTAAGTTCTTTTTCACATGATTCTCTCTCCCCCTTTGATATGAATGGAAAAGGATAAAATGTTTTACATTTTCCTCCCTCTTTGATACTAAACCAAATTCACTTGCTTTGAATACTCCCCTTTAGGAGCACACCCAACTAAATTAACATAATAACAACACATGACACTAATTACTACCCCTAAGTTTCCAAAAACATTAGTCTAGAAAAGAGATAGATCCATAGATCCACTAGACTAATGCACCTATTTATGCATCTAGTTCAAGAAAGGAGGGGAAATAACCCCCAACTTCTCCTGAAGATACTCAAAAGTATCCTTAAGAATAGCCTTAGTAAATATTTCAGCAATCTAATCCTTTGTAGGAACCTACTCAAGCTTCACTTCATTCTCCATAACCTTCTCTCTCAAAAAGTGATATCTGATAGATATATGCTTTTTCTTTGAATGCATCACTATATTCCTAGAAATGTTTATTCCACTCGTATTATCATAGAAGATAGATATAGGTTCATCAGATACAATTCAGATATCCTTCAATGTTTATCTCATCCATAATAAATGTGTGCAACATGATGTTGTTGCAATATACTCATCCTCTATAGTGGATAAAGAAACTAAATCATGTCTCACACTCAGCCATGATACCAAACTACATCCAAGAAAGAATGCACCACCACTTGTACTTTTCCAGACATTAACACAACCAACCCAATCTACATCTATATAAGAATTTAATGTGAAATTGGTATCCTTAGGATACCACAAACCATAATATGGTGTCCGTCTTAAATGTTTGAATATTCTCTTCACTGTTGCAACATGTGTTTCTTTAGGATCTTCTTGAAATCTAGTAACAAGACAAATTGTATGTGTGATATCCGGTCTAGTAGTAGTAAAAAATAGTAATCCACCAATCATAGATCTATACTTGCTTTGATCAACCTTAGGTGAATCATCATCCTTGCTTAATTTACAACCAGTCACCATAGGATTACATACATGTTTGGAATCATCCATTCCAAACTTCTTCAACATTTCTTTGACATACTTAGACTATGAAATGAAAATCCCTTTATCTTTTTTATTGATCTGTAGCCCAAGGAAGAAAGTCATCTCCCCAAACATTGACATCTCAAATTCTTTCTGCATTTCTTCAATAAAATTCTTGCACATAGCCTCATTTTCACCAAAGATAATATCATCTGCATATACAACTACTATCAAGATTTTTTCTTCCTATATTTTAAAGTAAATATTACTATATGTTGAGACCTTGTTCAAACCTTGCTATATCAAAAACCTTTCCAATCTTGCATACCAAGCTCTAGGAGCTTGCTTCAAACTATATAGTCTTCTTCAATTTTCATACCATGTTGAGTTGATTTGAAAATTGAAAACCTTTCAGTTGTTCCATATAAACCTCTTCTTCGAATTCTCTATTCAAAAAGGAAGACTTCACATCCATTTGATAGAACTTAAAATATTTATGTGTTTCAAATGCCAAAAACATTTTGATAGCTTTCATCCTATCCACAGGAGAAAAATTCTCCTCAAAATATATACCTTCTACTTGTGAGTAACCCTTACACACAAGTCTTTCTTTGTTCCTAACTACTTCTCCATTCTCATTTAGCTTGTTCTTGAATACCCATTTAGTTCCAATTATGTTCATGTTTTTTAATCTAGGGACCAATTTCCAAGTCCGATTCTTCTCTATCTACATAAGTTCTTCTTTTGTTGCCTTCATCCAATTTTCATCCTTACATTATTCACTCACTGATTTAGGTTCAACTTTAGAAAGTAAGCAAAATTTTACCTCAACCTTAGCAGCTTTGCTTCTTGTCAATACACCTTTCTTCTTGTCTCCAATGATCTGATCTTCAGAATGATTCTTTTGCACATACTTAAGGGTTTTAGGGGTCTTCTTCGGAGCTTCTTCCTCTTCATTCTACACTTCTTGTTCATCAATTATTCCTTCTACTTATCTGTAATTAGGTTCATCTAACACATATCCATCTACTGCAATAGAATTCTGCAAGTTTTTATCAACTTTAACATTTGTACTTTCAACTATCTTTCTCAACCTTTTTTTATAAAATTTGTAAGCTTTTATTTTAATAGAATATCCATGTAAGATACCCTCATTAGACCTTACATCAAACTTTCCTAATTTTTATTCATTCTATTGATATAACATTTGCTTCCAAATACTCTAAAGTACTTCATAGTAGGAATCTTTCCATACCATGGCTCATAAGGAGTCTTTGTGCTATTAGCTTTAGCTTGAACTCTGTTAAGTATGTAAATAGTAGTATGAATAGATTCTCTCTTGTATACTTCTAGTAGATTTTCCTCTTTCATCATAGTCCTTGCAACTTCTTGAATAGTTTTGTTTTTCCTTTCAACAACTCCATTATGTTGAGGACTTCTAGGGGCAAACAAATTCCTCTTTATTCCATGAACTTCACAAAACATATTAAACTCATTGGAGGTGAATTCACCACCTCTATCAGACCTCAAACACTTTGTTTTCAAATCCATTTCATTCTCAACCAAAGATTTAAATGCCTTAAATTTATCTAATGCATCAAATTTCTCTCTAAGAAAAGTAACCCATGTCATTCTAGAGTAATAATCAACCAAAAGCATAAAGCACCTATCACCTTGTAAACTTCTCACCCTTATAGGAACACAAAGATCTATATGCACCAATTCCAATAGTTTGGTATTAAATTGTTCCTTTCCCGTAAATCTACTCTTTGTTTGTTTTCCAAATTAACAACTCTCGCAAACAACATTGATAGGTTTTATGATCTTAATAGATCTCTCACAACATGAACCAAACTAATTATTTCCAGATTATCAAAATTCATGTGACAAATCCTCTAGTGCCATAGCCAACTATCATTAATGTATAACATAAATCAATGACCATTAGCACCCTTAAGCTAATAGATTTTTCCATCTCTTCTCTTTCCTACAACAATCACATTTCTGGACCCTATCTGGATCTCACATGCTTCATCCTTAAAAAAAAGATTGTACCATTTGCTACACATTTGTTCAACAATCAAGAGATTATGTATTAATCCCTCAACATAGTAAACATTGTCAGTATTATGCTTTCCATAAAAATTGATTGAACCTAATCCACAAATCTTAGCTCCTAAATCATCTCCAAATTTAACTAACCCCCCATCATATTTTTAAAGTTTAACAGACTTACTTTTGTCTTTGGTCATATGATTAGAACAACCACTATCAACAACCCACTAATTATTATCTTCTTTGACATGAAAAGAAGATACCAAAGTACCTTCAAAATTTTCCTTCATCTTTGGAATACTTTCCTTCACACAACTTTAAGGGTTAGCAGAACCAAATTTTTCTTTTATAGCCAAAAACAGACATTCATTATCATCAAAATCTCCTTAATTAGATTCATCATAAGAAATAATAGCATCTTCTTTCAAATAGCAAGCTTTTTTAATCATATTTCCTTTATTTTCCTTGTTCTTATAGTTTAAATCTCTCTTTGGACATCTAGAATCATAATGAACTATACCACCACAGCTAAAACATTTGAAAGGTAATTTAGCTTGATACTTATCAATTCCCTTTTTCATCTTCCTCACAAAGTTAGCTTCCAAATCATCAAGATCTTCACCTAAATCTTCAACCTTCTCTAATTTCTTAGCCTTGAAAGCAGTCTCAAATTTTGTGCCTTTCTTCATTTTTCTCATTTCAAATGTAGTTAGAGTACCAATCAACTGATCTATGGAATATTTATCAAAATCAACTATTTCCTCAATAACAAATACCTTTTCACTATAACAATCTAGAAGAGATCTGATAATTTTCTTCACCACTTTAGTTTCTTTAACTATTATAGCAAAACCTCTCATATCACTCACCAATTCATCAATTCTCTGAATGTAGGCTTTAATTATTTCATCCTTAGACATATGCATCATTTCAAACTATGCCTTCAATTTTTGCAACTTTTCTTGCTTAACCTTCAGATATCCTTCATAGATGCTTTCTAACTTATCAAAAAATTCTTTAGCAGTCTTCAAACTCATAACTTTAACTAATTTAGTTTTTGAAAGACTATTCATAATAATAAATCTTTCCTTCACATTGATCTCATGCATCTTGATTTATGCACTTGTACTTGGACAATTTGAAGGTGGAGTATATGCATTCTAATAAGCCTTCTCAATCTCATATCCTTGAGTAGACAAGTATCCTTCCATGTTTTTCTTCTAGAAAGCATAGTCTGAGCCATCAAATCTAGGATATTCCAAAGGAATCTCGTTCACCATTCTAGATCTACCTCAAGTGGTTAAGCTCTTATTCAAGGAACTTCACTCTGATACCAATTGTTGAAATGAACAAGAAAACTAAAAAGGAGGGTGAATCATTTGTAGCAAATTAAACCTTCAAAACCCTCAACAATAAAAAAATCCACAAGTATTCATTAAACACTTATTCTATTAGAATGATTAAACATGAAATGCAGATAACAAAAACTAAAATCACAACACCTTACACATGAGAACACCAGATTTATGTGGAAAACCCAATGAGGGAAAAACTACGGTGTGGTTTAGCTCACAATATAAGTAATAGCAAAATCAATAAAAGGGGCTCGACAAATTGTCCAAAAAGGCTCACAGCCAGAGCTCGCTGCCACAAAAAAATATAAGAATATAGAAGAAGAATGTTACATAGAGAAACACTTCTCAATGCAACAAGGACTCCACCACAATTTCTCACACACTTTTGTAGTCTCACATGAAATATTTTGGATGCCTTCAACTCACTACCTTAAAGAACCCTAACATGAAGTTCACACTGCTCTACTCAAATTTGCATCACACACACTTTACTCGCATCACTCTTTTCATACATCTTGCTTCTTACTCTTTCACCCTCTCTTGCATCAACACCATACATATTTATATCAAGTTATATCTCAAAAACTTTCTTCAATGTCGACCACTAGTTGTTATATGTTCAAATTTGAAAATTGGTTAGCACCCAAAGATTCCCACGGTGGATAGGAACAAAAGGTGACCTACAAAATTCCTTAATTAGGACCTAAATAGATCCCAACACACTTCAACACACTTCCACAAACCTCTCATGTAGTGTTAAACACAAGGTCAACCAACAACCGTGCAAAACACCATAGGCATTAATTACACACTTCCTTAGATCAAGAAAAAAGTTTTGGATAGCATAATTCACTTGAACTTAATCTAGAACAATCCATAAACTAATTAAGATTCAACAAATACTTCAACCAAGCTTCAAATCAACAACTAATTTAACTCAGGACAACTAATAACCCTTTTTTGCATACTGATAAATGAAACTTACACTATATTGCACCAAATCAACTAAAAAATTGATCACAAAAAGATAAAATCACTATAAGAAACTTCCCAAAACTGCACAACTTGAATCCAAATAGCGAAGAAATGCTATGCAAATACATTTCCCCTGGACACCAAAAAACATCACTGAACAATTGGTTCACACACTGGTGAAAATATCCCACACTGTACAACAATCCAAACACCCAAATTATAAATATAGAAACCTTTTTCAACCTTGAATAACCTATAATATCTACATAGGAATAGCATCAAAATAGAAAGAACACGGATCACAACCAGACCGTACGATGAATATTTGCACAACATAGTTTACTCTGTTTATTAAATTTTCTCAAAAGCACTTGGAAACCAAGTACCAAAACCAACATCTCAGCACATTACTTTATTCAAACTCATCTTCAAACTTATGCAACAAAATAATAGCTCCATGTACTCACAACACTTCCTCAAGGTCTCAACTACACATGCACAACATGTTTTCCTCTTTTCATAATTTTCTCAATATCCTCAACATCTTCATCCCATAGTTGACATCAATGACAACACCAGTCAGTAGAATTCTTGTTGACATCAATGCCAACACCATCATTATTGCAACAAGGATGAGGACACATGTCATGATCTTGTTTCATCCTCACCTAGGGTTACTAGGTTAATTATCATTTTATAAAGATTCTCTTTTGTATAATTATTAAGATGGGCATTCATAATGATTCATGCTTTTTTGGATCAATAGCTCTTGGCCTCCATATCTTTTATATTCTCTCATTTTGTGATAGGTGTTTGATTGCAAGTGATCCTTGGGAGCTATGGAGTTTATTTTCCCAACTTCAACATGGTATCAAAGCATGGATTCAATGAACCCCTTTCTCGATGTCTGAGTTATTCCTTCGACAAGGGTTAAAGGATTTAGATCTAGAATATCCATTACTTTTTTTCAATTTTTGGAGGTGGTAAATTTTTGGTGCATCCAATATCAAATCAAAGTCTTCCATTGGATTCAGAGCCATCAAGAATGTGAATTTTTACTTTTTTTGGGCTTGATTTGGACTCTTAAGGTCAGATCTACAAGGGTTTGAAGTAGTTACTTATTTTCCAAATCTAGAAGGTAGCTACAATTTCAAATATTTTGGCATGAAAAGGAACTTGTCATTGGATTCAAGAGGCTGACTAAGTGAATTTTAACTATAAATTCACCTTTTTCTCTTTTGAAGAGGATTTTTTTCCATGTGGTTTTCTCCTTTTCTCTAGTTTTGAGAGATATTTTGTTTTATATGGGTAACTCACCAGGACTTGTTTGTTGGGACCCATCATGCATTCATCTTTAGAGGTTTCAGATTCTCCCTATGTTTCACTTAAGGGGGGTGTTAGAGTAAAAGGAATTTCATAATTAATTATTTCTTTAATTATTAGGTCCCTTTTCCTCTAATTACTTATTCTTACTTAGGTCATGTTCTTGTTATGTCTCATATCATAGTATTAGGACACATGTCATGATCTTTTTTTATCCTCACTTAGGGTTTCTACATTAATTATCCTTTTATAAGGGTTCTCTTGTGTATAATCATTAAGATGCACATTCATAATGATTCATGTTTTTTGGTTCAATAACTCTTGGCCACCATAGCCTTGATATTATCTCCTTTTGTGATAAGTTTTTGATTGCAGATGATTTTTCCAAAGTTCAACATGGTATCAGAGAATGGATTGAGAGAACCCCTTTCCAATTTTTGAGTTTTTCCTTCGACAAGGGTTATAAGATTTAGATCTAGAATATCCATTGTTTTTTTGAAATTTTTAGAGGTGGGAAATTTTTAGTGCATCTAGGATCAAATAAAAGTCTTCCATTGGATTCAGAGCCTTTAGGAAAGTCAGTTTTTCCTTTTTTTTGGCCTAATTTGGACTCCCAAGGTCAAATCTGCAAAGGTTTGAAGCAGTTGTTTTTTTCTAGATCTAGAAGGTAGCTGCAATTTTAGAGCATTTTGGCACAAAAAGGACCTCAGTATTGGATTTAAGACACTGATTTGATGAATTTTGACTATAAATTCACCTTTCTCTCTTTTGGAGTAGTTTTTCCCATGTGGTTTTCTCCTTTTCTCTATTTTTGAGAGATATTTTGTTTGTACATGGGTACCTCACCAGGCTTTGTTTGTTGGGACCCATCATGCATTCATATTTAGAGGTTTGAGCTTCTCCATAAGTTTCACTTAAGGGGGGTGTTAGAGTAAAAGGAATTTCCTAATTAATTGTTTCTTTAATTATTAGATCCCTTTTCCTCTAATTAATTAAGCTTACTTAGGTCATGTTCTTTTTATGTCTCATATCATAGGATGAGGACATATGTCATGATCTTGTTTTATCCTCACCTAAGGTTTCTAAGTTAATTATCCTTTTATAAATATTCTCTTTTGTGTAATCATTAATCTGCTCATTCATAATGATTCATGGTTTTTTTTATCAATATCTCTTAGCCATGATAACTTTTCTATTCTCTCTTTCTGTGATAGGTGTTATTGTAGGTGAACCTTGGGAGCTATGGAGTTTATTTTTCCCAACCTCAACACTCTCCACCTATTTTTTTAGAAACTCTTATCTTGCTGTGGAGTGGAGTATATCTCCAAGTTTCATTTTAAGTAGGGGATACATACTAGATAAATTAACTTTCCCATCAATGCAAAAATTAGGGAGACACTACTGGTTGAATCTATATTTCTTGTGCCAAGAAATCCTTTACAGAGTCCACCAGAGAAGAGTATGACTTATCTAGTATTTCTTCTTCAACACTCTTCTCCTTATTCTTTTTTCCTTCTCCTTATCCTTTTCCTTATATTTTTCCTTCTCCTCCATTTATTTCTCCTTACTAAAGACATCCTTCTCTTTTTGCAAATTGGAGACACCTTGTTCTTCTTGCTGACCAAAAACATTTTTTTGCATCAGATTCAAAAAATTATACAAAATTGAATCCATAAACCATTGCATAATAATTATCATTGATTGTGGAAATATGATATCATTAACAAAAGCAACTTGTTATTCTTGCTAGTTAGAGATAACTTTCCAATTTGTATCTTTCAGAGGGGGCTCATTAATAGTGTCATGCTCTTTTGGAGGTTCCTATACATTCACTTCAACATTAGTTTTTATTTCTTTGATGATATTCTTTCTAATTTATTTTGTTTCACTCTGAATCTACTTTTTAATTTCATCATCCATACTTATTAGAAGATCTATCCTTCACTTTGAGCAAATATCCTTAGCTTTCTTCCAAACTATCTTGTCCTTTTCTATTTGAGAGAAAGAGGAACTGACCTTGTTGATAGACCGTTGTATCAACTCCTCATCAACCTTGATTACATTCTCTTTTTTTTCTCAAAGCCTATTGTAGCCTTTTCAAATCTTTATCAACAATGTTACTGAAAGATATGTTTTGTTTGAGCATATACTCAATGATAGCCTTTTCAATTGTCTTTTGATCTTCTAAAGGGAGTTCCAGATGGAGTGCTATAGTTTCATCTAACAAACCATGACTAATATTTCCATTCAAGATAGCTTCAAACTCAAGGGGTTCATATGAGACTAGAGGAGTATGTTCTATTTTCTCTTCTATTTTCTTCCCATTCTTTTTCTTATTAGAGGTGCCTTCATCTTCAACTTCTTACTCCTCTTCAATTTCTTCCTAATCTATCTTCCTCCTCTTTTCATTCTTCTTATCCCCATTATGCACAGTTTTGTGGTCTTCTTTTTTGCAAGAGTTTCCAATGAATATCTTCTTCTTGCACAATAGACTATATAGATCTAGTGGGTTGCAAAGTGGATCTACTAGACCTTCTTGGTTCTTTACTAGCTTCTGGAGGAACATATTTAGCCTTAGAACTCTTTGTAGGGATATCATATGTAGACTTTGGAGAAAGACCCCATTTGTTGTGAATCTCATTCTTTTGTTTTTCAAAATTCTCCTTTGCATGCTTATTATACAACTTATCCATTATCTCAACATTTGTATCTTTTGGCTTCTTCAACAAGATAACCACATATCCATGTACATATTCAAATGCAACCTCATAAGGAAATTCAGGAACCCATGAGGTTCTAGGCTCTACAACTTCCATGTAACAATGATCCTTATCCACCATGAATGTTACCTTTTTCTTATACTTTTGGACCAAATCAGATGGTATCCTTTCTCTACTATGCATCTCTATTTCCAAATTTTTAAATAATATATAGAATAAAGTAGTGTATGCTTTCTTGTATTGAAAACCTCCCATATGATTTATGATCTGAGTAGCTACTAGAAAGAATTTATCCCATATTTTTCCTTTAAAACTAGGTAATTCATTCAATAAATAGAATGTAAGGAAAATGATCAATGAACCAAACATGAAATTGTATCTGGCTTCCTTTTTCCTCTTCAAATTCTCCATCAACCACTCTCTCAATAATTCACAAATATCAAAATCATCTCCTTCATTCACCATCTAATAGGCAGTATGAATTACGATGGAAGTGGCAGTGGCAGAACCTTCTCTATTTATGAAGTAAATTTTATAGGCAATCCCCATAGAGGCATAGCAGACTCTGAGATCATGGAAATCTTTCATATTTAGGGTTCTTTTATTATTTTTTTCTCTAGTAAGCTCCATAACCCTTCCATTCTTTATAGACTTCAACACTAGGACTCATCCCCAAGCACACATACTAGTGACTACCCTAATTGGTTCTTTTGTAATCGTATAGGGCTTATCCAACAAAATAAGTTCTTCATGAATGTAACTTAGAATAATTCTTACCAATTCTTTGCAATAAAAAAGTTTGGAAAATATTTCTAGATTTACAACCCTTTTGCACCCACATTTGCATATTCAGGCTTGTAAATTCCATTCTCATTTAGGAGTTCATGTTAGACCACTTCAAATGATGATGTATGATCAATTTCATTCAATTGGGCATGGATATAGATTCTTACATCTTCAGAGTTGTCGTGTAGAAAAATACATACCTTTGCATTTTCACACTTGCTTGGGCCTACCTTGCTTTATTTATCAGAATGGGAATAAGAAAAAAATAAGGGCTTCTTAGTCCTCCGAGAGGTTTTTTTCAAAGATTTCTTTAGATCTAGTTTTGACATCCTATTGGAACTGTAAATTTTTTAAAATTTTACAGTTGTTTATATTCATGAGTTTCCAAAGAAGTCCATACCATAAGCACATGAATCCCCTCTTCATAAAATATTTTCCCATATTTTATTATTTGGTCCTATAGAATTCACCTGTCCCTGAGTATTTGGATGTATAAACCATATCAACGTAACATGTTGCAGGTCTCACTGATCCCAAAAAAATCATTTTATACTAATGCATGCCTTTTTTTAGCATATCGACAAGAGGTCAAAAATGTCTCAGCGGCCAGAGAAAACACATCGACATGATGTAGTTTGCAGTCTTAGCGACACAGGGATCCTATCGACAAGACAGTGGTCATCGGTATAAGTCATAGCGGGCACATGCGTGTCTTATCGATGAAGCACAAAAGAGGTATGTCACCCAGACTTAAGCTGTCAGTGTGATGTCTTGGAGCATTCATTTGGTCTCATTGAAAAAGCAAGAGTGGATTCCATCGTTGTCATCGAGATGAAGTCAAGGAGACTTACCGACCCCCTATGTCACAGCGAAAAGTGTTGTATTGGTAAAGACTTGGCAACACATTTGGAGGGATTGGTCATCAGCGAGACAAACTTCATCGGTGAGAGCTAGGAGAGTCATACCGAGTGTTGCTTCATCGGAAGGAAAACCACTATGTCTCAGCGATCAAAATAGACTAAAGGAAATTTCTTGAAAAGACACAAAGTAATCTGTGGAGCATCTACCTGACTCACAATGTTACATCGATAGGCTTCATCGACGAGAGTTACAATGATATACATAAGATCGAAAGGATAACTATCGGGAAGACTCATAACATCAATATAACTACAAGAAAACTTGGTGATAGAAGTGAAGATATAGATAGGCTATCAGTGAGACTTAGAACATCGATGAGACTACAGGACATCAAAGCGATATATGATCTGCGGTAGTCGGACAAACTCAAGGTGTCGGCGGAACTACATGATGTCTTTGTGGGTGTCTGATGAACGTTAGTAAAAGCCCGAATACATGGATCATCTAGGATTTGAATACAAATGGATGTGACTTTTCATGTGGCCAATATATAAATACCCATTTTTGACAGCGAGACAAATAGAGAGAGCAGAGATCAAATAAAAATACAATAGATCACAAAATACTTACAATTTTTGAGACTACGATGCATGTTTGAAACAATGGAGATTTCAATTGAATTCATTTGATGTGGTGACATTTTTCTAGTTTCAATTTTTTTTTGTGCTAATTGAAAGTATTGTTGAAGTTGTCTCCAAGGTTGATGTTTTCTAATTGTTTAAACTGATGTATCAAGGATATTTTTCAGTTTATCAGTGCACATTTGTTGTATCTGTATGATTGGATTAATTGGTTCTTTCAAGGAAAGATTAAATCCTTTTAGTCAATCATAGTAATTAGGAAATCTCATTTGGATCATTAAGAAGAACTCAGTAGTCACATCCTTGCATGTTTATACCAGTTATAAGCTTGAAATGGAATGCCAAACAATTTGAGTGTCTGCTAGAAAGAAGTTACCCATTTCAGATTTTCATTTGACTCTGTACACCCAATAAGGCACTAGTCTCTACTATTTCATTGTTTAGTTTCATTCATTTTTACATATGAACACATTAGATTTTAGCCTTGATTTTGCTTATACAATTTATACCAAAATATCTATTTATCCATTCCTATTTTCCTATGTGGGTAAATTATTTTGGGAAATAAACAAAGGTCAAGTCTTCCTCATTGCTATAGGTTTACCCTACTAGGTCTAGCAGCACCTAAAGAGTAGAAGGTTCAATTCATTTGGCCTTTTCTATTACCCTAAAATGTTGTGAAATCTTGGCAACCTTTCATGGTTCAAACCTACGTTTTTGAGAGCTAACAAATTGGTGACTCTGCTGGGGAATAACATCAAAAAATTAGGTTCCAACCTTTCCATGTAAAGAGTCAATATAAATTTCACATTTGGAGTGAGGAGATTCCGCTGGGGAAAATCAAAAATAATTTTAAAAGAATCATTTTCCTACTTTTGGAAAAGTAGGTGGCGACTCTGGTAAAAACTTGATGAAGAATGGATAGACAATTTGTGTATGGAACAAAATAATATTTTAGAAGGCAGCCATTGATAAGAGAAATTAAAGAATTGAAAAAGCAACAGCTGCAATTGGAGAAAGAAACACTACAATTGAACCAAAAAATGTTACAATCAAGATAATTCTACAAAATAATGAATACACAAATGTAGGCAGGCATTGGACCCCTCAAGTGCCAGATAATACAATTGGAAATCTTCACAATAGAGGCAATGCATATCATGCATAGGAGGACATTTATTCACTACAACCATCCAAGCAAATAAATTCTTATCCAGTCCCTCCTAGACAAAGACTGGTAAGTTATCAAGATTATCAATATGATCAATGTGAAGTGCAACACAACTCCAGCCCACTTGGAAGTGTCAGTTAGAATCTGCAGCAAGGTACGTATCAAAACCAACAATCTAAAAATGATGAATGTTTCAAAAATATTTTGGATGCCTTTCTTGACATAAGGAGATATAGAGGAGAATCTAGGCACTCTTTGCTCTGTAGAATGGCAGATATTTGTGGGAAAATACCTATTAATTTCCCACCTAGTAGGTCTGAGATCATTCAGCAGTTCATGAAAGTGTATGAGCCAAACCCAATTTATTGGCCTGAATCATGGATACTAGTTTCTCTTTATCAACTAGATGAATGGACTGATATTGTAGATAGGAAAAAGTATCAAGACAATGGTGACATCATTGATGAGGATGGAGAGGTTAATCTAATAATGCATTCAATAGAAGAACCAGGCGCAAATGAAAATAATTCCTATGATAGGCTATGTGAGGAAGATGAAAATATGGATGGTATCTCCTGCATAATAGAATGTGGCAGTGCGTGTTACGAGGGATCCATTGAATACTCAAATTATGAAGACAAGTCGATGCATTTTGATCTACAACAAGGAGATATTTTCAGCTCTTATGGGGATCAAGAAGAGGGAGAAATAATGGAAGATATGGAAGAAGAAACATGTTCACTCAGCAGTGAGAAAATTTCAGATTTGCTAACTCTTGAATACCAGAGACGTGCACACAAGGGTGATTCTAAAGTCTTATGTCTAGCCTACATTTTCTTTGATAGTGAAAGTTCTTTGTACAATGATTCATATGACTCCCAGTGCATTTCTCAAAATGATGGAGAAACCTTTGAAGTTGATCAAAAATCTATATCCATTCAAGAAGAGGTATGTGATTTAGAAATTTCCAACTCATGTGGAGAAGACATTTATTTGCATACCAAGGATGAAAGGAGTCCAGCCTTGATTGGTTTGGATATGAATGATATTGAGGATATGAATCATATTCTAGTGTCATCTCTAAATGGTGATATAGAAGAGGTGCAAAATGTCTTAGATATGTTTTTCACAAACTGTGTTGATATGACAGAGCATTTAGATTTGTGTGAGAAGCATTCGAATCTTGAGATGAGTGACACATATGATCATGATTTTTTCCCTCCTCATGTACATGAAAGTTGTATTCCTTGGTTGTATTATGATTGCAAATTGCTTGTGCAGATTAATCTTAGCCATATGATGAATAAAGAATGTTTTCAGTTTTCAAATCAGCAGGGATATCATTTCATGACGCAAGACCCAAATCGGAATGGGGGAAATAGTTGCAAATATCTTTATGACAGAAAGAGTAGCAAGGAGGATGACATGAATAATTTCAAGAGAAGTTCACTGAGTTCAAATCAGAATAAAATTTATGACAGAGGAAAGTATGGGCCTTTTTTTTGGGTGGCCTTGATCCATCATTTACCAAAATGAATTCTGATTTTGTTGCCAAAGGAATACAGAGGATTAAGGGTTTCCAGTGCATGGACAACTTTTGACAATCCTCTCAAAAATTTCTCTTCCATGCACAGTAGTCTAGGAAATAAAAGGAACAGGAATTTCCAGTACATGGACAATCCTGAAATTCCTTCTTTTAAAATAAATCTATCCATGTACAGTAGTATAAGGTCATGTTCATCTCCATTTCCATTCATTCCATCTTGCTCACTGGTCCATAACCTTGAAAGTTTGGTCTACTCACCTAGAAATCTGGATCCTTGCAATGATCTCACAATCATTCATCCCCATACGAAGCCACTATTGGAATTGTAAAATTTTGAAAATTTTACAGTTGTTTATATTCATGAGTTTCCAAAGAAGTCCATACCATAAGCACAAGAATCCCCTCTTCATAACGTATTTGCCCATATTTTATTATTTGGTCCCATAGAATTCACTTGTCCCTAAGCATTTGGATGTATAAACCATATCGGCGTAACATGTTGCAGGTCTCATCGATCCTAAAAAAATCATTTTATACTAACGCTTGTCTTTTTTAGCATATCGGCAAGAGGTTAGAAATGTCTTAGTGACTAGAGGATACACATCAAAATGATGCAGTTTGTAGTCTCAGTGACACAGGGATCCTATCGTCAAGATAGTGGTCATCAATATAAGTCATAGCGGGCACATGTGTGTCTTACCGATGAAGCAAAAAAGAGGTATGTCGCCTAGACTTAAGCCATCAGTGTGATGTCCCAGAGCATTCATTTTGTCTCACCAAAAAAGAAAGAGTGGATTTCATCATTGTCATCGGGATGAAGTTAGGGAGTCTTACCAACCCCCTATGTCATAGCGACAAGTGTTGTATTGGTAAAGACTAGGTGACACATTTGGAGGGATTGGTCATCAGCGAGACAGATTTCATTGGTGAGAGCTAGGAGAGTCATACCGAGTGTTGCTTCATCAGAAGGAAAACCACTATGTCTCAGTGATCAAAACAAACTGAAGGAAATTTCTTGACAAGACACGAAGTAATCTATGGAGCATCTTCCCGACTCACAATGTTATAGTGATATGCTTCATCAGCGAGAGTTACAACAATATACATAAGACCGAAAGGATAACTATTGGGAAGACTCATAACATCATTATAACTACAAGACAACTTGGCGATAGAAGTGAAGATACCAATAGGCTATCGGTAAGACTCAGAACATTGATGAGACTGCAAGACATCAAAGCGATATATGATCTGTGGTAGTCAAAGAGACTCAAGGCGTCGGCGAAACTACATGATGTCTTTGCGGGTGTTTGATGAACATTAGTAAAAGCCTGAATAGATGGATCACCCAGGATTTGAATACGAATGGACACAACTTTTGATGTGGCCAATATATAAATACCCATTTTTGACAGTGAGACAGATAGAGAGAGCAGAGATCGAATAAAAATACAATAGATCACAGAATGTTTACAATTTTTGAGACTACAATGCATGTTTGAAACAATGGAGATTTCAATTGAATTCATTTGATGTGGTGACATTTTTCCGGTTTCAATTGTTTGTTGTGTTAATTGAAAGTATTGTTGAAGTTTTCTCCAAGGTTGATGTTTTCTAATTGTTTAAACTGATATATCAAGGATATTTTTCAGTTTATTAGTGCACATTTGTTGTATCTGTATGATTGGATTAATTGGTTCTTTCAAGGGAAAATTAAATCCTTTTAGTTAGTCATAGTAATTAGGAAATCTCATTTGGATCACTAAGAAGAACTCAGTAGTCACATCCTTTCATGTTTATACAAGTTATAAACTTGAAATTGTATGCCAAACAATTTGAGTATCTACCAGAAAGAAGTTACTAATTTCATATTTTCATTTGACTCCGTACACCCAATAAGGCCCTATTCTCTATTATTTCATTATTTAATTTCATTCATTTTTTCATATGAACACATTAGATTTTAGCCTTGATATTGCTTATACAATTTATACCAAAATATCCATTTATCCATTCTTGTTTTCCTGTGTGGGTAAATTATTTTGGGAAATAAACAAAGGTCAAATCTGCCTCATTGCTATAAGTATACTCACCTAGGTCTGGCAGCACCTGAAGAGTAGAAGGTTCAATTCATTTGGCCTTGTATGTTACCCTGAAACGTTGTGAAAGCTTGGAAACCTTTCGTGGTTCAAACCTGCATTTTTGAGAGCTAACACATCTGAAGATTTCACATTTTCCCCAAAAAATAGCAGCAGGATAAGACAACAGTAATGACATTTTAGTCCTCCCTTGCATATTTTGATAGTTATTTTGCATTTCTAGAATCCACATCACATTTCAAGACTTCCCAGGTACATACGTCCTAACTTTCTATTACTTAATTTTTTCATTTGTACCCAATATTTGGCTTGCATTATTAGGTTTTGTGAGTTAAATATTAATTTTTCATTTTCTAAGCTTTTGCTTGGTGGTGAACCCCTAAAAGCCTAAGGAATTTTTCTAGGTATACCTTGTTGATAATTGACTCACCTTTGTGTTGATATTCAATCCACTTTGGGATCCAAGATTTCCTTGAATGAACCATCCCCCTACTAGAAAAAATAGAGGATTAGGGACCCCCTTTCTTGTACCAATTTTCCCAACAATTCAAGAGTATATACCACTTCTGAAAGAAATATTGAAAATGCACCATATTTATCAACCTCCATCACCTTGAATGAGAACTTCGTGTACTTTGGCCTAGGTTTCTCCACAACATCAATCACCTATGGAGTTTCCATTGATATTTCTTCTAAAATCTTCAAACACAATCACTAAGGTTTTGCACAAACTAATAGAGATAGCTTGAAAACCCTTTCTCTCTTCTTCACTTCCAAACATAAATTCTTTTGATTGAAATTGAGGTCAAATCATTCAAATAACACATAAAAATCCTTTCATTTTCCCTAAATTTCTAATATAAATTCATTCATATTGTTAGATAAACCTTCTACCAAAATTCTTTGTGTCATCATAGGGATACATGGATTTTTATTACACCTATGCACATCATTCCTTTGCTCCAAAACCTTAATCAAAAGGTTCAATGTTGCTTAGAAGACCTACTCACCATAGGAATAGATCCAATTCAACTTTCATGCTAAAAAGTTCAACATTTTGTCCTTTTTAGGGGGCTAAAGGGTTTGCAAATGATAGCTCCCCCTGAGATAGTGCATTATCTCACTTTGTTATAGGATCTTGTGCAAAATACACAAGTATTACATCATCCTTCTTAAAATTATTCTAACTTTTCTTCTCTTTCCAAACCTTTTCATTTTCCTTCTTTTGTTGAGTTAGGGTTTCTTCCTTCTTTCAATTTTAAATAGGTGGTTTCACTCCTATAAAATCTTGCTTTATCTCCAACATTATTATGATTATAGCACACAATATTATGCTCTAGAATAAATTTATTCCTCCTAACTTTAGTTTTGCGCTCTGTAGCCTTATGACAAAAATTGTTGCAAGCATAGCAATATCTATGAAATGAAATGTAACATCATATATTTGAGGCACAAATGATTTTCTACCCATGTATTCATTTCTTCTTTCTCTATATCTACAATTAACAACCTTATGGCAGAATTTACTTCAAAAATAACAATAACCTTGCAAATATTGAGTGAACCTGGAAGGGGCATGCTAACTAGTAGGTGGAGGACCTCTAAATATTCTTTGTCTCTAAACAAGAAACAATCCACCTTCTTTCTTCCTATCTTGATCTAACTTTGTTATTTTGGAGTGTGTCTTCTTAGATTCTTCAGTGCAAGATTACTCCTCCTTTGTTTCAAACTTTCCTTCTACTTTGAAATTTTCATATAGGTTTGTAGATGCACTGGTGATAGGGATTTTTTCTTTCTCAAAAGCAAGACTAGATTTTTTCTTTTGATGAGTTTTGTGAATTTATTATCTCATCAAGAATGTCAGAACCTCCTTTTAGCTTTAGATCCTTGTCAATTTGTTCTTTTTCTTTATCTAATTCTTTCCTCAAAGAAACAAACTCTTCTTCAAGCTTAGAGCATTCAAAAATTTTGTCAATGAGCTTGATATTTAGGCAATCTATAATTATTTTACCTTCTTCAACTTGATCTTTCAACTTTCCAATTTCCTTTTCTGATTTTTCAAGTTTGTACAAAAGTTCTTCATTCTTTTCTCTTTCTTCATCTAGATGGTTTAGAGAATAAATGAGTTCTCCTTCATAATCCACTAGAAAATATTATTTAATGAATTCAAATTCAAATTCATCATCCTCATGATGCATGTCCTCTTCTTTCAGAGATCTCTTCTTTGGCACTGCATCATTCCCCATGTGTTCTAAATATAGGATCTACCTCAATTGTTAGGCTATATCAAGGAGCCTTGCTCTGATACCAAGTGTTGAACACACTAGAATATTGAGAGGGGGGGAATCGATGTGCTTCAAAATTAAATCCCAATTAATAACCGATGAAGATAAGGTATACCATTTAAGCATACACCTACTAAATAAAAAATGAAATAAGATAAGCATCCATAGAAGAACATAGATGACACCAAATTTATATAAAAAACCCCACAATGGAAAAACCAGAGTGAGAAATGCTACTAGGAGTTACTATCCTAATCCAACCTCATAATTAAATAATAGTTTACAACTTTGATTTAGGGCTGCAACCCAAGGAAGCTACTAATCCCTATTTATATAACATTTTTTTGGGTCCTAAAACCTAAAGAAGCTACTACGACCTAATTGACAGAAAGAACAATTGAAATATGACTAATTTTATGGCTTCAACCATTAATAGTCATCAATTCTATGCATTAGGTTTGTATATGATCTTTTCATGCTCTTCTCATGCACTCATACATCTTTGCACACATCCGTCATTCTCCTCATGTCTTTGATCTTATATATATCATCCACACACTTGTAAAATACAATTTAATTGGCTATAAATAGGAAATTATGAAACTTGTAGCATGTCAGCCTACACCTTCTTTGGTGGTATACAAAAATGATAAAAAATTATTTAAATTTCTTCTAGATGAGTCAAGATGACTCATACAACATCTAAAAACACTTCTTACACTCTGCTCAATCATGAACTAGTGGTGCACATTACCAACATACCCTAGTTAGCCTCAGCAATAACATAACTTCAAAAAATGACTTGAAACAACTGTGTGGTACTAGAAACAAGAAATATCTTCATGCTCTCATACCTCAGAAACCATGAAACATGTGGTATTTCCACACAAACTCATACCACTAATCTACACAATATTTTTCTAGTGCAAGTAATCAAACATAAGTAGTGTTGAAGATTAGGCATTCAAAACCAACTATAACACTCTGTCACTTGAAAATTGAAATTTTGGATCATAAAATAGCTTGATTCTTCAATATAACATGCATTGGAAATCATTGAGAATTTCCTCAAAAACAATTTAGCCAAATATTTACATCTAGAGGAATGCGGAGCATTCCAACAAGCCTTCATAATCACTTTTCTGTACCATAGCACATATTGGAACTCTTTCACTTGTAAATTTCATTATAAAAGGTATAATGACATAAAACCTTATATATAACACCTTCATAAATTCATCAACTTAAATTCAAAACCACAAGACTAAATTTTATCTATGGGAGGATACAAAAAAAAGAACTATCACTGCCTTAGGGTATATGTTGAGAAAGTCTTGGACACAACTTTTGCAACTTATTATTGAGTGTGGTGCACTAAACTTGCAAGTTAGAAATGTATAAATATTGAAATCACATTAAGCCATGTGTACCCACCTCTGCATCCTACTTAGGAAAAAAAATGATCCATACACTACAATGTCAACTTGCACCATTTAGATATATCTGCACATCAACTATCTCTCCAGAGTATATACAATCTTCAACACACTTTTGACATCAATGATAACCAATATTATCAAGATACAATAGTCAACCATAGGAAGTCTCATCTACTTGACTCATACTCACCTAGATATTTCACTTGTAGGTGGCATAGTTTCTCACTTCATGTAGGATCATCATGATCTTCATTAGAAAGTAGCCAAATGCATCCTTGATTACATACAAGGAACTCACAACCATGAGATTCAGTATGCAACAAGTACTAAACTAGAATTTCTCAATTACATAGACTCTAATTGGACTGGTGATATTAATGATCATAAGTCCACTTTTGGCTACAACTTCCTTCTTGGTTTTGGCCCCATTTTTTAGTAGAGCAAGAAGCAACATATTATTTCTCTCTTCAACTAATGATGAGTATAAGGGGTTGTAAATGCAGCTACTAAGGCTATTTAGATTTAGAATATCTTGACTAAGTTCAACTTCACTCTTCCTTGGTCATCTATTATCTTTAGTGATAACCAGAGTGTGATCCAGATCTCTAAGAACCCAATTAAAAATCATAATACCAAGCACATTGAGATCCACATTCACTTCATTTGGGAGTTGATACAAGAGCGGGTCCTTGAATTTCACTATTGTTTGATAGCAAAAAAGGTTGAAAATATCTTCACCAAACCTTTTACTAAGAGAAAATATCTCCATCATCAAGAGCTCTTAGGGGTATAGTCAATCACTTATTTAGAGAGAGACCCCTAACCTTCCTTCATCCTTTCATGGGGGGATTTTTTTCCCACTAGGTTTCTCCTTCTCTTCTCAAGTGTTTTTTTCTTTGTTCATGGGTACTTGATCATGCCTTGTTGTTTGGACCTATCTTTGTAGCTTTAATATGCTTTTCTCCTAAGTTTCACTTAAGGGGGTGTTAATGTAAATATTCCTTTTTTATTAAGCTTACTTAGTATGCTTTATCTAGTTACATTTATTTATTTAAGTAATTAGTGGGTGAAAGTACAAAGTTTTGTCACACTTTTATAAAGGAAACAAACAACACTGATCCAACTTTTAAACTTCAATCACTAAAAATTGGCATATTTGTGTTTTGAATTTTGAAATGATGTAAACTAATAAGATGTGTATTTTTGTATATTTTACGTTTGTATTTTTTTGAAAAAGTTAAAAAATTATTTGAATATAGTTTTTAATAAATTAACACTATAATTTAGTTGCTGATAAAATGTTGAAAATTGAAATCACTTGAGACTTTAATCTTTATATAGTAATTTTTTTTCCTTCAATTTTTTTGAGTGTATTTATAACTTGAAACTTTAGTGCACAGATATATTTTTTTCTAATTTTGGTAAATACGTATTTTTAAATAGATATTAAAATGTGCATGTAGTAAACCACAATCATTTCCATTCAACATCAACTTTCATATTAACTATTTATTTAAAATAAAAATATATATACCATGTTGATATAGATTCATTTATCTAGTTCATCATATTTCTTTAGATAATTTTTAGTATTTTTTTGACATGGTAATCAACCTAATATTTTGTGTTGATAACCTAATTTTAGTAAAAATATAAATAAAATATAAATAATAATTAAACTATTAAAATATATTATTTTGAAAACTACACTTATGGATCTACAAAAGAGTAATTTTTATATTTAAAAAAAGGTATTTACATGAGTAGGACTTATTGACACAACATGTTTTTCAAATAATTTTTTTTTGGTAAATTGACCTCAAAGTGGTGTTACATATGCATTTAACTAATAATTTTAGTTGGAAAAGTTGTGGACATATCTAACTTACCTAGAATTAATCTTACTAGATCATATGTTTGAACAAATTGATTTTTAGTTAGAAATACTTAAATTTAGTTGTGATGATAAGTTGGTCAAAAGTGTGACACAACTTTGTACTTTTACCCTAGTTTATTAGCTATTTACTTTATCTTCTCTAGATTTGGATAAGGTTTCTTAGATAAGCTTTCCTACTTTATTGGATAAACTTTCTTAGATAAGTTTTCCTTAGATAATCTTTCCTACTTTATTGTATATAATCTTTCCTTCTTAGAAAAACTAGCATTTTGTTTTGTGCCTCTATTACTAATTTGGGGATTGTATAGGAGAGAATTTTCACCTCTCACAAATTCCCCTTTTACACCCTCCACTTTATAAAAATCAAACCTGACTAAATAATTCCACATCAGCTACTTTCTTTCCATCCACTTAGCGCTTGCCTATTATGTCAATGGGGAAATTTTTGTTGGGAACACACATGCGTCGTGTGGACGTTTGTGTGGCGTGTTGTCATCCCTGATAGATTCCTATATTTGGAATTAGTAGGGATGTTACGTTCCCCATTGGGGATTAAGCGTAATACCTCTACGTCGACTAGCTAACCCGAGAACAACTCTTTCCCTCCCATTTTCATCTTCAAATGCATCTATCTAATATTCATTTGATCTTCTACAATCTCTTTGATAATTCTTTGCACTAGCTTGATCTCTTGAGCATTACTTAGCAATTTTTTCTCTATGAACTTCACTATGAACATATTGTGCCACCATAGAAGTTGCGATCTTGGTGTCTTGCAAGACCTCCTTTGTCACCGCTGTTGCCATGCCAACTTTTCCAAGTTTGTAGTCTTGCATTCTCCCTTCATTGGCCTTGAGTGTCTTTGGGTGGAGGTGGCATTGCTTCACTATCCTTCTTTCATTGTGGTTTGATAGAGTAGCATTGTGTTTTTCATAGTGTTTGGTATTCTCCTTTCTAGCATTTACTTTATCATGTTTCTATTTATCTTCATCTATCTGGTTTTCCATGGAGGTGGAAACACCAAAGTGGGAGTTTGACTGAGGAAAACCCCTATACAACCCCAAAAATTTTCCTCTCTTGGATATGTGTAGGTATGCACTCATGTGGAGCTTGTTGGTGAATTGGACTCTTAGTGAGTTGATCTTCATCACCTTCATTTTAATCATCTACTTTATCATTTTTAATCATTTTTTGTATTTCATTATTTATCATTCTATCTAGTACATTAAACTTCATTGGCTAGACAATCAATAGGTTTTTTCACTCTATACTATACTTTTACACTTTTTGGTCATATGAATGCTAGCCCCTCAAAGAGATGCTAGCACACCATGCTATTGTCCCTGACCCGAGCTACTATCCTCGGGCATAGAGTTGTCTAAGGTATGGTACGGGTTCCAAAAACTAGCTTGTTTAGCCCCATCCAAACATTTAGATTAGTAGAGTGACAAAAGCACTTGAGAGTGCTCTTCATTATCTACCCTTGATGTAAAACACTTGCTTAACTTGAGGTAAATTAGGGAATCCCTTCACTCTTGACTCTCCATAACTTGGAGCCTTAATGTGGTTGGTCACCCTACTCTACATTTTGGTAAACCCGACATGAACCATTTTGGTTCCATTTAGCAGTGCCAAAAGCCCCTTTCCTCATATACTAGGAATGTTTTTGGTGTGAGTGTTGTGGGGTGTCCCACCTTGCAACCAAACCTACGACACCTAGTGGCATTTTTGGAAGGTCCCATAGGCATTGTGGAACGAAACCTTAGTTGGGTCACTGTCTAGCTGCAAAACCTTTTAGGGCTCTAGGAAAGTTTTGTCTGGTATACATGATGGCCTCCTTTTTACATCTACCCATCCCATCCACACAACCTTTAAGTAGTTCCCCTAGTCTAACTTTCACCTTGCAAGACTTATCGATGAACTATAACAAATAGTCATCTCTCTTATACATCCCTACATGAATCAATGGAAATATTGTAATAGGTGTTCTTGTTGACCCAATGTGTCGAGTGAATATCATTATTGAGGAGATTATGCTAATTAACTTCTTGCACAGAGATGGGTATGATGAATCCAAGAGTACCATCCATACACATGATGGGCTTTCCATACCTCCCATTGGTTGCATCACCTTGTCTAATTTAGTTGGACCTAAATCCATAAATCTACTCTTTGACATGATCTCGGGTCTAAACTCTTCAAGGTGAAATTAGGTATCCCTTGGTTGGTCACTATGAATGTAGTTCCTCAATAGTTAATAAATGTATGAAATTCATCCATGAGGGTATAGTGCATGTGGTCCATGACACTGGTTATAAACCACCAATTGTGCATGGTGGCTACTCACTGGATCATTTCTAGCCTGCCCTCGTAGGTCTACTTCCTCCTAGGATGGATCTCTTGTACTAAACCTATGCAAAGTATAAGAGTGGGGGCATAACACCTAAGGTAAGATACCCTCCTCCCTATGCCATATCACATAGGGCTTTCCTGAAGGTTGATAGTGTTGTTGCCTTGGCTCAGAAAATAGAAAAGGAGAAATGTGCTCAACCTTCTTCTTTTGTTGGTGCTATTGTCCTACCTGTCACTTCCTCTTTCCCTATTGTGATGTCATTGGATTATGCTCCTAGGTGCTTGCTAGAGAATCCAATGGTTCCCACCTGGGGAAAGACCAAGTATCCAACATTTGAACTTCCTATTTTACCTGCAAGAGCTCAATTTGGCATGTATGGTAAGGGGAAGGGTCTCCATGGGGAGTCCTCTATGTCTCGACCTCCACGGCCTCCTACTACTTCTACCCCTAAGTCAATGAATGGGAAGAGGCCTATCACTAAGGCATTAGAGCCGACTCCTTCCACTATTGTTCCAACCTCTTCTCAACCTCTCCTTCCTATTCCCATCTAGGAGTCTTTCCCTCTACCAAAAATAACCATGATGGACACTCTGATGATAACACAAGAGTCCTTTGTTCCATCTTATCTTTCGATCTTTAGCTCTCATAGTCATAGAAATTTCCTTGTATGTGAGTCCAAGTGTCGGTGAAAGGCTTTGGTTGTTGAGTAGGCCACCCTGCAGAGGAAGGAGGGGGAGTCGGCAGTTTCTTCTCTAGCACCTTCTGCCTCGTCCTCCTCTCCCATCCCCTCTACTTTAGTCCCTTAAGCTTCAATGCTACTTCTAGCTCCTGCTACAAGCATAAGTGATCCTCACCTGAAGAGGGTGTAGGTGTTTATTGCTCCTTTGGTTGAGCCACCTCTTTTGATGTCCCTCTTGAACATCTCATTATTTTCAAAGTATTTGGACATGTCGAATACCTCAATGGTGTCCATTATAGAATTCTCCTCCTCCTCCACACCTTCCACCTCGTTCATGGGGATCTCACATCCTCTGATGAAACAAAAGATGTAGAATGGCCCTACTAGAAATGGGGGTTGAAAGAGAGTTTCACCTTCTTTGGAGGGTGGTTCTCCATTAGCTTGTGTCATCCTAGTGATGAAGGAAGTCCTGGCATCCCCAGAGTTTGTCTCTACTCTTGAGTCTCTAGGTGAGCCTAGAAGTCAATCTCGGATGCCACTTCCCTCACTCATTGAGTTAAAACATGTCACTCCTATGAAGTGCATGTTTAATTATTTGGATGAGGTCTTGGCCCTTTTAGTGATCTTCGTAAAGTTGTTGACTTTCACCCCACAAGCACTTAGTAGAGAAGACCTCGAGGGGTCTCCTTCCTTGGCTCTTGTTGCGGTGGGTCGGAGGGTTGCCCCCTTGATATTTCACCCTTGCAAGATCATCTTCCTTCCCCCATATAATGATCTAGATTGGGACTCTGATGACCTCTTGGTTGATGAGGACTAGGGGGAGCCTCTTCTTCACTTGTAGAGGTAGATTGTGAGTGTGTATGTTTGTGTTCTCCCTATGATTTCATTCTATTTTCCTGGATGACCCTTGTCACCCCCATAGGTGTTTGGATATAGGAGTGTTTATATGTCATACAACTTCCTCTATTTGTTGCATTATTCTTTATATGTTATATGTATTGATTTTCAACAATTGGGGATGATGCAAAGTGTTGGGGGAATTTAGGCTTCCCTTCCATGTTGACCCAATTTTTTATTTTTATTTTTTCTTCTCGTGCATTCTTCATATGGCTTGATATAGTAGGGGGTTGATGGAAATTCATTAATATACTATTATACTTATTTATCTTTATTTATGAGTATTTCTAACCCTGAAATATCATATCACCCTTGTGTCTCTTGTTTGTGATGTTTTTTTTCCTTTTTGCATTCTTTGTCCTCTTATCTTTCATGCTTTGTTTGTGATGTTGTGGTGCTCATGTGTTGTCCCTTGTGTGTGCGACAACATTACCACAATTACATCTCACTATGTTCTGTGGGCCACAACATCACTTTTTCATTCTTGATTTTCTCTCCTTAGGATGCCACGTGCCTCTACGTTTAGCACAGACCATCCTAAGGGGGGGCTATCATGTCACTTCAATTTTTAGAAAATTTATTTGTTGGTCAATGAATATTTTCTCAAAAATCCCTTCAAAACATTTTTCAAAAATCACATTCCTCAACAAGGACCCCTAGCGGAATATTTTTCCTTTATCATGGGTTCGTAAAGAAAGAATTTGAAAAAACCTTCCTTCGAGGAGGGAGAACCTTCTCCTACAAGTGAAGTTCTAACCTTCCCTTTTTGAGGGGACCTTCTTCCTTTTGAATTCCTTAATGTTGAATTGACATGCAAACAAAATTCTTACACTTTCAAAAATGTGTGTCCCTTGAGTGGACCCCTCTTCTTTTGAAGGGTTCCCAAGGGACCCCTTTGAAAGCTCTTCCTTCAATTCTCTACTGTCTATGTGACTGCATTTTTTTCTGCCTACATGGATGCTTTTTGTTTTCTAACATGTTTTATCTATGGATTAACATGTTTCTTTGTAAGTGTGCCCGTGAAGCTACTTTCCAGTCCAACTCTGCAAAATCCCCTACATCGAGCTTCCTTCAGGAGAGAGTTCCTAGGGAGAACCATCTTTGTAGTTTTGAGGGCCTATGATGTGCTTGCATCTTGTGAGATTTTTCCATCCTTGGTCTATGGGCCTTTGGTGTACTTTGATCAACTCTGTAGCTTTGAGGATCTACAAAGTCCTTTGTTCATGCTTGCTAAAGTGGGGGGAAAATGTATAGGAGTGAATTTGCATCCCTCTCAAAAATTCCCCTTTTACTCCCTCCACTTTAGAAAATCAAACCTGACTAAATAATTCCACATCACCTACCTACTTTCCATTCACTTGGTGCTTGTCTCTTGTGTTGGTTGGGGAATTTCTATCAGGACTGTGCATGTGGCACACAGACGTCTGTGCACAAAACATGGACATCTATGTGGTGCGCTACCATCCCTAATAGATTCGTACCTTTGGAATCTATAGGGATGTTACATTCCCCACTAGGGATGAAGCATAATGCCTTTGCATCAACTAGCCAACCTGAGAACAACTCTTTCCCTCCCATTTTCATCTTCAAATGCATCTATCTCATGTTCATGTGATCTTCTACAATATATTTGACAATTCTATGCACTAGCTTGATTTGTTGAGCATGACTTAGTAATTTTTTGTTCCATCAACTTCACTAAGAACATGTGCTACCATAGAAGCTATGATCTTGGTGTCTTACAAGACCTCCTTCATCACCACTACAGCCGTGTCAACTTTTCCAAGTTCATAGTCTTGCATTCTCCCTTCATTGGCCTTGAATACCTTTGGGCGGAGGTGGTATTGCTTCACTATCCTTCTTTGGTTATGGTTGGATAGAGTAGCATTGTGTTTTTCATAGTGTTTAGTATTCTCCTTTCTAGCATTTCCTTTATCGTGTTTCTATTTATCTTCATCTATCTAGCTATCCATGGAGGTGGAAACACCAAAGTGGGGGTTTGACTAAGGAAAAACCCTATATAGCCCCAACATTTTTCCTCTCTTGGCTATGTTTAGGTACATGCTCATACGAAGCTTGTTGACAAACTGGAATCTTAGTGAGTTGATCTTCATCACCTTCATTTTTGTCATCTCCTTTATGATTTTTATAGGAATTTCTTGTATTCTATTATTTATCATTCTATCTAGTATGTTAAAATTCATTGGCTAGACTATCAGTATTTTTTTGCACTTTGTATTGTAATTTTACACTTTATGGCCATATGGATTCCAACACCCTAGAGAGACACTAACACGCTGCACTGTCATCCTTGATTCGTGCTAGTGTCCTCAGGTAGAGAGTTGTCTAAGGTACAATTTGGGTTCTAGAAACTGACTCGTTTAGCCTCATCCAAACATTCAGATTAGTAGAGTGACAAAAGCACTTGAGAGTGCTCTTCATTCTCTACCCCTGACCTAAAAAACTTTTTTAACTTGAGGTAGATTAGGGCATCCCTCTACTCTCAACTCTTTCTGACTTGGAGCCTTGGTTTGGTTGGTCCCCCTACTCTTCACAGATGCTTTCCAAAACTAATTTTTGATGCATGATACTAGATCATTCCCAATTATTGAGTAGATTTTTAAAATATACTATAGTCTCTTTCTTAATTATACCTAGATCTTTACTAACTTTTCTATCAACCAACTTTAATTGATTGATCCTATTGTATTGCCTCCTGATTTTTGTGGCATTATGAAAGTATTTGGAGTTGCTACCCCCTTCCTTTATCCACACCTCTCTTGACTTTTGTCTCTATTAAATTTCCTCCATAGCTATAATATCTACACATTTTCTCAATAGATCCATCTCCTCCATATATTTGGTTTGGTCAATCCCATCTCAAATGATTTCCTCATTTAGAAGATGAATCTTGTTCTCTAGTTCCAACTTAGTTTCAAAAAATTTCTTGAAATGATTATTTTTCCATTCCCTCAACTGCCTCTTTACATATTTCTATTTTTATAATAGGAAAAATATTTTAGTTCCATCATAAGTAATTTCTTGACACCATCCTGATATTAGCTCAAAAAAATTCACATCTTGCATCCACATTTTTTCAAAATTTAAGGGACTTCTCTTTGACCTTGTTTCTCCTAAAATTCTTAGTTGAATTAGGAAGTGGTTTGAGCTTGAATCAGGGGTATTGAGATTTCCTTTGGTTAGGAACCTATCTATTTTCTCTACTATGTTACTAAAACCTAGCCTTTGATTTTTCCAAGTGAAGATTCTATTCTTTATTGTGACTTCAATCAAGGAATTTCTATTGCCAAAATCCTTGAAATCAATATGTGATTGCAATTTTCTTTGTACTTCAATTTTATCATGAATGTGAATAATAACATTACAATCTCCCCTAATATAAATAATTCTTTCAAGAATAGATTTATAAATTCCTCTATTTCCTGCCAAGTTTGCTTCTTTTCTAGCAAAGAGGTGGGACCATAAACATTTATTAAGTATAAGTGTAAATTTTCCAATGAGGTTCATTACCTTACATCCCATCCATATTTTGTTCTCTACAAGGATTTTTAGAGAGGCATATTGTGGTTTCCATAGTACAACTAGTCCACCTAAAGCACCTTCTACCTCCACCATGGCAGCTTTCCAAATTTTCACTTTCCCTTTGAAAATTTCTACAACTTGACCTAATAATTTTATTTCTTGGATCATAAAGATGTCAAATCTTGAAACCTCAATAAAGTGCTTAACTAAGAAATTTTTGTTAGGGGAATTTAAGCCCCTAACATTCCATTATGTTATCTTCATGGATCTCTTGGAAGATTTTTTCCCTTCCCAAATCTTATAAGTCTTGTGATTTTTAGTTGCCCTTCAATGTCCCCTTCTTAACTTATGTTCTCCATATTTGTCTTTATTTCACTCTTCTTACTTTCCCCAGAGTTAGGTGACACTTTTTTTTATTCCTTATGCTTTATTCCTAACCTTTCTCTATGAGGAGATATACATCCATTTTGATATAATTTTTCTTTAGCTTCCTAGATCCAAACTTTCATCTTATCCTCCCATTCACCTTCTTCGAAAGCTGGAATTTCTTTTGAATTTCCCTTATTTATCTTATCCACTATCCTCTTTGTCACCCCTTCAAGTGAGTTCATTTTGTGACTATTAGTTATCACAAATAGATCACTAGCCACCCTACTTGATTCTTAGGAATTTTTTCCCTCTAATGAGTTACCCAACTCTATTGGACCCCCTGACATTTTCTTGCCAACTGATTGATTTTTAATCTACTCTATTATTTCATTTATTATGAGATATTCTAAAGGCATAAAATATGTCTAGTCACTAGCCACATTTTGAGTTTCACTTCTCTTTTCAAACAAAATCCTACTTTCTTCCTCATTAGTCATTATCTTATCTTTTTCCTTTGTGGATTTTGTGGACCAAATTTTATTTTAACTTTGATCTTTACTACCCTTCTTCTCATTACTAGGTGGATTAGACTCTAACTCAATATTCTACTTCCACCCCTCAAAATTTGTTATGATCTCCAACTCATCCCATATTTTTTCACTGAGATTAATTTCCACACAAATTCTTACATAAACTCTAAATTTCCTCTTCAAAAAATTTCATCCACTTGAATAAAATATCCTAGGGCATTGCCAATCTCTTTCAAGGCTTCCTCATTAAAGTATTTTGATGGAATTTTGTACAATATTATCCACATTGGGGTTTTACCCATACTATGATGTATGGGATCAAAATTTGTCTTCCATTCAATTATAAAGAAACCACACCCTTCTAGAATTAATAGCCTTTTGTTAAAAATTATTCCTTTAATTATTTGAATTTAAATTCAATTATTAGGGATCCATTTAGAAGGGACTTAGTACTTACCTCAAAACCTCATCAATCTTTCTCTTAGGTCTCAAAAACATAGGTTTCAAACCTTGAGAGGATTCCAAGCTCTATGGTAATGTTTTTGGATAACAAACAGGGTTAATTGATGTGATTGAGAACCCCCTACACTTTAGGCTTTGCTAAACCTGGGCGAGTAAACCTTGATAACTGATGCAGATTTAAAAGATGTGTGAATAAGTTGAATTTTAAAGGTCTATCCACAATGGCATGTAAGTGTGAGATAGATGTATATTTAATAGCTAGTCCTATCCTACTTTTAGATATTGACATATGAATGTATGAATAAGGTTGTATGAAATGTTGTAATGAAATGAGTATGAACAGTGCCTAATTGTATTGGGAAAATGGAGTCAGGATGTGTATGATGTATGTGTCCTATTCCTGGATACAATTCAAACTGTTTAGCACTATTAGAAGTTTATGACTGGGATAAACATGCAAAGATACAATTATCAAGTTCTTCTTATCAATCCAAATGACCTTTTCTAGATTACTATGGTTTAATTAAAAGAATTTAATCCTTACTTGAAGGAACCAGTTAAATGAACCACACAAGAACAACAAATGTGCCTTGATAAATTGAATATATAATTGATACACCAATTTAAATAATAAGGAAATTTCAACCTTAGAGACAACCAAATAATATTTATCAATTGACTCAACAAACAATTGACACTAGAATTTGAACACCAAATTAATTATTCTTCTCCATTATATTACTTCAAAAGATGATACATTGTATAGCAGAAGTCTTTTATGCTATAGAAATATCTATGCTAGTGTTATTTCTATTCTAATGTTTTTTGCTAATTTGATCATTCCAAAACCTAGCCTTGTTTTCCCTTATATATAGAAGCAACAAGCTTCATTCCATTACATCAAAAGTGGCATTGTTTGACTTATGATTTACTAAAATCTTAACAACTATATTTAGAAATAAATAAGAAATAACTAAAGAATTTTGTAACAATCTAAGATACACCATAGTCCATTAATCTTCATCAAGTACCTGTGATCACCAAAGATATACTCAAGGTCCATACTCCATAATAATTTATTCGATGTTACATGACTTTAATAAATTTTTCCTCTCACATTGTTCGAGCAATAAATATGTTAACTCTAGACAAGTGCTCGATATATTATGTTTTAGCATAGGTATTGATGTTGTTGATGATGTCTTTCATAAAAAATTCCAAAGTAAAGATCCATTCCAATTTTATATGTGCATTTTCTATCACCTTGCTTCATCGTTCACTTCATCAAGGGCCACTAGAAAATACTTGGCGAGTTCATCATTCCATACACTTTGTTCTTTTAACTCCCCTTCATCGTTGAATAAATTAGGTAGAGCCATATTAGAAGGTTGGTTGAAATCACTAATTTCCTATGTCAGAACGATGTAATACTTGTCATGCATATCCATTAATTCTTTATATTCTTTGAAAATTTGTTTTCCAACATTCTCCTTGGCTTCTATTTCTTCTTTTATTTCCTCCATCCTAAGGTGTAATCTATTGTGCTTCTGATAAGTTGCAAATGTTCTACTATGGATTTCCTAGACCTTATTATATTTCTTGAGCACCTTTTCAAATCTTTTCTTTATTAACTTTGAGGCCATTTCAAACTTATTGATCTTCAACTTCTTTCCTAATTCATTATGTTTCTGTTGAATCATTTCATTCTTTTACTTCCATTATATAGTTTTAGACATGGCTTCTAGCACCTTACTTTCACATTCTACCAACAGAGAATAAATTTTTGAGGATGGAGGTAGTTTATCTTTGTAGTTAGCCACCTCTTATTTTAATATTTCAGTCTTAGAATTGAGCCTCTTATTTTCTCTTATCAATTTTTCAACTTGTGCTTTGTTGAATTTAGCAACATTGATATTTAGTTCAACGGTTTCAATAGAGTCAATATCTCCCACTCTTTGCACTAAAACATTCCCAAAGACTTGATTAAGATCATTGATAAGTGTGGGCCTCTTCCCTAGTGGATATAGAGCCCAAATCTATAAGATGGCAATGTCTGGATTGTACCCTAAACTAGAATAAATTTTATCACTTGTCTCATCAGTTAATTGCAAAGTCTTATTTTCTCTTCTCCTGAAACTATCAAAAAATATGGTTGAACTAATATCCCATCCTGGGAGAAGCATAACCCTAGCCTCATGTAGTAGTTCTTTCCCTCTTTTAGGAGTGATATTATCCATTTCTTTGTCAACTTCCTTTTCTAATTCTCTTAGGGCATCAACTTCCTATTCTGAAGTAATTTCTTTCATTTTTTTCTCTTATCATTTTGCACTTATGCTCATAAATGAATGATCTAAATTATGGGGTTTGAAAAAAAAACATTATTTGAAATAAATTCTTGACATGCATGATGCCTCACATCATCAGAGAGTTTGTCTAAAACTTCAAACAAGAAAAAACTCCTCTCTGGTGGTAGCTCATATTGTGTGATGATGGGTGCATTTACTTGTGCAAATTCAACCTCCTCTTCAATGTCCTCTTCACATGTCATGGGAGTGTCCACTAAGAAGATATTATCTAGAGTGGGTTGTGGTGATGCATGGCATAGAGGTATTACATTTTCAGCTTGCCTCCCAAAACAAGTATCTCTTCTTCTCTCAAAGGCTATAAAAGGTATATCCTTAGTCAATTCATCTTCATGAAAGATCAATTGTTCAACTTTCTCCAGAGGTTCTTGTATTTCATGAAATTCCTCTACATATAATGCATTATGATTCTTCCTCCACAATTTTTCCATCATTATCCTATTGTATGCAACTCTCCTTTTTTTTGCTTGATACTCATCACAATTTCTGATTACATCATCAACAAAGAGCTCATGTTCATACCTTTTCAATTTTGGTGTCAACTTGGCATTATGAATAAAATACTCGGGATCAAATTTATTTCTCTCATTCCATTGTGGCATGTTATAATGTTCTAACTTGCTCCCAATAGAATCATACCCTTTCTTAGAAATAACATAAAAATGACCAAAACATAAAGTATCAGGCATGAGAGATTGTTTTCCATAACTTTTGAGATGTATGTAGTCTGAATAAGCCAACTACCTCACTACTTCTAAATAAGTAATTCTTTTAGGAACTGTTCTAGGTAGAAGAAATAGAGTTTCTTCAAATCCATACACACTAATCATAGTGCAATCATCATATATGTACCAGTCTCCCCAGTTGTGGTTTACTTTTCCCCTTGGATCCTTCTCCTTGGGTCTAAGGAATCTTTGTATTTCTGGGGATAAGTTGTAATCACATGGATGACTAAGCAATTTATACAAGGGTTTCACAAAGTATTCTTCAAAGTATAAGTAATGTGACCTCCCACACCTATTATCCCAAATTGAGGTCCACATCTATACTGGTCTTATGTTTCCATCCTCATCTAGGTCTTTGATTCTCAATTCTTCACCCCAAATTCCCATAGATTTTCCCTCATATAAAATCAAATGCATAAGCAAAGAATAGTGCCTATAATTGATTGCATCACTATTGTTTTTTATAGAGGTAAGTGACCTGTTCAAAGATTCTACCAAATATTTTGCATAATCAAATGGTTTAGCATCTTGGTTTTGAATTTCTACTGCTAGGACCTTATGAGCTATAGGAATTTTAGCAGGAACATCTATCCTTAAGACTTGTCTAGCCAAATAGTAAGTATATTGGTAATATTCTTTGAAAAATTCAACAAAAAATGGAGGACGTTCATCACTGGAAAACCTTGAGTTGATTTCCCATGTCCTAGGGTCTATGCAAAGGCAGACTCCACCTTTTGTAACTTGTTTCCATAGTATGATATTCTTCCAAAAGATCTCTAATTCTAAGTGGTAGATTCATAGATAAATCTAATTGGAAAATAGTAGAAATATATTCCCTGGTAATGGGGAAAAAATGTGATCCGTCATGTAAATGATTTTTCCATGTTTTGGGATTAAGCATTTTAGCTAATACCTTGATTAGTTCTGCATTGACAAATACATTTGGCATCACAAGTTTTCCTAGATTCATCTTCCATGGATTGGACATAGGCTTATGCCTATACTTCTTCCTATAGTGGTATATGAACATATCATATCCTCATTGTGGATTCCACACATCACCTAGGTTTCTTTGTTCATCCTCTAGTTTCTCAGTTGTAGGTTTTAGTTGTGTTGTTCATTTGGACCTTGATCTAGAGCTAGGACATTTTTCAATTAAGTCTTGATTTAATGGCCTTGTTTTCATTTTCTATCTCTTTGATTTTGGTTTTTTTTATGTTCCTTCCATGCTCCTAAAAGCCTAGCTCCTTGTAATTCAATTAATTTTGAACAAATCTTGAGCTTGAGTTTTGGATACTTACTTGAACCAATGTCACCTTCTCTAAGCTTCTTCACTATCGAGAAATCCTACGTCATTCAATTTCAGCTCTAACTCATGTATCTCTAAGATTTTACAAACAAAATATGATCAAGATTTGGCACATATCATCCGACTCTAGTTCATAAATGTCATCCCTGCCAGCTTGTTAATCAATAGTGGCATTAATTTTAATTGTCTCTTTCAAAATGTCATCGGTCATGTCAGCCAAGCGGGGAGTATTTTTGTTGTATTGAAGGAACTATGATTCCACTCTCACTGATATCTCCTTTTCCCTTCAATTTCCTACTTTAAGTTAATTTCGTAGTTTCAAAGGGACTTATACATCACTCAGCCCAATAATCCAATGTCTCTTCGAAATTGTCATTCCGCCAACTATATTTTGGATTTGACAGTTGTTCATTAATTATTATAACATAATGATTAATTATGTCCTAGAGATGTTTTTCTGTTTCCTAAATGCCAAAATATTTTGACATAATTAAAGTGTTATACCCTTCAGTGTCCTACATTTTGGCCTATTGAAGAGACATGATATCGTCTCCCTTCGATAAGTTCAAGTGTCTTCAATATATCTTCATTTCGAGATGTTGAGGGGACACTATAATATGTCTCTTTGATACAAAGTATTCCCTTCGTATTTTTATGTTAACTTGTTCCCGGCCCATCGAAGGGAATGATATACAACTCTCTTCGATATGATATTGTATCATAGTTATGTGTTTATCCTATTTGTGGTCCTAAGGGAAAATGTGTATTTACTAGGGTGGCGATTATGGGGAGATAAAGATGGTGTTTTTAGATATATTTTTTTGGTAAAAATGGGTTTAAAAAGGGATTATGACTATGTTTTATTTTCTAGGGGTTAGACTGTCATGATAAATTGAGGTTTATTATGTAATTGTAATGGTTGGAGGAGTAATTCCCATGGTGAGAACTGAAATGGTCATGATGAGGTGATGAGAATTAATGGGAAAATTAGGGCTGATTTTTAGTCCTAACACTTTCCACCATTTGTGCATCCTTTTCCATGGAATTTAAGTTCTTTCTCATTTCGTGAAGAAAGACTTATCCTTCAATCTCTCTATTTCATTTTAGATTTCCCTCATGTTTAAGAAAATCACCTTACTACCAAGACAATATTTCTTGTGGTATCCCTCATTTGCACCCCTCCCTGCAATGCTTCCTCTCCTCTCATTCTAGTGTGTTTCTTTGTATGAATTATTGTATCCATTAAATATCTTGGGTCTTTAATAAGTGTATGTGCTTCTTTCATTCCTCTTACATTCTTTCTTTCTCTAAATTCTCTCTCCCAAGGGAATAAAATTTGATCCCATAGTGAATGGTGGTATCTTGTTTTCCTTATCCCAACTTTCTGCTCTTTCAATTTCAACCTTCAAATATTTTGTATTTGATATATGCCAAAACTCCAAATTTTGGTCATGAGAGATTTTCATAACATTAAAATAAAAAAAATGAGGGTAAAATGTCTCAATTTTTGACTCAGGATAGAGCGACCTCATGAGGTTTAGACCTTGGTCATTGGCACTATAGTCAAGAAGCCCCACCATTTCACCATAGGTTCTCCCTAATTATTTAATTAATTTATTATTCCCTTTGTCAACACTAATTAAATAATTTATAACTATTTAATTAATTAATTATTTTCCTTCAACCACATTGATTAAATATTTTTTAATTATTCTTCCATCCCCATAATTATTATTTAATGTGAGACAGGTCATTTGGTTATTGAATTGGATTCATTATTGCTTTATTTCCATCTTATAATTCATTAATATTATTTCACCTTCTAATATGTTGTAAAAATATGAAACTTAAGATTTAATTTTTAGTTTTCAAATATGTAATTTAGTATCCAAATGATAAAATTAAGTTTTATATAGGATCTACAAAAGTGACTATTTAAAACCATATTCTTTGTTGAAACATGCATTGTATATGGTCAACATAATTTGGCTGAAATGAATGTATTTTTATTATTCCTTTAGTGGAAAGATGTATATGATAGTGAAGTTTGGTTAATACATACATACATACATACATACATATATATATATGCATATATATATGCATATATATATATGTATATGCATATATATATGTATATATATATGTATATGTATATATATATATATGCATATACATATATATAATGTTTTACTATCACTAATTTGTATTTTAAAATCCCTCATATACAACCAACATAACTTGAACTAAACTAATCATAACATAAATTTTAAATTTAAGATAGAATGCTATTTAGATTGGTCAAACATTTTTAATAATTTTAAAATCAAAAGTTTTTTAAAAATATGGCATTTTAAGTTTATGTGTTCCTTTGTTTAAAAAAAATTAATTAATAGAAAAATATGTTAAATAATAAAAAATTACATATAAACCTAGAAATTGACATCTATATTTAGTTTTAGTTTGATTAAAAAAATTGAAAGAAAATTGCCAATCATTTTGCTCAAGACAATTTTTAATCTTATTATTAACATGGTAGTATGCTTGTAAATCTCAGATTGAACATTAGGTTTACAAGCCTATTCTAAGCCTAAAAAAAATCAAAACCATAGGTTTAAAATTTAAAATTTGTGAAATGTGTACCTACTCCAAAATATATGCACCCTTTCTAAAAAGGAATGGGTATGTGATCTAAATAAAAATAGGTATGCATTCTAAAAATAAATATGTACCTATTTCTATTATATTTATTTAGAAATGGGTACCATTATAGGAAAGGGATCCCAAATTGGATTAGGTACCCATTCCTTATGGGTAGGAATTTTGGCTTAGGAACCTATTCATAATGAGTATGTATTTTTGTATGAAATACATACATGTTCTATCACAGTGGCATAAATTCAATATATGATAGCTTATGACAAATCAAACACGTGCTTGATATGTTGATTTATATGATAAAAGAAAACACAAGTCTGGAGACAATAAAATGATGTTTTTTCTTCAAAATCAATAAATGGTTGACACCATTTTTTGAACAACACTCTTTAATACATTACTCCTGTGTTGGCCCAAGAATCTGCATAGCAAGAAAGCCCTTCGCCCAAACTTACTAACCTACTTACTGCTCTTTCTTCTACATCTAATCCTTTTTTCATGATTTTACTGTACATATATACAATACACATTTTAGGGTCATGACCCTTCATTTGTTCCGGTGAAACTTTTCAACATTCTTTGGTGAAAATAAAATATTTAATTAATTTATTTTTTGGAAAATTAAATATTTTAACCTTAATCTTCATTTTGCAATCTTCGTGAAAAATCAATTTTAATGATTATCCTTCTTCTGCTGGAAAATTTGTGTTTTGTGCGTTCACCCAAAATATATCCTCTGGGTAAAATAATTACCTTCTCCATGATTTTCTTAATTCCTTCAATGAAATATTTTAATATTTCACTTCTTAGTGAAAAGTATTTCAAGATTGCATTTCACTATCTCTCGCACAAATAAGTTTTCACTCTTCATTGTTTTATATACAAGTTTTATTTACCCAAATGAATTTTTTTATTTTGATCTTTTCCTGGATGCAGGAGAGGTATTTGAACTACCCACACAATCTTGATTTTATATTTGCAGTAAAATTATAAAAAAAAATTCTTGAACACTCATCATATATTTTATTGCAATAATATTTCACTATATTTCCTCCACCACACTACCACACATTTATCTCTAATCCCTCACAGTAATAATATTTATTTTCGCTATTTTCACCGCACTACCACGGGACTAGTGTTGGGCCTTCATGGTAATGCGGGAAATGCTCATAGTACAACACATCTCCTACTTGGTGCTTGTTGTAATGCGGGTAATGCTCAATTCTAAGTGCCTTTACATAGGAATTTTACTCATTTCATATCAAATGCACATCCTTTGTGACTATTACCTACTCATGCAGTCTACTTACACCCTCATTCCGCATTGGGGCAAAGCCCTCTCTTCCTTCATAGCATGGATAATTTCTTCAATTTCCCTTAGATCTCTCATATTTGTGGCTTATATGACTCATGTATATAAAGCGCACATCATTTTATGGCCTTAAATCCAACTATATCCAGATATCTTCTCTATTCCTCTATCTTTCATTGAACTTCATCCGTCGACCCATTTCATATCTGCATATCTTTAGAACACAAGAGAATGCTATGTGATCAAGGCATACGCTCTAGAGAGATTTCATTAGTTCAAAAGTTTGAGAGCATTTTCTCAAAAGCAATTTTCCACGTATTTTGTGATCATAGCAGTCCGCGTAGTTCATTCATTAATGTTGTCATTGCTTGGCGAACCTCATCAACATTTCATTTTTCTTTCAAAGTGTTGAAATTCCAAACTTATTCTCCCCACTCGCTATGATGTTCGAGCACTCCCTAAATTTTAAAGCAGATTCCTCCAACTCATTATTGGGATTCATAGTTGCAACTTTACTCAAAATTCAGGTGTACAAAAATTACAATGATCCTCCCATGTCTGTCGCTCAACCAAGAATCCATCTTCTCTTCTAAGGCACTGTAGATAGACGATACAAAACTGGGTCTTTGTAGCATGTAAAGATAGGCCTATATCAACCATGTACATGTCTCCCTTGAACATAGAGAAAATTGACTCTCAATTTGCAATTGTTGATTCATAAGAGATAAATAATATTGCAACACACTGTTTAGCCTGTAACTGTATTTGTACAATCTACCTTATAAGTTTCCAACTAAAAATCTTCATTCATTTTTCCTGCATTCTTTCAAGTTACTTTCCAACTCATCTTTTCTTTGAGCACATGATTGTTCATGGTTTTCAATGCTTTTGTTTGAGTAAATTTATTTTGGGCTCTTTCAATCATGATTTCCTTATAAGAATTTCACTTCATTATTTTACAAGTCACTCCTTGGAGGCATTGTTTACTCATTTGTAATGTAATTTTCAACTCATGTATTTGTTTTCTTTTGTTGGTGGTTACTGTTGTCAATCGGATATGAACCCTTTGTTAGATTTTCCAAAATCAAACTATCTGTTGAAACATGGAAACCCTTTTCAGATGTGGGTGATCTATGTGAAAAGGGAATCTATGTTTCACCTGATAGTTTGATTTTTGCAAATCTAACAAATGGTGCATATATGATTGACAACAGTTTTTAGCATGCTCGGTGGGACTCAAAAAAAAAATTTCAAAGGAAAATTTCAAGATTTTAAGCTGTTGTTTTGGTATGCACAACATAGTGTCAACCTTTGGAGGTAGAAAACAACATACCTGGCAACTTCGTTCTCTGATTTTCAAGTAGATCTAGTGTGAAGCACACAAAGTGCACATACTAAAGGGTTAGGTGTTTCTTCAGTATTATCAGCCTTTGGAGGCAACATCATCAAACACCATGGCGATTGCAAGACATTTTTTTTTTTTTCAAAATGATCGAGTGCTGGTATGCTCTTAAAGATTCTAATTTTTGCTTGTTTTTTAGCCTTAGATGAGCAAGCATGTCGAGGTTTGATGATAATATGTCATACCATCTGCCATATCATGAAAATATTGCTTACCCATCTTCATATCAACCATATCCACATAATCACATTGTTGGTTTCAATTCCATGGCTTTTCAAAACCAACATCCACAATATAATTACCACCAACCCACCCCTACTCAACCTCCATCTCAGCCATCATATGCTCAAAGTCAGTCCCAACATATTGAAGACTTGAGTTTCAGAGATATATTGTTGAACTATGAAAGGAAAATGAGTGAAATAGAAAAACAAAGGAATCAGTTAAATCAACAGGAGGAGATTGCAAGTATAAAGAGTACGTTGCTTGAATTCGCGAAGCAACTAGAGGAGATCAAGAGACAACATGAATATAATTAGCAACAGAAAGATATGGCTTTTCAGGCCTATCTCTATGAGCAAGAGTTCAAGGCACAAAGGCATGAAGTGCAAGTAGCCCTTGCAGTTCTATGTTAGCCTGCTCAAGAGGAAGCTCCTGAGAATCAGGTTCTGAGTTTTAGACAAAATGAACCTCTTTATGCCTCTAAAATTGAGATCCCAAGTTTTAGGCAGAGTAGAGTCTTAAGCTTTTTGAACCAACCTCCCAATCTTGAGGCGTCGAGTTTCCAAAGCCTTCATCCTCCCTGAAATGAATCTATTCCTAAGCACGTTCAACCCTCAATCCCTCAAGGGTAGCTTCTGGAAAAACCTATTCGTTCCCCAATAGCTCAAGAATTTTCCCAAGTTTCTCCACCTAATGAATCCAATGATGAACCCTTTGATCAAGATACCCAACTCCACATAGAGGAACTTAGGAAGGTGAATCCATTGTGCTCAACTTTGGAAGTTCACCATTTGCAACAGCAGAAGATTGAGCGAATGAAGGCTTCTCCTGATGTGTCTTTCCATGTTTTCACTAATGGGTCTCCTTGTTGTGTTGAAGAAGAGGGAAATGTTTCAACACTTGTTTCAGAAGATCATTCAGGACAATCAGATGAGGAGTAGGAGGTGGTCAAAATGTGTGATGAATTTCTAGTTGAGCAGAGTGAGTGTGATGCAAAAGCCTTGGATCAGAAAATGGAGTTCAAGTATGAACCTCTTGAAGAGTCAACAAGGCTAGACAAGAGCTATCATGAGGTAGAAAACAATTTTATTTTATTAGAAGGCCAAGAAAAATGTGATAGAGATTCATTTTGGGGTGGTCTTGATGTTTTGGTTGCAAATCTGAATAATGAGGAGGAAGTTTCAACCAATTTGTTTGATGAATTTCTCGCCTGTGAGCCTAAAAGGGAAAATGGCATGACTAGGATGAATTATGGTCACCATAGTGATGGAAATCACTCATATAAGGTGTTGAACCAAGAAAAAAAATGTGAAGGAAGCCTTGAATCAAATGACCAAGATCTTGAAGAAGATCTTTTCCAAGCTAACATTGAGCTTTTTTGCTCACGCTTAGAGGATATGCCAACATCTTTGGAGGAAGGTTACCCCAAACAACAAAAAAAAGAGGTGGAGGTGGCTAAATTCTCAAATGAACCATTGGTTACGGGGAAACCTAACCAGTGGAATGATCTTGACTGGTCAGAGGAGCTGCCTTTTTGTTACATAGAGGAGCTTGAAGCTGATATGCCAAATGAGGGTCAGTTGGAGAAAGCTATCTTGTTGTTTTAACCATTTCCTTCCTTCGTTGAAGAAAAGAGTCCTAATTCAGAAGGCTTCCCATTGAATAAAGATGAGGGATTTGAACCTATATCTACTATTTTTAAAATCCCTCCAAGAATGGATAGTTGTGATGAGTTATTAGCCACTCTAATGGGAGAAGGTGACCCATTAACTATGGAGGAGTTATCATGGCAAGCCATCATGCAAAGTAAAGATGATGTTGTCATTGATCATTCAGGATGCTTTCCTTCCAGTCTCAAGCCTTCAAGAGGATGCCCTATTAGGCACCTAACTCAGTTGGAAATGAGTGAGAAGGAGCAGCCCCATGACAATGTTGATCCAGGGCATCAAGGGAGGTATCACTTTGAGCATAATCATTTTACTTTTTCACTTAGTCACTTTTGTTTCAAAAATCAGGAAGGGTGGGTGAGTGATTTTATTTTTCTCCTTGGAAGGGTGTTGCGACAAACTGTTGAATATTTGGTTTTCCTCCACATCATTTGGTGGATTCCTAAGCTGATTGAACTTTGCAGATTGCAAAGGAGTGGCAGTTACTTTTTTGAACCAGTTAATAGATTTTTTTAAATAGTTTTGCCTCAGTTAGTGTAGGGTAGAGTAGTTGCTACAAATAAGTGCTTCACACACATTTCTTTCAGTATTTTTTCTTTCCCCAAGCGCTGTTGCGTATGTTTTGTTTTCCATTAGGGCCTGTTAGTTTGCTTTCTGCATTGTTTGTTTTTGTTTTGCTACTGTTGGAATATTACTATTCAAATTTCTGAGTTTCATGAAGAGGCAGATTTGACTCCGCCCCCAATGGAGTTTTAAAGGACAACTGGTCTAATGCTTAGCTGGAAAGCATTCAGTGGAAATCACCAAAATGTTACCAATTTTCACTACAACTCAATTGGTGGAGCTGATTAAATTTTGTTAGATCTTAAAGTGAAAGTTCAATTATTTTTGCATGTGCTTTAAGTGTTGATTTCACTATATCCATCAAGTATCAATCATGCAAGTGTTTTTAGTAAAGGAGTTTTAGAAGTATTTCTCAAGTCAAATGGAGTACAAAATAGAATGTACAAATGTTTAAACATAACAAATTGCTTTCATTTATTTCATGATGATTATTCACATTATAATATTTCATTTGATGGCAAGAATACAAATGATCGTACAAATTTGCATTTTAATGCATTTATTTTCAGAATGAAAAGGAGATATTAAAGAATCCACACAAGCCGTAAATGTAACTATCACAATGCATCATGAGGAGCATGCTACACTATTGGAGATGTGGAAAAAGAAACACATAAGCATGAACATAATCATCATTGCCTATGCTTTTTGCCGATGTAGAAGTGTTGCACCCTCCTTCATTCTCGAGCTCCGATCGACCTGTAGGGGAAAAAGAGGGTTGTTAGAGCTCCAAATATGAACATACCTACATGAGCCACCAACAATAATGTAGAATGTTGCTGAAAATTCATTGGAATCAACTAAAAGAGAAGTGCATAAACAAGAGCTGAAAATGGAGTGTCACATCATATATTTTTTATGCTAACATTGTTTGTTTCCTTGTGTAGGTATAGGAAAAGTCATGAAGCTGATCATCTTATGAAGACATAAAAGCATGTAGGGTAAAATGGGCTCCCACAAGGGTAGATCTCGTCATGCTGCCCCTTAAACATTACAGATGGGGTTGAGTGAAGAAATGCAATCATCATGTTCATCTGAACTATTCGTGAAGGAGTAAAATAGAATTTCAGTCATTAAAACAATTAAAGCTATTGTTCACTCATAACAATCAAGTAACATATTGTTTTGAAAGCTACAGGTGGATAATAGACTTAATGAGCTCAATCAATTCGACTAAAATACATCAATTTCATACATGCAAGTTTTAAATATTGCCATACTATTTGCATTGTGCTGCCATGAGTATTCTTTATTCATCATGTTTCATGATATTATGTAAAGCTACAATAAGTATACATGCTCATGATGGTGATATTGAATAGGCATACATAATGCCTCATCAATAGAACATTGTTCAATAAAGTAAGCATGTGAAAGAGATTTAAATTTTCATTTGAATGGAAGACGACAAGCATCAGGTAATCCACTATAACTGTTGTCTAAATGCAATTGTTGCATTAAGTGGAGGGAAATAGTCCAAGGAGTATTTTATTATTCAACATATATTTTAAATGGAGTTTATGCATCATTGTGTCTGAAATGAAAACAATTAAGAGTACACTATTTTAGAGACTTGTTTCATCATTCAAAGTGTATTTTGCATGAAGTTGAAGCAAACAGATATGGGCAGCTTTAACAAGAGTTAAACATGTTGAAGTCATTTCCATAATGGACAGAGTTTTACCAAGCATGAGGGAGATTTAAAGGAGCAATATGAAATGACATGAAAGTCACAATAGTGCATGATGGAAAGTAAACAAACAATCTATAGATTCGAATCAAAATAATTTATGTGTGCAGGATGAAAGAAATGTGCTCCATGTACTAAAGCTTTTCAGCAATACCCATGAAGGATTCACACATGATTTTTGCAATTTTCTGAAGGATTAATCTTGCTGTCCCAAGGAGAGTACAAAAGTTTCATGAAATGCAGGTATTTTAATGGTAAAAATAATAGCATTCAATCAAATTTTAACCCTGTGAAAAACAAATTTTTTCATGAAATACAACAAAGGTTTGGGCCAAATCACAAATACTCACAGGGGCTCAAAACCCATATGAGTTTTATTACAGAGATTTGAAAACAATCAAATTTCCTCTTTCAATATCAAATGGAGATGCCATACATATAAACACAGAACTGAAATTACAAGGTCAAGCTAGGGTTTTTTTTACATGGTTGTTCAGATAGAAAGATAAATATATGGAGACTAAAGTGGATTCAACACTATGTCAAAAACCCATATCATGAAGGGTTGGCCGTGGCTTGTTGACCATGTATTTTCATAAAAAGCTGAAACCCATCTAGGGTTTTGTCATTAAAATGTGGGGTTTGTTGTTTAGATATCCAATACAAAGCAACAATTCCTGAAACTCAAATTTTTCTATGTAAAAAAATCATCAAGAAACCTACAGAAGCTGCGGGCTCACAGATTACATTTTTTTTTTTGAAACTTAGCTCAAGATGAGCTATTTAAGAGTGAAATGCATGGTAGAAAAGAGAAGCATTCACTTACCCATGGAATTGGAAAGAAACCCTCATTCATTTTTTTGCAAAATCTAGAGGATAATGCCTAGGTCTAGCTCATATATGGTGGCCAAGTGGTATGGCATTAACAACAAACACACAGAAATACATAGTGCATCAGAAATTGTATTTATCCTGCAGCCTTAAGGCCAAAATCTGTGAAGAAATGAAACATGGAAGCCTGCAATAAGCTTACAAACATTCTTACCATCAGAAGCTTATAAAGATTCGATAGAAACAATAACAATGAAGCTCAAATCTTCTTCATCAAGTCAAAGCCCTACTCATGGCAACACTCTTTCTCAGCAGAGTTTTTTCTCCAAAGTCACCAAATGCAAATGATGTGATTTTAAGGTTTTTTTTTGAGTTTTTTCAAACATCAATGCCCTAATTCAACTTCGGAAGGTTATTTCATGACTTTTGAAATATTAAACCTTATGTGGCCAATTTTTTTCCATGCATTTTCCTCTATGTCTAAGTCAACCACTTTCAAAGCTTCAATGAATATCAATTACCTAAGTTTAGGATAGGCATTTAAATGTTTTTGCAAGGTCTTTTAAGACTTAGGGTTTTTAATTGTTTCAAATGCCTATGCCTTAGTAAAAAAATGCAAAGTGACTTAGTGCCTCTTTTAATTGATTTTGAAGAAAATCAATTAAAATAAGATTGATAAAAATCAAATATGCTTTGGAGAATAAACCTTTATATTTTTGTGATTTTTTCTAAGAAAAATCAAATGTGTAATTGGAGAGATATGTTTATTATTTTTGCAAAATATTTCCAAAATTTTTAATTGCAAAAATTAATCAAATTAAGAGAGTAAAAGTCTGCAAAATCTTGTAAAGCAGGAATAAAACAATGCTTTATAAATTGTTTTATTTCTTTGCTATTTTTAGTAGATTGGTGATTGATTTTTTTTCTCTTGGTCGGATTTGAGCTTCATGGAGAGGAGATAAGGTGTTTTTTTCCCTTTTAAAGCAAAGTAGACCTATTTTTAGGTGCTTTTCAGGATGCACATGCAAAGAGTGAGAATTTTCCATTTCAGTTACTCTTTTTGGGGTAGTTTTTGATGCTTTTCCTTGAGCTTTTTTTCTTGAGCTCGAGTTAGAGTTTTGAGATATATCTTGAAGGAAACCTTAGAGTTTTTCTAAGTTTATTATTGTTTCTTGCTCTGTCACATTCTGATAGCTTGTAAACTTTTTGTACTCAGTTTCAGACTTTGGCATACTCCTTCAGTTCAATAAAAGCAACATTCTTATCTCCAATTTTTGTCTCTATTTGCAATTTTAGTATGATGTCTACATTGTGATTCTATTTACAGATCCTTTTCATGTCCTATTATTGTAGATCATTGATACATAAAGTTCATTTAATGCAGGTTACATGTTGTGTTTAAGTTTAAACCTTCATGCAAATCAATTATGTACTGGGTGTTCATGAGAGATTATGAATTCATTGTTGTTTTGCTGAAGACTGTTTGTGGGTAGAATATCAAAGTCACCATTAAGTTTTGGAATCATACTAGATAATTTTTACATTTCAGTCATATTTTCTATCCCTTTTCCCAGAAAGTCACTTAGAATAGGATTCATCATTCAGAGAACCAACTCACTCTGGAGATTCCCTTTTCACATAGATCACCTACATCTGAAAAGGGTTTCCATGTTTCAATAGATAGTTTGATTTTTGAAAATCTAACAAAGGGTGCATATCTAATTGATAATAGTTACAAATAGTAAGCCTTGATTCGAGCTCTATAATTGTGACCTCATCACTTGTATTTACTCTTATTGGTGTTTGCTAATCGAGACTCTGTTTGGTATTTAGATTTTCTTCATTTCCCTTTACACTCAGGAATTTTAAACTTGTCACTCCCAATGGTTTCAGTTGTTGGTGTTATCCAATTTAGTCACTCTATTAAATATTTTATTCAAAATTATTCTTGCACTATGACAAAATAGACCAAGTTTCCTCCAGGATTGATGTGGAAAATTGCTCAAAACTTCTCCTCAAGCCATGAAATTGCACCAGTGTGTTAATGGATGGTCAGGGAGTGTGATTGCAAGAGGATTCAGCTTAAAACCATCAAATTTGAGAGATATTGATTTTCAAAGTAGCCTAATCAGCCGTTTCTGAAACTGCACTTGTGAAAACTATCTAAAGCATGCAAACTTGCCATTTTGTGAAAATATCAAATCACTTCATGTAAAGTTGTAACTTTGAAAATTAGTTCATTTAGGTGAAATGATCAAGCGTGCACAACAGTTTTTCATTGTTATATTTTCTTCATGAAATATCAAGCACCAAAGTTGACCATCTTGCAACTGTTCTAAAAATGTAGATGTCAAAACTAAGTAAAACCCATTTGGTTTTGATTTTGAAAAAATACCAAATGATGTCCTGAAGCCCTGAAAAATGGCATAAAGGTAGATTTTGGTGAGGAGAATCTAGTACACCAATCAATTAGTCACAATATCTCTTCAGTTGCTTAATAATATTCTCCAAAGTTGGTCACTTGAACAAATTTTACTGTGTGCAGACAACAAACCTTCACAGAACCCTTCAACTTGGCCTTTTGAAACTTTGCCAAAAATTATCATAGGAAGCTGAAAATTGGTGTGCACACTCCCATATGGTAGATAAACATCCATGCAAGGTGGTTTGGCATGAAAATAAATAAATCCAAAGTTATGATGTTTTAAATGTGCTCCTGGGGCTGATTTTACAACTGAGTTTCTAAGTGTTGCAATCAAACTTTTCATCATGGCACCTTCAAATTTTGCCAAAATTTGAAGGTTCCAACACAATAAAAGTGGACTCAACTTCTTGTGTCCACCCCTATGAAAGAGTATTTTTATATTTTCATGAAAATATCTTTGGAATCAAAAATCTAGAGTTAAAGTTTTTTTTTTTTAATTTAATCTAAAAGATGGCTCAAGTTCTCATATAAATAGTTTTATGTAAAATTATTTCACTTGAAAAGGTTTTGGTTAAAACCTTTCCAAATAAATTGAAGCTAGTTTGATTTTTAATATGAAATTATATCAATTTGATAATTTTAGGTGAAAGAGTTTCAACTAACACTATTTGTGCCATGCAGTTTTTAAGTAGTTTCAGAAGAAATTATTTCTCCTAAAATTATTTTGTCAACCCAAACTTTGACAAATCTAGGTATTCACCCACATATATCTTTTATCCTCACAATAAATTTAATATTCTTTTTCAAAAATATAGAAATATAACTATAAAAAATAAGTCTAATAGCTCTCTAAATCAATCCTACATTTGTACACAATCTCTTAAGAAAAATGAACTCCTTATTTGTAGTAAATAAATCAACCAAGTATATTATCACTTTGCAACTAATAGCTCTATGAAATAAAATAAATTTATATCCACTAGTGGATATTTTACCATTAACATCTCTTATCTAATCTAAATCAATGAATCCATGAATATTGACTAAGTGTTAGTCACCTATACAATCACCATGATAAGAAAATAGAGTACTTTGAGGTAGATTTCAAGTATCTAAAAAGCTTCTTACTTATACCCCAATGATATTATCTAGGATTTCCATAAAATAGTTCAAGACTTCCATTCTAAGTTAATCATCATTGGCCCAATCAATTCACCTTCAATCTCAAGGTGGATTCGGTGCTGCAATCATCCATTTATCCTTTAATCCGATCAATCAGTATCCTAAGTCATCTAAGATAATCATTGAACGGGATTTGTAGTCTCTTTTGTCATCTTATCCTATCCATCAGTCGATCTTATCAATCAATCATCAATCGATCGATTCAATCCAATCACATCACCTTCAACATAATCAATCTACTTCCATCTCAAAGCAGATTTAGTGTCGATTGTCAAAATCAATCCCATCACATTATCCAATCATCCTAATCTGAGCTTTAATCCAATCCAAATCTGAGCTTAACCTAAATCCTGAGTTGAGCTTTAGTCCATTCCCATCCAATATCTTTGATCCATCTTCTTTATCCTTTCACCATCATGAATCCTTATCCTCTATCAATAATGGTCAAAGGAAACCCTAATTATGTTGACAACGATAATGAAAGTCTTGTCGATCAAGAAGAATGTGACCTAGATCCCTTGACACTATCATTGCTAGTAAGCTTTCTTTGCCCACTTTCTAAAATCCAATCACCCCCTCTAGTTATCCCGTTATGTCTTCATCCATGCCTAATCATGTTGCTTATGCTACCTTTGACAAGGGATATCCATCATATCCATCATATCCTTCATCTACATCATCCTCTTATCCTAGTCTGCCATCACAATACCCCTATCCTAATCCCCCATCCACATCCTCCTATCTAAATTCTTCATCCGCATATACCCACTACCCTAATCTTCCATGCCAATCTGCTCACTCTAATCCTACATTTGTACCTTCTATCCTAATCCAACATCCACATCAACTTATCCTAATCCGACATCCACATTTCCCTATCTCAATCCGCCATCTCAATTTTCCCATCCTAATCCACCATCCCAATACCCTTACTACAATCCACCACCTGCATCCTCATGTCCTAATTCACCATTCCAATCCCCTTATCTTAACCCTTCATCTAACCTTAATCCCCCATCTATTTATAGTCATGCATCCAATCCCATTCCCCCATCTAATCCTAGTCCACCAATCCATAATCCTTCATCCACTCCTACCACGCCATCTCAGCCTAGAGCATTCAAGTTCTTCACTCCAGAAGTTCTCCAAGGACTTATAACCAAGAAGACATCTCCCAGTCCACACCTTGAAGTTATGGAATCATGCCATCCCAACCCATCATCCACGGTCATCAGAGACGAGACCCTTTTCCACCCAACACCTATCATTGATGGTACCACCCCTAGCACCACTCAAACCATCAAAACCATCACATCCTCTGAATCTACTGGGCCCCCATCTCCTGCCATCATACCCTCTAAATCCACTGAGCCCCCATCTCCTACCATCACATCCTTTAAATCCATTGAGCCCATTGAACACCCACTTCCTTCTCCAAGAGTCGTTGAACCCATCGATGACACCCTAATCCAATCAACTTCTTCCACTCCTAGTGTCACTAAAATCCATTCCCATGAATGTTTTGAATCCTCCATCCCTCCATCTTCCCCACTTGAAGAGTCCCACCAAGACTCCATTATCATGCCTCTCGCACATGATGAGTCATGCCAAGAGCCTAATCCAAAGCATGTCAACATATCCCCTTCTCCAAATCAAGATCCTACCATCTCATCTAGTTCACCTCAAGATCGAAGTCCCCCATCCATTCCATCCCATGATCCCCTTGTCATTCAAGCTTCCACTGCTCCATCTCCTTCTCCATCACATGAGCCCACTACCACAAATCCAACTCCTATCATATCCCTTGATCCCTCTCCTGATACCACCCATCCTATCCCATCATCTTCCTCTCATACTCCCCCATCATCCCCTAAAACTGCTATCCCCACACCACTTGCATATCCCCTTGGTACGCTCACATTCTTCCATGGTGGCCTCCTCGCAGAAGAAAAAAATAGTGTATATACCACCCATCATCCTCCACCTAATAATGGACTCACATCATGTTTTCAGAATAACACAAATCCTATCATGGATCACATGCTCAAGAAAATGAACTATCAAGGAAAAGGTCTAGGCCTTCATGAGCAAGGTATTTTGGAGCCCATCCAAGTCAAAGAGCAAGTCTGCATGCAAGGTCTTGGACCTATTTCCCAAGACTCACAATCTAAAGATGTTGGTACAACCTCTAGACATCCTCAACGAGCCTTTTCCAAAAGAAATGTCGGCTCTTCCCATCACCCCACTAGATCATATGCTACCATCCCTCCTCCTTTATCGTATCGCCTCAAAACAACTGTCCATATTCCTCCTTCATCTGCTCCATCCATTTTGGGTCCTTACATCCCTCCATCCACCATCTCCCATCCTTCATCTACTCCATCCATCTTGGGTCCTTACATCCCTCCATCTACCATGCCCATGTTTCCTCCAGGTCCTATGTCTATTCTGGGCCCCTATATCCTAAAATCACCTCCTCCATCTCGTCCTATCCATCCTTTTATCCATTCATCACCGATCCATCTCATCCATCATAAACATCCCTCTCACATGTCCCCTAATCAGGATCAACAAAGGCACATACCCGCACATCCTCCATCTACACATAATCCCTATAATCCTACCTTCGTCGCTCCACATCATCCATCTCCTCGCACCCATCCCATTGCTACCAAAAGCACTTTGGGTGTTAAAACAAGAATGTATCAATCCAAAGATCCACATGAATCTAAAGCTTCCGATGTCCCCTCCAAAAGACATGGTGAAAAGAAGAAAAATCTAAATCTAAATTTAAATCAAATCTATAGGCCACAAAGGCCCACCAAAGCAAAGATCAAAACCATGTGGATCCCAAAGAAAAAATATGCAATGCCATCAAATGAAAAGTCTATAAGAACATCCAAAGTTGCTAATCCAAAAGCTAGTCATACACCCCTTTCATCTCCTAAGTCTGTTTTGGGTCCTTATGTTCCAAAGTTCACCACCCCATCTCCTCCATTATCCACACATCCTCCATCCATTAATCCTCTTACCTTTTCACATCCACCACCACATGTGCCAATGTTGGTCCTGAACACATATCCCCATCACATATCCCCCATCATTCCATCCATACCCTTTGCAGCATCCCATCCATCATCCCATGTATCTCCCCTCTCAAAACCCTCTAAATTCATCTTCTTGCATAATCCATTTATCCTAATAAGGTTGTACTAACATCCAACAGTCACTTCAAACATGGGCTCTTAATACCTCATATAGAACTTAATGCTTGAGTCTTTTATCCATATCCTTATTGCATGTCTTCTAAATCCCCTTATCCACATCCCTATACTTATCCATTTTCATCCCCCTACTATCCAAAAAAATATAAAAAATAAATAAATAAATAAATAAAAATAAAAGTAAAAATAAATAATAAAATAGTAAAGAGAAATAATCCATCCAATGGTGAAAACTTGGAAAACAAGTGCCTTGGATAAGCACCATGATGAAAACTTGGCAAACATGTGTCATGCATAAATCCCCATCTGCACTTGGGGGCAACTTCCTGATATGCATTCCCTCCATCTGCTATGCACCTGTAATCCCCTCCATCCCACTTATCTTTCACATCCTACCATCATATCCCATTTATCTCCCATCCCTCCATCCTTCTTGTGATCTTGATCAAAATAGGGGCACCTATCTATACCTGCTTTAGCCACCTCTTGGTATACACTCCCTTCATCCATGCTTTGTTGTATTCCTTGGTCACTCATCCTATCCACCTCTAGCTATCTCTCATCCCTCATGCCTCATCACATATGACATATATAGAGTGGGGGCATCTGCTTCCTTTGTGACATAGTCCTTGGAGACATCCTCTATCATAACATCCCTTCATCTCCTTATCCATCTATTCCAACATCCCTTCCATCTCCCCATCCTTATCTCCCTATCCATCTATCCTAGCATTTCTTTCATCTCCCAATCCTTATATTCTTATCCCCCCATCCCCCATTTGCCGCTACTCGGGGCGTGTCCGCCTCAGCTCCCGAGGCGTGTCTACCCCCTTTTCTGAGGCGGCTCCGCCCCACAAGGGGCATGTCCACCCCTATCCCGGGGCGGCTCCGCCCCACCCGGGGCATGTCCGCCCCACCCGGGGCATGTCCGCCCCTTGCCGGGGCGGCTCCGCCCAACTCAAGGCGTGTCCACCCCTATCTCGGGGCGTGTCCGCCCCACTCGGGGTGTGTCTGCCCCCTGTCTCAGGGCGTGTCTGCCCCTTGCCGGGGCAGCTCCGCCCCACTAGGGGCGTGTCCGCCCCTATCCTGGGGCGTGTTCGCCCCCTGTCTCGGGATGTGTCCGCCCCTTGCCCGGGCAGCTCTGCTCCACTCGGGGCGTGTCCACCCCCTGTCTCAGGGCATGTCTGCCCCTTACTGGGGCGGCTCCGCCCCACCCGGGGCGTGTCTGCCCCTATCCTGGGGCGGCTCCACCCCACCCGAGGCGTGTTTGCCCTAGCTTGGGGCGTATCCGCCCCTCTGTGTTGTGCGACGATGCGCCCTATTTTCGGAAAATCATCATTCCATCACCAAAATCACATAAGTGCTACTTAGAACAACATTAAAGCCCATATCTAGCATCAAATCATCCATCCCAATCTCCTAGACTTCATTTTGAGAATTTTTATTTTTGTGCCAAAACTTCCGGAGGCCATAACTTTTGACTCAGGTGTCCGTTTGAGCTAAAATTTTATGGGTGGTTGCGTTATGAGATGGCATGTGGATCCCCGACAGACTAAAAGTCCCTTGGACCCCGTTTTCCCACATTTTCGAGGCCTCAAACTTTCATCTTGACCCTCAAAATCGCAATTTAGTGTTTTTTTCCAACATTTTGAAAAATTATTTTTGTCCATAACTCGAAATTCATGTCTCAAATTTGGGATGTTAGTTGAAATTCATCCTATCTTTGTTTTGGGTATTTTTTGGAAAAAAATTAGACTCTCAAAAGTACGCCCGTAAGGTTTCCTAAAATGGCAAAATTTGACAATTTTTGAAAATTGCCAAATCTAGAAAAATCTGATTGTTAGCACCTTACGTTCTTTAAACCCCAAAACTTGGTGTAGAATCAATCCCATCATATCATCCTCCCAATTCATCTTTTTGGATAACTATCCCATCCCTGAGCTTTGTGTAGTCACCATCCTCTGATCATATCCAACAGGTCTATCTTGTCCCATGATGTCGATCCAACCATTTTGTCCCCTTATCTAGGGTTATCTCATCCTATCATCTTATCATCCTTTATCCATCATTTTTCATTGGTTGTTGGTCAAACTACGTTGCCCCTGTGCTTTCACGTAGGCAAGGTCAGTCACTTGATCCGCCCCCGGGGATCCTTTATCATCTATCATCGGTCTTTCTGCTTTGTCTATCTACTCCTTTATCATCTATCGTCTATCGTCTATCATCTCTCTTCGATTGCCATTGTCCACTTTACTCCTTTTGTCCATCCTATCTTTACCATCCATCAAGGTCTCCATCTTGGTCAGTTGTCAGCCTTTTATCGAACTATGAGGGCTTTGCGCTTTCATGTAGGCAAGGCTAATCTTTGATCGGCCCCCGAGCCCCCTAGGTCTTTAGGGTGTGTCAGTATCATGTCTTGTCTTCCTTGTGTCATGTCATCAAGCTATGCCCTTATCTATCCAGTTCTTCACAAATGAGACCCACTTGTATCATGAGATCCAATCGATTTTGAACATCCCGCGTCATAACGATCACTTAGTTTAGTATTCATCATCTTCGGTCTCAACAGGTTGCATCCTTCCTAACAAACCTCATCAATCCCATCCATCCCCTTGATCCTATGGCAATGAACATTTGAAATTGATTGTGATCTTTTGTTACTTTTGGCTTTTGTTTATCATTTGAGCTCCCTATCATCACTTGTCACGATCGCCTTGATCCATCATATCATGGTGTGCTTTGACTAGTCCACATAGGGGCATATTTTTATCTTTTTATTTTTATTTATGTCTTCTTGGTTGTCCCACGTAGTACCCACCAAGATCCTTGTGGTCTTGTGTTATGCTGGGGCATCCTTTTGTGCTTGTGGTTATCTCAATACCTGGCCCGACCAAGGTCTTCGTGACTTTAGCGTGTTGGGATAGCCTTCTTGTCTGTTGTGTTTGTTTCATACATTAGACACTAATATGCCTTGGTTCCACATACCCTGGCACTTGGTGTCTTATGCTATAGCAAAAATTAGTGCTCCAAAGATGGAAAATTGCATTAGGATTGCATTTCATTTCTATCATCTTGCATGTCTCCCCCCATCCATTCATCCTTCATCCTTATCTCACATCTCTATCCAATCCCCACCCATTCCATTTAGCCCAAATCATCTAATCATATCCTTGGTCTTGTTCTCAGTCTTGTTACAAGCCTGGATCCAATCATCCTCATCCTCATCCTCATCCTCATCATCCCATATCCCTTTGGTGTTGTTTTGGGATGTATCCTTCCCTTGTCAACAACACTTTCATCATCATCATCGGGAGGTACTCTTCCCTATCCTTTAGTGGTGTTTTGGGATGTATCCTTCCCTCATCCATACCACTCATTGGGATGTATCCTCCCCTATCCTCATGTTGTTTCAGGATATATCATTCCCTCCTTGACAACACTCCATCCATCATCAACCCCTTTTGGCTTGTACCTTGACTGGGGCAACATCATCTTCATCTTTGCATCCATTTGTGCTTCCCAACCTCCTATCACCTTTTCATCCTTCCATATCCATCCCTTTTCATCCTCTTCCTCATCTTCCATTTCATCATCTCATCCATTTCAAGAGCACATTCGTGTTCTCTTGAACCCACATGTCCTCTCGAGGGGGCATCCTTATCCCTAATCTTCATCTTCACCTCCATCATATTTCTTCCTAGTCATCCGTTTGATGACTAGGGCATCCTTCTCAATCTAACCATCTCCTTCTGGGTTCTATATTTTAATATTCTTTGAAATGATGCTACTTCGTAACACCATCTCAAAGAGGGGCAAAATGTAGACATCCAAATTTGGACACTTAATTTATCCAAATTTACCACTTTTCATCTAAACATCCTCTTATCCAAGTTAATTAAGTAATATTACTATTATTTAATTAATATCCTTAATTCTGCCAAATCCCTAAGGTATTTAATTAATAATTAAATACCTTACTCTCCTTAATCCTCTTTTCATCAAATGAATTAAATAAATATTACATTTATTTAATTCCTCACATGTCTTTTTCATCTAATCCTAATCCATCTCTTAATCTCTTCATTAAGGATGTGCACATGCCTAATCCTTGATTGGGATTAGTGTGCACATCCTCCAACTTTAAGTTGGCTTCAATCCTCATTAACCCCTAACTATCCTCTAATTACTAATTAGTTAAACCTAATTAGTACCTTGGTCAACTCTCCCCATCCCCCAAGGAATTTTTAATTCCTTTTTATTCACCCTAGGCTCTCTTCCCCATGTGAATTTTTTAATTCACCTTTATTCCTTCTAGAATCCCTTTTTCCCATGCATCTTCTAGAAACTTTGACTTGTCACATCAAGTCACATGTGACAAACTCCCACCTTTTGGGAACATTGTCTTATCCACTAGATTCTTCCAATCATTGTGAATTTTAATTCACTTTTATTCACCCAAGATTCTTCCCATCTCCCAATGTACTTGCAAGGTACTTGTCCTTCCTCCACCTCATGTACCTTTTGGCCACCTCACTTACACCTCATCTCTCTTAGCCACTTCACAATCCACATGTCAAGATGTGAGGGCTTGTGGAGTCCTCAACTCACCTTAGCCCTTCATCTTGGCCTTGTTGGATATCTCAACCATTGAATTCTCTAGAGAATTCAAGTCTCTATAAATACCCCCTCCTCAAGGGCATTTTCAACACTTAGCCATTTTGCAACTAAATGCTGCCATTTTGTGCACTCATATAGCCATCAATTTCATCCATTTGCATTTGCATTCAAGCACATAGTCAAATCCTCCATTTAGCCACCTATCAAGAGCCATCAAGGAGCATACAAATCAATCTAAATCAAGGGCCAACCAAGGAGTTTCAGCTACAAGGAGGAAGGTATAACCATTTATCTTCATTTAACATTTTCCTCTTTGTATTTTCAAATTCCTTAGGCTAATCTTGAGGTGTTTCATTATGTTTTCCATTGCATTTTAATTGCTTAGAATAGGTTAAACATCTTTGATATCACATGTAATGTAACTAGTTATGTGCACCTGGTTTACCCTATGTTAGTTGGATTAGTTCCTGAGGTTGTTAATAGGGGAGTGACTTTTCATGGGGGCCGACACACAAAGTGGTGTCTGTGTAACTCGTGAAGAGTTAGATTAATCAGTGATAACTTAATAAATATGTTAAGGGAAAATGGTAGTTTAAACACTTAACTTTTGTTAATGCCTTGCTCATGGACTCAAGGGCTAGTAAAGACTTGGGATGAGATGAGAAGGCTTGGAATGGCAAGATTGATATCTTGTTTCTCTAAAAGATAATCAATTCCACATTGGATTGCATGTGGGGTCAGGTTTCGTAAGAGCTCACTAGGGTAACCCAAGATAGAGGTCAAAGCCTAGGAAGATTCGCTAGGGTAACCCATGCAACTTTGTGATGACACTCCTCCTATGACAACCATCAGTCAGTTTGTTGTATTGTTAGTTGATCATTGTTATCTGGAAGCATTGTAACCATCATGTTAGTATTGTTATTGCTTGTGTCTAGAGGTTGTAGGTTTTTCCTAGGAATCTCTTTTACTATCTCCTAGCATGAGGGGGTGGGCCTTCGGGTACCACTTGGTTGGGTGGAACGTGCACCTTACACCATTGGGTCCCTAGTTCTTGTTCATGATGGTGGGTACTTCCTATTGGAGAGCTCGTGTGTACCAGTGGATTTGTAATTCTTTCATGTTCTCACTTGTATCTATTGGATACCTTGTAATTGTATCACTCCTCAATTGTATTCAAGGAGAACCTTTGTAATTTGTAATTGTAACACTTTTGTATAAACTATCTCATTTGGAAATGAGTGTTGTAATTGTAATATTAAATAAATGCAATGTGTGAATGGATCATTATTGTACTTTATAGCTTAAATGATGTATTTTAATGTTTTGGATGTATGATCTTTAATTCATGAGTAATAAATATAAGTTATGTTTAGTAACTTTTGTTAGTAATGGGTATTGTAAGTAAGCATCGTCACATACCTTAGAGAATGTATGTGTTAGTGTAGTTTACTTTACTTGTTTAATTACACTTTAAAAAAAAAAATCGCTTTAGTTATGTATGTGTCATTCTCTAGGGTTTCGTGGCAGGCGTTACACATGGTATCAGAGCCCAAGTTTAAACACTAGGTGCTCTAGCATAATGTTGAACCCATTAAGTTGTTGGTTGCGTAGGATTTAAGTTTGTGTACCCTGTCTTATGTCGTGGTGTGTATCTGTGCAAGATCATGCCACCTAGGAGAGGTTGCAGTAGAGGTCATGGTTGTGTAGGTGGTCCCAGAGGTAATCAGTAGAATTCACCTCCCATTGTTCCCCATGACTTAGATCTTGAGGAGCAACAGGCTTCCCAAAACGTACTTGAGGTCGGTGATTAGAATTCAGGTCCACCAGGGATCGGGGACACTCAGTTGCGTCATTTATTAGAGGAGACACTAGCTCGTCTAGGTCTGAGGTAGGATATAGATCAAGATATTATGGGGGAGAGAGAGGTTCCCACATAGTTAGAGGCAGTCATGGTTGCACATATGAGAGACCTGCTTAGAGCTCATCCACCTACATTTGATGGTTTGGGTAGTGGATCAGAGGATGAGACATGGCTGATAGATTTGAATCTGTGTTTTGCTATGCACCCTTATGGTAGCAACACCAAAGCTAGATGTGCGATCATGCACCTAAGAGATTTTGCATCTACCTGGTGGAGGTTGGAGGAGCAGAAGCTCCATATTGATATTAATACTCTATCTTGGGATTTGTTCTTAGAGAGGTTCAGGGCTAGATTTCTTTATGATCATTGGTGACAGCGTCGAGGAGACGAGTTTCATGCCTTGTGATAGATGGCTATGTCCATAGAGCAGTATGAGCGTCATTTTTATGATCTCAAGTAGTTTGCAGGCATCAGTGATGATGAGGGCATGCTTGTTCAATATTTCATGAGGGTCTTAAATGCCTAGGTTAGTGGTGGTGTGTGGCTTTTTGAACCCAAGGCTATGGATTCAGTGGTGGTGAAGGCTAGATTGGTGGAGTAGAACCAAGTGATGGCATTGGGTGGTCATACTAGAGTACAGATAGGCAGTTCTTTAGTTGCAGGACCGAGTGCATGTAGTGGCCAGACTCAGGGAGCTGGACCACCTAGGACACAATAGGTGTCTACACAGAGTGGACAGTATAAGAATTCATAGGGGTAACAAAAAAGTTTCCAATAGAGATAGGGTGACAGATATTAGTCGGGTGGTGATAGGAACTAGAGGTGTAATAAATGCAACAATTATGAGGAGTCAGCATAGAGTTCATAGTCTGCCTATAGGGGCAGCGTTTAGCAGTCGAGCGTGCCTCCTAGAGGTAGAGGTTATGGTAGAGGTACTAGATGTTTTGCATGTGGCTGGAACAAGGTCACATAGCTCAACAGTTTCCCAATAAGGGCACATCAAGGTACACTCAGAGGCTAGCAGCGTTAGAGCTGACAGTTGGTGATGCAGGCAGTAGGCATTAAATATTTATTGTAGTTGATAACTGCTAGGTTGATCATCAGAGCACAGTAGTGGAGACATATGGTATGTTACAGGGTAACCGAGTTACCATTTTGTTTGATTCTAGAGCATCGTATTCCTTTATTTCATTGTTTTTCATGGCGCGAAGTAGATTGAGGGTAGCAAAGCAAGACGTTAAGTGGTAGGTCAAATTGGCCTCCAGTGCTAAAGTGGTAGTTCAATCCCTAATACATGATTGTAGATTAGATATTGGATCCTTTCACACTACATTAGACCTTTGCATTGTACCATTGGGGTCATATGACATTGTCTTAGGGATGGATTGGCTTGAGGCTCACAAGGTCATGATTGACTGTCGATGTAAATCGATTTGATGTATTGATGCATTTGGTGGTGAGGTAGAGATAGTGGGAGTTCAGAGACCCATATCATTGAGGATGATATCGGCTATGCAACTGAGGAGATGTGTACATCAGGGATGTTAGTTATTTGCAATGATAGTAGATGACTTGGAGTTGGGTGATAGTGAGAAGAAGGTTACTATTGATAGCCATCCCATACTCTAGGAGTATGCAGATGTTTTTCCTGATGATATTCCAGGGATTCCACCTCAGCGTGACATTGATTTTAGGATTGATTTGTTACCTTGTTCTGAGCCTATTGCATGAGCTTCATACCATATGACTACACAGGAGCTTAAGGAGCTCCACTTGTAGCTAGAGGAGTTGTTAGTGAAGGGTTTCATCCGCCCTAGTGTTTCACCTTGGGGAGCACCAGTAATTTTTGTGAAGATGAAGGATGGTTCTCTTTGTTTGTGCATCGACTACCATCAGTTGAACAAAGTGACAATCAGGAACCGATATCCCTTACCTAGGATTGATGACTTGTTTGATCAGATCAAGGGTGTTACGATCTTTCCAAAGATTGATCTTAAGTTAGGGTATCATCAGATGCACATACTTGATGTCGATATCCATAAGATATCATTTTGCACACATTACGGTCACTACGAGTTTACTGCGGTACTGTTCGGGTTGACGAATGGGCCATCTGTATTCATGAGCTTGATGAACGGAGTCTTCCGCACATATCTGGATAGATTTGTACTAGTATTCCTTGATGATATATTGATCTATTCCAAGACTGTAGAGGATCATGAGGAGCATTTGAGGAAGGTATTGTAGTGTTTGAGAGATAATCATTTGTACGCTAACCTATCCAAATGTGAGTTCTTTAAGATTGAGGTCAAGTACCTTGGACATGTGATTACAGGAGAGGGTGTTGTAGCAGATCCTGCAAAGATCCAAGTGATCAGTGATTGGTTCATGCTAACTAATGTGGCAGAGATACGTAGCTTCGTGGGTTTAGCAAGGTACTACAAACATTTTGTTGAGGGATTTTCGAGAATAGGGCATCATATCACTTCTCTTTAGAGGAAAGGGAAGAAGTTTGTTTGGTTAGAATAGTGTTAGTCAACATTCTAGATGCTGAAGGAGAAGTTGACTAGTGCACCGATTCTTGCGATACCTGATCCTATTGGAGATTTTGTTGTCTGTACTGATGCATCTTTGGAGGGATTAGGAGCAGTCTTGATGTAGGATGGTCAAATGATTGTGTATGAATCACACAAACTAAAGGATCATGAATTGAATTACCCTACACACAATCTTGAGTTGGCAATGGTAGTACATGCCTTGATGAGATGGAGACATTTCTTGTTGGGACACAGATTTGAGTTGCATAGTGACCATCAAAGTCTACAGTTCATCTTCACGCAGCCTAATCTTAATGCTAGGCAGAGGAAATGGATAGAATTCCTTTGTGAGTATGACTTTGAGGTGAAGTACATCTAGGGGAAGGAGAACATATTTTCTGATGCTCTCAGCAAGCAAAGACATGAGTTGTCTGAGTTGACTCTTGGTGTGGATTTGAGGAGTCAGATTCTTTCAACACTTCCTACAGACAAATGGTACTAGGAGGTGAGATCAGAGATAGAGTCGGGCAAGGTTCTGGAAGGTAGATTCTTAGATTATTCTCTAGATTCATATGGTTTTTTGAGGCACATGGGATGCATTTATGTTCCATTATCTGGAGATCTTCGTACCTTGGTTTTGACAGAGGCACATGAGGGACCTTATTCAGCTCATCTAGGAGTGAAGAAGATGCATGCTAATTTGTGACAACTTTATTTTTGGGCAGGTATGAAGTGAGATATTGTTGACTTTGTGTCGAGGTGTTTGGAGTGTTAGCGAGTGAAGGTTGAACACCAATATCTGAAAGGGATTCTGTAGCCACATTTGGTGCCAGAGTGGAAATGGGATATAATCTCATTGGATTTCATTATTGGTTTACCCAACTTTTCATGACAACATGATGCTATTATGGTGACAGTGGATAGGTTGACTAAGGTAGCACACTTCTTGTCTATTCATTCATCCTATAATGCTTCATTTTTTGCTAGAGTGTTCATGGGAGATATTGTGAGGTTGCATAGTATTCCTCGTCGAATCATTTCTGACAAGGATCCTGTGTTCACCTCAGCTCTGTGGATGTCATTACAACATGCTATAGGAACATAGTTTAACTTTAGTTCAGCGTATCATCCTAAGATAGATGGACAGATCAAGAGGGTCAACCAGATCCTCGAGGATATGTTGCGCCTGTATGTCATGGACCAGTAGACACGATGGGAGGATTATCTCCATTTAGTGGAGTTTGCTTATAACAACAACTATTAGAGTTCGATTGGTATGCCTCCTTTCTAGGCATTGTATGGGCGTATGTGTCAGACTTCTTTGAGTTGGTATCGGTTAGAGGAAAGAGTTCTTTTGGGTCTGGATATGCTTCAGGATATGGAACAGCTGGTGATTCGAATCAGGGAACATTTGGTTGCAACATAGGATAGGCAGAAGAAGTATGCAAATGTGCATCGGGTGGATTGTTAGTTTGCAGTAGGTGACCAAGTCTTTTTGCAAGTGCATCTATGAAGGAGTCCAATTTGATATGGAAAGGGCTTCAAGCTCGCACCTCGCTTTGTTGTGCCTTTTGAGATTCTTGAGAAGATTGGTCCAGTTGCTTACTGACTTGCTTTGCCACCCAATCTCTTGTGTATTCACAACGTGTTTCATGTTTCAGTTCTCAGGCCTTATCATCCAGACATATCTCACATCCTTGATTGGAATTCTTTGCAGGTAGCGGACAGAAAGTTGGCTTTAGAGCCTGTGACTGCCACACAACATAGGAGACTCACCCTCAAGGGTCAAGATATAGAGTAGGTTAGGGTCTAGTGGGATCCTAGAGATGATACTTCAGCTACTTAGGAGGATACAACCAGGATGAGGGAGCTCTATCCCTATTTTTCCATAGGCTTCCAGGAGTAAGCCTAATCCTAGGGGGAGAATATAGCACCCCTCCAGTTTGCTATGTTGTTAGATAGTGTGTTTATTTTGACAGACTCAGATATTTGTTATTGTTTTATGATCATTGGTTTTAGAGTGATGTGGATGCTATACTTTGATGAGATGATGCACTATATGGATGTTATGTTTTATGTTATGCTTTTGATTAACATAGTTGTTAATATTGATATATGTTTATATGTTGATTAATGATGCTTTAATTTTGTCAGTCTTGATGTGACTATATTGGTGAAGGGGATGGGATTACATCACTTGCATACGAGCGCCCTGTGGTTCCGTAATTTCTCTTCATGGTGTGACTATTATGTTTTATCCATGTACAACATTTGTCTTGATTGCAGGATTGCAGGTACAGGAAATCATCTCCACCTGGCTTTATAGGTCTAAGCGTGTCCACTTTCCCAATGGTTATGTTGATAGGGAGATAGTAACAGAGTGGCCTTGTCAAACCACAAACCCTATCATAATGTGTCATTAGTTTGTGTCTTGTTGTTGTTGAGTCATGTTGTCTTTGATGTTTTGATAATTTATTATTGGTGGAAATTATATGTGAAAATTAATGTTTAGGTGGTTGGAAATGTTAATTTATGTATTTTAGATTAAAATTGTTATTTAATTTAATTAATTTTATTTTATTCAATTGGTAAGGTAATTTAATCTATTGATTAAATTTATCTTATTAAATGGATAAATTATTTAATTAAATTGAAGTTGATTAAATAAAATAAATAATTAAAGTTGTTTTGTAAAGTGCATAGATTAAGTTATTTAAATTTATTTGAAAATTAAATTGTGTTTTAAATTATTTAAAAGAAAAAATAAATTTTGAATGCATAAGAGGTAATAACTATGGTGGTTGAAAGAGATATTTTGAAATTTTGACTAAGTGTTGAAAAAGTAATGGGAGGATATTTTGTTTTTGGAAAATTTGGGTTGTTAAAATGGAGAAAGATTTGGCTCTATAATTTCACATTGGGTCTGGAAGTGGAGATTTTGGAAGAGGTTCTAGAAGATTGGATTTTGTAGGGAAGCTCAACTTCAAATTTTATTTCTTCAAACTTCAGAAAATAGGGTCTTTATTGCTTTATTGTTTAGAAATTTTGATTTTAAATTTTGAAAGGATTGCTGTGAATTTTTGAAAACCTCTCTAGAAAAAAAAATTCAAGAAAAATTCTTAGATCTTGTGGTTCTCTATAAAATCCTTTGAAAATTGAAATCCCCTATTTAAAATTGTAAATCCCCTTCTATAGAATATTTTTGGTGAAAATCAGTCCTTCTGGACAATTGTTCTGATATATTTGCAAATATATATAAATATGCATGCACAGATTTGATTTACAGTAAAGAAATTTGATTTATTTTTTTAGAAAATTCACCATACAACGAAACTGGAAAGCTTTTGATTAAAAAAAAAATTAATGTTAAATTTAGGGGTGCTGGCGGAGCTACACCCACAGTCGCTCCCATTATGGGAGGCACTGGCTATGGAGGCAGCGCCCAACGATGCCCCCATAGGCAATGACCCCCATAAGGAGGAGGCTATGTAGTAGCCACCCAGCAGTAGGGTTTGACCCTACATCCCCTACCTGGGCGTATGTATTGTTTTTAAAATGTTTTTTTAATATATATATAGGGTTGGGGCCCTAGCTCAGTTGGCTAAATCTTAAATCCTATTGCAGGAGGTTGGTCACAAGGTCTAGTCTCCCCCACTCCCGTGGTACTGAAGGGCATGTCGCGCTAATGCCGCTTGTCATGTTAAAAAGTTTACCAGGTGCATCCAGTTTATAGGGGGTTGTGCTACCCGATTCCTGCAGTCTAAAATATATATATATGTTCTAAATTTTATAAATATATGTATATATATTTAATATATTTTTTTAATATTTAATATATTATATATATGTATATTTTTTTTGGCATATTTAATTGTCAAATTATTGGATTATATTTAAATGATTTGGGAAATTAAATTGATTATATATATATATTTAAATAATAATTATATGTATATATATAATTGTATATACATAAAGTATATAATTATTATATATATATGTTTAATATATATTTATATTTAAATATAATTATCTTAAGATTGTTTTATTATAAAAGTTGCAAATATTGATTTTATAATAAAATGATTTTCTTTTAAAAAATAAAAATAAAATTCATTTTTATCATTAGTGAAATTGAGAAAATTGAAGTCAAACTCTGAATCTTAGTTTCTTTTTTTTTAATTTATAATGGAATTATAAATTATTCCAATTGATTACATGTAATATGTTATTGCTTTACTTGGATTTAGGAAATCCTAAAGTTAGATTATTAATTTTCCTAAATTTCTTTTTAGTTATGTTATCTCTCACTCTTGTTGTTGGGAAATTTGAGTTATTTGTTTAAGTAAGACTTCAAGATGTGTTCTATTGAGATGATGTTTCATCTCATGTGATTTGTTATTGTTTAACTTGGGTAGTGCACAAGACTTGTTTCAGTTGGACTTGGTTATGTGAACAGGTTGTGTCGTATAATTATTGTTTAGTTGGTAAATGTAACTAGTTATGTGCACTTGGTTTACCCTATGTTAGTGGGATTGGTTCCTTAGGTTGTTGATAGGGGAGTGGCTTTTCATGGGGGCCGACACACAAAGTGGTGTCTGGGTAACTCATGAAGAGTTAGATTAATCAGTGATAACTTAATAAATATGTTAAGGGAAAAGGGTAGTTTAAACACTTAACTTTTGTTAATGTGTTGTTCATGGACTCAAGGGCTAGTAAAGACTTGGGATGAAATGAGAAGGCCTGGAATGGCAAGATTGGTATCTTGTCTCTATGAGAGATTATCGATTCCCCATTGGATTGCATGTGGGATCGGGTTTCGTAAGAGGTCACCAGGGTAACCCAAGATGGGGGCTGGAGCCTAGGAAGATTCACCAGGGTAACCCATGCAACTTTGTGATGACACTCCTCCTATGACAACCGTCAGTCAGTGTGTTGTATTGTGTAGTTGATCATTGTTATCTAGAAGCATTGTAACCATCATGTTAGTATTGTACTTATGTAGTTTAGTATTGTTTTTGCCTATGTTTAGTGGTTGTAAATTTTTCCTAGGAAGCTCTTTTACTATCTCCTAGCATAGGGGGTGGGCCTTCGGGTACCACTTGGTTGGGTGTAATGTGCACCTTACACCATTGGGTCCCTAGTTCTTGTTCATGATAGTGGGTACTTCCTAATTGGAGAACTCGTGTGTACCAGTGGATTTGTAATTCTTTCATGTTCTCACTTATATCTATTGGATACCTTGTAATTGTAGCACTCCTCAATTGTATTCAAGGAGAACCTTTGTAATTTTCATTTGTAACACTTTTGTATAAACTATCTCATTTGGAAATGAGAATTGTAATTGTAATATTAAATAAATGCAATGTGTGAATGGATCATTATTGGACTTTATATCTTAAGTGATGTATTTTAATGTTTTGGATGTATGATCTTTAATTCATGAGTAATAAATATAAGTTATGTTTAGTAACTTTTGTTAGTAATGGGTATTGTAAGTAAGCATCGTCACATACCTTAGAGAATGTATGTGTTAGTGTAGTTTATTTTACTTGTTTAATTACAGTTTAAAAAAAAAAACATTGTTCGCTTTCGTTATGTGTGTGTCATTCTCTAGGGTTTCGTGGCAGGCATTACACATGGTATCAGAGCCCAAGTTTAAACACTGGGTGCTCTGGGATAATGTTGAACCCATTAAGTTGTTAGTTGTGTAGGATTTAAGTTTGCATGCCTTGTCTTATGTCATGGTGTGTATCTATGTAGGATCATGCCACCTAGGCTAGGTCACGATAGAGGTCATGACTGTGTAGGCAGTCACAGAGGTAATAAAAAAAATTCACCTCCCATTGTTCCCCGTGACTTAGATCATGAAGAGCAATAGGCTTCCCAAAATGTACCTGAGGTCAGTGATTAGAATCTGGGTCCACTAGGGAATGGGGACACTCAGTTACATCATTTATTAGAGGAGACACTAGCTCGTCTAGGTCTAAGGAAAGATAGAGATCATGATATTATGGGGGAGAGAGAGGTTCCCGCACAATCAGAGGTAGTCATGGCTGCACATATGAGAGACCTACTTAGAGCTCATCCGTGACCTACATTTGATGGTTTGGGTAGTGGATCGGAGGTTAAGACATGGCTAATAGATCTGAATCGGTGTTTTTCTATGCACCCTTATGGTAGCAACACCAAAGCTAGATGTGTGATCATGCACCTAACATATTTTGCATCTACCTAGTGGAAGTTGGAGGAGCAGAAGCTCCATATTGACATTAATCCAAATTATCTTTCACCTACAACAAAACTCTTAGAAAATGATTGGGGGTCATTATATTTTACACCTCGATTCAAAGGGGAGTCTAAAATCTTGCCATCAAGGTCCAAAGAGTCAAATAAAAATGATCCATCTTCAAATACAGTTTTTGGGTATTATTAGGGTTCATTAGATTTTACACCCTCCTTTATGGTAGAGTACAAAATGTCACAATATAAACCAAAATATTCTTATGTTTCATTTTCTCAACTTGGTTCTACATCAGCAACATCACCCCATGTTGGTTATTGTGGCTCTTCAACTCCCGTTCCTCATAAGAGGAATATTCTTAACTTTAAAAACCTTAAAAAAGGATTTTCATGCTCAGGAAGAAGCCAATATTTCTCAAAAGCATGTATATAAAATCTCTTCATCTGAGTTGGAAGCATGTTATGGTCTTGGTTACAAAATTCTTTATAAAAACAGATGTAATTAAAACATTAAACAAAGTAAGAATCAAGTGAAGTCTATACTATACAATTCTAAGCAGGGCCTAGGTTTCCAACCTTCATCTGCATCTTCATCTAATGCTTTATCATCTACTGTATGTATGAAATCTTGTGATAAGAAAGAAAGCTTATCTTCATAAGAGAAATAAATTTCCCCTACTATTGATCAAGAGAAAATCTTGTCAAGGATTCACAAATCCCACCTGATTACTCTCCATCCAAGAACATGAAATAAAGTCTACAAAAAAAGATCATTTTGTGCATATCATCACATGCACGGTCATTCTACTTATGAGTTTCAGGACTTGAGTAATAAAATAAACAACTTAAGGGTATTGGTGCTCTTCCATGTGTTGATTCACCTAATTCCTCTAATCAATAATGATCTTCATCCTATCGTGTTACTCATCACTATGTGGCATTTGTAGCTTTATGTGTTTTTATCATTTCCATTCATGGTGGTAAAATCTTAAGTGCAACCATAGTTTTCATGGTAGCAACATGATAGTCCTTGGTGCGATTGTCCTTATCTCAATGCTTGGGGGGAAAGGATAACTAGTTTTGGGAGGCATGCATTATTTTCAAGGATCCCCCATTCCTCTCTTTCTCCTTAAAATATCAACATAGCAAGTATGTTGGAATCTTAAGTGGGGGCCTATATTTCCCCTATCCATTTCACCTTGTGAGATTTGACCTATTGACATACCCCCTTTGGTAGTGGTGTTGTTTGTAATTCCCCCTGAAGCGTGGTTATCAATTCATCCCTCAATATGTTAAACTTTATTCACCCCCTAAGGTGAGTGTTGTTGCACCCCCTAAGGTGAGTTTTTTTGCACCCCCTAAGATGTGTTTTATGTGCTTCCTGAAGTATTTTTTTGCAATATTATTCATGGATCCAACATAATGGAGATTGTTGGCTCATAAATTGAGCACCCCTTTTAACATGGCCACCTAGAATAACACAAATTTCTTTCCAATAGAGCCATGTGTTTCATAAGTGATTTTACATCTTTGTGAGAGTGTCATTTTGTTAGACAACATATTTGATTGATGACTTTTGGTATTTGAGACAATTTAAGACTGACGTCTCTTTGCCTTACCAACTCGAATCTTTTAGTACTAACCTTGTGTTTTTTGTGTCTTTTGTGTGTCTTCTTCATGTTTACATCATGTTTTTTCTTCATTTTGTTGTCATTTTTATGTTCCATCATGTCATGTGTTTTCATTGTGTATGCTCCATTTTTCTAACATCTATGTTTTTGTATGTTATCTTGCTACATATCATACATGTTTGTTCCTTTGTGCTTATATTGGTTTTCCTTGGGATCTTGGATCTTGGGAGCTTGTGTACTCCCCTTTGATCCTTAGTTATCCTATCTCTTCAACATTTGTACAATTGGACGCCTCTTGACATATATTTTCTACTTTAGTGTGATTCTAAGTGTAAGTTCATACTCTCACTAAAGTGGGGGCTAAATGTAGTGTCATAAATTGTCACCCTTGGCAATTTCCCTCTATTTTTTCCCCCCTTAATTTATTAGACCTAATTAAGCTTCTAATTTCTAAAATTATGCATTCCATAGATTAATTTAAAATAGTTTTTGAAAATTTTCAAGCATAAAACAAATTTTCTTATTTAATACTTTATACCTGACACTTTAAACCCCTCAAAATAGGGATGAGACATTGGCACCTAGGGTTTCTATGTTCCCTATTTTGGTTCAAAATTCAAATAGTTTGGTGTTAGAATTTTATTATTGAAAGTTTGAATGTCTAAAGTCAACCATCTAGATTTAATTTTCATGAAATTAGACTAAATGCCTATAAATACCTAGTTATTACATCATTTGAACATTAAGTAGAAATTTTGAGAATCAAGAGCAAGTATTTTGATTAAGAGCATTATTCAGCAAGTCAAGAGCAACCATTAAAGATTTATTGCATCAATTCAAGGTCCAACATCATGTCAAGGTGTATGTGCGTTCATATTAATGTTGTCATTATTTTGTGAAGGTTAATCCTTGTTGTAGGTCTCCAAAAAAATAATTCATTCAAGCAAATCAAGAAACAAAGATCCAAGACCTTAAATTGATGTGCATGACTTCAATCCTTAAGGGGTGGTGAGTTGCAACACTGTGTGATCTTATCATTCCTTCCTTTTATTATTCATTTATTGTTCAACATTTAGAATATTGAGAGGGGGTGAATCAATATTTTATTAAACTTTTGAACAAAACGTATCCAATCACCAAAACATATTAACATAAATAAAGAATGAAAGCATGAATCATCCACAAAGTCACATAACACATGAACACTAGGATTTTTATGTGGAAAACCCAAAATGGGAAAAACCGCAGTGAGGATTAGCTCACAATATATTATATCCAGATATAGTATATTACAGGGGCTCACTGCTAGGACACACTATCCGTATAAGGCTCGTAGCCAGAGTTAAATACAATACAAAAGTGGATCACTACCAATGTATGAATTGATACAAATTGCACCTCTCTTGTGTTTTATTTCAGTTCCTTTGAAGCTCTAAATAAAAAAGTATTGCTCTGCTTAGCAGTTACTCAACAACTCTACTCTTATTATGATATCTCACCTCTGAATTTGCAAGTTCACATCATATGAAACCATTTACACTAGATGTATCACTTATACCCCCTTTCTATCTACTCAACTCAAAAATTTCTCATATATATATACTCAATTACATTCACATACATCAATTAGGTTAGCCTTGGTGGAACCCCTAAAAATTTTGTGTTCCACTGATAATTAATGAAAAATTTGGCTTCCTTTTCTAGTCTGAGATGTGTTTGAGGCTTAGGTTTTTCTTTTTATCCTCTATTCTAGGGTTTTGTTTATGCCTAGGTAAAACCTTTTGAAAGATCCTAAGTGTTAAAACCCTTGTATGCATTCTAATTTGCAGTTGATTGGTACTAGTCATTTCCTAGTTCCTCAAGGTATAACTAAGGCCATCAAATTTGTTTATTTACTGGCCCCTTATGCATAGATCACCAATCACTACCCATTGAATTATTTTTAAAACTTTTCAAATGTTATGCGGGTTTGAAGTCTTTTAATTATTTTCCATTTTATCCTAAGTCTAGATTTGTGAAATGCTTAAGTCCTCTTACCTTGGTAAACCTTGTGAACGACCCCCTTTTAAGTCATAAGTATATGAACATGCCTTATAAAACCTTTAAGCAGTGGTCGTCAGGTCCCACTAAGTGCATCCTATCTATTGCCTACTTTCTCGCAGGAATAAAATAATCGATTAAAAGAACCAGAGGGATAATGGGCAAGTGACACTTGTCCTTCCTTTTGGTGGGTCCTACCAACAATCCAAGGTATCAACAATAAAGGGTTATGAAATTGATGGCTTTGATGCATTCTAATGGATCAATCTTGACTGTTGCCTACTAGCCCGTGCGAGACCCACTATTAGATCTCAACTCCTAGATGGATAGCGAGAAAGTAGCACGTGGCGTCATTGCCACCACCAAGAGGACTATGGAGGGCATTAAATATTTTATGAAATATTTCTTTGAAACTATGGAAGTGGTAAAGAATGTTCTAGTAAAGTGACTTTATGAGCACGCGCATAATTGATCCTTGAGATCTTTTAATCTTTATTGTTCATCACCAAAGGAAGATTAACAGCCCAAGCGTTGGACTATGAATTAAAGGGCACACATTTTGAAGGTCACTGGGTCAATATGGGTTGTTGCTTGCTAGCCCGCGATCATAGATCTAAACCCTGCAGATTCTAGAGGGCTAGCAAGTTGTTGACATGTGGATCCTCTAGTGACTTGTAAAGCATAGTGGGGTAACAAAGCCAATAAAAAGGATGCACACATGGTAAGAAATGGCTTGAGTGGATGTTGAGTCAACAAAAACCAAAATGTTCAAACTTTGTTGACTTTATCTGAGCCACTTGCCAGTCCACATCAAGATGAGATCAACGATAGGAATTCAAAGTTCCTAAAAAGGACATCATTGAGTCATTCTAGTTCACACAAGCAAGCAGTAATGGTAGAGTTGATGTTTTTCTTCCTAATTGAGAGCTGTATTTTCCATAAAAGCTTGCTTTAAATCTTCTTGTTGATTACAAAAACATTTCCAAGGAGTTTGAAGCTGTTGTAGAGCATTTCAAGCATTTGGAATTTTCAAATTAGGGCTTTCTATGATTTGAATAGTAAGTAAAATTCACATCTCTTGAGCTTGAAATTAGCCTAAGTTTTCATTCAATTGTAGTTTTTTTAATCTAAGTTCCAAGTAGGGCTTCTTTTAAGGTTTGATGTTCATTGAGTTTGCTACAAAATTTAAGAATTTTGTTAATCGTTGCATCAAGTTCACCCTGAAACGTAAGAGCCCTAGTCTAAACCTATCAAGACTAGGTCAAAGTTATTAATTAGAAATGGAACCAAAAGTCCAATCCTCTGGTTCTAAGCCAAAAGTAAGACCCTTGTTCAAAGACCTACTTGACCAACTACCACCCTCAACCATTGAGAAATGGTTAGGGAAATCCATGTTTCATGTCCCTGGGGTTAAAGAGGGCATTGTCGACAGACAATGTGCAATCAAAGATGCTACATTTCCATACACTGGGTAGACTCTCTTCCAAGGCTGGTTTGGTAACAAAAATGCCAAAAATCCAATCTAAAATCCCTGGAGATTAGATATGGCTAAGTTGGTTGTTCCTAATATGTATATGGACATTGACCTTCTCAAGGTCATTGCTACTAATTATGACCCTCTTGTTAGGGTATTCAGAACTCACTCTGGGGAGGATATGGTTTGGGTCATAAGGGAGCAAATTGTAGAAGTTTTAAAATTGAACAAATGGAATAGAGACATTGTCAATATTAATGAAAAGAAGTTGAGGGAAGATTATGAGAAAGTGATACAAACCTTTAGTGTGAGGCCTCACCCTTTGTTGAGCATTTCTTTCATATCTTGTAATGGAGGTCGTTTAATAAAATCTTAGGATTATCATATTTAGATGTGTAACCTTTTTTATTATGCCATGCTTTGATTCGTTTAATTGACTTTTGGTTTCAATTAGTTTGTGTGTTATCTATGCGGTTTTTATACTACCAATTTCTATTTAACTATGTATGAAGAGGTACATACAAAACAATGTTATATGCTTGGGAACTGGTACAACATCACACTTGCTTATGTAAATTGCATTAAATCTTATCTTCATGACAAGGTCAACTTCAACCTTTTAATTATCATTGTATTTTAGTCATGAAGTTCTCAAGTATATAATTCAACCTTGTTATCATTTGATATGTTTTTGAAGAATAACATTCTTTAAAGGTTTTAACTATTATTATATTCTAAACCAATTCAAATGGACCATCGTTTTCCTATTGTGAAGCCTCCAAATTCGCCACCCATTCTTCTTGCCAAAATTCTAGTTTAATCCTATGTGTCACGACCTTCCTTGAATGTCTAATAAATTCGATTTATTAGTATTAACAAAGTAAATAATATTATTGAGGTAACACTATCAAGAAGGTTATGATTACGATTGATATATTAGAAACAAAATTCCTATTTTCTTATTATTACAACTTTATGGATGTTTATGTGTGCATCAATAATTCTCAACCTTTTTTAAAAAAATATATGTATATTTTAAATGAGATTAATTTAAGATCCTGTTGAGGCACAACTATCTTTTAAGTAAATAAAATAAAAAACTCTATAGAAGTATACAATTTAATTATGTTATTTTCAAAATAAAATAGCCCTTTAATTTTTAATTTAAATTCTATTATGACCTGATTTTTAATCAAACATATATTTTAAATAAATTAGGGTTACACAATGAATGAAACTCTCAATCCTAGTAAGAAATATCTAATTAATGATGGAAAATTACCAATTTTGATATCTTCCTTTCGATGATAATAAAAATATGATGAATTACTAAATGAATCAAATCAATTCATATTTATATTGATTGGTATATTTTATTTTTTTTTAAAGGGAACAAAACCATTAATTGTGTCTTCTTAATTATATTTTATTTGGAGAGGGTGGTGTTAGGTAGTGTCACCTAGATTCAAATTAAAAAGGGGGTGAACTCTTATCATTTTACAATACCTTGAGATAGGTTGCCATGTGTGTAATTTGTGTTTATGTATTTCTTTTGAGGTTATATTGTTCTTCCACATGTGGTAGTGCCACATATGAATGTGTGCCACTGATCATGGTTTTGACACAATTCTACCTCTCTATTTATGTGTGCAATGTTAATATTCAACACATATCGGGTGATTTTGGAGGGACGGCCAGGGTCTTCTGGTTTGTGGGGAGGGGGAGTTAGTTGTATATATAAACACCCAGGTAATCTTTTCAGAGTATTTTTTGTTATCTTGTTTGGATGATATGCAGATGTTGGCAGTGGCCTCTGCTACTATTCCAACCACCTTGTTACTCCAAAACTGTTTCTTCTTTACAGCTTCACAGGTACATCTAAATTTCCTCTTCTATCATGATTTATAAAATTTAATTCATTCACAATTTATTTTTCATTTCTTATGGCATGATTTCAGTACCGTATGGGATGAGCTTTGATTTCTCTTTAAGATTTGTACATACAAAAAAAATTGTAGGAATGTGCCTCATGGTAACACAATGTTTCTTTTTTTTCTGCCTCATCCCTTATACATTGGAAAACTGGATTACCTTCTGAAGTATGGTAAATACGGGTATTTATTGGAATGTACACCATGATAGTTTTGCTGCAAAATTTTGTTTTTCCTTTAACTTTTAAATTTTGGGAAATATAACCTTTGGTAGGATTTTTGTGAACCAGTATTAGTGGGACTTTTCTTTCTTCTTTTAAATCCATTTTCTCTTTGATATATATGTCTGAGGAACCTGTCTCCAGTATGAATTATGTAAACTTTTTAAACAGGGCTGAATATTTACTTAATTATTAATCTTTTCTTTTAAAATTAGTTTTATTATAAATAGGTTGTTTTGCCTGCCAAGAGTTAAAAACCAAAATAAAATTGTGTGTCCCTGTCGATCACCTTGCCTCTCAAATGAAACTATGTTCTACTTAATCTTAGAGCTACTAGAGCTCGCATTTTGGCGGAGGAATCAAATGCTGGCAAGGTTATGGAATCTAGCCTTACACCTGTTAATTGCATTTGCTTGAAATTTCTAAAGCCCTTTCAATGAATCCAGCTTTTGCATATCCTCCAGCTAACGCATTTCAAGAGACCACAATTCTTTGAGGAATTCTGTGAAAGATATAAACCATAAGCATTTATACTATACTGAGATTAACAAAACCACAAACTTCATCATTTACAGAAAATTGAACATTGAACAGAAAACTTTAAAAAAAAAAATAGCAGACTGTAATATTATTTCTGTTCAATCATATTGTATTGAATTTCTGTAATAATAAAACTATATTGAATGTATTACAATTAACTCCATATATGTAGAGTTTTGAGAAAACAACGAAAAGGTTGTAAGAAGCAAATAAAGCTAAGAAAAAAATATATAGAGAGCAAGAATTATATCCATCAAACATGGAATATAAAAACTAATCTACCGCTAGGAATGAAACAACTGGCATATGGTTGCAGCTTTATTATGCTTTAAAGCAAAAAAACTAAAATAAAACTAAAGCTAAAGTAAAATTGCGTTGATCTTGCCTTCTTCCAAGATCATACTTTCTTCAATTAGATCATGCTTTTCTTCATTCTATTAGACAGTTCACACACCTATTTCTACTGCTTTTGGTTCCAACTCCTCCAAACTCTCTATTGCTGGTATTGACCTTTCACTTCTCCAATTTGGCGAGTTGCAGCTTGGAAATGAGGTTTCCACCCATAGTTTTAAATTATGTTTATTAAAATGAAAATTACCATCAAAATTTGATAGTGAGCACATTTAGGTTTTATCATTAGGACACTTTTACCCTACGAAATTAAATATATATCAGCATACTTAATATATATAATGTATATTTGATGTTCCTCTTGTAATTCTCTACACCTTTAAATAAATATTTCTATTTCGGCTACTCTTATGCTAGTATTTCTTTCTTGTTAATTGCTGTCAAGTAAAAATAATAATAGTCATAATAATGCCTTAAAATTTCATCGTGCCTTCACTTAGAAAATAAAATCATAGCATGTCTTAAAATAAAATAATTTTAGTGTTGTTTTCATCTTGAGTTGGGCAGATTTTATTGAGGTGGTGGAAACATTTTCAAACTGGACTTTTAACTTTTAATAATTTGCTTAAATCCTACATGCATTAAATAAAACTTGAGTTAGTGTAAAAATATTATTTATTTTCTATACTATATTGAGTTTTGAATTTAAATTTATTTATTTATTTATCTACTCCTAAATATAGTTTCGGTTGAGTCAATTCCACCAGTAAAATATTTTACTGAGATTAAATGTCCAATTTATAGTTTTCACTACTATCCTTTCCAAGAAAATCTAGAACACTTTTTTAATTTTTAAATTTAGTTTATACATATTATAGAGCTTGGTTGATCAATTATATTAAAGTGAATGTGTTTTTTTTTATATAAAAGTAATCTAAGCGATAATTTTAGGTTTAACTTTTCAAATAAAAGTTTCGGCGTAAATTAGCATGCCCCTCTTTATCTTCATGAGAATAATGATCTTTAAGAAATAAAAGAAACTTTATAAGTAAAAAATATATATACCTAAAGAAAAGATTAAAAAAAAGAAGATAGTGGGCCATGCATTAAATAAATACGAAAGTAAATAGGTAGTTTTATATATAGTTAAATGTGTTTTATTAGTTAATATTTGAGGGATTTTATATATATATATATAATATATTAATTTAATTTATATTTATGTTTTTATTCATATTTATATAAATATAAATTTATTTTAATTTATCAATGTTAAAATTAAATATGTTATTCAAAATAAAATTAATTTATATTTTGATAGAAAATTGTGAGTTGTGTTTTGTTTGTTTGAGGTGTAAAATAATAATAATAATAATTCATCTTTGTTTTATTAGGATTATTTAGCTTTAAGTTATTCTTTTACATCATTTAATTTCTCTAATGATAATGTATGAATCAAGTTTTTGGAAGATTATATTCTGTTAATAGTGAATTCTAAGGGTAATTTTTAATTGTGAATATCATCTAGATATAATGAGGATAAAGTATATATTTAAATACAACAAGTACCAAATGTATAATCTATGTGTATAAGAGATGAGTTTTCTTAATCATTATTCAATAAATGAATCTAAAGATTGATTAAAAAAATTAAGCTATTTGAATATCGATAATACTACTATTCAAGCATAAATCCACCAAAATGGTGTTAAATAATTCTAATGCTTCTTGCTTCTATTCAAACCCAGTTTAAATTGTTTCATTATCATACCTTGATAATTTGTTATAGGATTTATTAATTTTCCTAATAGCTTGCAAAAGGGATAAGAATAAATTTATTTACTCAATTCATATGATATTAAATGATTATACTATTAATGATGCTCTAATTATAGTTAGTCTTTTCAATGACTAGAATTTTTGGTGCAAAAGGTTAATAGTAATTTATTTTCTTTCAATATCATTTTAAAAGATTCAAGTGAATTCCAATAATCATTGCACGAAGGATTTGAAGAAATAAGATAATTGTCTAATTTACTTGATGATATAAAGGCTATGTGATTGTCAAGTATTTTACATTAAATGATTTATAGGTGATTCCTTATTCTATGATAAATTGGATAATTCATCTAACATTTGAGTCAACAGGATGTGAATAATGTTATTATAGACTTTTACCGTACTACTAGTTTTATTACTTGTCTTATATATTAAGAACCTTATAGGGGATTCTCTCTTAGGATTTAATTTGCAAAGTAGGTGGCTAAAAAAAATTCACTAAGCATGTAAGGACTTGATTTCTCGAACCTACCTTCTCTCACTATGTACAATTTTATGTCTAAGTAAACATAGGAATTTTTGTAACAAACTCAAAGAAAATATCCTTAGAGTGTGTTGCCTAGTATATCTTTACCCAGGTCTTTATCCCCGGCTTCACCTAAGTGGGTGGCAGCCGTCTAAGAAACTGTCTAGGGTAATGTACCCTAGAAAGGGTTGTGTACCCATTTTTATGGTATATGATTTGTACATAATGTATGATACCCTTAAGTAGAGGATTGAATTTTAATGTATATTAGTGTTAGTGTGTTATGAGTATGATTGAGGTTGAGTCATCTGTAGAACCTAATGGTTAAACCCCGTGTGGGGGTGATTCAATGAGTTGGAGCAACTCAAGTTGTTGAACTACGATTCCTCTGTGAATTATATATGTAGGAAAGGCCGTCAGAGACGAGCCCCCAAGGAATTAGGTCAAACCCATATGACTATTTGTTTTTCTGAGTCGTGATTCTAGACTTGTCTTTTTCTCTTGATATTGTAAGCTAGTGTTGATTTGTATAGTTTGTCTTGGTGAACATGAGCTAACTACCATTGATCATATGTGTGTTCCAAGTCATGTAGACCTTGCAGGTACATGTATTGGGAGCAAGGAAACTTTGGTAAGATGGAATGTAAGAGGTATGTTAAGTTGACCTAAACTTTATTTTAAAAATAGTACACCAATTATATCCTTACTTCTAATTAGTGATATCATTGTTTATAGCCATATGTAATGGATTATGTTGTTATTGTCTTTTAAGCAAACAAAAAAAAAAAATATTTGCAAAATTAGTATAGTTGTTGTGGATTTGTTTAGAGAATAAAACTTTGGGCATGATATTTAGAGTCCCAGTATTGGCTCATTTTTTGGTATTAGCAAGAAAGGGAAAGGAAAGGATTGTATTGGGACCATCTAATAAGGAGCCCCTCCTTATCAAGTATTTTGTCAGCTATTTCTAGAAGACATTTTATTCCCTATGTCATATTTTGGGGTTTAATCCATCTTCTAGCATGTTGATTGCCCCAATGTATATGGCTACAAATATTCAACACCCCAATATCAATACTTTGTATGATTTTTCTACATAATTATCAGAAGAAATAAACAAGGGTTTAGTAACATTAAAGAATGGGGAGATTGTTGTAATATTTTAGTGGTATTCTCTATTTATGCACATGTTTTTATATAAGGGTGTAGATTATTTTGGCAAGGATATGGAATTGAAGAGAGTAGAGGGTGGTGTTATAATTCTAGTTCAATCATGGACTCCATTGTTAGAAGGCGTGAACATAATACCAATTTAGTGATTGCTACAAAAAAAATTTCCTCCAAGTTGAGAAGAGTTTTAATTGTGAATATGCCAAGGATTTCACCTGAACTACATGATTTCATAAGGCCGGTAGAAAGGATGCATGTGTTCAATATAACTCATAATTGGGGAGATGTGATCCCATATCAGGACTACATTGTTATCAAAGTATATGACACAAGGCTAACACCTCATGTACTCCCTAGGGATGTACTACTAAAAATTGGTTTCCTTGAGGTCATGTGGCAGCTGGGTAACGCTGATGTTTTCTTATTTGAGAAGAGAAAGGGAACGTTTTTCCCTACATATATAGTGTTCTCTATTTTTTTCATGGAAACCAATGGGTGGATAAATATTTGTGACTATCATCTCAAGCCTTATGAAATGAGAATTCGAGCATATAGGAGTTATGACCCTAAGGGATTTATAGTTTGGTCATTGGATAGGATCAAAGGAAGGTAGATTGTTCACACCTTCTTGTTCTCTGATGATTTTATCAAAAAAAAATTGACCTTAAGGTTCAAGAGGATAGAATGGGAAAATGGATTGTTTTTTAGAAGCTAGAGAAAGAAAAAAGGGTGAAAGACCCTGAATTTAAAGCCTTGTCTAATATTGATAATATTATTTTGAAAGTGGAAACTATTATACAAAATTTTGAGAAGGTTGTCACAAGTTTAAAAGAGGAAAGAGTGGTATAGGATAAGGGTAAAGTTGTAGTTTTGAAGAGCATGATAAGGGGAAAGGCCCAATGGTGGAAGAGGGACCAACTCAATAGCTCCCCAAAAAGGTACACATATATGATGCAGAGTGATGGAGGAACAATCAACCAAGCTTTGAAAACCAAACACCAACACAAAATCAAATAACTAGCACAATTTCCATAGGGTCAACTCTATGGCTTTCCAATTCACAACTAAGCAACTGAAAGACCAATTCCTCAAAGAAAACTGTAAGAACACCCACTGATCATCCATATAGCATCCATATTCCATCAAAAAGACATTTCCAAGCTTACAAGTAAGATTCATTTGTCAAAACATAGAAAAACATTAAGTCACCATATCCAAGGGCTAGTAGAATTAGCCCACTTTTACAAAGAAGGTACACTTTAAACTCCACCAAACCTTATGAAACCTTGGGGCAGCAATTAAAATGCCCAAAAACTATTAAATCCACAACTTTCATATTGAGAATCACCTTGCAACAAGACACCCACAAAAACCCTCATTTTTCAGCACGTTTCTTAGGGGTTTATTGAAAAGGTATACTCCAGGCTTCTAAAACTCTTACCAACTGTTCAAACACCTTCCAATACACTTAAAAATTCTCCAGAAACTCACCCACATCCTCTACCAATGCTGCACCATCATATTCCTTCTTTGAGCCATCATCCTTCAATGGAAATTCACACTTTTCCACCTAGGGCATCACACCTTGACACTCAAATGGACACACCTGCATAAATTAGAACCCTACACACCTAAGAATACATATTTTGGTCCATTCCACTGAGATACATCAACTACAGAAGGTGGAATGGACCTTTTTCACATTTTAGGTGCCCTCAAAAACCTTATACAAAAGATACACAGGCAGTTTTAGTAAAACGTTTGTAAAATGTGCAAAACTCAATATTTTTCGCTCAAACCAGAAGCATTGGAAAGCTAATTCATTTATCTATTCACCCATATAAGAAATTTTCAAAATGAATTCCGTAAAATTCCGTACCAGGCCTGAAAACAGTGAAAAATATGCAAAATCTGGAAAACACAATTGTTCTTTTATTGAAATTTCTCTCCAGATGCCTCCAACCTTCATTACAAACGTGGATAAATGTTTTTAAAGACATATTGAACCTTCCCAACCGAGAATAACTGAATTTTGAACTTCATTTTCACTAAATAACCTTTAAACTCTCTAATTTGCACTTTTCAGCATTTTTGCCTTGACAACTTTTACACATTTTGTATTTTTTATATTTTTTTGACTCAAATGACCCCAAACCAACTTGAATACATTTAAATAGTTTAAATCAACCTTATTAAACATAAAATGACACAAAACCACCTAAAACCTAACATTTGACTTTCTTTGTAAAATTCAAGCTTGGTGCTCCTGCACCATACACCCAGCCATGAAATCTTTCCAAGTCCCTTGGAAGTCTTCAACTCTTTGACCTGCAATAATATTTTGATCTCCAAATATTTGATGCTCCTCCTTGTTCTTGCAATTGCTCCATTGATCTTCATCTTCACCTTTGGCTTGGATTTGTCCATGCAAAGTAGTCCTCCTCTTGCCTTTTCATTTTGGATCTGCACCTCCATGTTCTGATTTGTACTTACCAGCATCATCCATCTGCTCTTACCTTGTTCTTCAGCTTCATTCTTTGCAAAATAATCCATGCTCTGTCTATTCTCTTTCATCTTAACCCATGGCTTGATTCTCAGCAACATAATCATCAAAATAAGGAAGTATAAAATGACTCCCTTCATTTCTTGTCTCTTAACTCTTCTTCTCTCAATCATTCTCAGGTTCACTATGCTTAGAACCATTCCCATAGCAGCATACAACTTCTCCATTATCAATTCCATCAACCAAGGACAATCCAATGTCCTAACCACATCACTTGATCTCTTCTCCATCTCATTTGGAGACTTCACCATCCTTTCTTTCTTAGCCTTCACTTGGCCTATCATTGACAACTTCACATCTTGGGTCCCCTCCATCATTGAGACCTTTTCCAAACTCATTACCTTTAACTCTTCACCTCTTGGGGTGACTGCAATCTTCATCCTTTTATCAACCTTCACAATTCCTTTCACTAACCTTTTCCATTTTCCTTGGCTCACTGTACTTTTTATCTTCTTGTCTTGCTTCTCACCTTGCACTTCATTTTCTTGACTGTCCACACTTTGCTTTTGATACTCTATCCTATCAAGTTTAGGAACACAACCTGACTGTCTACCATCCTTTTTAATTGCCATACTCTCACATTGCTGCTCTTCTACAAACTCACTCACTGCCCCTTCTTTTACTTTATCTTCTTCTTCTTCCAATAAGTCTTCATGAGCATCCTCAAAGACATCTTCCTCTTCCTTCATCTTCTCTACACCTTTAAGTTCCTTGACATTTAGGCTTTGCATCAGTACCATTATCTTATTGACCTCTGTATCCTCTGTCACACAGTCCACTGTATTCACAATCTCTGTCTTCTTATCACTTACATCTGCTGTTAAGGGACACTCCACTGCCCCAATCATGATCTTGTTATAATTTTCAAGCCTTTCATGGCTTTCTCCAACCTTCCCACCTGTCTTGTCTGCATCTCTTCTTTCTCCTTTAACATTCTCAGCCTTCAAAACTTCCCTGTCATCAGATCTTCTGCCCTGCTGCAACTCATCTTCTTTGTTATCAGACTTTTGTGGCTGCTCAGTACCCTGTCCATTCAGTAGACATTGCTTCTCAGCTTTATAGACCTCACTAGGCCTTACTTGGCTCTCCATTGATAATTCTCCTACATTCTTATTCTCTTCTCTTTGAGAGATCTCTGCCCCAAGTGCCTTCTTCTCACAATACTCTGTCTCAGCTTCTTGTACCACTGTATTTTTCATAGGTGTTTGCCCTAGAACACCATTAACCTGCAATGAACAAACTTCGTTATGTCCTTTGTCTTCAACACAACTTTCAAGCTTATCTTGCTCTTTTAAGGTCATTTCACCCTTGACCTTTTCTTTCCCATCACCCTTCACACACTTTAACTTTGAATCTTCCTCTGCTCTTATTGTCTCAGTAATCTTTTTACATGCGGTGGCTGCAACTTTGTCTTTGTCTTCTTCACTCTCTCTATCCTTATCTTGTATCATCAAAGTCTTCTCATCCCTGACCTTCACTTCCCTTGTCTCTCTTATGTCTTCAATCTGCACTGTCCTTCCCAATGCTGCTTCATGGTGTTTTTCTTTCTCCATTGCAACTATGCTATGCCCTATTGTCTCTTCCGGGTTCCCTTGTTCCTTTTGCTCCAGCATCTCTCTTTTTCCACACATCCCTATCCTTCTTTGTGTCCCTTCTTCCTGCAAACAACTCAGAATATACCTTTGCCCATCCTTTTCAATTTCATACACATTAAGCCTCCCATCATGCATAGCAAATCTATCATATTGCCAAACCCTTCCTAGTATCATATGACAATCCCTTATAGGCATAATATCACATAATAGAACATCTTTATAAGGACCAATTTCAAAATCTACCAATGCTTGCTCTCTAACCACAAAATGCTGACTATCATTTACCCAATATGCCTTGTAAGGTGATTCATGTTTTAACCTTGTCAAATGCAATTTTCAACCATTTCTTCTGAAACAACATTACTCAAGGAACCTGAATCAATCATTACTTTATAGATCTTACCTCTACATTTGCATCTGGTCTGGAAGGTAGCATGCCTCATTTGTTCTTCTTTCTCATCCAACCTTCTGAAGTCCATAATGTCTTGTATCTTCAAATGCTTCTCCTGCAATCTTCAAGAGATCTACTTCCTTGCTCTGATACCACTCTGATGTAGAGCAGGATGGAGGAACAATCAACCAAGCTTTGAAAACCAAACACCAACACAAAATCAAATAACTAGCACAATTTCCATAGGGTCAACTCTATGGCTTTCCAATTCACAACTAAGCAACTGAAAGACCAATTCCTCAAAGAAAACTGTAAGAACACCCACTGATCATCCATATAGCATCCATATTCCATCAAAAAGACATTTCCAAGCTTACAAGTAAGATTCATTTGTCAAAACATAGAAAAACATTAAGTCACCATATCCAAGGGCTAGTAGAATTAGCCCACTTTTACAAAGAAGGTACACTTTAAACTCCACCAAACCTTATGAAACCTTGGGGCAGCAATTAAAATGCCCAAAAACTATTAAATCCACCACTAGTTTCCAGAAATCACTCTTACAACATGGCAAAACCAAAAACCCTCATTTTTCAGCACGTTTCTTAGGGGTTTATTGAAAAGGTATACTCCAGGCTTCTAAAACTCTTACCAACTGTTCAAACACCTTCCAATACACTTAAAAATTCTCCAGAAACTCACCCACATCCTCTACCAATGCTGCACCATCATATTCCTTCTTTGAGCCATCATCTTGCAATGGAAATTCACACTTTTCCACCTAGGGCATCACACCTTGACACTCAAATGGACACACCTGCATAAATTAGAACCCTACACACCTAAGAATACATATTTTGGTCCATTCCACCGAGATACATCAACTACAGAAGGTGGAATGGACCTTTTTCACATTTTAGGTGCCCTCAAAAACCTTATACAAAAGATACACAGGCAGTTTTAGTAAAACGTTTGTAAAATGTGCAAAACTCAATATTTTTCACTCAAACCAGAAGCATTGGAAAGATAATTCATTTATCTATTCACCCATATAAGAAATTTTCAAAAGGAATTCCGTACAATTCTGTACCAGGCCTGAAAACAGTGAAAAATATGCAAAATCTGGAAAACACAATTGTTCTTTTATTGAAATTTCTCTCCAGATGCCTCCAACCTTCATTACAAACGTGGATAAATGTTTTTAAAGACATATTGAACCTTCCCAACTGAGAATAACTGACTTTTTAACTTCATTTTCACTAAATAACCTTTAAACTCTCTAATTTGCACTTTTCAGCATTTTTGCCTTGACAACTTTTACACATTTTGTATTTTTTATATTTTTTGACTCAAATGACCCCAAACCAACTTGAATACATTTAAATAGTTTAAATCAACCTTATTAAACATAAAATGACACAAAACCACCTAAAACCTAACATTTGACTTTCTTTGTAAAATTCAAGCTTGGTGCTTCGCACCAATATATAAGGAAGAAGAGCACAGTAAAGCAGTTGGCACGTGCCAATCCTACACAATCAAAGGAGTCAAGGGAACCTTCTCTATAGCAACAATTTCCACCACTATCACCACCCCATTCTTCAACCCTTGAAATAATTTAGTTGGATTCCCCTCCAAGAGGACCATCTCCTCCAAAGGAGCCACCAATAAAGAAGTAGAGGATTGAACCAACTAACCTAGTTGATTACCTTGCTGAAGATTCATATGAGAAAATTGTTGTTACATAGGATGAAATAAGGCAAGGAATTCCATCTCTCAAAAGAGACATAATGTCATAGACTGTAAGTCTCAGATTGAGCAAGGCTGATTTAAGTGGGATTAATAGATCAGATGATGTTAGGATTAAAGCTTGTGAAAGTTTCATGGATTATGATGCATTTGTTAAAACACAAGCATTCCAAGAGTATGGAGAGAAATGAATGATGAATATGTGATGGAAGTTGAGAAGGAAAGAAAGAGTCCTAAATTTCTTAAAAGAATTATAGAGGTTGAGGTCTAGAATGAAATGAGGACCAAGTATTTGAATACCACTGCAAAAGAAGGTAGGGAACTTGTTAGGAAAAGTGGTGTTTTGTTGCTACCAGAATAGGACTTGGCATCCACTATTGCATTTGATACAGTAAGAAGACATGATGCCCCCATATTTAACATTGAGGAGGAGGTTACATTGGCCTTACAAGGATCAACTTTCAACTCCTAGTGGGACACACTTTCCATTTGGGCCTTGGCCCCAAGCACCAAGAAGCCAAAAGTTGTGAAACCAACTCCAGGAGTTAGGGGAGGGTTAATCGTCAAAAGAGTATCAAACACCTCAGCCCTTGAAGAAGCTACAATGAATGTCAATGTGGCTTAGTTCACTAAATCCACAATTGATTCCTTAACTAAAGAAAGATACAAATTTAGGACACAATACAATGACATGGTGGTAGAATATAATGTGAGCCAACAAAAAATTGTAGGAATGCAATTAAAAATGGCCCTATGGAAGGAGAAGTTCTATTCTATGCAACCAGACACATCACAAGCAAAAAAAATTCCTCCCCCTTCCCCATCAGAACATTTTTCATCTTCTCCAATTCTTTCACCACCTCCAATCCAAGATAAAGTTATGCCTCCTAATTCTGAGGGAGTGCCCATTGCACCATCAACTCTAGATACTTCAAATGCACCTCAACTAGAGGAGATCAACAAGGAGGATTTGATGGAAAAGTTAAAAGGTTATGAGGAGAGGTGTCTATGGCAAGATGAATTAATTCATGCGATCAATCTAAAAATTGTGTCTGTGGTGCTAGAGAACCTAAATAAAGGATTTGAGAGAAGATTGATCGACATTCATTCCAACTATTCTTTAATGTTTGATGCAATAAGAAATTTTGATAGGGACAAAGAAGTTGCCATTCCCTTGATGGATAAATGAGTCCCAAGAGCTCAAATATTGAGAGATATGGCCATTGGGTCAACACATGATGCTATTAAGCCCTCCCAAATCATCCCAACCCTTAAGTTTCTGAATGCAATAAAATATTATCAAGGATTGATTGAGCCCTTGGAGTTAAATATTAGGTAATCGGTAAAGAAGTTTGATGAGTGGAGCTTCATTCTACTTCTAGATATCTTGGATGAAAATGGTGAAGTTAAACCTTTACAAGAATGGGAGGACCAAGAAAGTAAAGTGATAGCCACTCAAGAAAAAATAATCTATGATGGAGTAGATGTGCACATGTTTCAAAATAGTATGGATAGGCTTACCCGCATAGGAATTTTCCATGAAGAGTTTTAGAAGGAAGCAAATCAGGTGGTGATCAAATACATCCCATACAAGAAAAAATGCAGATGATATTATGGCATTTGACTGGCCCTCTGAGGAAGAGTTTGAGCTATGTAAATCCAAATATGTTGACATCTTGGACATATAAGCTGCTACGGTTGAGAATGTTGATTGAGATTTTAGTTTTGTGTCTACAATAATGGAGGTTACAATTGGAGAAGTAAAATAAATGGCCTGGAACTAGTACAGATTAGTCCTTAGATATATCAGCATTCAGGTATTGTACACTCTTAAGTTCAAATTTAATGACATGGAATGCAAACATGGATCTGCTTTGGTGTTTTTTGCTTTCTTAATTTTGTGATCTACAATTTTTGGAGCACGTGGAACAAGTTCATTTATTGTGGAAGGAATAATTTGCACTGACTAAAGAGCCTTTTGGATGGGGGGAGAATCTTTGTCAACAAATGATAAATGGTTTTTGTCTTATGTGAACTTCTCCCTCATATTTTGGAAAATATAATTTCCTTTGAAGGTAAATGTGATTGTCAAATGAAAACATGACATGTGTAAAATTTGGCCCGAAGCTTGTTTTTCTCCCGTGTTCTTATAAAAGAGAATTCAAGGCCAATTGTAGAGGGTTACTAGCATATTGATCTTAGAGAAGCTTTGTAACCAGGTTTAGATAATAGAGAATTGAATTTTTTTTAGGTTCTAATAGTCTTTTGAGTCTTGTAATGGTGAATATGATAATAGTTCTGTCATATTTTGGAATACAATTGGCAAAATATTCAATGCTAGCATTCTCCATAGTATACTTTGCATAGATTTTGAATACAAAGAAATCAAAGGTTACTTTTATTCATCTTCTTGTCTTTCCTTGAATTTTTGTTCATTGTTATTATGTTTGTTCAAATAATGAGTTAAATATGTATTAACATGAATGAAGGTTTATGTGAATGTATGCATGAATAACTAAGTATTGTTGGTTAAAATTCAAGTATTAATGGTGTAAGGAATCATTGGTAGTTTTTACTATCACAGGAATAATGGTCTTACATGTTTTCAATTAAATGATTTAGAATTTTTCACCCTGGGATAAGGCACTAGTTATGTTATGTTACAATTTCCTAGATCTTTCATAGCTGCTACATTCAAATCAATTTCAATATTCATTTTCTGTGTGACTATATGTCGAGTTGAATTATAACATTTTCTCATGCTTAAGTATGATTTTTCCATGAAGATTAGCTAGATCTTTGAGGTATTTCATCTGTTAAGAATCTAAAGGAGAAATTATCTGTTAGAATTACAATGTATATGATAATTGGCACAAGGGTATCTAAAGATACATTGTAGGGATCACCCTCCCAAGTTTTCTAGAGCCCAAAGTGCAAAGTGAAAGCCTATAAGAAATATTTCACCTATTTGTTGGCCAATCCTTAAAGTTATTGACAATTGAATCTAGAAAATTCATAGATAACTGATGAGATTAAGTTTGGTTCATTAAAAATAACCAATAGATTGGTGACTTTGTTGAGGAAAAAGCTTTTCCAATGTCTCTAGGTCAAATTAGGTATAGTTAGAGTCAATGGATTTCCTTTTCCTTTGTTTTTTAAAGGACAAGCCATACAAATTATCATCATAAGTTACGTCTATTTCCTATGAGTCAAGTTCTAGGTCCCTTTTTCTATTTCATGTCAAGGTATGTTCAAAATTCTCTCTAAATTTACAAAAGCTTCTCATGAGTGATATAGTTTCATTTCCCCATCTAGTGGGTGGAGAATCTAAAGTCTCTTGTGCCAATGAAAATTCAAAATTTCTAAGAAAGAGAGAGAAGAATAATTGTAAGGATATATTTGAAGCCATGAGAGGAACTAGAAGCAATATGAAGAAGAATCGTGATCAAAAATTGGAATATGAACAACCACAGAGTAAGAAGTCATCGTGGATTGCAAAGAAAATTGAAGCAAGTAAGTATTCTAACAATCTTGATAATGCATCTAAAATTTTAAATGAAAACACTCCCAAAGAAATTTTTAAGTATGGTAGACCCTCTAATAATGAGGAAACTCTTGCCACAAATGAACCTCCTGTTACCACTAATCAACTTGATCATAATCCTTTAACATCAAAGGAATATGAATTGTGGAAATTCTAGGGTAAAGGATTGGAATCCCTAGTCAGAAGGGAAATTTTTGGGGGTAACTCTATCTTCAATGATAATAACTTCAATCCAAGGGGAAGATCGAGTAGTAGAACCTCACACCATTCTTCTGAAAGGGAACCATTGAATTTTACTTATTATACCCCAGAGCCTAGTGAGTCTGATGTTACTCTGGAAGATGAAGAAGATATAATTAAGGATATGGAAGCTCTAAGAGAAGAGGAGTTGAAACTTAATGAGCTAGGATTGAAACAAGTAAAAGAAAGAGATGAAAAAATAAACATTGCTATGATAGAAAGAGAATCCTTAAGAAACAAGGTGGGAAGGATGAGAGAAATGGTGAAAGAAGAATCAACTCCTAATGATCCCTCTGAACCTGTTGTTAGGAAAACCTTTGATCATCCTATAGTGACTATTCCTATGTGAACCACTGCTCTAAGCACATATACTAGTTATGTTGTAGCAACTCAAGTTTTAGGTCCCTATGCTACTGCTAATAAATCCTAGCCTATAGACAATGGAAAGAAACCTATGGGTCAGCCCAAGAGAGAAACCACAAATACAAACACAAATACCTCATCCACTAACACATCTACCAAAAATGAAAAGACTAAATCCATTCCATCAAATGCACCTCCTATTCTCAAAGTGTTAAGATTGCAATTAGCTAATGAAAATTTGCAACAAGGACTAAATAAGATGGAAATTCTTGCTGCAAATGCAAAAATAGAAAAGAAGATTGCATTTCTCAAAACATTCATTCTGGACCCAGGAGCTTCAATTTTTGGCCATTCTATCCTTGATCCCCAGTCACAAAACACTAAATCAAGTGGAAGTATCCCTAGTAGTAGTGGTGGTGGACGTCAAGGTAGTGGAGGTGGAGGAAGTAACAAAAATAAGAATACCAAATCTAGAGGATGGAATGGAAGTGGAAGTGGAAGTGGTGATGGTGGAGGAGGTGGAGATTGGAAAGGAAATAAATAGTCTAGTGATCAAGATGACAATGGAATTCATAATGGTCAAAGAGATCAGTTCACCAGAAGGCCTATGCAATTGGATAGATATAGACAGTTATGCTTTGTTGTGATACCTAGTTACCCAAACCAATTTCCCAACAATATCAGTGCTTCATTGGTTAGATTCTCTAGGAATAATGAAATAAGTGTTGAGGATCACTTAAGATCATTTGTCAATGTAATGGATGATTTTGAGATGGAGACTAAAGATCTTATGATGAAATTCTTTATGCAGTCACTTACTAAAGATTTCAGAGATTGGTATAGATCCTTTCCAACAGAAAGAATTGGGTCATGGGAGAAATTTAAGTGGATATTTAGAGAACAATATGGTGATAAGACTGATGCAAGGTTTTTTCTGAATGAATTCAATAATATCTCTAAAGGTTCAAATTAAATGGTTATTGATTTCAATACTAGATTTCAGAAGGTTATGAACATATTTCCTACTGACTTGAGGCTCAATGATAATGCATGCTTGGTCAATTAATACAATGCATTTGATTCAAAAAAGAGTTATCATCAGCGAGACAAAAATTCTCAAACATTGGGAGAGGCTTTCAATATTGTAGTATATATTGAAAATAATAAAAGAGCATCAATAAAGGTAGGAAGAAGAGATGATTTCAAGATATTGAAGAACCTAGAGAAAGAAGATAAGAGCTCTACAGAGAAGGGGTCTTCACTCAAGGAAAAGATATATAAGGTTGTAAGTTCAATGAAGGACATCAATTATAGACCTGCCAAGCAAGAGAAGGGACTAACAAATGACAAGCCTAATTTCCAAAGAAATGAGATACCTCCTAGGTTGAAAGATCATCCTTATAATACAAATTGGCATAATGGGAAGCCAATTCAGAATAATGAAAAGAATACACAAAGCAAAGTTCCATGTGATCCATTATAGAAGAAATTTGTAAACTTTTTTGATCAAACACCCTGATGTTTTGTTTGTCAGTTGCCACATGCTTCCCAAACATGTTCAGTAGAAAAACACTTTGAAGAAGAACAAAATGTATTCAATGATTATGAGCCACTTTAGGGAAATAGTGAGGAAATACATGTGCTTATGCATAGATATGATTTTTCTAAGGAAGAGTGTTCTTTATAAGAAGAGTCACATGAGTTTGATGTTGACAATCAAAGGAAAAAATCAGATGCGTATCATCAGCAGATTTTTCCTAATGAAGATGACAATGTTGAGCATAATTTTTGTGCTTTAGAAAAATATGAAATGAATGGATCTCTAAGAATACCCTTTGATGAGGAGTATCAAAGGATGACAATAGAATTAGTTGCACAAGCTAGAAATAATCATAATTGTAGGAATAGGATTGTGAATTGTGATCAAGGAAAGTCAAGTAGTATGTTCATCAAGGAGAAAAATGCAGAAAAGCAGGGAGCTAATGCAGATGGCAGAGAAGGGGAAATCAAAGCCAAGAAGAGTAAAGGACCTAAGATTTGGGATAAGAAAGATAACACAACCAAGAAAAATGATGAGACTGTTTCTCCCATTGTGAAAATAAAGACTCGAAAGTCAAATGTAGAGCAAGAAAAGAAACAAGAAAAGGAGATTGAAAAGAAATGTGAGCAACAAAAGGATAAAACAGAGGAAAAAAGTGTAGTTCCTTATGAACTGCCCAAATACAATCCTGTACACATGTTTTGGTTACTTTCCCAAGTTAAGGTGATAGTTCCATTAATGGAGATGATGAGAATTGAGGAACATAAACAAAAGGTAGTGCCCTTATCAATGGTGCTACTACAACCTATGATGATAAAAGGGTGTCTACTCAGCCTAAAGCGAGTGGAAATCAAGTAACTGAGGAAGAAGTGGAGGGAGCCATCAATGAAATCCATTAGATTTACTTGGGTAGTACTATCACAACTCTCCCAAGTAATATTTATTTGTTCTATGTGACTTTGATTGTTTATGGTAAGCTTCTTAAAAATTGTATGATTGATTCAAGAGCTTCCTCTAACATCATTCCGGTAGAGATTATGAAAGAAATGGGTTTGAAGATAAATTATTCCTATGGCAAATTTTATGCCATGGATTCAAGAGAAATCCCAATCATAGGGTTAATTAAGGATGTCTCATATAGACTAGATACTTTTCTAGACAAGGATTTTGTTATGATCATAGTTTTGGTGGATATCCCACCCAATTATGGTATGTTATTGTCAAGGAAGTGGAGTTCTTCCATGGGAGGTAGCAAGTAGTGTGACATGTATTTTTCCACATTTCCAATTGAAGGAAAAGATGTTAAGCTTGTGAGGGAGCCAAGAGCCCCACACATGATTGAATTTGTGGAACAAGAGGACAAAATTCACTTTGTGGATACCGGTATTGATAACTTTAGAGTTGAAGAGTTACAAGAAGAAGAAGAAAGAAAAACTGTGACCCTTGAAAAGGAAGTATTACAGCAAGAAAATAATGATAAATTGTGGAGCATGTGTTTTTATGGTTCTTTCTCAAAAGGAGTTGGTGTAAGGGTGATATGCATTTCTCCTAGTGGTAAAACTTTTAAGTTTTCATTTTCATTGTTATTTTCCTACACAAATAATGTAGTTGAATATGAAGCTTTGCTACTAGGATTAAGACTAGCTAAGAAACAAGGAATCACGAAGTCAAGAGTTATTGGATATTTAGAGCTTGTTGTTTCTATAGTTAGGTCAAGGTATCCATCAAAGAATAATAGTTTCAAACAATATAGGAATGTTGTTTGGGACCCAATAGATAAATTTAATGCTTTTGGTATTGACTAGTTGGATAGGAGCGAGAATTAGGTGGAAAATTTACTTGCCAATATCACACCCTGACTAGATGACATTACCTTTATAGGCATTTCAAATTTTGAAGTGAAAATCATACCTTTAGTCCCTAATAACCTACAGAACTGGTAGGTTTTTCATGATGCTAAGGAAATTTTGAGATTCTTGCAGTGTGTAGATGAGTGTGAAGGTCAATAAATTGACTTTGGAGCTTTTGTGGAGGAAGTGAATGGCAAAGAAATAGTGTTTGGGAATGAAATCATTCAATTGAAAAGTAATAAAATCCCAAAGGGGTTAGTTTCTTTGGAGAGGGTTTTTGATGGCCCTAATAGAAGCAATGCTAAGAAAACATCCACTCACAAGGAGGATTTGGAAGTAAATCTTGGTACATAAAATTCTCCTAAGAAAGTCTACGGTTCAAAGAAAATGAAACATTAGGTCAAATAAATTTTGATTGCTTTGTTAAGAATATACAAACATGTGTTTTCCTAGTCTTATGATGATTTAAAGGCCTACAAGGAAGACTTGTTTCAACATGAGATTCTTGTAATACTTGATGCTAAGCCTTTTAGGCAAAATAAAAGTCCAATCAATCCCACATTGGCACCTAATATGAAAGAAGAGTTGGTCAAGTTAAGAGAGGGCGGTATCATTAAACAAATTAGGCATTCTACATGGATGTCTAACTTAGTGCGAGTGAGAAAAAAATATGGTGATATACTTGGATTTGTGTGGACTTCAAGAATCTTAATATATCAACATTGAAAGAAAACTATCCATTAACCAACATGGAAGCTATGTTACAAAAGGTGACTAGCTATGAGCTTCTATCTATGATGGATGGTTTTTCTATGTATAATCAAGTGGTGGTTAAGGAGTCTGAGTAGTATAAGAATACATTACTACTCCTTGGGGAACTTGTATTTATGTTAGGATTCCTTTGTCCTAATAAATGTAGGTGCCACTTTTCAAAGGGCTATGTATGTGACCTTTTCTTATTTTATTGATATCTTCTTAGTAGTTTATCAAGATGATTTGATGGAAAATAGCAAGAAAGGAGAAGACCATTGTATGCACTTGGAGAAGGTATTCAAAAAGGAAATTGAATATGGCATATCTTTGAATCCCAAGAAATGTGTGTTTTAGGTGGAAGAAGAAAATGTGTTTTCCCATATTGTGTCAAAAGAAGGAATAAGAATTGATCCTGAAAGAGTGGTTGCAATATATAAAATCCCATAGCCAAATAATTTCAAAGGAATCCAATCATTCTTTGGTCAAATCAGTTTCTTAAGGAGGTTTGTGACTAACTCTGCAGAGATTACCTATCCTATTTCCAAGATTCTAAAGAAAGAAGAAAAGATAACTTGGAGTGAGGAGCCTAGTATGACATTTAAGAGTATCAAACAAGCCATAAAGGAGGCTCTAGTATTGAAGTCTCTATATTTTCGCAAGCCCATGCAAATTTTTTCCTTTGCATCATTTCATACAATTGTTGTTGTGTTGTTATAGAAAAATGAAGAGGGCTTTGAGCAACCCATTTCATTTTTCAACAAATCATTACAGGCCACATAACTCAAATATGATATGAAAGAGAAACATGCTTATGCACTAGTCAAAGTAGTGAAGAATTTTAGAACCTATTTAGTGGGAGATACAATCATTGGTTATGTTCCAAGTACTACAATGAAGGATATTTTCACTCAACAAGAAGTTACAGGTAGAAGGTGTAGGAGGATCAATAGGATCCAAGAGTTCAATATAGATGTCCAAATCATCAAGCTAGTCAGAGGATAAGGTTTAGCTAAGTTGGTGGCTAAAACCAACTTGGAATCCAACCAAATAAATTAGATAGAATGTGTAGATGTTGTACCTATATGTCACATGCAAACATGTGGTTGGTACAAGCAAATTATCCAATATCTACAGACTATGCAATTTCTCGACGATATGGAGGATAATGAATAAAGAGCACTGAAATTGCAAGCTATCAAGTATGTAATTATTGAAAATTAGCTCTGGTAGAGAATCCTAAAAGGAATATGACTCAAATTTGTTGATGGTAAGCAAGCATTGGAACTCCTAATAGAAATGCATAATGGATTATGTGGAGGCCATTACATGGCAAAGACAATTTCCCATAAAATTTTGAGAGTAGGATTTTGGTGGCCCATAGTGTTCAAAGATGCCCACAAGTTTGTAAAAACTTGTGATGCTTTCCAAAGGTTCTCAGGAAAGCTAAAAAATTTAGGAAATTTTCCACTTAGACCTATTTCATTCCAAGCCCCTTTTCAACAGTGGGGGTATTGACTTCATTGGTGAAATTTTTGAGAAATCTAGTGGGGGGCACTCTTAGATTCTTGTTGCCACTAATTATTTTACAAAGTGGGTAGAGGAAATCCCAAAAAATAAAGAAACAAGCAAAGATATGGTTGATTTCTTGATGAACAACATTTTGATTAGGTTTGGAGTATGTAAGAAGATTATCTCTGAAAACACCATGTGTTTCAGATCAGATGAGTTTATATATTTTTGTGATAAGCATGGAATCCAGATATCTTATTCTTCTCCATATCATCCACATGGAAATGGTCAAGAAGAATCAAGTAATAAGAGTATGATGAATATCATCAAAAGGGTGATTGAGAAAAATAAGAAAGAATGGGACTCAAAATTGAAGCTTGCACTTTGGGTAGATAGGGTTACTGTTAACAAAGCTACTGGACATTCACCATTTGGTCTGGTATATGGTTTGGATGCAAGGTTTCCTCATAAAAACTTTTTGAAGATGTACAATTTTTTTCAAGAGTATGATGAATACATTTGTGAAAAAATGCAACATAGGATTGGTGCTTTGATAGAGTTGGATGAAACAAGGAGAGAAGCTCATAATAAAAATGCTAAAATGTAGTTACAATTCAAACATTTGTATGAAAAAAAGGCTTCTCCAAGAAATTTTGAAGTAGGAAACATGGTGATGATTTGGAATGCTAGAGCTCAAGATAAGGGGAAACATGTAAAATTTTATGCATTGTGGTTGTGTCCTTATTTGGTATCAAACACACATGGTGAAGATTCCTACTATCTACAAAGTTTAATAGGAGAATTTCTTGAACTTCTAGTACATGGATAGTTCATGAAAGCATACTTCTTTTGAGGTATGTTTATTTTCCATGTACATTGTATTCTATGTATATTTTATATATTGGTCTGGTTTGGTGTGCTTTTTCTTTGGCTAGTTTGGTCTAACTTGTATGAGTTGTCCCTGGTTTTTGGTTCTCTACTTTGGTTTGCTCAACCTTGAGATTCTAATATCTCACTCTATTTTGGAAGAACAGATGTCCCCAACTAGAGCCACTAGTGGAAACCCTAAAAGTTTTGTGTTCCACTTATTAACGTAAAATTTGGTTGTGTTTTCTGGTTTGAGATGTGTCTCGAGGATTAAGGTTTTTGTTTTATTCTCTATTCTAGGGTTTTGTTTGTGCCCTAAAACCTTTTGAAAAATCTTAAGTGTTAAAACCCTTATATGAATTCTAATTTTTAGTTGACTAATGCTATTCAATTCCCATTTTCTCAAGTTATAACTAGGGCCATCAATTTTTTTTATCTACTAGCCCCTTATGCCTAGCTCACCAGTCGCTACCCGTTGAATTATTTTTAAATATTGTCAAATGTTATGTAGGTTTTAAGTCTTAAATATTTTCCCTCTTATCCTAAATCTAGATCAGTGAAATGCTTAAATCCTCTTACCTTGGTAAACCTTGCAAATGACCCCCTTTTAAGTCATAAGTAGATGCATGTGCCTTTAAAAATGTTTAAGTAGTGGTTGTTGAGTCCCACCAAGTGCACCCTATTGGTCACCCACTAGCCCACAAGAATAAAATAATTGGTTAAAAGAACAGGAGGGATAGCAATGGGTAACGCCTATCTTTCATTTTGTTGGGTCCTAACAACAATCCAACATATCGATAATGAAGGGCTATGAAATTGATGACTGTGATGCATTGTAATGGATCAATCTTGACCATTCCCCGCTAGCCTATAGGGGACCCGCTATCAGAGATCAGCTCTTGGAGGGATAGCGAGAAAGTGCCATGTGGCATCATTACCACTACCAAGAGGACTATGGAGGGCATTAAATTTTTTATGAAATATTTCTCAGCAACTATGGAAGTGGTAAAGAATGTACTACTAAAGTGACTTTTTGAGCATGTGCACAATTGATCCTCAAGATGTTTTAATCTTGATCATTAATCACTGAAGGAAGATTAATAGCATGAGCATTGGCCTATGAATTAAAGGACGCACATGTTGAAAATTGATGGGTCAATCTAATCTGTTGCTCATTACCCCATGACTGTAGATTTGAACCCTGCAGATTCTAAAGGGCTAGCAGGCTCCTGACACATGGATCCTCTGGGAGCTTGAAAAGCACAGTGGGGCCATGAATTGAGCAAAAAGGATACACATAGAAATAAATGGGCTAAGTGGATCTTGAGTTATCAAAAATAAAAATGTTCAAACTCTTTTGACCTCATCTGAGCCACATGCTAGTCCACATTAAGATGAGATCGATGGCAAGATTCAAAGTTTCTAAAAAGGACATCATTGAGTCATTTTGGTTCATGCAAGTGAGCAGTAATGATGGATTTGATGTTTTTCTACCTAATTGAGAGCTTTATTCACCATAAAATATTTATTTAAAGCTTATTGTTGATTACAAAAGCATTTCCAAGAATTTTAAAGCTATTGTAGAGCATATCCAACATTTGGCATTTTCAAAGTAGGGCTTTCTGGGATTGGAACCAATAATTAAAATTCACATCTCTTGAGCTTGAAATTACCCTAAGTTTTCATTCAATTGTAGTTGTTGTTATCAGAGTTCCAAATAGAGCTTCTTTTAAGTTTTGACTTCATTGAGTTTGCTACAAAATTTAAGAATTCTCTTAATCTTTGTGTCAATTTCATCCTAAAAAGTAAGATCCCTAGTCTAAACCTATCAAGCCTAGGTCCAATTTATTCATTAGAAATGGCACCTAAAGTCCAAGCCTATGGTTCTAAGCCAGAAGTAAGATCCTTGGTCCAAGACTTTATTGACCAACTGCCACCCTCAACCACTAAAAAACGGTTAGGGAAACCCACGTTTCATGGCCCTGGGGTTAAAGAGGAAATTTTTGATAGACAATGTACAATTAAAGATGCTACATTTCCATACACTAGGTGGAATCTCTTGCAAGGCTATTTTTGTAATAGAAATGCCAGCAATCCAATCTACAATCCCTGGAGATTGGATATGGCTAAGCTGGTTTTTCCTAATATGTATTCAGGCATTGACCTTCTCAAGGGCATTGCTACCAATTATGACCCTCTTGTTAGGGTATTCAAAACTCACTCTAGGTAGGATATGGTTTGGGTCACAAGGGAGGAAATTACAAAAGTTTTTAAACTGAACAAATGAAATAGAGACATGGTCGAGATTAATGAAAATAAGTTGATGGAAGAGTATGATAAAGTGAGACATACCTTTAGAGTCTTGTTGAGGTGCCAAGTTGACCCACAACATGCAGGTAAGATAAAAGTAAAAATATCTCACCTCTCCTAAAAGAGATAATCAGTAATCAAACTAATCACCTCCCAAGGTCTTTGATGTTGGTTCACAACGTTGTTGTTTCACAAAGTGGTCAATATGGCTGTAATATTCAAGGGGCCTATTGGTTTTGAGCTTTTGAATTGTTACAAGATCAAACATCTACATAAACCTACCTTAACCAGGGGTTTTAAGGAAATAAAAAAAAGATAGATTAAGGCTTTTAAACTAAAAAGAATATTGAATCATTCAATAATGGACTTGTTACCTTCAAGAATTCTAAACTAGAAGCTGCAAAAATAAATTAACCTATAATTAATACAAAGTTTCATTCATTCAGGTGAAACTTAGCAGTAGATTGAAAATCATCATTCAAAACAAAACATAAGATAAAATTCATTCCTTGAAAGCTTTTCAAATCAAATGATTAACCCAAAATGAATACCATTCTAGAGCATAATATAAAGTAGGTTTAAGTCCGGCTGCTCCTATTGTCAATGAAATAGATAAGTAGCATTTACAACTCTGGCAAGATCACTAGTGTACAGAAACCTATGTCTTCAAATTATCTCCATCTATGCTAAGAAAATCAAGAAGATACATCACCTCCTCCTCCTGCTGAACTGCAAAAAAATGTCTAACTTACTTAAAAAAACCCTAACTTTCTTTTTCAATATCCCATCCTCTACCTTTCTGCCTCTACTCTCTTAATTCACAAAATATAAATAGGAAGAACCACACAAGATAGATCAACACAAAGAATTCACCAAGAACACAATGTCTTCAGTTGTATTGAATCACCAAAGATAGCAACAATTCAAGTCTTTTTGTATTACAGCGACTGCTCAGAATAAAAATAACTTCTAACTCCTACTCTACTTCTTGATTTTCTCTACCCTCTAAATCCCCCAGCTTGCTAACTAATCTACTAACTTTCTTTTTTTCTAACCTTTTCTAACCCCTTCTCACCCTTACAAAAGAGGCGAAACACCATATTTATAAAACCCGCTAGATGTGTCGGCCCAGTTAGGGTTTACAATAATTAGGTCACAACAGAAGAATTCAAAACAAAGTCAAAAGTGCATTAAATGCACGGGTACCAACTAGATCAGCCTAGGATCTCCCACATAACTCAGACCAAAATGCATGAAGAAGAGGCAAAGCGAAACAATGAGGAAGCACGACTTTCGATGCAGCTTTGCATTAACTGCTTCCCCCACTTTTCCCATACCTTGTTCCATTCTGGCCTTTGTCACCAAGAATGTCCTCTGCAAGCTATCCATAAGTGGCATAGGTGAAACCCTAGTTCTCCATTTAATAGCATTAATATTATTCTTCAGCTACCCCATCGTATTGTCCCAGTCTCTCTTGTTGGATTGATATTCATTAATGACTACATTGTAGGTCGCTGCATCATCCAGCTGGTGCCCAGTTACTATATCCCATGATAGCCTTAGTCCTTTGTAGCAAGGTGTTCATATTTGTATCTAAAACCTTGAACTAGATTGATGTCATCTTGCCCTCAAGAATCCTACTCTTTTCGTCCAACTTCATTTTTTTTCTACTTTAGAGATGGATGATCCCTTTGTGTCCTTTAGCCTCTCCAGCCACCATCATCTTGCCAGAATCAACCTACATTCATCAAACACCAATGTGAGAATCCAAATGTTGACAACATTTTCATCCAAGTGTTAGCTTAAAATCATGATAAAACCATTAAATTAACCATTAAGCATCAACACTGTGAAGTTTAGGATTTCAAGTTAACTGGGGAAAAACAATCTAGAAAGAATTTTAGAAAATTCCGAACTAGGCGGATTTTCTCAATGAAGCACCAATGTCAACAATGGATCCTCAAAATGAACACAAGTAGCATACAACAGTGAAATTCATCAAGCTAAAGCAAGATATGTTTAAGCATTCATCATTAGATTCATCAATTTTATCCAATTTCTTAAATTCCACAAAGCATAGCAGAGAAGTCAAAAAAATCTGGCTGGATCGAAATTCCACAGACGACTCAGAACTTCACATTTCAGAAAACTAAAGGAAACCGGGAAAATTCGACTAGAATGAAGAATCCTAAAGCAGGCATAAGGCTCACCAATAGATCATTCTAATGAAGAAGGAATGCATATAACATTGTGAAATCCATCAAAATAAGCATGGAATGTCAAGCATTCATCACCTAAATCATTCCTGTGTCAAGAATTTCAAGTCACTCAAAGCTTGGCAGAAAATCTAGACAAATCTGGCCAGACCGAAATTCCACGAATGACCCAAAACTCTGAACTCATAGCACACTTTTGGGAAGATGAAGGAATCCGGGAAAATCCAGAGACATGGAAATTCTGCGAAGTCTTCGGAATCTCGAAAAACCTTCATCACGCTCGACTTTTCATGAAGTGATCGAAACTCAATGAATTCTGAATCTCTTGAGGTCGACTCGAATCTAATTCATGATTTCTATTTATCCCTTTGGATCCAGACTACCTGAGGAGTCAAATAATTAAAGTGTATGACAAACCAGTGATGCCCTAGATTCAACCGTTAAGACCTCCAGCATGAACAAGAGGGGCAAGCTCAGATTACCTAGATGGAACTTGGACACACTCGACAAGGTTCGTAGTGGGTTTGCAATGAATAATGGACCATTCCTGAGCAAGCTTTGATTAATACAATAAAGGCGAAACTCACCAACCAACTCAGAGCGCGTCAAATTGAACTGGTCTTCATAAAACCCCACCTGAATCAAACTGAGGCATTGACAAACAAGGCAAGGCATGGAAACCATTTGGGAACACACATTGGTGAGAGATTCACCCAGGCAGAGAGAGTTAAGAAACTCTCAGCGATCGGTAAGTCTCAGTGACCCGAAATTCAGAAACCCGACAGCGAAGCGGAATCTAGAAAAATCTAACCCAGGCGGAATTCCACGAAGAGCCCGAAACTCTGAACGTCCAACATTGAAATTACTTTGTCGGGTTTACGATGGAATCCGGGAAAATCCGGATGGGTCAGAAAATCCTGAAATAGGGTGAAAATCCAAACTTTGCTTTAAAACTTAAGTTTTCAACGTGCAACCTATGGGAACGACTTGGATGGGTGAGATGAACAACTAAGGACCTCAAAAGCAATAAAATCCACAGGCCCAAAAGATGTCATAATTTAAAGAAAAAGAGGGGGGGGAAGGGGTCCCATTTTAATCAAATTTAAAATGGAATTGGTATACAGGAGCATAACAAGTCTTAATCTTGGCTCAGTTTTTGGTATGAGTAGAGAAGGGAAAGGGTAGGATTGTATTGGGACCATCTAATAAGGACCACTTGATAAGGAGCCCCTCCATATCAAATATTTTGTCAACTATTTCCATAAGACATTTTATTCCCTATGTTAGATTTTGGTGTTTGATCCATATTCCAACATGTCGATTGCCCCAATGTATATGGCTATGAATATTCAACACCCCAATATCAATACTTTTGATTTTCCTACATACTTATCAAAATAAATACACAAGAGTTTAGTAGCATTAAAGAATGGGGAGATTGTTGTAATATTTTGGTGGTATTCTCTATTTATGCACATGTTTTTATATAAGGGTGTACATTATTTTGGCAAGGATATGGAATTGAAGAGAGTAGAGGGTGGTGTTGTAATTCCAGTTCAATCATGGACTCCATTATTAGATAGGCATGAATAGAAAACCAGTTTTTTGATTGCTACAAATAGTTTTTCCTGCAAGTTGAGAAGAGTTTTAATTGTGAATATGCCAAGGATTCCACCTGAACTACATGATTTCTTAAGGCTAGTAGAAATGAGGCTTGAGTTGAATATAACTCATAATTGGGGAGATCTGGTCCCATATCAAGATTGCACTATTATTAGAGTATATGGCACAAGGATAACACCTCATGTACTCCCTAGGGATGTACAAATGAAAATTGGTTTCCTTGAGGTCATGTGGCAGCTGGGTAATGTTGATGATGTTTTCTTATTTGAGAGGAGAAAGGAAACCCTTTTCCCTGCATATATAGTGTTCTCTATTTTTTTCATGACAACCAATGGGTGGAGAAATATTTGTGACTATCATCTCAAGCCCTATGAAATGAGAATTTGGGCATATATGAGTTATGACCATGTGGGATTTATAGTTTGCTTGATGGATAGGATCAAATGAGGGTAGTTTGTCCACACCTTCTTATTCCCTGATGATTTTATTAGAAATTTTTTTGAACTTAAGGTTTAGGAGGATAAAATGAGAAAATTGATTGTTTTTTAGAAGATGAAGAAGTGAAAAGGGTGAAAGACCCTAAATTTAAAGCCTTGTATGATATTGATAAAGAAGTTTGATGAGTAGATCTTCAATCTACTTCTAGATATCTTGGATAAAAATGGTCAATTTAAACCTTTATGAGAATGGAAGGACCAAGTGGGTAAATTGATAGCCACTCAAGTAAAATTAATATATGATGGAGTAGATGTGGACATGTTGAAAAATAGTATGGATAGGTTTACCCACACAGGCATTTTCCTTGAAGAGTTTAAGAAGGAAGAAAATTAGGTGATGATCAAATATAACCCATACAAGAAAAATGTAGATGATATTATGGGATTTTACTTTCCCTCTAAGGAAGAATTTGAGAGCTATGGAAATACCAATATGTTGAAATCTTGGACATATAAGCAACTACAATTGAGAATGTTGATTGAAATTTTTGTTTTATGTTTGCAATAATGGAGGTTGCAACTAGAGAAGTACAATACATGGCCTAGAACTAGTATAAATTAGGCCTTAGATATATCAATGTTTAGCTATTGTACTCTCTCAAGTTCAAATGTGATGACATGGAATGCAGATGTAGATGTGCTTCAGTATTTTTTTCTTTCTTCATTTTGTGCTTTTTCATCTACAAGTTTTAGAGCACATGGAACAAGTGCATTGCTCATGGAAGGTGGGAGAATCTTCATCAAAAAATGTGAAATTTTTTTTGTGTTATGTGAACTTCTCCCTCATATTTTGGAAAATATAACTACCTTTTAATGTAAACGTGATTGTCAAATGACAACATGACATGTGTACAATTTGTCTTGAAGCTTTTTTTTCTCCCTTGTTCTTATAAAAGGGAATTCAAATGCATTAATTGTAGAGGGTTTCTAGTAGATTGATCTCAAAGAATTTTTGTAACCAAGTTTTGATAATAGAGAATTGAGTCTATTTCAGGTTCTAAGAGTCTTTTGAGTCTTGTAATGGTGAATATGATAGCAGTACTGTCATATTTTGCAAGATAATTGGAAAAATATTCAAGGCATAATTATTTATTGTATACTTTGTATATATTTTGAATACAAAGAAATCAAAGATTAATTCTATTCATCTTACTATCTTTCCTTGAATTTTTGTTCATTGTTATTATGATTGTTCAAAGAATGAGTTAAATATGTATTAACATGAATGAAGGTTTATGTGAATGTATGCACAAATAACTAAGTATTGTTGGTTAAGATTTTAGTATGTAAGGAATCATTGATAGGCTGTGTTATGATAGGAATAATGATGTTACATGTTTTCAATTATATGATTTAGAATTGTCTACCCTAGGATAAGGAACTAGTCATGTTATGTCACAATTTCTAAAATCTTTCATAGCAGCTACATTCAAATCAATTTCAATGTTCATTTTCTGCGTGAATGTATTTTGAGCTGAATTATAACATTTATCATGCTTAAGTATGATGTTTCCATGAATATTAGCCAAATATTTGAGGTATTTCATCTGTTAAGCAATTAAAGGAGAAATTATTTGTTAGAATTACAATGTATATGATAATTAGCACAAGGGTGTCTAAAGATACATTGTAGGGAGCACCCTCCCAATTTTTGTAGATCCCAAAGTGTAGAGGGAAAGCATAGCAAGCTTTCACCTATTCATTGGCCAATCCTCAAATTTATTGACAATTGAATTTGGAAAACTCATAGATAACTGATGAGATTAAGTTTGGTTCATTAAAAATAACCAATAGATTGGTGACTCTATTGGGGACAAAGCTAATCCAATGTTTCTAGGTCAGATCAGGTACAGTTAGAGTCAATGAATTTCCTTGTTCTTTGTTGGTTAAAGGACAATTCATAAAAATTCTCATCATAAGTTACATCTATTTCTTGTGAGTCAGGTTCTAGACCCCTTTTTATGTTTCTTCTCAACATATGTTCAAAATTCTCTCTGAATCTACAAAAGATTCTCACAAGTGTGATATATTTTCATTTCCCCATATAGTGGGTGGCGACTCTGAAGTCTCTTGTACCAATGCAAATTTAAAATTTCTAAGGAAGAGAGAAGAATTGTAAGGAGGGATTTGAATCCATGAGAGGAACTAGAAGAAATATAAAGAAGAATCTTGATCAAAAACTAGAATCTGAACTACCACAGAGTAAGAAGTCATCATGGATTACAAAGAATGTTGAAGAAAGTAAGTCTACTAACAATCTAATAATGAAACTAAAATTTTAAATGCAAACACTCCTGAAGAAACATTTGATTATGGTATGCCCTCTAATAATGAGGAAACTCTTGC